>CM060879.1:2777727-3477727 GCA_030737845.1 Acorus calamus | reverse complement strand
AGTTTATCGGGGGTGGGGTGCGGTGGGGTGGTATTAAACCCCCCCTTAATTCTTCACATAGACGTTTGCACAAGTGGGACATGTTAGTTCCAAATTTATATATTATAATTAGTGAGTTAGTGATGTCATGCTAATAATAAAATTGAGGATTCCACCGAAGACGACCTTGATTCATGAATCAAAGAAACACACTACCAAAAGTAAAAACTTATTTGATCAATTCTCTTTTGATTTGATTAATTCTCATCAATCATGTTTTAAATCAGTGTTTTTCGATGTTATTAAATTGTTTCGAAAAAGTTTTTGGAGCGCTTTGATTTGATTAATTTTGAGGTTTAAAATAAGGTTTCCAAAAGATTTTTAAAGTCTTGCAAATTTCAAAAATCTGTAATTATTCTATGCAAAAAAATGAATTATTTTTTAAAAACAGCTTAATTTTATTTTTCTTATGGTAGTTTTTTTATTTTTAGTTAATAGAGTTCTCCAAATTTAGAAGTTTGGACATCATCATACGTGGCTACACTCAAGGTCGGCCTTGGTTAGGATTAAGACAAACAAGATAAACCAAGACTAGCTACTCGATTGATCCATAATTGATTGAACCCCTCCGGTCCTTCGAAAATCGATCTCAGCATATAGCAAATATGCTCGATTGTACATGTTTGCTCAACTGATCGATCGACCCAATGAGCTGACAATGATTTCGTTTTGCATAACGTTCCTGCTAGAAAATAGGGCCATATGCCATAACGGACTACGCCCAAGGATCATGAACACAACGCCTCGACATATCACCAAGAATCCAAAGACCCTAATCACGTAGTAACCCCAAATCTAGATAATCCTGCATATAGAGATTGGAACATAATCAACTAGACACAAATATAAATAAGAGGTACACATACGTTCAAAACACACAAGAAATACATTGATCGTTTCTTCCAATACTTCTGGCCACTAATTAAAGGTGACTTCATTGCTGCAATTCGTTCTTTCTTTATTTCAGGTCATCTCCTCAAGGCAATCAATCACTCATTCATTGCCCTTATACCTATGTCCAAGCTGGCTGACTCTTTTGGAGACTTCCGTCCTATATCCCTATGTAATGTGGTATTCAAAACAATCACAAAGGTTATGGCTGTCCGTCTCCAACGCGTGCTTCCCACTCTCATCTGCCCAACCCAATCAGCGTTCATCAAAGGCCGCAACATCGTCCATAGCATTCTTTTAGCCCATGAGCTCTCAAGGTACCTGCAAACTCCCTCTACTGCAGGACGTGCTTGTCTCAAAGTGGACTTGAGTAAGGCATTTGATAGTGTGCGGTGGGAGTTTCTCCTCAACACTATGAAGGGCATGGGTTTTCCGGATCAATGGATCCAATGGACCTCGCAGTGTATCTCAACAGCCTCATTCTCTGTACTTCTCAATGGTAGTCCACAGGGCTTCTTCAACTCCTCATGCGGACTCCGACAAGGAGACCCCCTCTCTCCACTCTTGTTTGTCATCACAATGCAAGCTTTTTCAAATATGTTGGAGGCGGAAGTGATCAGTGGCCGTGTTGGGAAGTTCATCTGCTCACCATTGAATGTCTCCCATTTATGCTTTGCGGATGATGTCATCTTATTCACGGACGCCACAGATAGCACAGCTCAGGTCATCAAGGAGATGTTCCACAACTTTTCGCAATTCTCGGGTCTTCATTTAAATCATGTCAAGAGCCAACTATTCATCCAACCAGGCCATCAGAGGTTCTCTTCCATCTTGGGAATTCAGCAACATCATCTCCCTGTTCGGTACCTTGGAGTTCCACTATTCCCTGGGGCCCTCACCCACTCAATGTGTCTTCCTCTCATTGATAAAATGAGGAGGAGGGTTCAATCCTGGTCGGGTCATCTTCTCTCCAAGGCGGGTAAGGTTGAGCTTATTAAATCAGTCCTTCTTAGCTATAGCCACTTTTGGTCATCTGAACTATGTCTGCCTCGAAAGTCTATACATGAAATGGAAAAAATCCTTCGAAATTTCATCTGGTCAGGAGAGGCTGGTTTTCCTAAGCAACACCAGGTAGCTTGGCCTGCCATTTGCTCTCCAGTGAATGAGGAGGGTCTTGGTATCAAATGTATTGCTGATTGAAATGACGCTGCATTGGGCTCTCGATTCTGGGAATTAGCCAATGACCATAACTCCCAATGGGCCCAATGGATGAAAAAAAAATATTTTCCCACACGAAGTATTTGGTCCTCGAAAGCTACCACCTCAAGCTCATGGTCATGGAAACACATCCTCAAATCGCGCATCTAGATTCAGAGGGATGTAATCTACATCATCTTTGAAGGCCGGACAATAAACCTTTGGGATGACCCATGGCTTCAAGGTGCTGGTCTTCCTCACCATTTCAATGGCTCTAATTCCCTCCTATGGGGTCCCCCAAGGTCAGCTACTGTTAGCTCCCTCATCTCCAATGGCAGTTGGTGCAAGCCCCCACGATGGCCATCTCTTTTTTATCATGTTTGAGATCAGATTGTGAATTGGATGTTGGTGGGATGGGTGTTGACATTCTGGTTTGGAAAGGCCATAAGTCAGGTAAAGTTTCTACCTCTGCAGCTTGGAACATCATCAAGACTCACTACCCTCTATGCTCCTTGGCACAGCACCTCTGGCACCCTATTCAATCACCAAAGCAAGCTCTCCTTTGTTGGCAGGCTGCCCTAAACAAACTCCCCGACAGACTCCTCTCTCACGGTTTGGCAGCTTCGGGTAGATGTGGATTATGCAACTTAGAGAGTGAATCATTGACACATCTCTTCCTTCATTGTCCTTTATCCGCTTACATATGGTCGTCCATCCTCAAATCTCTTGGGCTGCGCAGAACCCGGCAACCCTCCTTAGCAGATCACCTAAACTGGTTTATGTCTTTAGCTACGACTGAATCAGAGAGGAAGGTATTCCACTGTTTATTTCCCCAGGTTCTATGGGCTATCTGGATGGAAAGGAATGAGAGGATTTTTAAATCCAAATCATGCAGTAAATACCTATTGGTAAAGCACATTATTCAGGCCACTAAGCTTGGTCTTAAAGACTGCACCCTGGAGAACCCCGACTCCCCTCTTGCTGCTCACCTAAGTAGGCTCTTTGAGACCTCCTTCAAAGACAAGATCTCATTCGAGAAGGTTGTAATATGGGAACCCCCCCCCTGCATGATGGTGGAAAGCCAATTCAGACGGTTCTCTGAGTGTTGATCAATATGGGTTTGGTGTGCTTATCCGCACTCATTCTGGTGATTGTCTTCAAGCTATCACTGCACGAGTCCGTGCTTGCTCGATCAACAATCTGGAACTCAAGGGAGTAGTGGCAGGTGTCTTATTGGCTGACAATCTTCAAGCCCCAAATATATGGATTGAAACTGACTCTACAGTGGTGGCCTGGGCTCATGGTAAAGGGATCATCCCTTGGTCAGCTTTTCGTGACATCCGCACCCTCAAGCATGCGTTGGCTGCTTTCTCTAATTGGAAGATCTCGCACATCTATCGTGAAGGAAACCAGGTGGCAGACCTTCTTGCTTCTCATCAATCCCCTATGGGCCAAAGTACTTTTACTCCATCTTCTTTCTGGAAGGACCTTGAAGTGCTAATCAAGGATGACAAGATTGGACAAGGGCAGATTAGGATTAGATGATTGATTGGGGCCCTTTGGGTTCCACCACATGTTTTAATCTATTCTTCCTTGTCTGCCTCATGTAACAGAGTGTAATTTTGTTAGCGGGGGAACTTTGTTTATGGGTGGACACAACCTATTCACCCCCCCCCCCCACCCCATGTTTTCTGTTTTAATTTATGTAAATGTACACTGTACATTTGTAATCTTTGGCAATGAAATACAAATCTCAATTACCAAGCAAAAAAAAAAAAAATACATTGATCCATAACTAAATGGAGCGTCGAAAAGTCTTTAGACACCCCCCTGCCTCACCTAGTGTTCAAGTCAGCATGCATAGCCGACTTTAATCAGGAATAGAACTTGACTACATTATGCTAAAAAAAAAGTCGGCATGCATAGCTGGTCGACTGGTGATTTACCAATCTCTTTTTGTCACGTATAAGGTGAGTTTATTTGTTCTCACAATTAATGTTAGCGACTTAGAAATGTTGTTTAGATTACTTAATCAGTTAGATTTCCATGGTAGGATTAATAATAGATTGTTATGACAATTAGTTGGAAGAAGTGATTAATAAACAGGATATTATATAGTTGATGACAGTCCCATGCATATCATCCAACACGGTTTGATCATGGTTCCAACTTAGTCATGATTTTGAGATCGATAAAAGGCACTCACGAGAGCATTATTAGATACAAGATTGTATATATTTAGGGTTAGTTTTGTAATTTTGGTCTAAAAGGAGAATTCTTACCTCTCATGAATTTAATTTTGGGAGATTCAGTTAAAGAAGATATTTTTTGCCTGAATGAAAGATTCCAAACAAATATTTTTTGTTGTTCCAGCAAAAGACGAATGAAAATGAATGTCAAACTGATCCTTAATTATGTTTGTGTGCAAAAACAAAGAAAATGTTAGGGACTTAATTTTTCACATTAATTTTATTATCCAAGAAATTTTTGAAAGATTTATATTTGTCTAATAAAATGTATATTCTTATAAGAAAATAAAATATATATTATAATAAATTAAATATCTTTTGATTACACAGAAAAAGTGAACGCTGTAGTGCTAAAGAATGTTTGATTTGCAACTCAATCATAATTTTGACAAATGACATGGGAGCGGGAGCTGAAGATGTTTGATTAGATATTGATTCCATAGGGTGGCCCCTCTATATGGTGACACTGCCACCTCATAATCTTTGACCAAGGAAAATGTTATAGACAATTTGCTACAATTTATTTAAAGTACTCAGTATGTGTAAAATTTCATCTGCTGGTATACATACATTTACTGAATAAAAAAAACATTTTAAAAAATAAAATATATCCTTTATTTGCTTTAGTTTGTATCTCTAATCCTCTCATCCCTCATTCAGACATGTACTAATATATATTTTTGTTAGTAAAAATGATTGGTGGTGTGAGTCTACATTTTTTTCAAAAAAGTAAAATATGTAATAGAATTAATTGAATGCACATCTTTTTGTATTAATTGACAATGTTGCACAGAAGTGATGGCTGCAAAAATACTGGCTGCATCAACACCTTTTAATGAAATACCAGAACAGGTGCTTCATGAATGATCAAATATTGATGTCTTCATAAATGCATGTATGTATATCTTTGATATCATGTGTTTTTTTAATGTTTCTATTGTTGGATTTGCATCTCGCATTCAGAATTCTGAATGATTAAGGAAGAGTTTCATCTATAATCGAATAAATGTTTGCCATTATAGAAAACATGGATGAGTTACGCGGCTAGTCATTGGGGGATGAAACGGACGCATGCCAATAAAACAAAATCCAATATACCATATATATGATTCAGTACACAGGGAAGAATTAAAAACTAAAATATGAATAACATAAACCATTCAATACATCTCAAATGGAAGTCTAAGTGCAAATCACTCAACAATGACAATACAGAAGAAAATCACACAACTAATAACAAAATAAGCACTCACAGGCCTCACAACTCAAGCATATATGCCTAAAATATCTCATGGGCTGTGTGGGGTGATTGGGATCTCCGGGATGTGAGGCACCTCGAACTCTGGTAAGGTTGGGATCTCTGGTAACTTTGGCTCGGGCAATTTTGGCACCTCTGGCACCTCGGCTTTAGGCAACTCAGGGACCTCAAGCTTAGGCACCTCGGGGATCTCAGGCTTGGGTATTGTTGGGATCTCCGGCTTAGGCAACTCGTGGATCTCAGGCTTAGGCAATGTTGGGTGCTCGGGCTTAGGCAACTCGTGGACCTCCGGCTTAGGCAACTCGTGGACTTCCGGCTTAGGCAACTCGTGGACCTCCGGTTTAGGGAATGTTGGGTGCTCTGGCTTAGGCAACTCATGGACTTCTGGCTTAGGCAACTCGGGGACCTCAGGTTTTGGCAATGTTGGGTGCTCTGGCTTAGGCAACTCATGGACTTCTATCTTAGGCAATTCAGGGATTTCTGGCTTAGGCAACTCGGGGATCTCAGGCTGAGGTAATGTAGGGACCTCTATCTTAGGCAACTCGGGGACCTCTAGCTTGGGTAATGTTGGGACCTCTGGCTTAGGCAATTTTGGTATGTAGGGTGGGGATTCGTGCTCAGGAGCTTCAAAAAGATGTCGAGCTGCATGGATCACGAAGCCATTGTTCAAGAAGAGGAGAACCAAGAGGGCGCCGGCGCATGAGAGGAAGAAAGTCTTTGAAGCCATTGCTAAGCTATTGAATTGGATGGTTTCATGAGATGAATGCTAGGGTTGGGTTTTTATATGAAAAGTCCTGTGGGTGTGATTGTGGTTTGAGTCATTGAGATTTACATATTGTTGGTTTGTTAGTAGCTCACCTTCTCAACCATCCACCTTGATTTTCTAAAGTGCCAAAAGGATAATTGTTAATTTGGTTTGACGTTTTGGAACTCCCACAAAGGACCCTGTTCATCTAACCAGCATTAGGTAATTTAATTTAAGGAACAAGACCATGCAAGAATACTTTAAATAAATGTTCAGCATGGCATTGGGATTTCAATTACAGTTGCTGAAATCATGTCAAGTTGGTTTACCAATTTTATTTCCTGGCAAGCTACATCTTGTAGTTACGGTCAGACATCATTGATTTGTAGGTCAGCTAAATAAAACTGAGCAATGATACTTAAATTTCTCTGTTAGATTTAACATATAAATAGATATTATAAAAGTAGGAGAAATTAAAATACATCAAGAAAGATCTATGTTTATAGTCAAGACAATATTTAAATCATGTGTCAGTCTTAAACGATGGTGCTGTCACTCCCTACCCGTCATTTTCCATAACTCAACTAAACAACAATTTGACATCTGTGAAAGTAATATTTTAAGAAAAATATTAAATAAAGTTGGGAGTTGTCCAATTTTATTGAATATTGATCACTCAATGATTCACCAAAAAACAACTGTTGATAACTCAATGAAAGTAGATAAGAAAGCTACCAATCATAACAAGATGAAGAAAATCACAAGGAAATTTAAGAACTAGATGTCATGGCCCAAGACAAAGACAAGCGTACCATGTGACAGTTCTAATCCAATTCGAGTCCAAATCATAGATACATTATATTTATATTAGTAAACGTTGTGCATCATACCATGGCAATCATGAACCCCCACAATACTTATGCCAACATAACAATTCACATGGAATAAACAAATTTTTGTTTTATTATCTTTTTTGTTATTCTTATTTGCAAATGTAAAAGTAACGTTGTTGTTGTTTGGTTCACCTTAGATAAATTGATGATAAATAGTGAATAAGATATGAATAAGAGTTTATGACTTTTTAAATGATAGTTATTCACTTGCATAAATTGTTTGTTTTTTGGAATAAGTGTGAGACATAGATATGTGACGTAATTTTTTAAAATGACACGTAATGATATTTTTATCTACTGTTATAAATAACATCTGATAAACAATTTTAGCATCCCCGAAAATAGTTATCAAGCCTATGCTTAGCTTATATAGGTACCACTATCTAGGTGTATTACCCCAAAACTACCAACTTATTTTATTCGCTTCTATTCTCCTTTGCTCCCTCTGTTTATACTTCTCCCCAAATGGGGGAATAGATGAGGTCATATGTTTGCCATGGAGATATCATGTATCCATCTATCCAGCCAAAAGAGAATAGCCCACCTAATACCAATTTGACAGTGGGTCTTGTTCGAGAAGGTCATCTCCAAAGACATCTTCTCATTTAAAATCCCCACCATGATAAAGTTCATGTTGTGGGTGCTCCTCGCTTGGGGTGAATTTATATTCTCCTCTTGAAGTATCTTTGACAAAATAAAATTCCGTGTCACAATTGGTGCATCAGTCGTGTTACAGATCTGGAAGATTTGAAGATCAGTTGAAGTTCTTGATTTATCATGAAAAAAAGAAACACTCAAAAGTAAAAACTGATGTTGAACGTGTGGCCGATAAGTTCCTGGAGCGATTAATCCAGAGCGATTAATCCGAAAAGGTCCACTTTTGAGATGTCTAAGTAATTACATAAAAAACGACTAGTAGAAATAAAAAACGCCCCTAACTCGGAATCGTATGAAATTTTTACTAAAGTTAAATATTGAGGAGATCTTTAAAAATTGTCGTTACGCCACAACAAACGCTTATTTTTCCATTTTTCTATTTTTAGGCCCTCAAAACAACGTTTTTGCTATTTTTAATCATATTTTTCCATATTTTATCATAACATCTTTTATTTGATCTATATCAATTCCAAGAATCTCCTAGAATCCTGTAGATTTAGTAACAACAAACAACTTTTAATTAATGTAATTTCGTGTTTTATTTCTCTTTTGAAAATTGTGGGTTTGTTTAAGTATCTCAATGCTTGTTTGATCTTTGTTTTAGTTTTTACCCGCGTTAAATACTTTAATTGGCTAATTCTCCCATGATTTTAATTCTCATTAATCATGTTTTAAATAAGAGTTTTTTATGTTATATTGAATTTTCTTTGAAAAAAAAGTTGTGGAACGCTTTTTTGATTTGACTAGTTGATGTACATGTGCGTTGCACATGAACAACTTTGTTAAAATATAATGAACAAATGTTAGTTGAAATGATAGGTTTGTTTTGTGAATTATTTTCATTAGTTGTTAAAGTTTGTCTACCTCAATCATGTATAAGTTTTAGATTGTTGTTAGATATGTAAATAATTTGAGGTATCAATCTGCCATATCCAACAAATCTCACGACAAACATACAAACATTGTTTTTAACAAAACAATATGCATTCTGCACTAAGAGAATTAAAATAATAAAAAAAATTCTAATAATGAATCAAATAACAATAAAAAGTCAAACCCAAAATCCAACATGTTGTAAACTAAGTAAAATATGAATACATAAACAAAACATACAAGCATATAGAAAAAAGTAGAGTGATATTCTTATTCACTATTTGTTAGTTATGGAATACATTACAAATCCTTCAATTTATAGGGTCCATGGAAGAAACTCAAAGGTTGGATGTTACAAGTAATATGAGGTAGGGGTACATAATGGAGTATTAAAAAGATGGGGGGTTAGGGAAGTGAAAAGAGGGGGTTATGGAGAAAGTGGCGGGAGTTGAAGTGGTGGTGGTTATCCACAATAGTCACAACAGTATAGATATATTAAATTTATAAAATCTAAATTTATTAAATTGTGAATATAATGAAGTTGCATATATGAAATTTAGACATATAGTCATGTAATTGATTCTGAAGAATGTTAAAGAGTAAATACGAATAAATGTATAGAATTAAAATAAATGTATAAATTAAATACATTAAACACATTATATAGGATATTTGATTTCAATGAATTTGAAATGGTAAATATGTCTAATCAAATATCATTTGGGGTAGAAATGAGTTTTCATGAATTGGTAGGGGTAAATATGTCCAATGAATGTTTTTCATGGATTGATACTTTTATAGGTAGTATAGATATAGATAATATAGATTTTATGTTCCAGCTTTGTATAAATTGTTTTAGCAAAGATTGCATTGAATTATTATTTTTTGAAATATTAATCATTAAAATTGGATTTGTTGACAATTTATTATACATATATAATCATAACATATTTTGGGGTGTGCCTTTTTTTTTAATTCTATAATGAAAAATACATTAATATTTGATATTTTTTTAATTGTATCATGTTTTTGCATGTGAGATTAAATTTATTGTTGAGTTCACACGAAGCTGAAATCTTAATTTGACTATTTTTATAGCAATAAATTTTTTTTTTGTGTAGCAGTACCTTATATGTTTGTTTTATTTTATTGGATTGCATTATTACTGTGAATTATATATTTGTTTGTTGGGTTAATCTTAGGGACCATTGACTATTTGGGGCGTTAATAGAGTGGAGAAATCCAAGTGAATAATACTATTTTTTTAAAAAAATTCAAATTTTAAACATGATATTTTAATCTTTTAATAAATATTGCATTGAATTATTATTTTTTGGAACACTAATCATTAAAATTGGATTTGTTGACAATTTATTTTACATGTATAATCATAACATAGTTTGAAAATCTATAATGAAGATTACGTTAATATTTGATACTTTTTTTTAATTGTATTATGTCTTTGCATATGAAATGGGAAAAAAAAATTGTGTGAAATATATTTTGAATATAAATGGATTTTCATGGAATTGAATGGAAATGTAGGGGTAAAATAAAAAAAAGGAAGAATCCTATTATCATAATAATATTATGATAACAAATTTTAATTATAAGTTAATAAATATATTTCATGATGAAATGTATGCATTATAATGTATTATAAATGATATTAAAATGATGTAAATGGATTTTCATAGAATTGAATAGAAATGTGGGGTAAAATGAAAAAATGGTTATCATTAAAGTGATGTAAATGGACTGTAATGGAATTGAATGAATTGATAGGGACAAAAAGGTCAAATGGCAGGTTTTTGGTTTAAGAGACTTTTATATAGTAATATAATTGTTGTTTGAAGGTTTAAAGTAAGGTTTTGGAAAGATTTTGTCTAAAATTAGTTTTATAATTGTGCAACCACAGGTAAGTCTTGACGAGCTTTGAAAATATGTAAAATGTAATAATTCACCTGAAGTTATATTTTTGTGGTAATCACACCAACATTTTTTGTGAATATGAGTTCACCAATTTAGAAATTCGACTGGGACCCATCTAGCCCGGCTACTCTCAAGTTTGAACTTGATTGTGATTTAGAAATGTTATTTTGATTGATTGTTAAGTTCGAATTAAAGGGCAATTTGACATACTGGCATGTACAATTAAGTCACGACATAGGGACTTAAAAAAAAAAATTCCCATTGTTGCTTCTCACACATTCAATGAAAATTTTACATCCAAAAATTGCTAGTAGAAACATATCATCTCCAATCAACACTGAATAAAATATGAATTACATAAAACACAAGATATTTCAAATATTAAGACGAGTACAAATCACTCAACAAATTACAATAGAGAGGCAAATCAAACATCCTATAGCAAACATAATCCCCTACATGGCTACACACCGGCCTCACATTAATATCCAATGTTTACTCCCTAAACAAATGGATACACTGCTCAAGCATAACAAATAAGGGACCACAACCATATATAAATCTCTCATGGGCAGTGTGGGATGGTCGGAATGTCAGGTAACTCAACCTTAGGGAATGTTGGAATCTCTGGATTAGGTAACTCGGGAACTTCTGGCTTTGGCAATGTTGGGACCTCCGGCTTAGGCAACTCGGGGACTTCTGGCTTTGGTAATGTTGGGACCTCCGGCTTAGGTAACTCGGGGACTTCAGGCTTTGGCAATGTTGGGACCTCCGGCTTAGGCAACTCAGGGATCTCGAGCTTAGGCAACTCGGGGACCACCGGCTTTGGCAACTCGGGGACCTCCGGCTTAGGTAATGTTGGGACCTCTGGCTTAGGCAACTTGGGGATCTCGAGCATAGGTAATGTTGGGACATCTAGCTTTGGCAATTCGGGGCCCTCGGGTTTAGGCAACTCTGGGATCTCAAGCTTAGGTATTGTTGGGACCTCTGGCTTAGGCAACTCTGGAACCTCCGGCCTAGGCAACTCAGGGATCTCAAGCTTAGGTAATGTAGGGATCTCTGGCTTAGGCAATTCTGGGACCTCTGGTTTAGACAACTCAGGGATCTCGGGCTTAGGCAACTCGGGGACCTCTACCTTAGGCAATGTTGGGAACTCTGGCTTAGGCAACTCTGGGACCTCTGGCTTAGGCGAATGTTGGTATGTAGGGTGGGGATTCGTGCTTGGGAGCTTCAAAAAGATGTCGAGCTGCATGGCTCATGAAGCCATTGTTCAAGAAGAGGAGAACCAAGAGGGCGCCGGCGCATGATAGGAAGAAAGGTTTTTGAAGCCATTGCTAAGCCATTGCTAAGACATTAGGACTTTGATTTCAGCCACAGAAATCAAGTCAAGTTGGTTAACCAAATTTTTTTATTAGTAAGCTCTTTTTTTGGGCTGTCAACCAAACGTGATTTGTCTGAATATTCAGCTTTCTGACGGATAAGCTCTTATATTAAACCGAACCAAACAGCCCCTGAGTGTTCCATTTGAATATGCACAAGTAATATAAGATGTATGACATAATTATATGAGAGATGATTGCTGCAAGTGCCATGATTCCAAGCCCGTAAAAGTACACAAAGAATATGTTGAGATTGGCCTCACTATACTTCTTATACTCATTCACATTCAGGGTCAATTCTGATTGGCTGAGAATGCGCGTGATGTTATATTGTTACCCATCAACGCTGAAAAAATGTGAAGAGACAATGGGGAATCACTTCACGTGGTAAATTGATGTGTGCAAAGGAGGAAAAAGAAGATTAATGATGGAAACATGGTTAAAATTGGTTAACTACGAGGGTAACCTCCTCCAAATATAGAGTAAAATATGGGATTGTAACTTCCTCCTACAAATAAACAAAACTTAAATACAAAACTTCCTCCTACAAATATAGAGTATAAATTGGTTAATAAATAAAAATTAAATACAAATACTTATCCTAATTGCTCTCTACAAACTCTTAACAGAATCCCTACAAAGTGGGTCACTAATAGCCATTGCAAACTAATTTATTTAAAAAAGCAAAACAATAAGATAAATGAATAAGCATGCACTATTGACTCATTCCACTTCATATGGACTACTCCATGCACGTACCAATCTCCCCCACTTGAAATAACCTTGTGCCCATGGTTAAGCTCGAAAAATCTTCTTTTAATATCTAATAAACACTCCCAAGTGGCATCTTTAGCTGTAGAGACCTCCCATTGCACCAGCACTTCAGTAATATCTCTTTGACCCCTTTTAATAAGTACTCGACGATTGAAAAAATAATAGGCTTGGGCTCAAGAATATCTTCATCATTTAATAGTGGTAGATGAACCTGAGAAACATCTGAATTTTTCAGTTGCTTTTTTAATTGAGAAACATGAAAGATGTTATAGGTTCATGAATCAGGAGGTAAATTGAGCCTATATGCGACTTTTCCCATTTGTTCCACAATAGTGTATGGACCAAAATAATGAGATGATCATTTGAGAGACCTTCGATAGAAAGAGAACTTTGTCTATATGGTTGCAGACGCAAGTATACCAAATCACCTTTGTTGAATTCTCAATCTATCCTTCTATTATCAGCATATAACTTCATTTGATGTTGTGCCTCCAATAAATTGTCCTTCAATAAAAAGCAAAGAAGTTCATCTTGTGTTTTGAGTTCACCATCCACTAACACTGATGAAACGGTCCCTAGGGCTGTAAGATAATAATCTTGGAGGAGGATATCCATATAGTATTTCAAAAGGGGTGATGCCGGTGGATG
Source organism: Acorus calamus (assembly GCA_030737845.1). Classification (NCBI taxonomy): domain Eukaryota; kingdom Viridiplantae; phylum Streptophyta; class Magnoliopsida; order Acorales; family Acoraceae; genus Acorus; species Acorus calamus. Next base: position 3,464,192 of record CM060879.1, on the reverse strand, counting down.
AATTAATATTAGTATTATGTCAATATTCTACTAAAGATCTCCATTTGACTCAATCCCTTGGTTGAAGTCCTGTAAAACATTTTAAATATGTTTCTAGGCACATGTTAACAACCTTAGTTTGTTCTTTCGTTTGAGGATGATAAGCAGTACTAAAATAGGTTAATTCCCTAAATTTAAATAACTCTGAAAAAAAAGAGCTTAAGAAAATGCGATCTTGGTCATTGACAATTGATTTTGGCAGCCTATGCAATTTGAAAATGTTGTCAATAAAGACATAAGTAACAAAAGATGCGGTGTACGAATGAGATAAAGGTAGAAAATGAGCTTATTTTGAGAGATGATCAACTACTACCATGTGCACATCCTTATCTTGAGATTTTGGGAGGCCACCAATAAAATCAAGAGAAATATCCATCCACAATTGGGTCAGAATAGGAAGTGACTAAAGAAGTCTTACAGGTGCGAAATTTTCTCATTTGTTCCTTTAACAAATAAATTGCCTCACGAAGGAGCGCACACCCGGCCAATAGAAGTTGCTTCTTACTCGCTGGAGAGTTTGATGAAATCCTGAATGACCACCTGTGGGATTTGAGTGAAGCTCAGAGAGAATTTATCTTCAAATAAGAGAGGTTGGTCCCACATAGAACTTCCCTTTAAAAAATAGAAGTCTGTCATTAATGGAATAAAATCTTCTATTAAGAGAACCATTTTTGTATGATTTTTTTTTCAAGATGTCTAGATCTGAAATAGATATCTTACGGGACTCATCCATTCAAGTTGGAATCAAAGAAGAATCATACAAGTTTCATCTCCTTCACAACAGGATATAGCGTCCACCGCTCGATTAAGAGTGCCATGACAAAACTCAACCTGAAAGTCATAATCTAACAATTTCAAAAGCCAACATTCCTGAATAGGTGTTCTGACTTGTTGTAAATATTTGAGACTATAATGGTCAGTTTTGATAATATAAGTAAGGTAGCCATTTTTGACCGCTAATATTAATGTAAGCAATTCTTTTTTTTTTAAGTAGAAAGATGTAAGTTTTTTTTAACCGAGTGCTTGACTTAAGAATGCCAAACATCTTCCATCTTAAATTAAAATAGCCCCATGCCATTGCCTAAAGCATCACATGCATTTATGAAGGGCTTAGAAAATTTAGAAAGTGCCAAAACAGGGGGTTCAGTCATGGTATGTTTCAACTTCTTGAAAGCTTCATGAGATTGTGAACTCCATGTGAATGAACCCTTTTTTAGCAAGGAAAATAATGGAGCATCCAATTTATCATAATCTCGAATGAATTGTCTATAATAACCTGTCAAACCAAGAAAACCACGTAGCGCCTTGATATAGTTTGGCAAAGGCCAATTGAGGATGCACTCAAATCTTTTTGTTGTCCATTAAAACCCCTAGAGAAGATATTACATGATCCAAATGATCAATTTGAGTGCTCTCAAATTGATATTTAGATGCCTTCACATGAAGCTTATGTTTGCGAAGAGTCTCTAAGATACTTCACATATGAATAATAATCTTCCAATGCATTGCTATATGCAAAAATGTCATAAAAAAATGCAATGAGGAATTTATGTAAGAATGGCCGAAAAGTTGATGATGCATTAGTGAGATCAAACGGCATCATGAGAAACTCATAATGCCCATCATATATCCAAAATGTAGTTTTGTGGTTGTCTTTAGGAGCAACATGAATCTGATGATAACCATATCTTAGATCTAGTTTGGAGAATGTCTTGACGTCGTGTAATCCATTAAACAATTCATCCACCACCGGAACAAGAAATTTATCCTTAATTGTAACACTATTAAGAGCACAATAGGTGACAGAAAGTCGCCAATTACCATTAGTTTTCTGGATTTGCCATACCAGGTGATGATAATGGAGAGAGGACAAAAAATTCCCTCTTTCAGCATATATTGAATGATGTTTTCAATCTCATTCTTCTGATAATGCGCATAGCGATATGGACGCACGCTAACTAGTGAAGTGTCTTCCATTAATAAAATCTTGTGATCATGCAATCTCGCAAGCGGCAAACCACTTAGGTTAGAGAATACAACTGGAAATTCACTTAGTAGCTCCCCAATTATGGGTGGAGGATTTGGATAGCTGATGACATCATAATTTTGAGAAAGCTTGAGGACCATACCTTTAGGCGAGGCACATGCAATTTTTTTCAATGAATGACATGCGAGTATAGATATTTATTTGGATAATTCACCTTGTAGTTTGTATAAAATTGCATCCACTTGAAATCCCATATAAAGAGGCTCCAATGTTTGAAGCCAGCGTGCTCCAAATACATCATCACACCCACCAATGGAGAGTAAATAAAAGCTTGTTTGAATAGGAACACCTTGGATGGATAAGGAGATTCCCAAATATTTGCCGTCATTGGAAAGTTTATCACCATTTGCTACCATGACTTTGAATTGAGCGTGAGACAAAATAGAAAGACCCTCCCTTTTTGCAATAGAAGGGTTCAAAAAATTATGGGTTGAACTGGAGTCAATGAAAATAAATATGAGCTTTTAGGATAAAACACCAGTTACACACATTATTTGTGAGCTGCGAGAGCCACAAATAGCATGCAATGATATTTCAGGACAAGAAGATTCATCTTCATGTGTGCAATCCATATCAATATCTTCATCATCAAAGGAAGAGCCTTGTAATAAAAGAGAGTTTGGGTCTTACATTTATGGTCGGGGCCAAACTTCTTGTCACAGTTGTAGCGAAGGTCGTGATCTTGCCTCTCCTTCATCTTAGCATAGGTGAGATGTCTTACTTGTTGGTGCGGTTGGCTTGGTAGCATTGGAAGAGATAGCAGAGGTGGACACGTTGGTGGTGGTAGTGTTCGATTTGAAGGTGGACAAGGTTTTGCACCGTCTTGCCAATTTATCCTCTTACAATCAGGCTAACCCAAGGGCAACAGTGAAGGTAGTGGATTTGAACATTTGAACATCCAGATGTATTTCATCTTTCAATCCACCCATGAAGAAACTCACCATGTGAGCCTCATTGAGGCCTTCAGTTCAATTCGTCAAAGACTTGAACTTATCTAGGTAGTCTTAAAGTGATGTATTTTGTTTTAATTTTGCAAGGGCAGCAATTGGATCATTGTATTCGGTAGGCACAAAACAATTCTTCATGTGTCGAGTGAATGCTTTCCATGTTAAAAATGCACTAGATTTTTTCATCCAATAGAACCATTGAAGTGCTTGTCCTTCAAGGTGGAATGATGCAATAATGAGTCGTTGCTCTTCCATTCTGTGATGATATGCAAAAAATTGTTTCGCTTAGTAAATCCAATCGGCAAGGTCTTTTCCATCAAATCTTGAAAAATTTTGCTTTATGGTGCAACTTGGAATACTAGAAGATGATGACTAATTTTGGCTTGGACAAACTATAGGATGACTCCCCATCCAATCCCCTTGGACTCATGATAATTGTTCATATTTCATGTCCAAAATAGTGATCTTTTGCAGCGCATCTTGTAGGATGACAGTCTCTATGATTTTTCCTGAAGTGTATTCAACACGTCACCCTGTTGCACTGAAGACTCACGAAGCTGATGAACAACTTCTACCAAGTCTTCCATACGGGTTCCGTGTCCGTCGTCCATGTTAGATCAGTGGCTCTTATACAAATTTGATGTGTGCAAAGGAGGGAAAGAAGATTAATGATGAAACAAATATAAAATTGGTTAACTTCGAGAGTAACCTCCTCCAAATACAGAGTAAAATATGGGATCATAACTTTCTCATTTTATACGATAAACAAAACTTAAATACACAAACCTATCCTAATTGCTCTCTAACGAACTTGTTAACAAAATCCCTACAAAGTGGGCCACTAATAGCCATTGCAAACTAATTTATTTGAAAAACAAAGATAAAGCAAAACAATAAGATAAATGAATGAACATGCATTGTTGATCATTCCACTTCATATGGGCTGCACCATGCACACATCATATACATTTGTCCATTAAATGATAGTGATCATACATATAAAAGAAAGTAGAGTCCAACCACCACATTCATGATGGAAAACATTGGGGTTGCCAACAGCCTTCCAATGGTGGAGATTGTTGCCCAATCTAAAGTGAACTATCTAATTTTGAGGCCCCCAGAACTTGATCTTATTTGCTAATATGTGATTGACTTCCTCCAAATGAGACAAGGGATTAATATCAACTGATGAATGTAAAGAAGAAGTTGTTGACTAGATAGTAGGCGAAGCTGGTGACAATGATGATTAAGAAGAATTGAAACCATGACAACCCACCTATGTGCCTTACCTCTGTATTATGCAATGCCCTTTACATTGCATTGGTCATGTTAACCAAGTTTACTCAATATAATTTAAAGATATATTCAACAACAAATCAAAAGTGAGAAAAGAGACCAAATAAAGAAATTTGAACAAGAGTAGTGGACCCCCACATGTAAGATATATCCCACCAAGAAACTCCTGAACAAGTCCACTACTCCATGACCCAACATCTAAAAAGAAAACTATATGGTTAACCTTTGCGAAACAAACATACGCGTGAAATAAAAACAATGAGAAGAACTAAGAAAGCTCTTACTTGCGTGCTTTGCATTAGCAAAAAAGCTACTGTGGGATGACATGACCTACGGTAAAAGTCTTGACAAGTGTTGTAGATGTTAACTGTATCATTTGCACTGGTTCCACCATTAGCAAAAATATTTATTAGGACATGCTTTCATGCTGATTATCCTGTGTTCAACAAAAAGCACCAACGAGTCCTTTAATATAATATTTTTATAAATAAAAAATTATAAGAATACTTACAATATAAAAGTAGAAGAGAATTTCTCTCTCTCCCTAGCTATCTTATAAATATTACAAAAGACTTATAATTAATAGTTTGGTGGATTCTTAGATAATCACTCTCCATTCAATGTCTTTCCATTTTTTATAGCCATCTTCTCTTACAGATTTCAAATGATTTGAAATATAATGTCAATTTCACTTTTTTACCAGAGCATTTAACTTTTATCTATTCGTTTGCTTAGTGGAGCATCGTTTAAACTATATTTTATAGTAAGCTGTCTCTTTACAACTTCTGAAAAACTCAGGTTTTGGTCATATTTTTACAAAATTTAATCCACAGCTTTTAACCCCAGTTTTTCTATTTGAAAACGGGTTTGGAAAAAAAAATAACTTTCTCAAAATCTAAAACCCATTCTGAACAGGGCTAAGGCATCCTCGTTTGGAAACGGGTTTAAATAGTTTTTGAGTTTACAGAAAGTTGCTCTTTACAAACCTGTTTCCAAATAAAAAACTGGAATAAAAAACTACAAATAGATTTATGTGAAAAAGTGCATAAAACTTAAATTTCCTAGGCCCCCGTTTGGAAGCTGGATAAACCCAGATAAATACATGAATAAGTTAGAATAGGCATATGGGGTTGTTTGGTATGGTAGAATGCTGAGGGATAAGTCAAGCCTGGATAACCAAGGATAACCTAGCATATGGATTCCAATGCAAGGCCATAATAGAATTTATCCCCAGTTATTCCATGTGTTGGCATTTGTGGGTCCCACGCCTTTTATTTGTTTCAACAACTCATCAACCACCATCTGTGACTTTGAAAAACATTGCCATCCGTACAACCCTATCCTCTCCTCTGGTTCTTCGTAGCCACAGACAGTGAAGCTTATACCCGAGTGAATCAATGGCTTCCCGATGAAGGCGACCTCACCAAAAGCTGCTGCGAATATTTCGTGAAACCAAATCCTTGACCTGTCCATCAACCCCTTTCAGCAAAACCCGTGTAACATTTCGGTATTTTTGGCCTTATATATTTATTTTAAATATATAATGAAAATTTTAAATTTGACTTTTTATATTTCATTTTTTAGATTTGGCGATGGGCCCAAATGTGTCCAATTTGATTTTAATTATGATAATTATAAATTGATTTTAAAATATTTATTTTATATTTTTTTTGTAGATCTTTATAGTGTCAAGATACTTTGGTTGAAATTTTGTGAAATTCGGAGTTCGGGAAATTAGGTTTTTAGGATTTTGTGTTAAGTTATTGGGCTCAGAGATCTAGTTGCGAATCCAGAATACCTTTTTATAGCCTTCAGGGATCTATTTGTAAATCGGATAGGGATCTGTTTGTAAATCGGATAGGGACCTCCTTGTAAAATGGAAACACTTCAAGGGTCGTTTTATAATTTTGGTAAAACCCCTTTAAATAACATGTTTGTGGGTTAGGGTTTTCATCCAAATTTCAGAAGGTGTGAAGGGTGGTGATAACCTAACCCTAGATGGTGATGGTGGGTGGTATGATCGGATCTAAGGTAAGAAATCATGCTTCTATTGATTTTTGTTGTTTAGGGTTTTAAGCCAAAAATCTGTAGCGAACAAATTTGTCCCTTACAAATTTTAAAGATATAGGATATGCTCAAGGAGCAAATCAATACATAGGAAAGATTGCGGGTACAACTCGATCTTTTATCCTCTGATCCTCGATCTCCTTTGAAGAGTTTCTCGAGAATTACAACTTCAGGGATTTTACAAGTTTGTGAAAATTTAAAAGGAAGAAGAGAGCGGTGCATGTTCCTTCGGGCCTTTTGATTTTGGGCCTTGTTGTTTAGGACTAGCGATGCTTTGTTCTTCACCCTTCTTGAATTCTTTGACTTGAAATTTGATTTGAAGTCGCTTTTCTTTAATCTTCCCTTCTCTGGACTTTCTCCTTCGTGAACAGAGTGAAGATATTCTTCAAGAAGAAGGTGGAATCGAGGGAGAGTTAGAAATTTTCTATTTCTCTCCCTTGGATTTTCCCCACACTTTTTTCTTCTTCTTCTTCTTCTTTGGTTTTTCTTGGCTTCTCCTTCTTTTGGTGGATTTTTCAAGAAGAATGTGGAATCGATGGAGAGTTAGAGAATTTCTATTTCTCTCCCTTGGATTTTCCCCACACTTCTTCTTCTCCTTTGGCTTTCTTTGGCTTCTTCTTTTGATGGATTCTTCAAGAAGAATGTGGAATCGAGGGAGAGTTAGAGAATTTCTATTTCTCTCCCTTGGATTTTCCCCACCTTTCTTCTTCTTTGGCTTCTCCTTCTTTTGGTGGATTCTTCAAGAAGAAGGTGGAATCGAGGGAGAGTTAGAGAATTTCTATTTCTCTCCCTAGGATTTTTCCCCCACCTTTCTTCTTCTTCTTCTTCCTTCCTTCTTCTCTCCTTTGGCTTGGCTCTTTTTTTTTGTTGCTCTTCCACCTTCATTTTTTCTCTCTCCCCCCTCCCTCCTATTTATAGAGGAAGGGAGGGGTGGTTATAAGGGTAGTGGGTAGTTTTAGGAGTGGGTAGTTAGGATTTTTTGACTTTTTCTTTTTTTTAAATTAATTAATTAATTTATTTATTTAGATTTTATCCAAGTGACTTTGACTTCTTCTTTCTTTTTTTTCTTTTTTCTTTTTTTTTTTTTTTGTTGTTGGCCCTGCTTAGGCAGCAGGGCCGGACTGGGCCCTGGCCCTGTCTAGGCAGGGCCGGACTGGGCTTGGGCCCTGTCCAGGCAGGGCCATTCTGGGCCCCTGCCTTGGCAAGGCTGTCTTGGGCCTTGCCCAGGCAGGGCCAAACTGGGCCCCTGCCTTGGCAGGGCCCATCCTGGGCCTTGTCCAGGACAAGGTCCATGATGGGCAGAACTGGGCCTGGGCAGGGCTGAATTGGCTCACTTTTTCTTGTTTATTATTTTTATCTGTCTACAAATTGCCCCCTCAAGGATGGATAAAAGAGTCGTAGGACGAATTTTATCATCCTTGATTAACTTGGTCAAGATAAAGATAGATTTTTTTTTTTTGACAACTCCACCCGAATGTATGCTTGGGCTTTGGTTTACTCATCCTTTCGGATAAGCTTGGACAATATTGGCTTGGCGAATGATGAATTTTTTTTTTTGCTAAACTGAACCTAATGGATAATGGGTAAAAGAGTCAAATTTTATCATCCTTGATTAATTTGGTCAAGATATGGATAGATCATTTTTTTGTCTGGACTGAACCCGATGTAACTTCTCAGGCTGCCTACGTACCCTTATATAAGGGATCAAGTCACACGTAGTTCCTTTTTTTTTTTTTTTTTTTGAGTGGTCATTCCAACAAGGCACTCAGGTCATAGCGAGGCCGAGCCGGACCCTTCTCTTTTTTTTTTCTTTTTTTTTATGGATAGTACCTTTTGAGGAACTTTCCATTGATTGGACCGAGTCGAGTCCCTTCTGGAGTAGTCAATAGATAAGCACCGTTGGTGTAGACTTCCTTCACAATATGCGGACCATCCCATTTAGCATCGAACTTCTTTCCTGCTCTATGGGACATGATGATAGGACGTTTAACCGCCAGCACAAGATCGTCCTTTTGGAAGGAGCGAGGGCGTACTTTCTTATTGAATGCGCGAGAAAGACGTGCCTGATAGCATTCAAGGCGCTGCTGTGCTTCAAGTCGCTTTTCATCTAAAGCTTCCAGTTCAGCTAAACGAAGTCGAATGTTGTCATCTTGAGTAAGCCCTTCTTGAATAGCGATTCTTAATGAAGGAATTTGAAGCTCGAGAGGAAGAATGGCTTCTACTCCGTATACAAGAGAATATGGAGTCGCTTGTGTAGGAGTTCGGAATGATGTACGGTAAGCCCAAAGGACTTCATTCATACGTTCGTGCCAATCCTTTTTCGACTTGGAAACTACCTTTTGTAGTAGTTTACACAAGGTCTTGTTGAAGGCTTCTGCCAATCCATTGGCTGGAGCATTGTACATCGTTGAGCGCCTTTGTATGATCTTGAACTTGGCACAAAATTGATCCATGGAAGCATTTTTGAACTGTTTACCATTGTCTGTCACAATGAAGCGAGGAATGCCATATCGAAAAATAATATTATCTTGGATAAAGTTAATGACAGAATTCCGATTGACTTCTTTGAGAGGAATCGCTTCAGCCCATTTGGAGAAATAATCTGTTGCAGCTAGGATATAGCAATGTTGTTTAGACGACTTCGGTAGTGGTCCGACTATGTCGAGTCCCCAACTATCGAATGGCCATGATGCAACAGTAGGATGTAGGGGCTCCGGAGGCTGATGAATATAGTCCCCATGGAACTGGCAAGCTTGACACCCTTTTGAAAATTCGATGCAGTCTTTAACCATAGTAGGCCAATAATAACCCATTCTTTTGATATGAAGATGAAGCTTTGGTCCAGATTGATGTGTGCCACATATACCGGAATGTGCTTCTTTGAGAGCTGTTTTGCTTCTTCTTGCCTTAAACATCTCATCAAAATACCATCATAACTACGACGATATAACTCATCATTAAAATGAAGGAATCTTGATGCACGACGACGAATATCAATTTTGTGTTTTGCATCATCTGGAAGCCTGCCATGAACAAGATAATTTATCATTGGTTGCCTCCAATCTTGCTCTTCTGTCACAAATACATGTACCACATCTGCTTGTACTGGAACTTGATTGCTTGTATCATCTGTAATAACAACCCACTTGCGACAAACAGGGATGACTAAACGGTTAGTATCTGGGAGAGTAAGAGTACTAGCCAAATTTGCTAGAGCATCTGCTTGTCGGTTGAGGCCCCTTGGAACATGTTGAATAGTGGCATCATCAATAATGTGGAACAATGTCATTGCCCTTGTATGATACGGTATCAAGTCTTCTTTATTAACTTGATACTCCCCAATAATCTGAAAAATAACGAGCTTTGAATCACCATAAATTTGGAGTCCTCGAAGGCCCATATCGACGGCTAGTTCGAGACCGATAATCAGTGCTTGATACTCTGCCATATTATTAGAACATGGCTCGGATAGGACGAAAGAGAATGGGAGAACTTCATCTTTAGGTGTGACAAAGACGATTCCTGCCCCTGCCGCCTCACGTTTTGCAGCGCCGTCGAAGAACATCTTCCAAGACGAAACAATGTCAATAGAGAGCACTTCTTCATCAGGCAAATTTTCAATCAATTCCCATTTAGCAGGGATCGGGTAATCTGCTAGAAAATCAGCCAACACTTGTCCTTTGATAGCCTTTTGAGAAACAAAGATGATTTCAAACTCACTCAGAAGTAGAGCCCATTTCGCTAGTCGTCCTGAGAGAACTGGTCTGGACATAATATACTTGAGGGGATCTGCTTTAGAAATAAGTCTGATCGTGTGTGCGAGCATATAATGTCGAAGTTTTTTCGTGGCAAAAATAAGTGCAAGACACATCTTCTCAATCGGTGAATAGTTTAATTCAGCACCAATAAGAGTACGACTGAGATAATAGCATGCCACTTCTTTGCCAATGTGATTTTCTTGAGCAAGGAGTGCCCCGATAGAGTGTTCTTGAGCACTGATATAAAGAATAAGGGGAACACCAGGGACTGGAGCAGATAGAACCGGTGGATTTAATAAATATTGCTTGATACTATTGAGGGCATTTTGGCAAGTAGTATCCCACTTGAAGATGGTGTCCTTCTTCATGAGTCGGCTAAAGGGGTGACACCTTCCAGCCAAGTTCGAAATAAACCTTCTGATATACGCCAAGCGACCTTGTAAACTTCTGAGGTCATGCAACGATTTGGGTTCAGGCATGTTGAGGATGGCATCAATTTTGGATTGATCTATCTCAATGCCACGGTGCCTGACAATGAAGCCAAGGAATTTCCTGAAGTAACTCCAAATGCGCATTTGAGTGGGTTCATCCGAAGTTGATATCTTCGTAAACGATTGAAAACATGTTGAAGATCATCGAGGTGAGAGGTCCTTTGTTTAGACTTCACGACGAGATCGTCAACGTAGCATTCAACCTTTTGGTGGAGAATATCATCAAAAATCTTCTGCATGGCGCGTTGATATGTGGCACCTGCATTCTTCAAACCAAATGGCATCACTTTATAGCAATAGATGCCTTTTAGAGTGCGAAAAGCCATGAATTCTTCATCTTTGGGTGCCATTCGAATCTGATTATAACCAGAAGATCCATCCATGTATGACAATGCTTCATGACCAGTTGTTGCATCCACCATAAGTTCAGTAATTGGCAATGGAAAATCGTCTTTAGGGCATGCATTGTTCAGATCTCTGAAATCTACGCATACTCTGATTTGACCATTCTTCTTTTCTACTGGGACGATGCTCGAGATCCAAGTAGGATATTTGACCTCTCGGATGAAACCGGCTTCAATTAGCTTGTTGACTTCGTTTTCAATTTGTGGGATCAACTCGGGTCGGTAGCGTCTTTGCCCTTGTTTAATAGGGCTGGCAGCATGTCGAACCGCAAGTTGGTGTACAGCAATTTTTGGATCCAATCCTGGCATCTCCTTGTAGGACCATGCGAAGACGTCTTTGTACTCTTGAAGCAGTTTTACATATGCAGCTTCTTCTTCTGGAGCTAGAAGTGCACTAAGAAAGGTTGGGCGTGGATCTTCTTCAGTGCCCAAATTGACTTCTTTTAAATCATCAACTGTGGATTGTTCTCTTTCATCAAGGTCAGGATGTGCATCCACCAATTCATCGTCCGTATGAGAAGCATTCTCAATGTTTGGCTCGTCAGTAATGGAATTATGGTTGACGGAGACGACAATGGATGTAGAGAAATCACCTGTGGAAGTATCAGAAGGTGGACGAGTGGTGATAACTACTGTCCTTGGCTTGACACATGAAGGATCATTCGATGCAGACACTTGAATAGTGGTAAGCTTTGAGGAAAACGGATACACAGGGCAATTCGAGGACATCGCAAGTTGTCGAGCCTCCTTGTGATTGCCCCCAAGTCGGCGATGTTGCCGGGTAGAGCGAGTGGACTGCATAGCGGTCTTCGAAATGGGAGGGATCGGTCCCAAACGACTAAATACTGACTGTCGAGTTGGTGTAGCATGCACAACCTTGGATTTCATCTTTGACTTTTGGGGCCTTTGGGATAATAAAGTAACCCTTTGCTTAGAGTCTTGCTGTACAGAATGAGATTCTTGAGTAGCTTCATCGTGCCCCATGAGACTAACTCGACGTTGTGCTTGTCTGCCTTGTCTTCTTGCACGCCTGGATTCTGACTGAGTATTGTTGATGGATGCCGATGTTGGATCGGCTTGAGATGATTGTGGCTCAGACGTGGAAGAATTGTTCATCATCTCCACTTGGATATGATTAGAGGAGAGGTCTCCCCTGGTAGCTGACTTGACGATCACTGGAGTTTGCACAAAGCCCAAACCACGTCTAGCTATTGGTATCTTTTCTCCAGCATGAATGAGATGAGCTTGAGTCTTGGTCATCCCGACCGGGATTATTTTTTTTGGAAGTGTCCCTAGAGACGCCATATCGCTCATGTGGAAGCTCATTTTTTGTAGCAATTTTGACGACTTCTCACTCCAATGACCTTCTGGTACGAAGCCTGACAATGGAGGGGTTGTCAACGATGTAGGTGACAAGGCATGCAAGGGCAAAACCATTTTTTGCTGAAGTGCGACAATATCAGCTTCGGTGAAGAATGATTGTAATTTCACAGTTTCTGATGTATGATGTGCTTTGGATATGAGGCGTAGTACATGGCCAACTTGAGCTTTCTTTCTTTTGAGAATTTTGGCACGCCCGGTGGGACATCATCTCCTCTCATCCCTCCATTTCCATCAAGCTTGGACTTCCTTCTTCTAAGGCGTTCGAAGTACAACCATGGCTGAAGCCAACACCAATATCGTGCCTACAGGTGAAACACCTCTTGTTGACCCTGCTTCTCTTCAACAAGGAGGCTTGGAGAATCTCTTCCTGGAGGCGCACGATGCAGTACCGGTCACTACTCCTGGCATGCGCGTCTACACTAGGCGAGCTAGAGCTACGACGGCAACCCTCGCTCCAGAAATGGAAGACGAAGGTACGACGAAGAATGCCAAAGATGCAACGGCACAGGAGGTGCATCACGATTCAAATGATCTTGGTGCTCATGTTCGAGTGACGCGTACCGAAGATGAAGTGGAGACTGTAATTCATCGTAATTGCATTTCCGATGATGACGCCAATGCCGGATCCGATGGGACCATGCCGGGGGCAAGACGCACTCACAATGATCCCTCGATGTCCAAACTCGAGGAGCAAGTTGAACAACTCAATCAATCCATGGTGCGAATGGCTCATATGATGATCGAGAAAGACCGTCAAATCAGCATTCTTCTTCAAAAATTGGGCTCAAAGGATGATACCGGTGTCTAAAATCAGGTGCCCCTGTCACCAAATGTTCTCCCTACACCAGCCTTGCCCGTTGAGCAAACAATGGTCGTTCCTTCAACGACAGTTTTCGCGCCATCTCAAGCTTCGATTGCTCCGGCTATGACTGTACAACAATTACAGTCGTTGGTTGCAGACATGGTCCGCACACAAAATGGCGGATATGTCCAATCTTCAGTGGGATATTCAAAGCCGTACACTCAACGCATCCAGCAGCTACGCTTCCCAACGGGATATCAACCGCCGAAATTTTAACATTTTGATGGGAAGGGCAATCCAAAACAGCACATTGCCCATTTCATCGAAACCTGCAACAATGCCGGCACTTATGGCGACTTGATGGTAAAGCAATTCGTGCGTTCCCTAAAAGGGAATGCATTCGATTGGTACGTCGATCTCTTGCCCGCATCAATCGACAGTTGGGAGGCTTTAGAACGAGAATTCCTCACTCGCTTCTATAGCACTCGCCGTACTGTCAGCATGACGGAGTTGGCCGCCGTGAAGCAGCGCAAAGATGAGTCGGTGATCGACTATATCGACCGGTGGAGGAATCTTGCCCTTAACTCACGAGATCGATTGTCAGAAACTTCGGCAATCGAAATGTGCATCCAAGGCATGCATTGGGGTCTTCTTTACATCCTCAAGGGAATCAAACCTCATACCTTTGAAGAATTGGCTACTCGAGCACACGATATGGAGCTCAGCTTGGCCACTCATGGAGACTTCAAGCCGAAGGAATTTGTGAAAGAAGACAAAGACAGATCATCTGAGCCTAAAAAGAAGCAGGTGAATGTCGTCAATATCGCCTCTTCCTCAAAACCATGGGGGACGAGTGGTGCGTCAAGCAAAAGCAAGCCCGATCCACGCTCCTCTCAGAAGAAAGCGCCACGTATGACCCTTGAAGAACTTAAAGCCAAAGTGTACCCTTTCCCAGACTCCGAAGTCTCCGCTATGTTCGACCAGTTGCTCAAGGAGAAGATGATTGAACTCCCCGAGTCAAAGAGGCCTGAACAAGCAGATCGCGTCAATGATCTGCTATATTGCAAATATCATAGGGTGGTTAGCCACCCCATTGAGCAGTGCTTCGTGTTCAAAGAGAAGGTGATGGATCTTGCACGTCCAGGAAAAATTGAGCTTGACTTGGGGGATGTCGCATCAGCAAATACAACGTCAATCTCTTTCGGCTCCTTCACACCTGTTCAAATCCCGAAAGAGCTCGACCCGCCAAAGTCACTGCCAACTTGTAATTGCACACATTCTCGTATGCGATATGATCCACATCTCGAACGCATTTCTCGGGATGAATATCAAGTTTCAGCATTCGAAAGGAATACTCATCGTCTCAAGATTGATGAGAGAACTCTTAAAGAAGAAGAATATTTCAGAAGGCTTTGCCCCAAATGCTCCATCACTCCATGTTCGAACTGTTTCAGGGGAGAGTTGTTTCCTCCCGATACAGATGTCACTCCTATGCCAGAACCAGAAGTACATCCTGCCCCTGATGGATGGGGAGATGAAGAATCGGGATCACAAAATTCAAGGGAGGAGGACCTCATCGATGAAGAAGGATGGACTATGAAGATACACAATAAAAAGTCGTATTTTTCAGATTCTGAAGAAAGGGGGATGACTACAAGACAAATGTCCAAAGCAACCCAAACGGACCCTGCACATCTTATCGAAAAGAATCTCCCGGGTCCACCTACTCTGGTGGATTCCATTGAAGACGGCGTCCTTGAAACACTCTCTTCCTCCAGTTCTTCTTCAACCTCTCCCACAGCGACTTGTTATATGGTGGAGGTTCATGATTCAGAAACAAATGGCATTGAAACTCTAACGCTCTCTACTACTTCTAGCTTGGCGGAATCTTTCAAAGTCGGCCATTCCGATGATGAAAACACTCTCATCAGCCCACAAGCAATTGAGGATCATTCTGCTTCCTACCAGGAGGCTATTCTTCATCTACCACTTATCGAAGCATTACACCTCTCGGAAGGAGCACGCCTCACCATGGCAGCAGTCTTAACCAACCCTGATGATTTTAAGAGAGAATCTAAAGCCGATCAAAAAAAGGGGGCATTACCGTCTTGCAACTTCACCATATCTTTCTCTGATGAATACCTGCAACTTGGAGCTCGCCTTCACAATAGGCCTCTCTATGTGTCAGGATACATCAGAGAGAAGCAAATAACTCGTATATTGCTAGATTGTGGGTCTGCAGTCAACATCATGCCTGTCCAAACCATGGAGCAATTGGGCATCACAACTAATGAGCTTTCCCAAAGCCAATTGGTTATTCAAGGATTCAATCAAGCTGGGCAATCTACTATTGGCATTATACGCCTGAAGCTCTCAATTGGTGAACTTGATACAATGATTCTCTTCCATGTTATCAATTGTAGAACTTCATATCGTCTTCTACTAGGGAGGCCATGGCTACTTGAAAATGGGGTAGTGGTCTCTACTTGGCACCAATGCTTCAAATATTATAAAGACGGTGTGGAAAAATGTGTCACCGCTGACAGCAAACCATTCACCAAAACAAAAATACATCTTGCTGATGCCAAAATGGGGTAGTGGTTTCTACTGGGAGGTGTTAGAACGATCTACGCATACCCTGATTTGACCATTCTTCTTTTCTACTGGGACGATGCTCAAGATCCAAGTAGGATATTTGACCTCTCGGATGAAATCGGCTTGGTAGAATTTGGCATCAGCAAGATGTATTTCTGTTTTGGTGAATGGTTTGCTGTCAGCGGTGATACATTTTTCCACACCGTCTTTATAATATTTGAAGCATTGGTGCCAAGTAGAGACCACTACCCCATTTTCAAGTAGCCATGGCCTCCCTAGTAGAAGACGATATGAAGTTCTACAATTGATAACATGGAAGAGAATCATTGTATCAAGTTCACCAATTGAGAGCTTCAGGCGTATAATGCCAATAGTAGATTGCCCAGCTTGATTGAATCCTTGAATAACCAATTGGCTTTGGGAAAGCTCATTAGTTGTGATGCCCAATTGCTCCATGGTTTGGACAGGCATGATGTTGACTGCAGACCCACAATCTAGCAATATACGAGTTATTTGCTTCTCTCTGATGTATCCTGACACATAGAGAGGCCTATTGTGAAGGCGAGCTCCAAGTTGCAGGTATTCATCAGAGAAAGATATGGTGAAGTTGCAAGACGGTAATGCCCCCTTTTTTTGATCGGCTTTAGATTCTCTCTTAAAATCATCAGGGTTGGTTAAGACTGCTGCCATGGTGAGGCGTGCTCCTTCCGAGAGGTGTAATGCTTCGATAAGTGGTAGATGAAGAATAGCCTCCTGGTAGGAAGCAGAATGATCCTCAATTGCTTGTGGGCTGATGAGAGTGTTTTCATCATCGGAATGGCCGACTTTGAAAGATTCCGCCAAGCTAGAAGTAGTAGAGAGCGTTAGAGTTTCAATGCCATTTGTTTCTGAATCATGAACCTCCACCATATAACAAGTCGCTGTGGGAGAGGTTGAAGAAGAACTGGAGGAAGAGAGTGTTTCAAGGACGCCGTCTTCAATGGAATCCACCAGAGTAGGTGGACCCGGGAGATTCTTTTCGATAAGATGTGCAGGGTCCGTTTGGGTTGCTTTGGACATTTGTCTTGTAGTCATCCCCCTTTCTTCAGAATCTGAAAAATACGACTTTTTATTGTGTATCTTCATAGTCCATCCTTCTTCATCGATGAGGTCCTCCTCCCTTGAATTTTGTGATCCCGATTCTTCATCTCCCCATCCATCAGGGGCAGGATGTACTTCTGGTTCTGGCATAGGAGTGACATCTGTATCGGGAGGAAACAACTCTCCCCTGAAACTGTTCGAACATGGAGTGATGGAGCATTTGGGGCAAAGCCTTCTGAAATATTCTTCTTCTTTAAGAGTTCTCTCATCAATCTTGAGACGATGAGTATTCCTTCCGAATGCTGAAACTTGATATTCATCCCGAGAAATGCGTTCGAGATGTGGATCATATCGCATACGAGAATGTGTGCAATTACAAGTTGGCAGTGACTTTGGCGGGTCGAGCTCTTTCGGGATTTGAACAGGTGTGAAGGAGCCGAAAGAGATTGACGTTGTATTTGCTGATGCGACATCCCCCAAGTCAAGCTCAATTTTTCCTTGACGTGCAAGATCCATCACCTTCTCTTTGAACACGAAGCACTGCTCAATGGGGTGGCTAACCACCCTATGATATTTGCAATATAGCAGATCATTGACGCGGTCTGCTTGTTCAGGCCTCTTTGACTCGGGGAGTTCAATCATCTTCTCCTTGAGCAACTGGTCGAACATAGCGGAGACTTCGGAGTCTGGGAAAGGGTACACTTTGGCTTTAAGTTCTTCAAGGGTCATACGTGGCGCTTTCTTCTGAGAGGAGCGTGGATCGAGCTTGCTTTTGCCTGACGCACCACTCGTCCCCCATGGTTTTGAGGAAGAGGCGATATTGACGACATTCACCTGCTTCTTTTTAGGCTCAGATGATCTGTCTTTGTCTTATTTCGCAAATTCCTTCGGCTTGAAGTCACCATGAGTGGCCAAGCTGAGCTCCATATCGTGTGCTCGAGTAGCCAATTCTTCAAAGGTATGAGGTTTGATTCCCTTGAGGATGTAAAGAAGACCCCAATGTATGCCTTGGATGCACATTTCGATTGCCGAAGTTTCTGACAATCGATCTCGTGAGTTAAGGGCAAGATTCCTCCACCGGTCGATATAGTCGATCACCGACTCATCTTTGCGCTGCTTCACGGCGGCCAACTCCGTCATGCTGACAGTACGGCGAGTGCTATAGAAGCGAGTGAGGAATTCTCGTTCTAAAGCCTTCCAACTGTCGATTGATGCGGGCAAGAGATCGACGTACCAATCGAATGCATTCCCTTTTAGGGAACGCATGAATTGTTTTACCATCAAGTCGCCATAAGTGCCGGCATTGTTGCAGGTTTCGATGAAATGGGCAATGTGCTGTTTTGGATTGCCCTTCCCATCAAAATGTTGAAATTTTGGCGGTTGATATCCCGTTGGGAAGCGTAGCTGCTGGATGCGTTGAGTGTACGGCTTTGAATATCCCACTGAAGATTGGACATATCCGTCATTTTGTGTGCGGACCATGTCTGCAACCAACGACTGTAATTGTTGTACAGTCATAGCCGGAGCAATTGAAGCTTGAGATGGCGCGAAAACTGTCGTTGAAGGAACGACCATTGTTTGCTCAACGGGCAAGGCTGGTGTAGGGAGAACATTTGGTGACAGGGGCACCTGATTTGAGACACCGGTATCATCCTTTGAGCCCAATTTTTGAAGAAGAATGCTGATTTGACGGTCTTTCTCGATCATCATATGAGCCATTCGCACCATGGGTTGATTGAGTTGTTCAACTTGCTCCTCGAGTTTGGACATCGAGGGATCATTGTGAGTGCGTCTTGCCCCCGGCATTGTCCCATCGGATCCGGCGTTGGCGTCATCATCGGAAATGCAATTACGATGAATTACAGTCTCCACTTCATCTTCGGTACGCGTCACTCGAACATGAGCACCAAGATCATTTGAATCGTGATGCACCTCCTGTGCCGTTGCATCTTTGGCATTCTTCGTCGTACCTTCGTCTTCCATTTCTGGAGCGAGGGTTGCCGTCGTAGCTCTAGCTCGCCTAGTGTAGACGCGCATGCCAGGAGTAGTGACCGGTACTGCATCGTGCGCCTCCAGGAAGAGATTCTCCAAGCCTCCTTGTTGAAGAGAAGCAGGGTCAACAAGAGGTGTTTCACCTGTAGGCACGATATTGGTGTTGGCTTCAGCCATGGTTGTACTTCGAACGCCTTAGAAGAAGGAAGTCCAAGCTTGATGGAAATGGAGGGATGAGAGGAGATGATGTCCCACCGGGCGTGCCAAAAATCTCAAAAGAAAGAAAGCTCAAGTTGGCCATGTACTACGCCTCATTTCCAAAGCACATCATACATCAGAAACTGTGAAATGACAATCATTCTTCACCGAAGCTGATATTGTCGCACTTCAGCAAAAAATGGTTTTGCCCTTGCATGCCTTGTCACCTACATCGTTGACAACCCCTCCATTGTCAGGCTTCGTACCAGAAGGTCATTAGAGTGAGAAGTCGTCAAAATTGCTACAAAAAGCGGGTTTCCACATGAGCGATATGGCGTCTCTAGGGACACTTCCAAAAAAAATACCAAGACTCAAGCTCATCTCATTCATGCTGGAGAAAAGATACCAATAGCTAGACGTGGTTTGGGCTTTGTGCAAACTCCAGTGATCGTCAAGTCAGCTACCAGGGGAGACCTCTCCTCTAATCATATCCAAGTGGAGATGATGAACAATTCTTCCACGTCTGAGCCACAGTCATCTCAAGCCGATCCAACATCGGCATCCATCAACAATACTCAGTCGGAATCCAGGCGTGCAAGAAGACAAGGCAGACAAGCACAACGTCGAGTTAGTCTCATGGGGCACGATGAAGCTACTCAAGAATCTCATTCTGTACAGCAAGACTCTTGCACTTCTTCTTCTCCTTTGGCTTTCTTTGGCTTTTTCTTCTTTTGATGGATTTTTCAAGAAGAATGTGGAATCGAGGGAGAGTTAGAGAATTTCTATTTCTCTCCCTTGGATTTTCCCCACCTTTCTTCTTCTTTGGCTTCTCCTTCTTTTGGTGGATTCTTCAAGAAGAAGGTGGAATCGAGGGAGAGTTAGAGAATTTCTATTTCTCTCCCTAGGATTTTTCCCCCACCTTTCTTCTTCTTCTTCTTCCTTCCTTCTTCTCTCCTTTGGCTTAGCTCTTTTTTTTTTGTTGCTCTTCCACCTTGCCCTTTCTCTCTCCCCCCTCCCTCCTATTTATAGAGGAAAGGAGGGGTGGTTATAAGGGTAGTGGGTAGTTTTAGGAGTGGGTAGGTAGGATTTTTTTACTTTTTCTTTTTTTTAAAAAAATTAATTAATTAATTAATTTATTTAGATTTTATCCAAGTGACTTTGACTTCTTCTTTCTTTTTTTTCTTTTTTCTTTTTTATTTATTTTTTGTTGTTGGCCCTGCTTAGGCAGCAGGGCCGGACTGGGCCCTGGCCCTGTCTAGGCAGGGCCGGACTGGGCTTGGGCCCTGTCCAGCCAGGGCCATTCTGGGCCCCTGCCTTGGCAAGGCTGTCTTGGGCCTTGCCCAGGCAGGGCCAAACTGGGCCCCTGCCTTGGCAGGGCCCATCCTGGGCCTTGTCCAGGACAAGGCCCATGATGGGCCGAACTGGGCCTGGGCAGGGCTGAATTGGCTCACTTTTTTTTGGTTATTATTTTTATCTGTCTACAGAGATGTTTGTGTCAATCGATTGTTTGAGAAAGAAGTTTGATGGATTAAGGTTAGGGTTTGATTGATTTAATTTGATGATTATGTGATTTGATTTTAATGGATTTCAAAAGAATTCTTAAGATCAAATTAGATTTATTAGTTTTGGGGATTTAATGGCTATTTTCGGGTTGATTTTATGCTTGGACGTAAATCGTGTTTTTGACTATGATAGAGTCATTTCTGTGAAAAATGTATTTGACAAACAGAAATAGGTTTTGAAAAGATCTTTCCAACGAATCGTGAATCGTCCAATTCGGAGTTACAAGTAGAAAGTTATGACTTTTGAAAGATATATATGCAGTTTATTAGAATTCAAATGTTTAGCTTAATTACCAAGTTTGATGAATTTTAGAGATTTAAAGGATCCCATATTGATGTTTTATGAAGCACAAGTTGATTTGTGGGTTTTGATGACTTTATTGATCTTGGTGACTCAAATTGGATCTTAAATCGATAATTGGTTTAGTGGGATTAATGAATATTAAGTGGATATTATTGTTTTTGGATGTAAATTGATTGGATGGAGTTATTCGATCATTGGAATTATAGTTGAGCTTTTATTGTATTTTTCTAAATATTTATTCGATGATTGATCTATTATATGGGTCTTATGGAATAAATGAATATTTGATTTTCGGATCATTTTCAGTATATGGAAATTTTAATATTTATTCGAAGTTGGGATTTTCATTATGACTTTGAAGTGAGTTGTTGATTGTAGGTCTATAAGATATGGGCTTTTGGGATTATTGGGCATAGTGCTGTTATAAGTTGGTTGTCAGTTGTTTGGGTCGTGATTGAATTGTTTCTGAATTATTATTTCATAATTGTTATGCTAGGTTATCAATGTGCGAGTGTGTAGCGTTCATGCACATGTATCGATTTGTATTACGTGTACTGGAGGTGAGTGGATGTCTCTATATTATTTGAAAATCATAATATATGTATACATTTCGGTATCATGCTATTTTATGAATTATGAAATATATTCTGTATGAAGCATATGAACATGTTATCATCAGCTAGGTTGATATTTTGGTTATATCGTATGCACTGAAAATTATGGGATTTATAAAAAAATTGTTGCATGCTGTATACTTGAAAGAATAAGTAGTTTTGATTGTGCATGCATTAAATCGTCTAGGTGGCTCAGTCTAAGTGGCTGCGGTCTAAATTTTGACCCAAGTCTAGGTGGCTATGTCTTCGTGGCCCGATTTTCAAAGTGAAATCTCTGCGGCTAGGTGTCGTGGAAAGCGGGCACGTGTGTCCATTGCATTCATAAGCATCATGAGTATTGACAGTTATTTTTGAGACCATACATTTTGGTATGAGGCTTTGTTTAAGTTATGGTTTATAGAAAATTTATTGTATTTGCAAATATCATTTTTATTGTATCTTGCAAATTGTTTTCTTACAATATATTATTAAAGATTATTATTTTGAAATATTTTATTATCGGGACGTCAATGTCCATT
Source organism: Acorus calamus (assembly GCA_030737845.1). NCBI lineage: Eukaryota > Viridiplantae > Streptophyta > Magnoliopsida > Acorales > Acoraceae > Acorus > Acorus calamus. The sequence goes on along the minus strand of CM060879.1, from coordinate 3,442,095 downwards.
CACTGAGCGTGTGGTAGCTCACCCCTCCTTTTCCCAAGCTTTCAGATTAGTTGTTGATGGTCGTCGATCTCGTTAAGGCATTGGAGGTTGAAGCTCGTATAATGATTTTCGAATCATTAGACTCATGTAGAAGGTGTTGATCATTTCTTTGGCATTTAGAGGACCCATATGTATGATTGTGTAGAAATGTTAGATTATTTATTCTGAATGTTTATCCAGAAATTTAGAAGTTATGTTGAAATTTTTATCTTGATAATTGATGAATAATTATGGTGATGTATTCTTATGTTTCTGGAAAAAAAAATAGAACTCTGAGATTCGAGGAACTAAGGTAACACAACCGGACTTCGCGCTTCAAAACGGAGTCGTGGGTTCGGGGGCATTACAACCCGTGAGTGGATCGGATTATATTCTGAGGTACTCTACGATGGTGTCTTCGGCGTAGTCTACGAGTCAAGATCGTCCCCAAATCCTCCAATTAATAAATATCCAAGCCGATTCTCTACCCTCCCATACACATCCCGTCACCCCATCGCATCCCCATCTACTCCTCCCTCAACCTACAGTTGCCAACCTCATCTTCAAGAATAAATAAGACTGCATGCTCAAAAACGAGATCCCATGCAAGGGTGGGTTGATAACTTCTTCTCTGGACTTAACAGAAGGTCACAAAGTTGGGGGTGATCTAGAGGAAGGTCACTGCTCCGATGTTATCAGGAGATCTATCCAATTGGACCGCCCAATACCATCGGCTGAGGTACCCCTATTAGTCCCATATGGTGCATATTTTTTCCCATTTACATTTGGTTATAAAGGTACATGTTGAAGGGCATCCCCTGTTTGAATATGTATACATTCAGATATGCTAGATAATCCAAATACACATATTCATGTTGGTGACCCGTGAATTGTGATTAAACACATTCACTTTGTTCTGATTGCCCTTTTAAATCTTAGGGATTATCCGATGAACTTATAGATGTGCTCGTTAATAAATCCGGACGAGCTCTGAGTTTCACAAATGTGGTTTGTTAAATTGTTATACTTAGTGATGGCCTATTACACGTTCGTGAAAATGCCACTGAATGTGTTGATATATATGTTTACATGGGACCTCATGAGCACCGACTGTGTATGGTAACCAATATATGAATGCTATAAGAAAGATGTTGTGCTTACTAATTTTTACTCATTAGATGTGGCTCCAATACTTCTGTACAGTGAAAAATAAATGCTGAACTATGAGGCAGTGACACTGCTGCCTTGATCTCATCATAGTTCTATTTTGTAAATAGAATCACCTTCATGAAGGTTGGATTTGTATTTCACATACTAGTTGGATGAGTTTGCAAAGGTTTTGATGTACATCTTTTAAATTAGAACCAGCTTTCCAACTCTATCCTTTCTTAATTATAAAAAATTCATATTAAACAGTGAAATCATTAATTGAAAGCCTCCTGTAGTCCTGTGTTTTCATTTCCCATGTCAAAGTTAATCTAGCATATAACATAAAATTATCTTAAAATGCTCCTACCTATCTCCCCCTCTGTCCATCATACCAATGTTCATAATTTGCATCCACTAGGACAAGTTCTATTGTAAAAAGAACCACCTTTACAGCTTTGATTGTATTTCACATACTGATGAAAGAGTTTGCCAATGATTTGAATTTTTAATTTTAAATTAGAACCAGCTTTCCAGCTCTCAAGTTCTATTGTGAAAAGAACCACCTTTATTACTTTGATTGTATTTCTCATACTAGTTGGATTACTTTGCAAAGATTTTGAATCTTGAAATTTTAAAATAGGACCAACTTTCCAACTCTATCATTTCTTAATTAGAAAAAATTTCAACATTTGATTAATTTTCCATAGGCTTTTGTTGAATTTTGTAAATCCTACTAAACAATCAAATCAATTATTAGATGCCTCCTCTGTGCTGTGTTTTCATTTCCCAAGTCCTTTTAATCTAGCATATAAAAAATCATCTTACAATGCACCTACCCATCTCCCCCTTTGTCCTCATACCAATGTTCACCTTTTGCATCCACTTCTCAAATATGGTTGATGTACAAGTTAGGAGCATTGGGTGAACATGACCTTGGGGGTTGGGACTATTGAAAACTAATGTTCAACAATCTGTTGTTTTACTTTTTGAATGCTAGAGCTTACAATTCCATAAATAATTATGGTTCTTTACATTCTTTACACAACTGATAAACCATCACATACTTGAAACAATTTAAATATGACATGTTCTTTTCTCTCAATAGACCCAAGACTTTATTATTTGTTATTCGGGTATTAGTAAATCTCATCAATATTAAAAACTGTAATACTCCTACCTGAAGCATATTCATAGAGTTTCAGAATCTATTTTATTGAGGATGATTTGTAATGTTATACAATCAACCAATATGTCAAGGTGTCCTGTCCCTAGGCCGAAGCTTGTAGCAAGCAAACAAAGGATTGGGAACTGGACCCAACAAATGGCTTCTACATTTGTTGGGTTACTAGTTGATCACTACAATAGAGGAAACTGTATCAAGGGGACCTTTCATGCTTTGGCGTGGAAAAGGATATGTGAATCAATGAATCAAAAGTATGCTATCACATTGGAGGTCGTGCACTGTAAAAATAGGTTCAAAGTTTTGAAGGGAATGTACAATCTGTATAACACTCTTGCTAATCACACCGGATGGGGATGAGATGCTACTCTCAAAATGGCGGTGCCAGGGGATGCTCGTGATTGGCAAAGGGCTATAGATGTACGTCAATTTTTCTTCCTCATGCATTGTAGTGTATTCTAGTTATGGTATTTGTGTCTCCACAATAATGCATATATGATTTGATTTCAAGAAAATAAAAAATTTAGATCATGCCGAAACAAGCCATTTATATATTATGATGACCTCCAAATGATATGTGGAACTCACTCAGCTCAGGGATTTCATGGTGTTGGAGCCGGTGAGAGGGCCTTGTCCTCAAGGACCCAATCACCTCCAAAGGCTAAAGAGGAAGACGATGATGAGGAGGTGTCCCAATGCAATTCAATGCCATAGAGTTATGATGATCCAAATTCGTAGGATAACCCATGGATGTCTGAATGCAAGAGGACATTAGAAGACCTCAATGTTGGCAAGGGTGAAGGTGAGGGGAGACTGCGGAGGAGCCAACAATGGGCAACAAGAAAGCGTCAACAAGTTCTGGAAAGAGAAAGAGAAATGACAGTGTCAAATATGGAATTGCAGCAGAGTTGGTGGACGTAGACAGACAGAAAGTAGACGCCTTTAACAATATATTGACAAAGAGAAATTTGATGACAATGAACAGTTAAGGGAGCGCTTGAGGATTTTATTCGGCAATGATGAGATTGATGACATGACTAAATTGAAAGGCTCTCGAGTTCTGCAAGATGAAAAAAACCAAGTTTATTTTTTGGAGTATCTGGATAGCATAAGATTGTTGTGGATTAGGAGTAGGTGCCTGAAGGACTGTTGATCCTGGTTGGAAGAGGGGACCTTTGAAGATGATTGGGCATTTTTAATCAAGCCACGAGCATATCACATCATTTTGTCCAAATTATTTGATGATTTGGAAGATGTGACTTTAAATATGTTTTTTTATATTGGATATGTAATCCAAAAACTCATGTATGGTAATAGTAATGCTTTTCTATGTTCTGTGTCTTTCATTTAAAAAATATAGACCATATGCTATTGAATTATCATGATCTTTTCATGCCTTTCATAAATGTCTACAGTTTTTAATGTCAACCCATGGACACATATTGGATATGTAACCCCAATTACTTTTGTTTTACAAATATTGACAGTCAATTCTATGTGTCTTACTACATGATTTATAGGTGTCTGGCAGCTGGTGTATCTAGAGGACATTTGACTATTGACTTGCTGAAGGAGATATAAGGCGACGAGGTAAATTTTTTTCAATCCCCCTATTGATAGATGTCTACTGATGAAAGATGTGATGCATGCCTATAGATTAGCAATCCTTTTGCAATGGTGAAGTAGTAAGTTGTTGCTTACAATAGAATACATATTTATAACAAACATTTCCTTTCACAAATATAGACCTTGCGTATAGATATATCAATCTTACTCTCTAGGACTAAAAAGCCTCCTGTAGTATATTTCACAGTTTATGGATTGACGACATGCTAGGCGAGCCTTCATGAGGGGATTTATCCTTGCCGAAGAGCTAGATTGGGACAGGGAGTTAGAATATTTAGAAAGCCAACCACGTATTAGTAGGAGGGTATGTAGAACTGCTGAACTATCAGGTCATGTTTTTATCCACGAGCTATTGAGGGGAAATGAAGTCAGATCTTACGAGAACTTCAGAATGAAACCAGAGATGTTTTTTTTATTACGTGACACCCTTGTTGGTAGGGTATTATTGAATGATACTCATGGTTTGAGTACAACCGAACAGCTAAACATTTTTTTACACGCGATAGGACATAGGGTACTGAATCGTGTATTGGCTGAGAGATTCCAACATTCGGGCGAAACAATAAGCAGACACTTTAATAATGTTCTCGAAGCAATTGTTGGACTACGTCATGACTACATCCAAATGCCCCAAAGTTCAGTCGGAATACATCCACATGTGAGGTCCAACAAAAATTTCTATCCATTTTTCAAGGTACTTCGTATTTCATTTTTCCAATCATTTATATTACAGTCTATAACCCATGGAAGATATACATTGTTCACTTTGTTTATTCGTGACTTTGGCATACAGAATGCTATTGGTGCAATAGATGGGACACATGTCCCCGTTTTGGTGAATAAGACTAAGCAAACAAGATACAGGAATAGAAAGGACGGATCTCACAGAATGTGATGGCAGCATGTTCCTTTGATCTCCAATTCCAATATGTCGCTGTAGGTTGGGAGGGATCTACTGGCGATATGAAGGTTTTGCGATGGGCTCTACATAGGGGTGGTTTTTCAATATCGGAGGGTGAAGAATACATATTATTAAGATGGAAATAAATGACTTCAACAAAATAATTATGTTGATGATTATGGAAATTATGTATATTTAATTGCAGGAAAATATTATCTAGTTGACTCAGGATATGCCAATACACATCAATTTGTCGCACCATGCCGGGGCAATAGGTATCACCTGTCAGAGTTTGAAAATCAGAGGAACAGACGATATGCTAGACCTAGTGAGTTATTTAATCATAGGCATGCACAGTTGCGGAATGTGGTGGAGCGTGCCTTTGGGATGTTGAAAATGAGATTCAAATGTCTCTGATGTACACCCCACTTCCCCTTTCCCACTCAGGCGTGTATCGTACTGGCATGCTACATTATTCATAATTTCATTCGTAGAACCCAAGGTAATGACATGTTCTTCAACATGATCGAAGATGAGATTGAAGATGCAGGATCAAAGGAAGTTGAGGAGGGAATTCCATCTGTCATTGAGGACATTTGAAGGGGGGATGAATTATGTGGTCTGATTGCTGGGCAATTATGGGCATGTCGGCAGGTATACTAAGACTAGTAACTTAGCAACTTTGCTTGTGGGTATTGGTGGGCTTTTAAATACATTGTAATACTCTTCTCAATTGTGTTTTTAGATGCCGCGGCGGAGGTGATACGTGTATTCAGGGGTGGGATATGGATTGTAGACAAACTTTGTGGTTCCGAAGTATGACTTCCAATTACACGCTCTATACATGACATTCAAATATTACAAAATGCCGAAATATGATTTAGAAATTTTATTACTTCATATTACTTGAACAAGATATCCCTAGTTTTTTTTAATTATTATTACTAGTTGTTCTCTAATCATATATATATTATCAATTCACTGATTGTGTGAAGACATTCCTAATAATTGATTGGGTTGCAGTTTTTTTTGCTGTGATGGGACGATTTCCACTTTATGCCGTTGCCAGAGGACAACGACCTGGATTATATTCTTCTTGGGAGGACTATGAAGCTCAGGTGAAGGGATTCAGTGGAGCGATTCATGCTGGTATGCATAGCATTGAGGAAGCTAATGAATTTTTTCATCGACATGGAATGGCTCCAGTTTGTGCTTTACTTAATCCAACTTACCCAGAAATCCAGCCCCAACGCAGTGATGAAGATAATATCCCACCCCCAATATTAACTAATGCACCTCCTATCAGTGAGCAATCCACCGCACCACTCATAATGTAGTCTGTTGCAGTTGAGAATATTTGTGGTGTGCCTTATCCTTCCTTTATTCTTGGTGTGCTACTTGTTCTCGTCGTACTAGTAGTTTGTGTTCTTCTAATTAATATGAAACTCATGTTCCATCTCTTTTAGCATGCCCACATTATGGGTGGTAAGCATATCCCCTGTTTTGGAATGGTTGCAGGCTTTGATCTGTAGTAGGACTATCTCAGTAGGAGGAGATAGTATTATATGTATGTGTTACTTTCAAATGAAGAATATGTAATGAACAATGAATAACTTTTCATTATTAGATTATTATCATGACAATATGTGAATTATGTTCGTCAAATGAAGATATCGCTTGTGGGTGCTCATTGGTGGATGATCAAATTATGAGTCCATGCATAACAGGTTTTGACCGATGTCTTCTAAGATGTGAATGGGTTCTAGTAGCAGGTTTTGACCTTTATTTGGTTTTTCAATCCCCTGTTCATGAAAACCTTGGATTAGACCGTGTATGTGTATGTAAAGGACTCTGATTAATGAAGCCATATTTGGTTCACTAGTAAAAATGAGAATATGTAGATGAATATCTGAGGTTCAACGTGTGGTATGGTGCTCTAGGCTTTTATTAAAAAAATTTAAAAATCAAATAATTATACATATTAGTTATACTGAGGCAGATTTCATTACTCTCAAAATATTGACATTCCCATATTATTTAAAAAAACTATCCATCAACTTATCCAACAATTTATTCACTCATCAATTTAACATCACCCAAACAACTCACTGCTTATTCTTACGTTTCCCAACAAGAATAACTGCATAATCTAACCAAACAAAAAACCATCTATTCCAACTCTATCCCTAGTTATCCTCAAAAAAATTTATACCCATGCATAAATATTATCTAGCTTCCAAATGGAGGCTAGAAGTCATGAAGAAATTTACTATAAAATTAATTTTAAACTTAATTTTTACCCATAATTAGTAACTGTGTAACCAAACGCAGCATAAGGAGGGAACAAGTTTCATGTTATAAAATTTGAATGAACGGTCTAGATTTTACCCAGTCCCCCACCACATAGAGAACTCTACACAATCCACACTAATCAACTTGATGATACCTTCCATTAAAAGCCACTTTAAACTTTCCCAAAAAAAAAAAAAAAATCACAATCCCTTAAAAAAAAATCACACAAAAAGACAAAACATTCAACATATTCAAAAACCCATTTCAAAATTTCCCAAAACTATCCTGTCTGACCCTCTACTTCAATCACTCCCCCCAGAAAAAAAAAAAAAAATCAAAGCTCATGATCTCCACCAAAACAACCATTCTCAAACCCTAGCTTAAAATGGGCCCAAATTCGTGGTTCTGCAAGGGCCAGGAAGTGGAGGTCGCCGGCGACGAAGAGGGTCTCCGCGGAGCCTGGTACGAGGCGACGGTGGTCCGCTCCTTCCCTTCCAAGGGCAAGGTCAGCCTCCTCTACCGAACCCTAGCTCTCGACGACGACCCCACGAAGCCTCTCAAGGAGACCGTCGACGCGGCCCGGGTCCGGCCCGCTCCGCCGCCCACCGACGGGCGGGGCCGGGCCGGCCCCGTGGTGTTCGGGCCGGGGCAGGCGGTGGACGCGTTTTACAATGAGGGGTGGTGGGTCGGGACGGTGTCGGAGGTGCGGGTGACGGACGACAAGGGCGGGCCGGTGAGGACGTTGAGGTATAGGGTGAGGTTCCCGGATCCGGTGGACGAGGGGGAATTCGGGGTGGAGGAGCTTAGGGCGCACCTTGAATGGGTGGGAGGGGAGTGGGTGAACAAGGACTCCATGGGAGATAAGGTAACATACGAGATTTCTTTTTTTCTTTTTTTTTGAGTTTTGCTGCACAGACCATTAACAAGCCCTTTATTTCCTCATTGATTACTTGTTTGACTTAAAAAAAAAAGTTAAAAATTCAAAATACAATATTACTCTCATTTAAATCCCACATTTTCCTCTCTCATTAAACTCATCCAAAAAACAAATCAACCTATTCCAAGCTTGTCAATTATCCGAAAAAATATCCGTATCCGATCCGAATTCGTATTCGAAAATGTAGAAAATATTCGATATCCGAAAATCTGTATCTGAACCAAATTATCCGTATCCGAAAATTTTCGGATCGGATATTGCCTATATCCGATTCGAACAATATCCGTATCTGAACTGTTATTTTATTTATATATGTTAGAATTAGTTTCAACCTTTATATGAAAATCAAATGACTCATGATCTAGGGCAAAACACAAACCTATTTAACTATATTGAATACTTGTTTAACTATATTATGATTTGTGTTTTTATTTCTTTGGTGGATACCTATTTAATCATGTTAGAACTTAAGATATTATAAATTCTTTAAAAAAAATTCTGGTTCGGATATTTCGGATATTATCCCTGACTTGTGAATTTAATCTTGACGGAGGTTTGAATTCATTTGATGTCTATCTCTAGATGTTGAGGGGAGATGCTCTTCCTCCCTTTCTGCAAGGAGCTCAATATTTTTTTTTGCGGAAATGGTAGACTCAATACCATATTCATTGCATAAATCGGGACACGAGTCCAATTACAAAACAGAACAAAACAATATTTACGGTTCCATTTACAAATAACTCTGGTGTTCATGTCACTGCATTGTTCATGGTGGGCTTTTTAACTGGGGGTTGGGGGTTAAGTTTGTAGCTCTTTTTTTTAAAAAAACTTTTATGCTGCCCATAGATTTTTGGTATCCATACATTTTTTTGAATAACGGTATCTTCACTAGGCTACAGAGTCACTGATGTATGAGTGGAGCGATAGCATTTGATTCTGCTACAAATTATATCTGTTAATTTGCTGATATCAAATCGTTCTGTCCTTTGTAAATCCATCGTCATAATATTTGTGGCATGTTTCCAGGATATGTTCATCACATCTCAGGATGTAAATTGGGTTAAACAATTCCAAAAGAGCACTGCTAAAGAAGTTGATGTTCCATTGATCTCTTTATTGACTGATGCTGAAGATGAGACCATAACCAAATCGCTTTCTGATACCACACATACAAAAAGCAAGAGAGTAAAGACATCAAGTACTCGTGCCAAGGTTGAACATATGCGCCCTTCCAGGAAGAAAAAGAAAAATGACCCTATAGAAGATAACTCTCGATTGCTTGATTGGCTTAATGTTTCACGAACTGATGCCGCTCCACCAATTTCAGAAGAAAAGGGAAAGTTTTCCGTTGAACCCCCTCTAAGTTGTTCTCCAGAAAAAAGCCATATTAAAAAAAGAAGAAGCTCAAGATCACATCCGATCATAGAAACTCCCTCAAATGCCACGCTGCAGGAGTCTGATAATGAGTCTCCTCTACAAAATGTGACAATGGTCTATGCTTTACCTGCACTTAAACCAGTCATAGGTTCTCCAAAGATAGTAAGACAACTTGAACTCAATAATTATTAGATGGTTATAGTTATTGGTTTGACATGTGCTACTTTTGTCTTAGATGGAGGGACAGAATGGTGAGGAAAGAGGAACAAAAAAACGAGCAAGGAAGCCATTACAAAGCAACAAAAATAAAGATTCCCCAGTAGAAGGTATGTAACTAATTTTTCTCCTTAGATTTGTTATCAAGCATTGCTTAGTGGCTTTTTCTTAATTACCTTCTGTGATGTTCTCTACCAAGCAAGCATGATGAACTAGGAGATGGCAGTAGAAATATCTAATTCTGGAATGCCAGTTGTATTTTCTCATGGAATAATAGTTCCATTAAATATAGAATATTAACAAACTTTCTATGGAATTTACAGTTATAATGTTCCTGATCATTCTCTCAATTATGAAGGTAATTCCACCACTGGTGAGGATCTTAATATTCAATTAGTGAGTGCCCAGTTTGTTGTTGAAGAAGGTAAACTTCCATCAAACGCCTTCCAACGACTACAATGCCTGACAGCTCAAGCTTTTGACAATGTGAAAATGTGTTACTCCAACTCTCATTTAGGGAGAAACCCCAACTTAGATGTTCAAAATGACATTGAGAGAAACTATGAGCAATGCAACAGCCCTTTTCAACCTTCAATAATTCAAGTTGAAAAGGAATTCACCTCTGTGAAGACTAGTGTGGTGGCTGTTCCTTTTCGAGAAGGTTCAACTCCAATGGACACTTCTCTACTTGATTCACGCCCATTGCCAGTCCTGCCATTTGAGAAAAAGTCTCCCGTGTGGAATGTGATTGATTCCATGGAAATATTCTCCAAAAGGCCACAACATCCACATTTTCGTCCTTTATTGGAAATACCTGAATTGTATCGGGAAGGGAGTGCCATATCGCAAATGGTAACTTTTTCCACTTTGGTTGATGGTATATATAAACTACAGTTTGAGGACAGCAAAGTGATAATTGAAGATCAGCTGAAAGCTCTCACTGATTTGGAAAAGCATGGATTTGACCTCCAACCAGAACGATCTTTTCTAAATTCATTATTGGGGGTTAAAGATAAATGTGAGGTATATGAAGATCAAATTAATACATTGGAAGAGAAAATCCATGAAGAAAAGCAGAAGAATGAAAGTCTTGATAAAGAAGTAGTTGCAGTTGATGATCAGCTTGTTGAACTACAGAACAAGATTTCTATGCTAATCCAGAAAAAGGCATCACTTCTGAACCAACGAGAAATGAATACATCTAATGTTGACAAGCTGCTAGATGAAATTGGAACAATGAAGGGAGCAATGTTGAGTGTGAAGTGCGAGTTTCAAAAAATTGTTGGCGAAAAAAGGTAATTTTTTTTCCTGTCATATATACTGATCATATATTCTTGATTTCTTATTGAATTTATTTGAAATGGTTTTATCCGTAAAATTTCCATTTGTAGCATCTCTGGATGTAGGTGGTACAGACTTATAGTTTAGGTTGATTAGCACTTTGGGAGGGAAAATGGACCCCGAGGACCCTACCCAGGTTGGGACAAAATAAAACTGGGTTTGGACCCGGGGTAAGCTTGCTCGAAGCGCTTCCGAGGGTTGGGCTTCGGCTAGGGTTTAGGCACCACTGCCACTGGACCCTACCCTTGACATCCATGTAATTCTCCCATGAGCGTGGGCCCATTGAGTTACGAATGCTGGGCTTGCTGCATAACAATGGGCCCAGGGTCATGAATAGACTCCCACCGGATCCATCCGATGATCTGAATTCCCATGTCTGCTCCATCTACCCTTCCAGAGGGAGAGGCACTTGTCCACCCTGTGCATGCCCACCTACCCCCTCAGAAAGATTATTGGAGACAGCTGGCCTAAACCCACATCCACTCTAATATCTTGTTGAGGTTCCTTCTCCCTTGCCTCCATTTCACCAAAATAGTGTTTGATAGTCTGCGTCGTCAATCCTCCTGACCCCTTGAGATGCACGATTCTATTTTTGCTTGGTATCTGTACCCACTGTGCCATTTGAGCACACCAGTTTCTGCTTGTCACCAGGTAACCAAGTTGTTTCCTAATTCTACAAACGCAACCCAGAGAGTTCTCACCATAGGTGACTCGGGAACCTTTGCGAGTCCACTCGTTCCCTCCCAGAGACGACGATGATCGACCGTAGTGTCTTCACCAAGACCGACATACTTCACCCTACACAGTCCTGTTTGGGACACCCACAATGCCTGTCCGCAAAGAGGACCCATGACCCCTTTTGACAACCTCTGCAAATGACTTTGGATGACTGTCTCGGCACAACAACTCTACCTTGGCCTTCCATCCTCCTAACATCACCTCCACTGATGCGGGCAGAACCTTGCCCCACTTGGCCCAAATATGGGTCTGGACTAGGGTCCTCCCCATCAACCTCCGCATATGCAAAGGACTCCAAGAAAACAATGTTTAAAATATCGATTTTATCAATATGTAGAAAATGGTTCAAATTGATATATTGATTTCAGTTTTTTCTGAAAAATGGGAAAAATGAAAAGAATAAAAAAAAGAAAGAAAGAAAAAGTGAAAATGCAGAAAAATAATATCAATGATTCCATACATATCATATTAGAGAATGTTTTAGTTTGCAATTATACAGTAACTTATATATAATAATACATTATGAATTTCAATATATGAAAAATCTATTGTTATTTGTTAATACTTTAATCAAATTTAGTTAAAATACGTTGCAAACAACCCAAAAAATCTATATGTTTCATCTTTCATGATATTATAATATAGGTTGTTTCATTATTATTATATTTCATTATTAAGATATGCTATGTATGAAATTTCATTAATATAACAAAGCATTGGAAACCTAATTCTTTTCATAAATTTAATTGAAATTTCATTGTTATTGCTTTGTAAATGAGATTCCTTTATTAAAGTACTGGCATCGAGGGGCATTTTTTTTTTGTTGAAAAAACTGAATTTCAGAAATTGCCTATAAATCCAATTTCTCGCTAAGAACTTGATTATGTCCAATTTTTAGCATTTTGATAATACAAATCAATATATCACTTGATATTTAATATAGTACCAGAAACCGAAATGTTTCACAACCTTTCGAAAAACCTCCTTCATCCTCCAAATCAGAAGCATCTTTTGAGGAGCAAAACTACCTGATCACCTTCTGAGACTAAAGACCCCATTTTGAAGTCACATACTCTAAAAGTCAACATTCCCCCTTGTAACAACGGATTGCTCTGCCTTAGGACAACATTTCTAGCTGCCGAAGTTGGGAGACTGACAATCCTCCTTTCCTGGCTCAACTTCCATGGGAATCGGAAATTAATCCCCTCCATTTTGCCTTCACCAACTTGATAGCTTCATCTTATAAGAGATCAGTGACCTGTCCTAGACTTCCTGCAAATAGGCCTGTCAACGGGTCGGGTCTAGACCCGACCCGACCCGGACCCGATTACACGTGTAATATACCCGACCCGATTTGGACCCGAACAAACAAACGGGTCGGGTCCGGGTCCACCCCGTCCCGACCTGTTGGACCTGAGACCCGATTGTTTTATTAATATATGCTCATATATTATAAGACTATTAGTATTAGTTGATACATAATTTTATTTCTTACTTAACTTATGTTTGTATCCATAAGTTCATAAATCATAATCTAATCATAACATTTTTTCATTGTGTTGATGTTGCAATTTGCAAGAACTTGATTGTTTAATATGTAATAAACTTAGTAATGTATTGTCGTCGGTTTGTTTTGGACAATTCTTATTAGCTTTTGAATTTGTATAATTAATTAGTTTGTTGCATGATTTATGTTTATTATTTTAGTTAATATGTTAGTGTTTATTGTTTTAAATGTAGTTTAAGTTAATATTGTTTTGAATGTTTGTATAATTAGTTATGTTTATTGTTTAGGTTAATATGTTTTTTTATGTTAGTGATTATTGTTTTAGATATTATTTAATAATTCATTTACTTCTTTTGAATTGTATAAAATTATGTTCAAACATAATCTCATTAATAATAATATTTTATTATAAAATTTTCAAATAGAATGATAAGGCAAACAAATACATGAGTTCTTCCTCTTTTCTTTTTTTTTTGCCAACCATCCGGGTCGGGTCGGACCCGGACCCGACCCAGACCCGACGGGTCCGGGTCCACATTTCCCCGGACCCGCCGGGTCTTAGATTGGACCCGGACCCGTCGGGTCTTGCCACGGGTCGGGTCCGGGTCCACCCCGACCCAACCCGTTGACAGGCCTACCTGCAGACACTCCTTCCCAGTTTTTCCGTCCTGTCCGCCAGTTCCAGTGACCAGTCAACCCTTACTTGAACCACCCCGGATGTTGCTGAGAGCCCCATAGGCCTTGGGACCATCCCAGAGACCCTCATCCTGTGCTTCTCACTGCAACTGCCACTTCTATGGCCAAATTTGTGGCAAAGCCAGCATCTAGGAGGTTATCAGCAGTCATTGTGGCCTCCCCCCAAACACCTGAAACAATGGATGCATCCATGACTTCCTGAACTCCCCTCCAGTGGCTGATTGCGAGTATGCTTCCTTCCTGCAGGATCTTCCCTTCACCTCTGTCTTCCATGTGATGGATCCACTGCCATCCATTCCCCATCTGCTCCTTCCAGTTCTTCCGTCTTGTGTAGTCTTGTTTCCCTTGACATGCATGTGGTATCCAGTATTTTTCAAAAGATAACGATCATGGTACATAGATGGATTCAGCTACCTGATCCCCAGAACTACACAAACAATGCATCATATATAAAGTGGTTGGAAGAACCACTTTTTAAATTGATGTAATTTGTTATATAGAATTCACTGGTACGAATCTGGATAAAATGTGTTCATTCAATATAGCATTTTTTTTGTTGACTAAGTTTGATTTCTTCTGAATTGTTCAAATATTTTGCAGTTTATGAGAGATTCCTCTTGTTCTGCTGCGCTTTGTTGAAAGCTTCCATCGTCAGTCGACATGAAACTCATTTCACATACAGTGAATAAATATGCACATGATAATAGAATCATGTGATCCGGCTCTTGCAAGGACAATCATACACATGCAATGAAAACTGTTTCTGCTACGTGCATGGCTTACAGTTTATCTGTTGCTTTTACTGTATGCTTTTTATATGGTTGATGATGTTCTCTCTCAGCAGTAGTGTCTAAAGATATGATTCAGTGAATGCTTAGTGTCTTAATAAAAACTATTTATCAGTAACCACTTTGCATTCTCTGGTGTTTTTCAGCTCAAAAAAGGCGCTATAGAAGGCATTTCAGTTTCCATGAAGTGATGATCTGTAGAGGAGCCATGTTTGTCAGCACTCGAAAAGGTTTGAGTATTGTTTCTTGCATTGTGTTGTTTTGATTCTTGCATGTAAATTAGATTTCGTGATGGTGGGGTACATATTACTAGGTTCATGAAAGTTCAGATTGGGTGAGGATCTGAAACTGTTAGCCTCAACTTCGACTTGATATTAATGGGTAGATTTTTTGTTTCTCCTTTCAATTTTTCACCCTCCACAAGTTCCAAATTAAACCATAGGTATGCTGGGGCTGTGCTATGAACACCTTGCACAGATTTTTAGAGATACATCTGAAGCACTTCGATGCCGAGATATTTTAGGGAACCTAACAACGCTTGACTTTGATTTTTCTTATATCGGGTATTGATACCCAGTTAAATGGCATTTGGAATTTCTATAAACCTCATCTTGAGCAACTCGGAAAATTTCTTCAATTCCTCCTTTCTACAAAATATATCAGAACTGAATTAATGTGGAAAGAAGTAGTTTTCACTTTGAATCAGAGTTACCAAACTAATCTCACAAGTGGCTGGATATGCCATATGATGGCCTATCATTGTGGAAAGAGAAGTTTCATTTTGAATTAGAGTTACCAATGGTTGCTGGATATGCTATGCGGTGGCCTCGGTCTTTACAGCTTCTAAATAACACATGAAAAAATAGGGAAAATTCTTTATCCTCCTTTTGGCGTTTAGAGTAGAATATTTCCGAGCTTTCTCGGACTTGAGCGTCACTCTTTGGCAGGCATCTCATGGATGTTTCAGTTCATACGGTCTTCTGACATCTTCTCGTTAGGTTGAGCGATTCGGAGAAGGCACATCGCATTAATATCTCTTGTGATTTCGTGGTATAAGTTAGGATTAACTAGGGTAGGTTGGGTTAGAGTTGATCTCTGTTGTGATCAGGGATATATGTGATTTTTATGAGTTTTTAACATGTACGTCTGCTTCAACTTTGATAATGATTTATATAAGATTATCCAGGTTAAGAGGATGCTGATATTGAGGATGCGGATATCTTTAACCCTAAACAAAATATATATAGGGAAGATCTGTCTCTCTGTTTTGTTAACAAAAGAGGAGAGAATTTCAGTCTCTCTGTGACATTAAAAAGGATATTGTTATATCCAGTCCCATTTTCAGTCTTAATTACAGTCTATATGTGTTTTGAATTTTTTAAAAATAGTATATATCATCTAATGAGGTATATGTGTTTATAAAAAATTAAGCATATACTCTAATGAATTGCATGGATGCATTTATAGAAAATATAAAAAAATTCTTTCGAAGCATTTGTCTTATTAACGTGAGCATATGCGTCGATAGAAATCTATTGATGTATATAGAGTTGGAATTGGGGTTGGAAATGGATCTGAGTGTAACAACGCTCAATTAAAATACGCTCAGCACTTTTATCTCCAAAAACATTCCATTGTCCCCACCAAAGTTTTTTTTTTTGTTGCTATTTAAAAAAAGGAAACGTATGCAACAAAAGGATAACACCCAACCATTTTAACCACTAGATATCTCTTCTACATTTTGTCTATTCTTCCCCTTTTCCTTTTTTGGTTTTTGTTTTGGGCGCTGAGACATGCAATCCTTTTTGCAGCCTGTTTTAGTCTCATACACTAAGATAATGTAATATTTACTACGTTAGTCATAATATAATGTTTTAGTCATAACATAATATATAATTCAATTTTTTTTTTTTATATTTTTTCATTATGAAAAAAAATATACTAATGTATCTTAGTATATACTTCATTTAATATAATAACATGTACTTCAATAGATGAGTGTATGATTTTTAAAAAATCATGGATTGCAAAACGAGTTGCAATTGGTGCCGTGTGTATTTTTTTCCTTTTGTTTTTCCTCTACCATTTTGGGCAATCCCTTCTTTTTTTATTTATAAAATTAAGACCGATTGTTTGCCATTTCTTAAAAAAATTAACTATTTTGGTTTTTTTTCTTAATAAAGTATATATTACTATAAAAAATAAAATATATATTTATATAAACCAACACACAAGTTTAATTAAAAATTAAATTTTAACTGTTTATACAATGCATGGAGTACAAAAATATAATATAATGTAATATACACACGAGATTGCAAAACGAATTGAGTTGCGCTCAAATAAAAAAAAAGGAAGCTAGCCTCTCATGTTAGGGGCATTCATTTTTGTTTGCAATTCCATGAGTCCTGATTTATTGAAATACAAACATTCAAAAAAGGAAAAATATACGTCCTGATTTATAGAAATATGAACATTCACAAAAAAGACAATATACATTTGAATGATATGATGTATATCATTTTGTATTTTGTGGAATTAGTATATGTATACATTTCATTAAATAGAAAAACTCATATCTTCAATTGGGAGTACTGTAGAAATGACTGTTAGAGTGATGGACAGGGTATAAATTTGTCTCGTGCCCTAGATTGACAAGAGGGGACCACAATGTCACTAGTGGGAGCATGCGAGTGCTCCCACTTTATTTACGTATACAAAGAAAGACAGACTAGTGGTTTTTAAATGTATATCTTAGTGAGGATAAACAGAAAAACTATATGTGGGTGCATTAAAATCTATCCTAATCAGATGCCCTCAAGTAGAGATATAGACAGATTTTCTCAAACTTTACCAAGCAAAAACAAAAAAAAAAACTTTGACATGTTTCTAGTGTGACTGGATCACTATAATTTTTATGGATTTATACATATAGCCTCCACAAAATTCTTTTGTGATTCATTATGTCCTTATTACACAGAAATTTGTGAGGGTTGAGTGTGTGTGTACTGTGTATAGGTAACTTGATTGAGAAGGTCTAGGGAGGATGGATTGCAGCGAAGACAACAAAATAATTTGACATGTTTCTAGTGTGACTGGATCACTAGAAGTAGTCTAGTAAATAAAATCACGTAAACATGTAAGAAGAAAAACCTATGATCTCAGATTCCCTCAAATTTATTGTGAAGAAGTATTTCGTGGAGAGGATCATGATTAGTTGTTCTTTCTTGCTGCTAATTTAGTCAAATTCTCTTAAACTATTGAATAAGATTCCAATGACTGTTTTGCCTCATTAAAAATCAATATTGATTTGCTATCAATTCTGACGCCTTCCGTAGCATCAAAATAATTTGCTCTATGTAACATTATCTATGTAAATAAAATCTATACTTTAACCTAATTAAGTTTTTACTGGAGCTTGGTGGAGTCAATATGCAGGGACTTGTACTTTTATGACAAATTAAGTTTTTATGGAGTGTTTGCTCACTTTTGATGGTCGTGTTTGTGAATTTTAGCATAGATGACATGAGGGTCCGATATTGACTCTTGGGACACAAACACTCCAAGGACTAGAACAATTATGAGGAGTGTGATTGGGGAGCATAGGATATTTGTATAGATTGTGTAAAAGAGATGCAAGATTAGGGAGCATAGGATGCGGGTATTGTGATGGGTGGTGGACAATGATCATTATTGGATTATGATGTGAGAAACATGAGACTATTTGATGCAGTGTGTAACCACGCTCTTCTACGGATTCGTTCAAAAGAACGAAATCGGTAGGCTCCAATGTCGCGCTGTTGATTCTTCAAAAGAATGCCAGGGGGTTGAGCTTCAATAATCTACTACTTCGGATGAAATAATAGAGAATTGGGAGGTCTTTGCAATTGTTAGTACTCCTAACAAAATACAAGAGATAAAATAACTAAACTTCAAATATTCATAAAACTAAATAATCAAATGGGTTCACAAGCTTATTTATAGAAGAGAATCCCAACAAACTAGGATCTCAACTAATTATCTAAATCTAACAAACAAATCTAATATCTTTATCTAATCCTAACTAAAATTCAAATTTGAATTCAAATAATAATTTGAAATTCAAATCTAAATATAGTAAATCCTAACAAATAAATAAAATCCTAAGAACCTCAAAACAACCCAAAAATAGTAAAAATAACTTTGAACCGTTGATTTGACCCCCAAGACGATCTCAGAACGCTCCAAAAAATGGCGTAGTGGCATAGCAACTACTCCTGTAGGGCTCGTCGATACGAACACGTGAACATATTATAATAGCGATTCTGATCTACGGTTCAAAAGTAATGGCTGTTTGAAGTCACGGTGCTCCTGATTCATCAAGATGTCCCTTCTTCTTATGCTCCACTTGATCTCGGTCGTCCATGTATTGTACGGCTATGATGTCTGCATCATCCTCCCCAGGTTGGAGAGAATTCGCCCTCGAATTCAGATTGTCATCACTGGAACTATCACCCGTATACGGAACGAGGTGCTTGACATTGAAGACATCAGCTATGCGAATGTGGCTTGGAAGTTGCAACCGATAAGCATTGGGATTTATTTTCTCCAAAATCTGTAGGGGACCAATTTTGCGGGCAGCAAGCTTATTATACTCTCCTGCGGGGAATCGATCCTTGGTTAACACAGCCCAAACATAATCACCAACATCGAACTCAACAAGACGACGTTTTTGATCAGCAATTTGCTTGTATTTGGATGTACTGTCAAGGAGATGTTGCCGAGTGTCATTGTGAATCTGCTGGAGTTGAGTGATGAGGTCTTCGGCCTTGCCATGGATGCGCTTCAAGTCGGGGATCGGTGCGAGATCAGCTGGTGATCGTGGAAGAAGACCGTACACCACATAGAAGGGACTGAGACCTGTGCTACGGTTCACCGATCGATTGAAGGCGAACTCGGCTTGGTAAAGTTTTTGGTCCCACGTCTTCAAATTATCTCCTACGAGACAACGAAGTATAGAGCCGAGAGATCGATTCACCACCTCTGTTTGTCCATCAGTTTGAGGATGATAGGCGCTGCTGAAATCCAGTTTTGTGTGAGCCAACTTCCACAAGCTCCGCCAAAAGTGGCTAAGAAAGCGCGTGTCCCTGTCAGAGACAATGGATAGGGGTAATCCATGTAGACGGTACACTTCTCGAAAATAAAGTTGTGCAACATGTACGGCATCATTGGTCTTCTTGCAAGCAATGAAGTGTGCCATCTTGGAGAAACGATCGACCACCACAAAGATGGAGTCTACACCGCGTTGGGTGCGCGGGAGACCGAGAACAAAATCCATGCTCACGTTGGTCCATGGCTGGTCTGGAACGGGCAAAGGGGTGTAAAGGCCGGCATTAGTAGCACTCCCTTTGGAAACTTGACATATGCGACAACCGTCAACAAATCGTGCAACCTCACGACGCAAGGATGGCCAATAATAAGAACTCGAGAGCAAAAGTAGAGTTTTATCTCTCCCCATGTGGCCTTCTCCATGTAACTCAGCAATGAGCTTGAGTCGTAGGCTACAATCGGCACGTATAATTGGTTCCCTCGAAAGAGGAATCCATCATGAATGAGGAAACTCGTAGGTTTGCCTGCATTAATATCCTCCAAGACACTAATAAAGTACGGATCAGTAGCAAGTAAGTCTCGAAAAGAATCGAACCCAAGTACCTTAGTTCGCATGGATGTCAATAGGGAAGAACGACGACTAAGAGCATCCGCAACCCGATTCAAAGCACCCGATTTATGCTTGAGAACAAAAGAAAATTCTTGAATATATTCGGCCCACGTACCATGACGAAATGCGAGTTTATCTTGGTTGTTGATGTGCTTCAAGGAATCATGATCAGAGAATAGAACGAACTCGCTGTGAATAAGATAATGTCGCCAATGCTTCAGGGCTTGAACGATGGCATAGAACTCCAAGTCATAGGTGCTGTAGTTGAGTTTCGATCCGCTCAATTTTTGGCTAAAGAATGCGATGGGCTTCATGTTTTGGCTTAAAACCGCTCCAATGCCCACCTTCGATGCATCACAATGTAACTCAAACGGTTGCGTGAAGTTTGGAAGAACGAGGACGGGTGCAGTAATCAATTTTTGTTTGATTATTGCAAAGGCTTCAGCTGCCTCGGTAGTCCACACAAATCTGCCATTCTTCATACAATTTGTGATCGGTGCCGTGATGGTGCTGAAATTAGGGATGAACCGCCTGTAAAAAGACGCCAAACCATGGAAACTACGTACTTCGAAAAGAGTCGTTGGTGGAGGCCATTGTTTGATTGCTTCAACCTTTGACTCATCCATTGAAATACCATCACGAGAGATAACATAGCCGAGAAAGAGAACTCTGTCCGTCAAGAATGAACACTTCTTGACCGCAGCAAAAAGTTTCTCCCTGCGTAGAACCACAAGAACCTCTCGAAGATGCTGCATATGTAACTCAACATTAGCACTATAAATCAGAATATCATCAAAGTATACCACCACAGAATGGCCAATGAAGGGTCGTAAGACTTGATTCATGAAGCGCATAAACGTGCTAGGTGCATTGGAGAGCCCGAAGGGCATGACCAACCACTCGTAAAGGCCTTCTCGAGTCTTAAACGCCGTCTTCCATTCATCCCCAGCGCGAATACGAATCTGATGATAGCCGCTCTTCAGATCTAGCTTGCTAAACACCGTCGCACCGCCCAATTGGTCCAAGAGATCGTCCAAACGAGGGATGGGGAAGCGATACTTGACGGTAATTTTGTTGATTGCCCTGCTGTCGACGCACATCCGCCAACTACCGTCCTTCTTAGGGGTGAGCAAGGCTGGTACCGCGCACGGGCTGAGGCTCTCCCTAATGTATCCCTTTCCGAGAAGCTCTTCGACTTGACGCCGCAATTCTTCATGCTCCTTAGGACTCATGCGATAATGGGGTCTGTTTGGTAGACTTGAACCCGGCACTAGATCAATCTGATGTTGCACATCTCGGATAGGTGGTAAACCATCCGGCAATTCAGTGGGGAAGATGTCTTGAAATTCGTCGAGAAGGGGCTTCACCTCGTCGGGTGCAACAACACCATCTCCCTCGTCGCGTCCAATCAACATATAGACAATTCCCGAATCCTCTATCTCATCAATAAAACTTTTATATGAGAGGAAACTACTACATGTCATTGCAATGGGTTTGGGTACGACTTCCTTGTTCGGAACAAGAATTATGCGAGTATTGTCCCAAGTAAAGCTATAAGTGTTACGACGACCATCATGGGAAACACTCCGGTCAAATTGCCATGGTCGCCCCAATAGGAGATGACACGCATCCATAGTAACAACATCGCACCAGATTTTATCCTTATATTTAGAGCCAATTGAAAAGTTAACTAAACATCGTTTAGAAACCTTTACCTCGTTCCCTTTCTGGAGCCATGATAATTTATAAGGATTCGGATGCGGTTTGGTGTCTAGCTTGAGTTTTCGAACGGCCTCTTCAGCAACGACATTCTCGCAACTCCCCGAGTCAATAACAAGGCGACATACCTTGTCACCGATGGTGCAAGTGGAATGGAAGATGTTGTTGCGAAGCCATCTATCCCCTTCCTCCTCTTTCGGAGCATAACACACACGACGAACGACCAAGGATTGTCCATGATCTCCAGTGACAACTTCCTCATCAGATTGGTCCTCATCATCATATAGCGGGTTATCAATAGGATCTGGAAATTCATCATCTTCCGCTCCGTCGGCGTCCATGAGTAGTGCTTTTCCCGGACGGTCTCCTTTGCGACAATCGCAGCCCGATGACCAGCTTCGCCGCACTTAAAGCATTTGATGCTTGGATTGATGGTCGGTGCCCTTGGTGGAAATTGTGCGGGGTTGGTTTAGGCGCGATTTCTGATTGCGCCGGATTGCGACTTGCTAGGGGCAAGGTGTTAGGTCCCCATTTACTCGAAGAGTTGTAATTCTTTCGACTCCATTGTTTCTCCAATTGTAAGGCTCGTTGATGTGCCTCTGAAAAAGAAAAGCAATCAAATAAATTCAAAGTGTCTTGAAATTGTTGGCGCATACCTCCAATGTAACGAGACACGAGTTGATCCTCAGATTCAGCGAGGTCATTGCGAGCAACCAAGAGATAGAACTCCGTCGTGTACTCATCGATAGATCGTGTGCTTTGTCGCAAATTTTGAAGCCGTTGGTAAAGCGTCCGCACATAATTATGCGGTAGAAACGCTTCCCGCATATGCTTCTTTAACTTCTCCCATGTTTCGATCTTCGATTTGCCACGTCGAGATCGAGTTTGTTTCATCTGTTGCCACCATGCTGCAGCTCTCCCGCGAAACCGTGTAGCAACCAATGGTACCCGTTTGTCTTCGGGCACTTCTTTGAAATCGAGGACCTCTTCAACGGTATTCAACCAATCGAGAAATTCCTCGGGTTGAAGGCCTCCCTGAAATTCTGGAATATCAATTTTTAGGCCGGTTTGCCATCGGTCAGAGGGTACCTTAGGAGACCCGAAAAATCCCCCTCGTTGGCGTTGTTCGGTTTGCGCGAATGGATTATTGAAACCTCCTCCCATGGGATCATCTGTCTCAGATCGCGCTGTTGGAGATCGTGGGGCTGGTGATGGTGGAGCTGGTGATCGTGGTCGTGGGGTTGGAGATCGTTCGCGACGTTGCATAAACGCCATCATCTCCTCCATTTGGCGCGTCATTGTCTCAAACTTTTCATCTATGCGCCTATTAGTTGCTGCGTTAGCGGCTGCGATGGTTTGTTGTATCTCTTCTCGGTCGTAGGCGTCGCTAAGAGGACGTCTTTTCGGCGGCATGTTTTTTTTTTTTTTTTTTTAGAACGATGCGCCGAAGATCGACGCAGGCTCTGATACCACCTGATGCAGCGTGTAACCACGCTCTTCTACGGATTCGTTCAAAAGAACGAAATCGGTAGGCTCCAACGTCGCGCTGTTGATTCTTCAAAAGAATGCTAGGGGGTTGGGCTTCAATAATCTACTACTTCAGATGAAATAATAGAGAATTGGGAGGTCTTTGCAATTGTTAGTACTCCTAACAAAATACAAGAGATAAAATAACTAAACTTCAAATATTTATAAAACTAAATAATCAAATGGGTTCACAAGCTTATTTATAAAAGAGAATCCCAACAAACTAGGATCTCAACTAATTATCTAAATCTAACAAACAAATCTAATATCTTTATCTAATCCTAACTAAAATTCAAATTTGAATTCAAATAATAATTTGAAATTCAAATCTAAATATAGTAAATCCTAACAAATAAATAAAGTCCTAAGAACCTCAAAACAACCCAAAAATAGTAAAAATAACTTTGAACCGTCGATTTGACCCCCAAGACGATCTCAGAACTCTCCGAAAAAATATTACGTGCGGCGAACGGCGGGTGCGGCAGCGATCACGGACTATCGATCACGGGTCCATCGCATCGGACGGTCGGGTGCGATTCACATCGACCGTCGTATGCGATGGACCCGCGATCGAACGGCCCACGTTGCGGCCGCACCCAATCACTCGTATATATATATATATATATATATATATATATATATATATATATATATATATATATATATATATATATATATATATATCAACCAACCCCAGAAAGTAAGTTATTCCAGGTTATTTAACTCAAAAAAATATATGGGTCCACTGTTAAATCAATTATCATCACCTCTTACAAATCAACTATCATAAATTTTTTACGTTTTATAAATCCTTATGCTTAATTTATTCACATCTTATCCAAACAATAAAAACTTTTTTATTACGCTTCTTGACAAGAACTATTATCAATTTTTAACTTTTTATACATTGCATGCAGGGGCGGAACCTAAATTCTATATTGAGAGGGGCTAAGATGAACTCGAAATCTAGTAAACTATTTAAATTTTATATAAATCAAACGAGTTTATATTTCATTAAATTTTGTCATAGATATGCAGAAATAGAAAAAAGATTAAGTTTTTTTTCATAAATATGTTATTGAAACTGTATTTACGATCATTTAAAGAATATAAATATTCTTTTTTCTAATTTGAGTCGATACTTTCAGCAAAATAAAATTTCAATGTAAATAATCATATATAGAATCTACAAGAAAATCATCTTTCATCTTAGTGTGAAGTGTTGTATTAACAAATTTATTAACTGAAAAAAATATAATTGATCTCAATATATCTAGGCTAGTAAAGTTTAAGAAAAAATCATTCTAACAAAGATTTAAAATTTTTATAACCATATTTTTGTAGAAGAAATCTAAAAACCATGATAAAATTGGTTGTAAAAGAGAATTTATTTCTCCTCTTTTATTATTGTATAAGAAATGTATATTTAACCATGTGATCGATAGAAATTGAGTTACATCTCTTCAATGCAAGGTAAGTGATAATTGTCTGTACAAGTGGTGTAATGGGTAAATAATGGCGAGATTAATTAGTCTATACAAAGCAATAATCAACCGTGTACAAACTGGTGTGATAGAAGATAATCAGCTATGATTAGAGGTAGTAATTTGGGATAATTGTGGTTGAATAATAGTGGGAATAATCACAGCTTACTTTAAAAAAATTTCAAAAAATTTGGGTGGGGCTAGAGCCTGGCCAAGCCCAGCTTAACTCCGCCCCTGACTGCATGGAGTGTATACTTATAGTGTATAATACACCTAAATAATATAATATACACATGGAGTTACAAAACATATTGAATGGTAGTGCTTAAGAAAAAAAAGCCACTCATTTGTTAGGGACATCCATTACGTCCTGATTCATTGAATTACAAACATTCACAGAAAAGATAAAGATACATTTGACTGAATTGGATGGCTATCATTTTGTATTTTCTAGATTGAGTATGAATATATATATCATTAAATAGAAAAACTATTATCTTTAATTGGGAGTACAGTAATGACAGCAGAGATGATTGCTACAGTGATAGATAGGGTATGAATTTGTCTTTTGTCCTAGTACAGTAATGGGAACACGCGAGTGCTTCCACTTTATATTTATATCATATAATATATGTAAAGAAAGACTGATTATTGGTTTTTAAATGTAGATCCTAGTGATGATAAACAAAGAAAAACCATATGTGGGTGCATTAAAATCTATCCTAATCAGATGCCCTCAAGTAGGTACATTGACAATTACACCAAAAAAAAGAAAAAAGAAAAAAGAAAAAGAAAAAAAGAGTAGAGATTGATATTGACAAAGATTTTGTCAATGTTAAATCAAATCTAAATTGAAAAACATACAGTAGAAAAAGATTGTAGCAAAATATAAAAAAATATATTGAGAGAGAGAAAATAAATGAGAAAAACATTATCTTTTTTATGGATTTAAACGTATAGACTCCTCGAAATTTGTGATTCAATATGTCCTTAATTATTTCATTTAAATTTATGAGGATTGAGTGTGTGTAGGTAACTTGATCGGCTGCACATGTTGCATAAAGTCATGTAGAACAGGTGGCCGATATATTTCTAAAGTGATTGGACCACTAAAAGCACTTTCATATAAAATCAATGAAGAAATAACATGTACCTCCTTTTTTTTTCTTTCGATAAGAGGACCCAGAATACAGAATTAATTAGAATAGTCTTAAAATAAGTGTCTGGAAAGATGAAATAAATTAAAATCTGTATGTTAACTGAATTAACTGGTATAAAATGGTGTATGAATTTCAATTAATCATTAGAATTAAATTATTCCAAGTTATTTAGCTTAAAAGAATATGTGAGTCCACTGTCAAATCAATTATCATTATCTCCTATAAATCAACTGTCAACATTTTTTTATATTTTATAAATTCTTATCCATATCTTACTCATATTTTATCTAAACAACAAAAACTTTATTATTACGTTCCCAACAAAAATAATTTCAAATACAACCAAACAAAAAATGAATAACTTAATTCTCTATCGAAATGGGGGCGTAAGAGAAAAACCCTATGATTTCATAATCCCACAAAATTGATTGTAAAGAAGTATTTCGTGGAGTGGATCATGATTAATTGTTCTCGCCCCAAATTTAATCAATTTATCTCATTAAGGCTATTGAATAAGCTAAGTTACTATTCATAGTTATTATTCGAATGGCTATTTTTTCTCATTAAAAATCAGTAGCCTTCCATGGCATCAAAATAATTGGCTCTATTTAATATTTTCTATTTTAGTCAATTCTATACTACGGCCTAATCAAGTTTTTACTCAAGTTTGGTGGAGTCAGTATATGCAAGGACTTGTATTCTTACGAACAAATTAAGTTTTTATGAAGTGTTTGCTCACTTAAGAGAGTCTGTGTTATAAATTCTAACATAGATTAGATTTTTATTTTTTTTATCGTTCTTTTGCCGCGTAATAAAGACACTAGTGCCCAATGACTCGTGGGACACAAACACACCCAGGTCTAGAACAATTATGAGGAATGTGATTGGGGAGCATAGGATATTTGTATAGATTGTATGAAAGAGACCATGGTGCAAGATGCATGTTTGGACAATGATCATGTTGGATTATGATGTGAAAAACATGGGACTATTTGTTGGTGTTGAGAATTATGAGATCAATCTAATGGCCCATGCATGGTCAAACTGATGCGCCACCATGCTTTTGAATGTAGAGATCATAAAGAATAATTCAACAAGATATGCAGTCTATAAATTCAGCCAAAACATGGTGTATGCTTCATAATATTGTTAGGTACAACCATGTGTACAACTTCACGTTTAGTAAATTAATATGAGGTATGCATTTTTATAAAAAAATATAATTAATGAAGAATTGAATGAAAGCCTTTTGTGAAAATGAAAATTTTTTCAACTAACTATCAATGCATATAAACTGCTTATGGGACTTTCTCCATAGACTGCATGTAATACCGCTCTTTCTTTTAAAGCAGACCTACGGTCAAGTTGGTAAGTTACTTTCGCTTGTTTGCTTGATAAAATGTAGTTACTTTGTCATTCTGAGCGTTATTACAATCAATCCTTTTTTATGTTTCGTTTTCAGTCTCATGTATCTCATTAGTAAAATATACTCACATTGACATCGTATATACCTTATACCTTGTAACAAATTTTATATTTTTTATAAAAGACATTGTATCATTAATTTGAATATATATTTAATCTTTTACAATTAAGTATGCAATAATGATTTTTGGGCCCCAATTGTTAGACCCCATTCCAAGCCCCATGAGGTGGCAAGTTTGAATTACCCATAGTACCCCCACCTAATTAATCTCATCAATTTTCCCATAACCGCCCCCATTAATGCCGAGCAGTTATGATTTAGAAGATTCTTTCCCTTTTTTTACGATATCAAATCAAATGGATGACTAGAAAATCACGGTTATTTTTTTTATACAGCTTGATGAATTGAAAGGAAAACAAATATCAATTTAGCCGACTGAATATTTTTTTAAAAGATTAAACAAACTAGGGTTTCCCGAATTGGGCGTATTAGACGATTGCACAATTCGGTGAACGATTGCACAATTCGGTGAACCGAGCGAACGAAAGAAAAGAAGAAAAACAGAGATCGGGAGTTCATCTGATCATCTTCACTGAAAAAAATTATCAACAATGGCGAAAAACAAAGGTTAGATCATCTTCCAATCGTCAAAACCTCCCCGTGTTTTTTTTTTTTTTTTGCGGCATGAACATGTACTGCTTGAAAGGTTGAAATCAAAGATGAAATCATCGAAGTACCTAATCTTTTTTTTCAGTTAATACCGTAAATCTGAGTTTCAAATACAAATACATAGTTAAATGCATTTGACGTTGTTAATCTGAGAATTTCATATTCATTAATCTGGAAATCCATAGAAATTGGTTATTTATTATGTAATCATAATCTCGAATTATATGTCAAAAATGTGTCTGATGCGTTATCTTCGTTTAAATATGAATCTATATTTGAGATAGAACCATATTTGATATTCTGCAATTGTTTTAGATTTTCCTGTGCACACTGGGCATTTTTTGCTTCAAAATGGTAGAACAAATACATAATGTCAGATACTTGTATCTGAAAGTCCAGTTACCGTGTGTTAGATTGATAGAAATTTTCATATATCTGAAAATGTTTTAAATTTTAATGTATCTGAAATAACAAACTTCTTATAACATTTTTTGGTGTGGATTTTGGCTGAATTGCATGTCTCTGAAAATATAGATGATTTGTCATGTTTTGTATATTTGCTTATTTGTTGTAGGAACTGCTGATTTTTGTTTCAGATACACTGTATCTTAAAAGTATAAAGTGCATTACTATGTCAACATATACAGTCATTTTAGAGTATATTGATGTTGTATCGATTACACAGAAATTATTTTTGCATCTAAGAAATCTATATATGCATAATTCTGTAGTTCCAAAAGAAAGAGTTGCTGAACCCAGAAGAAATAAAGCGTACTACCCCCAATATAGATCTACGATTCACAGAATTTTCAAAACGTTCGCTACAATGGAGTTGAGCAAAAAACATTTGGACTTGCTCCAGAGAACTCCATTCTGGAATCTATTTAAGGCCTTCACCAACAAGTCTTATGATTACAGCAAGACAAAGAAGAATGATGATGATGTACTGTCCATCATCGAGTCATTTGACCACAAGACTGATAGCTTCAACATCGGTGGGAAATGAATAAAAATCACTATAGATGAAATCGATCTTATTTTTGGGATACGATCAGAAACAAAAAAAGTCGAAGGAATAAATTTTTAATATAGTTGATTCAATTCAAATTTTGAAAAAGAAATTTATTTTGCATACTGTATCTTGAAGTTTACTTTTCAAACTGTATCTTGAAATAACTGACACAAACTATAATTTTTACAGAGTTTCATTTGGAGGGAAGCCAGAGACATGGAAACGTGACGAAGATCATATGGTCAAGCAAATGTACATGAAAACATGAAAAGCAGCAGATTTGAGTTCGTATATGAAAAACAATTAGGGTCTCATTTGAAAGGACAAATTTTTGTTAATTTTTTTATACAAATTTTGATTTCAATGTAATGTTGATGAACAATGTTGATGAAAAACTAATTAGTATTTAGTTATGAGATTAACATCATATCTGATATAGTTCAGATGTATCTGGATTTGAAATTGTGTCTGAAAAGTTATATTAGACACCTATATAAATTGCAAATACAAGGTCGATTGTGTGTGTAATGTAATTGCTTATTTTGATACAGTGTATCTGAATTTCATGTGTGTATCTGAAAACCTGTATGTGAATTTGCAGTACAAAAGATGATTAATATTTGAAATTGTAATGATACAGTGTATCTAAATTTCATGTGTGTATCTGAAAACCTGTATGTGAATTTGCAGTACAAAAGATGATTAATATTTGAAATTGTAATGATACAGTGTATCTGAATTTCATGTGTGTATCTGAAAACCTGTATGTGAATTTGCAGTACAAAAGATGATTAATATTTGAAATTGTAATGATACAGTGTATCTGAATTTCATGTGTGTATCTGAAAACCTGTATATGAATTTGCAGTACAAAAGATGATTAATATCTGAAATTGTAATGTGTTTTGACATCATTATGTGTATAAAATGGACCACATAAATCTGAAAACAGCAAGCTCCCATTTTATATGATTTAATTGAATTAAGATACACTTAATAAAAACTCCTAGATTTTGTTAAGTACAGAGAACAAGCTACATGTTTCATTTAATACAATTACTAAGTATAATTTACATACCCATCACATTGTAATACAGATTTCAGATACACTTTACAAATCCAGATATAACTGAACTGTACGAGATATGATGTTAATCACAAAACCAAAAACCAATCAATTGTTCATCAAACATCAACAATAAATTGAATATAGAATTTTATATTCAAACATCAACAAAAATTGTCATATCTACCAGCCAAATTGTTTTTCATATATAAACTTTATTCTATTCTTGATGAAGGTTTCATGTACATCTGTCTGACCATGTGATTTTTGTCTGTATATGTACGATGTTTGTCATTCAAAAATTTATGCATAATGTGTGCCCTTATTGGTCTACACTTCTTCTTGTCCATCATATGTGTGGTCACTTCCTCGTTTGCAGCATATTGTTTCATGATATTTAGGGTGACTAGACCACAATCCATTCTGCAATAAAACAATTTTTTTTAAGATACAGATAATAAACTGAATGTTGAACTTTGGTTTTGAATTACACTTACGACATTCAATCTTGCTGCAGTGCATCTGCCACTCATATGATTTTGCCATCTTTGTTGCCACTCAAGTGTTTTTCAAACTCTTCCCTCTGTTTTAAATTTTAGATACACAGAAAAAATCAATTTCAGATATATCTTTCAAGATCTCATGTTGTTACATTGGTATACAAACACATTACACCTTATAGATTCTCATAAACAATTGTAGATTTTCAGATACATGTATCTGAATTTACTATTCGTTCTATCATTTATATTTTAGACCAAAAAATGAAGAGGGTGCACAAGAAAACCAAAAATAAATTAACAATGTCAAATAATTTTTTCTCAAACCTAGATACACTGGTGAACGAAATCAATGCATCAAACACAATTTCGTTACACATTTGAGATTACAATTACCTAATAAACAATCAATCATTTTGGTTTTCAAATATTTGTATCTGAAACACTCATATTAGCATTGTGCAATGTCTTGAACAATGTACATGTATCTGAAACACTCGTATTAACATATTCTTTAGATGGATTTCAAATACACTCAGACTAAAGATTAACAGATGAACAATGTGTGGAAGAGAATTTGACGATTGAAAACGCTTCAAATACGATTTCATCTTTCAAGAAGTGAAAAAATATCTAATGTTTTTGTATATTTCACCAAAAAAAAATACGAGACGGGTTTCGATTGTGGCAAGAAATCAAACTTTTTTTCTTCGCCATTGTTGAGGATTTGTTTGGGGAAGAGAATCAGACAATATAAACCCTTGATCCCCGATTTTTTTCTTTTTTCGTTCTT
Source organism: Acorus calamus (assembly GCA_030737845.1). Classification (NCBI taxonomy): domain Eukaryota; kingdom Viridiplantae; phylum Streptophyta; class Magnoliopsida; order Acorales; family Acoraceae; genus Acorus; species Acorus calamus. Next base: position 3,410,275 of record CM060879.1, on the reverse strand, counting down.
CTGCTTTCACCCAATTCAAAACCCTGGGTGGGTTTTTTTTTTTTGAAAAATCTTCAATCGGGAGGGGAGGTTTAATGATCCCGCATTTATTGGGATATCAATTCGAGGATTAATGATGGTATGATTTAATTGGATCCAATTTTTTTAACTTCTCATAAGGGTAGTAATGTCTTTGTGTTTTTGGTTGTTAGAAAAAGTCAAACAGGGAACCAATAGGAGGATGCCACCTATTGGGGCTCATCAATGGGGCCTAATTTTTGGGGCCCAAGTAGCAGCACTGTTAAGTATGCTGTTGTAAAAAAAAATCAACATGGACACAGATTGAATTTGTTATTCTCTTGTTTGTCCAAATATTTATATTTGTTTCAAACTGATAGACCTAGGATGATTCATAGATAAATGAAGTTTTTCAATTTGAAACCTTGTCTAAGAGTAATTATAAAATAAAATAAAACACTAAAAAAGAAAGGAAGGAAAAAACAAAAACAGATCGTTGTAACCTTGTATACGTCTAGCTGCAGAAGAATTATATTTCCAGTTGAAAATTTCTTTTGATGAATGAGCTCTAAATACCCCCAACAAACATACCACAACTTCAACATTTAGAAGAAATCAAAAGCCATTATAATGCCCATACATATAAATTACATCGAATCACAAAAAAAAAAAAAAAAAACCTGAATGGATCCGAGGTTCCTCTCTGAGCAAATTCCATCCTTGAGAGCCAACATTATTTAATTAAAAAAAAAGTGAGATGGCTCTCAAGTATCTATTGCTTCTGACATGATCTCTCTGATCCAAAACAAACACAAACAACCAATTCAAACCAAAATAACACCACCAAAAAAAAAAAAAAAAACACCAAAAACCAAATTATTTAGATCAGATGAGGAACAGAAGTACCACAATCGTTGACATCAGACCAAGCACCCATTGCATTATTCCAATAGAGAGATGATGATGATGGATTATAAATGTTATAACCATTCAATCCCATCACATCCACCTCTCTTTCCATCTTAACTGACCCATAGAACCCAAACATTGCTTGATCATCCCCCATTTGAGACAATATGTTCATCTGTGGCTGCGAATCGAAGAACCCATTTGAGAAATCCTGGTAAGAGTTGTTGTTGATGATGGGTTGGATGGGATTGTTGTTGTTGTTGTTGTTGACAATGGGTCTCTTGAGTCTCTTGTTCTTGCGACAGCCACCACCGACGGGTACGTTGCGAAGGGTCCCCCCGCGCGTCCAGTAGCGTTTGCAGGCCTTGCAGAAGTGCCTGGGCTGAGAGAGGCTGTAGTTGTTGTAGTAGCAGAACTTTGTGTTCATGGAGTCACACCTTGGACACTTCAACTGTGGTGGTGGTTGTTGTTGTTGTTGTTGTTGTTGTTGGAGATGTTGTGCTTCATGGGTACTGCTTGATTTTGCCATTAATGGATTCTAAAGAGATGAGAAGGGGTTGATCAAAATGAGATCCAAGCATTTATGAAATGATATATGTGTTGTTGTTATTATAATGAAGGTTCTTGTCCAAGGAAGAAGAGGACAAAAAAAGAGAGTGTGAAATGGACCTGGTGCATCATCACCCACTCGTTAGTGGTGGTTGTTGAAGTGATGCCCATATCTTCAGAACCTGCAAAACATTCTCTCAAATGTGTGAAAAATTTGACCAAACCATTGGCGCTTGTGGGCAGGTTTAAATATAGGAAAAATCATATGTCCATCACAGAATTTGTACGTTGAATTAGTATTATTATAATAGTCTATAGTAAGTTATTATAATATATCATATAATATCATAGTGTATAGATATAGATGGTTGAGAGATCATTTATGAACTATTGCTGTTGAAGATAAAATCTGTCTCTACTAAATAAAGAATAAGTAAAAAATTGAGGAAGAGTTACGCTAAAACCGGATGCATTTACCTCCAAGGACTACATGTGTCTCCCGATCCAAAAAGCAATGGTGTGAGAAACTGTAATTCGATTCGATCAGCTCATCCACTCCAAAGTCTCTGCTTCAAGATTCTTGGATCTTTGTCTTCTCTTATCTGACTCGCTTGAGGAATCCAAACCGTTCTACCCACACAATCCGAACGGAGGTCCATAATCTAAATACATCCATAACTGTCTACGTGAGTTAAGATTTTTATATTTATTCTCCATTCAATTCGTAATTGAGAACTATGTATATTTCATCAAAAATATTCTTCTTGAATTTGTTATTTATAAAAAAGGGAAAAATCCATACAACCCCCCGAAATCTGATTGAAATCCAGATAATCCCTTGCTTTTTCTTCAAATCTATGTAACCCCCTTAAAACACCTAATAAATCTAAATAACCTCTCGAATAAAATTTCTGTTGATGAATGATAAATATTTTACGAATATGTTGTTTGTTTAACTCTGATTGAAAACACAATATACTAAAAAATTCCTACAATAGATTAAAAATGCGAAAAATCTTATGAAAATAATGATTTTACTCTCTCTGGATATATTATAAACTCCATTTGGAAAGATAAAATTATCATTTACAGAAGATTGTTCGTATTTTTAACACATTCTAGGATTTTTTTGACAATATGTGTTCTTTATCAGGATTAACCAAACATAATATTTATAAAATATTCATCATTTATAAATATAAATTTTATTCAAAGAATTATTTAGATTTACTAGATATTTTCAAATGATTATATGATTAAAAAAAAAAAAAAAAGATAGTTATATGCATTTCAGTTATGTTACATGAATTTTTCCATCTAAATAAATTAAACTCAGCGAATTCTGTTTACGAGATTGTTAGTCCCTAACATTATTATTCTAATATAACATATATGGTGGGGTGGAGTGGGGCTAGAGGTGACAGATAAAGAACATTCTTTTGGATTGTTTTGTGATTGGGGAATCCCAAGGTGTGAAAAGCAGAATCTGATGTGGGGAGGAGGATTGACTAAAGGCATTTTCATGAGGACTTTGGAAGGACAGGAGAGGAATTCCCATGAGAGGGGGGGGGGGTGGGTTTAGGGGACTACTGAAGAGCATGTGGAGAGGTTGATGAGCTGCCCCCACATGGTGTCTCAGTGCATACCTATGTGTCCTTCCAAAGATTCCTTCTCTCTGCCTCACAGATCTGACAGTGAGAGAGACACAGTGATATTTTGTAGACTACCGAGGGATGTCGTTTTGAATTATATTCTTCAGGCATCTGCTTTTTTTTTTTTTTTTCTAACTTTGAAAAGAAGACAAAAAAAAGAAAAAAGAAGAAGAGTGGAGGCCTATTCTAATCACCATATAGATAGAATGCTGATTTGAATGAGGGTAGTTGGATCCTTTCAATGCAGTGGAAAATAAATAAAATATCAAACCAATATCAAGATCTTCAAACACAATTTTCAAAAGAAAAAAACTGAAAATATATTCATGAAAACTGTTATGTCTTTGGTTACAAGTCTCTTTTTAAGCTACTTATATAAAATTAAAAGACTACTAAGAAAATAATAAAATCGCTAATTTGAAGGTATAAAATAAGTGAATTTTTGAAAACTAATAATTTTTAGTGGCATAACCACTAGTCTTGAAGATTTTCTCGATATCTATTTTCATGTAAATTTTGCTATATCGGGACCTTTAATTTCTATCGGCTGGTATTTTTGTAATTATTTGGTGGATCTTTTCTGGTGTTCCAATCGCTCCGGAAACCTTTCTGCCACCTATTCTGCATCAATCTCGACATGGTATATGATAGCTAGTTGGAGACCAAGGAACTATCAAGTGACATTTTCAATCTTTTGTATGTTAGTTTTACATTAAAAACTTACTAATATATAATTTTGATTGGATACTATCTCATAAAACATTGATGGTGATTCTTGATGAGATGAGTAGTTCCAGTTTGGTAGTCCTTGCATTGTGTATATGTTAAGAAAACATAACAATGAAGTGATGTCTAAGAGAAAAGAAGAAACATATTTAGCTCGCTTGCAACCTTCAGATTCTTAGGAACACCAACTTTACATTGAAAATCTTTGGGATTCGATTGTAAACTTTATCAAGGATTGGGGGCTTGCTTATATTGGGGCAAGCAAGATTTTGTTGATATCTGCTCGGCTAATTTGACTGTTTCGGGCATGTCTTAATAAAATTATGGTACACGTTAATCAACTAGATTTACTCACTTGGAAAAAAGGTCTAGGTTCATTGTGGGAGATCATTTTTTTATATAGTTTGGGCTATATATATTAGGGGACTGCAGCCTTGAGTACTCTTTCCTCTCAAAATCTTAGGACTGATTGTATGTTTTCTCCTAGTGATAAAAAAAATTGTACTAAAAAGAGTAAATATATATCACATAAATTATTATAATATTTTCATATAAAATACAAGAAGTACAAGAAAATTTGGGTCAAAGACTCATTTATATTAAATTCTTCCTTGGTGGAAGAAGCCCAACAAACTTAATTTGCATGATTTCCAAACTACATTGAAATTGAGAAACAGATAAGGACAATCCATGCTTGGCTTAAATTTCTTTTAGTGAGCAAGTCTGTTGGATTCTTTAGTGTGTCAATCGTCTCAAGATATCTCTACTTCATTAATCTAGTTTTGAATCTTATAAAATTATTTTGTTATTGTGTTTGATTTGTTTGGATAACATAGTATATTTTTGTGGGGATGCAACACAGTTTGAACTGTGTTTCCCTCCTAGTGTTTTTTCTAATCTTCCTTCTGAGAGTGTTTTTTTTTTTTTTTGTAAATCCTTACGTCCACGTTTGAATAGCGGAATTGAGTTATTCTGGATAGATAATTATACCAGTATAGATAACAAATCTACATGAATACGAGATTTTCTGTCTGATTGTGTTTTTTTTTATTCTCATTGTTTTTATTCTCATTGGAAAACATAAGAATAAATGTTGAGTTGTTTGATTGATAAAGAATAAAATATAAATAAAGTTTAAAAAAATTGATTTGACATGTAAGCCCTTTGATGTATAAGAGATGTTGATGATTTGATGTGATAAGATGTAAAAAATTGATTTGACATGTGGGTCTATGAGAATAGATAAAGTGAGTATAGCTAATCCTAGGGGTTACTTAGAATTGTTATACTCTCTTATACTCGTTTAAATTGGCTTAGTAATACCAAGTTATACCCTGCAAATAAATAATCATTTTCCCTATCTATTCTCATACCACCCGTATACTACTCTTATACTCGCTTATTCCATTTCCTAAATGGGGGGGGGGGGGTATGTATAAGAATTTTGTTTATACACAAACAAATTTATTTACCTTCCAAAAAAAAGTAGTATATTTTTTTTGTCCATTGAATGGTACAACAACAATGCAAATTTGTTTTATTCTATGTACTTGGTTCAAATTAAACCTTCAAACAACCATTTAGTCAAATAACATCTTTTGATGCGTTTATTGCTGTCATATATTCTGATGTAGAGATGGAATGAGCAAGTGTTTCTTATAATGTAGATTTTCAAGTGATAGAGAGCCTTAACAATGAAGAAATATAATAGATCTTACCTTACCAATCAAAAAACAAAAAAGTAAAAATATATTATGTAGTACATGCATGATCTTATCAGTAAAACAAACTAATTTTTTTGTGTTCATATTTGCTGATATATTCTGAAGTACGCCTTCTTTTAGTCCACACATCTTAGATATCTCAATATATATCAATGATCCCATTCCACTAACATAAGGTCCCTAAGTAGTACATATAACCCATATACTTTATCATAAATGTCTGTTGTGTAAAGTAATACATGGATTCCAGCAAACCCTGGAATTAAGTTATTTTAGGTTTATTCAACCCATTTAAATATATGGACCAATTATCAAATTAATTGTTATTTTCTTTTATAAATCAATTCATCTTTTATAAATGTAACAAAAATAATAGTCATAATCGTTTTTTATCTATCATTATAAATATTATTTGTTCAAATCCATATATATGTGCTATAATGTATGCAAAATAAAGTAATATATATATATCGGAGGGACTCGGTTGAACACAATTAGATTGTTTATGAGTCGCATTCAGATTAAGTTGAGCTTATCATTTTTGTATAATATAATAAGATTTATTATTAACAATGTAAAGGGGCTCGAATTGATGCTTTAATGCTGGCGCATTACAATGTTTTAATATTGAACTTTCTCGGGATATGAGTGAAATAAATAAATTAAAAGATAAAGGTCATCATAAAAAAAAATAATGATTCAATCAAGCAGTTTGGAATCCAAATTTTTTGAATGATTTTTTTTTGTGTTTGTTGATAGAAGGATGAAAGGACAAAATACTTTCATCTTGTTATACTCATATATAAGTAAATGAATTTAAGCAAATACTTGTAGGCTAGTTTTGTTGGTGGTATTCTAAAGTGGATTTTGATATGTCCTAACCCCTATTTAGAGTGCCACGTAAGATTATGTTTTTATAGCTATATTAAAATAAATAACAATCTATGTACAATAAACAAATATTTATTTGGTTATTGTTTTATTATATATCCTCATTAGGAGATTAAAAAAATGATTTTTTTGTTATTTGTTTTACATTTGATAAAGTATGGATAAATGGTGGATAAGATATAGATAAGATCTTTATGACCCATCGTATGTTAGAAATTTTATAATACATTTAAGGGATTTTTAGTTTTAAGTCTCCGTAAACTATAGAATTTAGCTATCGATCCCTCACTCTTCATATTTAGGTTTTAGTCCCTACAATTAAATGATAATTTAGGAATAGATCCCTCCTAGAGACTAAAAATGAACATATCATTTAAATGTAGTGACTAAAACCTAAATATGAAGAAGTGAGAGATCGATAGCTAAATCCTATAGTTTACGTGGACTTAAAACTAAGAATCCCTACATTTAAATCACTGTGAAAAATGGTAAAATCAAACATTTTGCCCACTTGTATCCCTATTTACAACTTTTTTTTGCAGTCTGCACACGTTTTGATTTTTTTTAAAAATAAATGCATTGCTAATGAAATATATTATGTCATACAAAAAAATAATGTACATACTCAAATCATATGAATTTGATGCATTTTTTAATATTATTTTGTAATGAAAGTATATATTGAGGATATATACTGTGATAGACGACTTAGGATTGCAAAACAAATTAATCTCCCATGTGGCGTGTGACTGATTGTTAAAAAATTTATCATTATGCGGAATTTTTAAGAATACAAATTTGATGTATAAAAACATAGCGAATTTTTTATAACAAAATTACATAAAATATTACTAACCTTGTTACATGATACCAAGGTGAGTGGTGTGTTAAAAGAACTCAAAACTTAACCTTCTTTGATTGAGATCTTCAAGTCACTACTCTCATCTAGCTTAATGGATAGCAAATGTGGTGTAGGAATTTCTCACACAAGTCGAGAATGTGTAAGTATGAGAGTATGATTTGGGACCTCACCCTTATATAGATATCTTTATTAACATTTGGTCTTCATCGCTCAGCTACACCATTCTGCTCGGGAGTACCAGGCATTATGTAGTTTGTGACAATTTTATTCTCTCGTAAAAATATGGCAAAAACACTTGGATTTTAACCCGATTCAATGAACCTTCTATAATATTCACCATTTTTATCGGACCTTACACTTTTATTCTGTTTATTAAGATGATTTTCAACTTCAGCTTTATAGATTTTAAAAACATCTAGTGCTTCGTATTTTTCACGAATAAGATACATCTAAGAATACATCGAAAAGTCATCAACAAAGCTAATAAAATATTTATGTCCACTAATGGTTAAAGTTGGATAGGGTTCCCAAATGTCAGTATGAATGCATTCTAACAATTCAGTGACCCTAGACACATCCTTTTTCTTAATCTTTGTATATTTTCCTTTGATACATTTGATGCAAGTATTAAAATCAGAAAAATCAAATGAATTTAAAATTCCATCTTTAACAAGATGTTCCATCCTTTCTCTTGATATGTGATCTAGTCACATGGATGAATTTTCATTCACTCGATTTCTTTTCTTAGAGATTACACCATTCACATGGAAGGGTAAAAGAGACTACGCATAATTGTAATCTAAATTCAATGAATAAAGATTACCATGTAAAATACCAAAGCCAACCAAATGGGAATTATAGAACAAAGATACTTTATTATTTCCAAATCTTAATTCATAACCATAAAAATCAAGTTTTGGAACTGATATAAGGTTTCTAGTAAATACAGGAATATAAAATGTATCTACTAAGTCAATAATAAAATCAGTATCTAAAACCAAACGTAGGGTGCCAATTGCCTCAACATTTACTTCTGCTCTATTTCTCAAAGTGATGTTTCGCTCTCCTTTATTTAGTCTCTTATTTGTAAGGTATCCTTGCATGGAATTCGTTACGTGAATACTCGCACCAGTATCAATCCACTAAGTATTTGGTGGAACATTAACCAAATAGGATTCACAAGATACAAAGCATTGAGTTTTAGCTTTATTTTCCAACCAAGCCTTAAAACCAGCACAATCTTTTCACATATGACCTTTCTTGTGACAAAAGTGGCATTGTATCTTATTCTCATCATTTTGTCCATTAGTAGAATTTTTATTATTTTTCATAATGTTTGTCCTACTCAAAGTTTCAGTACTAGATAAATAACTAGTAATAGTCATTGCCGCAAAATAATAAATAGTTAGATTTTTCTTATCTCAATTTCTTGTAATTCTTTCGTTGGACCGAATTACAATCTCAAATATCAAATTATAATCATAGTCATTCCGTTAGGCCGAACATAAAAATATATTATTATAATTCTTTCATTGAATCTAATTACAAATATATATATATATATATATATATATATATATATATATATATATATATATATATATATATACGCGACTGATTCAGTGCGGGAATGCGGCCGTGCGGGAAACGACGTCGACCGTTCGATCACGGGTCCATCGCATCCAACGGTCGAGATGAATCACCCCCGACCGTCCGATGCGATGGACCCGTGATCGACGGCATTCCCGCACCGAATCGCTTCCCTATATATATATATATATATATATATATATATATATATATATATATATATATATAAACATGAAATGATAGTTAAAATAAAATTATCAAACCATAAGGAAGTTTAACATCGTTGGATAGAAAAACTTAATTAATATTATTTTATTTATCATCTACTATTTAAAAACTTTGTTATATATAATGATGACCCTCCATTGGGTTGATCAATATCAAAATGAAATGATAGTTAAAATAAAATTATCAAATTATAAAGAAGTTTAATACCATTGGATAGAAAAACTTCATTGATATTATTTTATTCATCATCTTTTATCTTAAAAACTTAAATCATATATAGTGATGACCCTCCGTTACGTTGGGTTGATCAACAATAGATATGAAAATTAAAATAAAATGATTAACCAAATATGATCATAAAATTATATCATATTTTAATAATCACTTGTGAAATCATCAACCATAACATGAATTATTTAAATCTCATAAAATTTATGGACCGAAACATAACAAGATAAATCATATTAAAAATTCATGAATGATTTAATCAGGTATAATTCATGCACCATGAATTGTCTAACTAGTTAATAATGCACAGAAAGAATTTCATGCACCGAGACAAACTTCATTAATGATTTCCCTCATAAACCATAACATACATAAAACCTTAGAATTTTTAAATATGATTAATTATATGCCATCATATCATATGCATGTATATGTCCTTAACTAATAATCAAACAAAGTTTGTTAACATGCCATGATAAAGCATGTTCACATGATGTGCAATGCTGACATCCGAATCAAAATAATTTATAGAATTAAATTAACAATTCTAAAAGTTATTCAGATATTCATAATCAAAATTCACCTTAATATGTTTTATACATAAAAAATTGATTAACTTTGATACCAATTGTTTGTGAAATTTTTAAGAATACAATTTTGATGCATAAAAACATAGCGAATTTTTCTATAATAAAATTACATAAAATATTACTAACCTTGTTCCATGATACCAATGTGAGTGGTGTGTCAAAAGAACTCAAAATTTAACCTTCTTTGGTTGAGATCTTCAAGTCACTACTCTCACCTAGGTTAATGGGTAGCAAATGTGGTGTAGGAATTTCTCACACAAGTCGTGAATGTGTAAGTATGAGAGTATGACTTGGGACCTCACCCTTATATTAATATCTTCATTAACCTTTGATCTTCCCATTAAAGACTATTAATATTTCTATAACTTATTCCATTAATTCAAAAGTTATACATGAATACAACCATAAGTATTCACATTAATCCATGAGTTACATGAGTTTCTAATGACCTTTGATTTTCCATAACTCATAACCACCAAAGGCATTGAATTTTCTCATTACTACATAAATTAATTGGTTCACATTTCAATTATTCTCATTAATATTTTTCTTATGCAGTAACATGTAGTAGCTAATTAAATACAAACATCTAAAGGCCACATAATAACATACAAAATGCTAACAGGGATAAATAACAATTCGTACATAATATACAGTTTTTTTGTTGTTTCTTATATTATTTTCATTGGAAATGTAAAATTGATTTTTTTTTGTTTGGTTTACCTTGTTTAAAATGATGATAAGTTATGAATAAAAAGTTATAATTTTTTAAATAACAAGTATATTCTGCATAAATTGTTTGTGTTTTGGAGTAAGTGTGAGAAGTGCATATGATATAATAGATGTGACATGTTTTTTCAATGTGAAATATGTGTCAAAATGTTAAGTAAAATAATTGTTTTAAAATAAACTATTTTAGGGAAAAATCCACATATAACCCCACGTAAACTTCCCGAAATCTATATAACCACCTGAGTTTTCCTAAAGTCCATATAACCCTCTGAAAACACCTATATAAATCTAAATAAACACCTGAATTAAATTTTCGTTGACATATGAGGAATATTTTACTTGGTTAACCTTATTTGAAAACACAATACACCAAAACCTCCCTACAACGTGTTAAAAATGTGAAAAATCATCTGTAAATGACGATTTTACTCCTCGACATAGGGTTTTATAATCTATTCAGATGGATAAAATTATCAATTATAAATGATTTTCTGCATTTTAAATATATTACAGGATTTTTTAGTATATTGTGTTTTAAATCAGGATTAATTAAATGAAATATTCACATAATATTTTTCATATGTTACCACAAGTTTAACTGGGAATATTATTTGAATTTTTTTCAATATTTTAGTTAGAGGGTGTGGAATGGTCTCCAAAACAAAACCGCCAATTGATCACCATAACTAAATATGAAAAATAAAAGAAAGAAAGTAAACAAAAGAGATCTATGAGGAAGGAACCCCAAAGCGCACGTTTTCTTGGCAGACACCAAAGAGAATAAGCAATCCCAATTCCAAAGAACACCAACCCTCAAAAGAGAATCTGGTACCCAAAACACGCCTCCCTTTGATCAGCAGCAGCCTTTGCTCAGGATCAGATCTTTGACTGCCTAGGTTTTCTATTTTGATTTTTTTTTAAATCTTGGGAGAGGAGAAATGAATTTTATTTTATTCAACATTTTTCAGTACAATCAGTGATGGTCTGGAGGATTTTATTCTTTTGGGGGGCTTAAAAACGTTATTCAGAATACAACTAACCGACCTTATAAATATGCAATGTTTTATTGTTATAAATCAATTTTCAATTAAAAAAAATCATAAATTCACAAAAAATAATTTTGAATGATTAATATGTCATACATGTTTAAGGTAATTGTCCTCGACGACTCTTCATGTTATGAAAATGTTAATTGATTGTCTCAGTATCGATACTATTAAAAATATATCTCTCAATATAAGTGATTAAAGAATCACTCAGCCACTCTTCTATATATTCGTGCACGAAGTCTATTATTCACTATATTCATTCCTATAACATGCTGATTTCAATTGATGATGTCTGTTACATTATAGAACTACTCTATTGGTAGAGAGTGGGGTGAAGAGTGGGAGAGTGGGAAGTTATGGGTGTTGGAGAGGGTGGATGTTGGGAGTGGGATGTTAGAAGTGTTGGGAGTGGGGTGTTAAAAGAAGGTGGTGGACATCCACTATGTCACAATAGGAGGGAAAAGATTTGAATAAGCAATTTTTGTCTGTGGAATACTTAATATTGTGGTTTTGTTGATTATATTGTGTTTGTCTTGCATTCATATGTTTGAATTTATTTTGGGGCATTGAAAATGTAATTGGGCTATGTATACCATTTCCTAAGTTGGAGTTTCAATTCATATAACATTGAGACTTTGAGAGAGTTTTAAGAGAGTAAATCAAGTTTACCCCTCATTTCCATATATATAATCTATAATATAGAAAAAAATAAGATTTTTTTCCCTTTTCTGTGGATGTATTCTTTTACAAAACAATATAAATTTGAATTTTTTATTTTTAAGTCCCCACAAACCATCATATTTAGTGGTCGATCCTCACTTCTTTATATTTGGGTTTTAGTCCCCAGATTTAAAGGATAGTTCCTTTTTAGTCCCTATCAGGGACTACAAAAAAATTAAATAATTTACAGATAGATCCCTCTTAGGGACTAAAAAAGAATTATCATCTAAATATGGGGACTAAAACCTAAATACGAAGAAGTGAGAGATCGATCACTAAATATGATGGTTTTTTAGACTTAAAAATAAAAAACCCTATAAATTTTTTCTCGTGTAATTATTAATTTGCTTTTCTTTATTTTTGTCCATGGTCCTATTTTCAACAAACTATTATATAAAGTTATACTATGGGCATTGTCCAAACTACTTTCTTATTTTTTGTGTTTGGCAACAGAAAAAAATAGTATTTTCTTGTTATGCTTATTTATATGATCATAACTGAAGATACTATTGTAAGTAGAATTTGATTTGGAAAAAATTAGGACCAACAAATTTATGTAACATGTGGAAGCTCGAGTGTATGAATTGGGAATGTTCAAATTTGTCGAGGTCCCTACAAAATCCTTGAAATTGAATTTTACTCCCTGGAAAATGTTACACTCAACTCTGTTCACACCCCCATTATGTAGCCCGCACATATGATTTTTTTTTTTTGGAAAAATTGATCTAGCTCTATGAAAATTTATGAAAATCAGAAAAAGTCTTTGTAAAATTCCTTAGGTCCCTATCTTATTAAATAATATTTTTTTTAGTCCCTATAACTAACCAGATGTGTGGTTAATCATAACTATTGATGATAAATTACAGTTATACCCTTTTAAAATTTATTTTCTTTGTTGAAAAAATCGATATAACTCACTCAAAATTTATGAAAATCGAAAAAAGTCCCTGCAAAATTTAAAAATCGTGTTAACTTCCTGAAATCTTTTTAAAATTACAAAAAATCCATGTGATTATCTAAAAATATTACTGATTTATTAAATTTTATTAAACAAATTATAGGTTTATAAACAAGGTGTTATGTTTTTTATTGCTAGTAATTTTGAGTTAAAAATGTATTATAGAATTTTAATTTGGTTTTTAAATCGTTTTCTCTACTGATTTTATAATGGAATTGATGAAACTGTAATATTTTGTTTCGTCTATGTAACGAGATTGATGTGAAAATGTTGAAAAATGACTCAATTTGTAGATCAAATGAGGTTCGATGGATTTTTTTTTCTTTTACAGATGAGGATGATAGGAGATGGAGATGTTGAAAAATAATGGAGGTATTTTTATCTTACAAAAGAACTAAATCTTATTTTATAAAGTATAATATAAGGAATGAATCCAATTTTAGTAAGTTTTTGAGGACTTATTTCAATATACTCTTAACCGAGGGAATAAATTCGTTAACCATATACACTTTATGGGGACCTATGATGATTTTGTGATTTTAGATGGACTTTATGTGATTTCAAGAAGATTTCAAGGAGTTAATAAGATTTTTTCTTTTTTTTTGAAATATATACTTAGTTAATGAAAAATATCATATATATATATATATATATATATATATATATATATATATATATATATATATATATATATATATATATAGTAAAGTGATTGGGTGCGGCGGATGGCGGGTGCGGCCGCGACATGGGTCGTCCGATCACGGGTCCATCGCATCCGACGGTCCGATGTGAATCGTTCATCACCGTCGGATGCGATGGACCCGTGATCGCTGCCGCACCCGCCGTTCGCCGCACCTAATCGCTCCCCTATATATATATATATAGATGGATGATTACGTGCGGCGAACGGCGGGTGCGGCAGCGATCACGGACCGTCGATCACGGGTCCATCGCATCGGACGGTCGGATGCGATTCACATCGACCGTCGGATGCGATGGACCCGCGATCGAACGGCCCACGTCGCGGCCGCACCCGCCGTTCGCCGCACCTAATCGCTTGTGTGTGTGTGTGTGTGTGTGTGTGTGTGTGTATATATATATATATATATATATATATATATATATATATATATATATATATATATATATATACAATTTTTCTCTAAAATGGGCGCTCGTTTTAAAAAAAGTGCGGACGAGTTAAACCCACCGAAAGAGAGGTTGTGATTGAATCTGAATTGAATCATTGGTCCACTGAGTATGTGATATTGATTTAAACCAAACCAACCCAAGTTAAACCAAACCAGCCCAGGTTAATGGTCCTAACCTAGGTTAGACAACCCCTCATTGTTATCCACTTCTCTCTCTCCCCTGAATCACATTTGAAGCCCTCCTGAATGTAGACCTTCGTCACTCCCCGATGTCGACGGACCCTCCCCGGATGATTGATCACGCTAAGGTATCAAGTGAAACCCCTTGAATCTAGACCTTCATCTCTCCCGACGCCGACGGACCCTTCTTGGACGATTGATAACGCAAAGGTATCAAGTAAATGGATCATCTGTTTTTTTGAAGCTTTTTTGGGGGTGGTTTATAAATGAGAGTTTTTTTGCTCTGACTAAAATTACTTCAAGTGTAGGGTTCAAGTATATTTTTAAAGCTTTTTTGGGGGTGGTGGATTGAATCAGTTTTTTCTTTGGTTCATGAAATTCTGGGTCCATCTCTTAAAAACTCCATGAAAGACTTTTTTTTGCTCTGACTAAGATTACTTCAAGTGTAGGAATCAAGTGTATTTTTAAAGCTTTTTTAGGGGTGGTGAATTGAATCAGTTTTTTCTTTGGTTTATGAAATTCTGCTAGTCCATCTCTTAAAAACTCTCATGAAAAAAATAAAATAAAATCTGAACATTACATAATATTCCATCTCTTGTGTTTTTAAACAATGAATCTGAAAAGAGTATTTTGTGGTTAAGAAGGTGCATAGGGTATCATAAATAACAATATAAGAGCTTGTGAGTCATGCCATTTGTTCAAACATTAATAAGAATTCTAGGAGTTCCCGATAAAATGGGTTCTAACTAAGTCACCTTTAATCATCTTTGAAAGAAAAAAAATCTGATGAGATCACGATTTGTTCTAAATTTTTTTTAAGAATAATATGATTCATTGTATTATATGTTTGAAGGTGTACTCTGAATTTAAATTTTTTTAGAATAATATGATCAATTCATTGTATTATATGTTTGAAATTGCACTCCAAACTTTTTGTTATTTTGGTTCAGGTTTGAATATTTTAAGGAAACATGTAGTTCATGCTTTAATTTTTGTTGATGAGTTTAATTGAGTTTATGGATCAAGTGTATTTTTGAAGTAGAGACCTCCCTAGTTGCAATAAAGTCAACAAATGGATCAAGTGTATTTTTGAAGCTTTTTTGGGGGTGTTTATGAATGAGAGACTTTTTTTTTTTTGCTCTGACTAAGATTACTTCAAGTGTAGAGATCAAATTAATTTTTAAAGTTTTTTTGGGGTGGTTTATGGATCAGTTTTTTTCTTTGATTCATGAAATTCTGCACTACCATCTCTTAAAAACTCCCATGAAAAAAAATAAAAATAAAACCTAAACATTGCATTCATTTTAATTTCATTCACTTATTTCCATGGAATTGGTGAACATATTATAACTATGCATGACGGGTGCTAATACACCCAGATCCGTTTTCAGCCCCAATTTTTGTTCTATTTGTGTCGATAAAAAATTAACGACACATATGCTCATATTAACAAGACATATAATTTAAAAGAATTTTTTTTACTTTTTCTATAAATTAATATATGTAATTAATTGAAATATATGTTTCAATTTTTTTATAAAAGCATGTACTTTATTAGATGAGGTATATTATTTTAAAAAAATCTATAATACATGTAGACTAAAAAAACCTAAATTAATCCATGCATGATATATGCATGAAATATGTAAGCATATGTAAAGGCTCGACCCGTGAAAATTAGGCCCTATGCCCAATTTTCTGGGGGTTACCTGGCCAATGAATTCGAGCTTGTGGGCCCAAATAAATAAACATTTTTAAAGGGAGAGGGAATCCCCATTTTAATAAAGTACCCTTTTAATGTGGTCCCTACACTTTATTTATTTTTATTATTGTTATTTTGAAATAAAAGAGCCCTCCTACACTTTATTTTGAAATGGGGACACCTCCCCCCCGTCCCTTTTTCTAAATGGGGTGCACTTGCCCCTTCGTGAGTGGGCCTCCCACGGGCCCTATAAGCGGGTTGGTTTTTGGGCTTCGAGTCAGATGATGATCCTTGGAGTAGTTTTAAGGTTTGAGCCATTATTGTGGGTTGACTAGAGAATTATTATGGTTTAATTTTTTTTTAATTTTTAAGACTTGACAAGAACTCATATACCATATTTTGATGACATAAAAGGATGTCTTTTAACTTTTTTTAATTTTTTTTAATTTTTGGAAAACAATCCTTGTAACCTTATTTTGATGACATAAAAGGTTGGGCCTATCGATACAACCCTAGGCTTTTACGAACATACATGCCGTTCATGCTAGAATGTAAAATATCTCACAACATTATCACTTGTAAACATACCCGCTCTCCCTCACACCACCATTGTCACCTGATAAAACATTAATTACCACCCTTCCTTTACCATTAATCACCTGAATCACCATTACCCTTCCTTCATCCCCATATATTACACTGCTATCCCTTCCTCCTTCCCCCATCAACACCACCCCTTACTCCGCTCCACAGATCACCGGGAGATGAGATCCTCCATTATTTATTTATGTCCATTGATGTTGTTGTAGATAGAGAGGGGGGATAGATAGAGATTAATGAGTAATGCATATGAGGTTATATGAAACTAACCAAATGAAGCTTCCAAGGCATCAACAATGGTGGGAGGGGACATGAGGGGCAAGAATTTCATGTGGGTAAAAAAATTATTTTGCATATGAGTTTAAATGAAACTAACTAAATGGATCAGTTTCACTTACAGAAAGATTAATTTATGTTGTGAGATATCTTGCATTCTAGTATGAAGGGCCTATTCGGGAAGGCCTAAGGCTAGGCCGATTATTTTTATAGGGGCATTTTTATAATTCTGTTAAATTGTACTTTATTTATTTTGAGAGACTTGTTAGGGTTATTGTGAGAGACTTTTATGTGAGACGACTTGTTAGGGTTTTATCTCTGAGAAATAGGGACAGGGCAAAGGAGAGAGAGGTTGAGAGTTTTTGGACACCGATTACTTGATATAATGAATCATTTTTTGCTTTCCTCTATGAACATAAGAATTACTTTACCGAACCACACAAATGTGTTTTTTTTGTGTGGTATTTTATTCTCTCAATGCTATAGGTATTGAGAGCTAACCCTACAGGCGTCATTGCATCAATTATTTGGATCACCTATGTGATTGTAAGGGGATACATGGAATTCATAAAAATACATAATATATATGTTATATGGATATTAAGTAGTTTGTAGAGGGATATATGAACTTTTCCTTTTTGTTTTAACCATGGATATATAGATATAGATTACACATTTTAATTAAGCATGTTAATTATTAAAAAAAAATCCGTATTTGATCCAAATTTGTATCAAAAAATTTAAAAAATTATCTAATAACCAAAAATCCGCATTCGATCCAAATTTGTATCAGAAAATTTAAAAAATTATCTGATAACCAAAAATCCGTATTTGAAATAACATATCCGTATCCAAAATTTTTTAGATCGGATATGGATATGACAGTATCCGATCTAAAAAATATCCATATATGAAATTTATTTTACATTATTATTCATTATATTAATATATTTATATTTTTAGGATTAATATGAGTTTTTTTTATTTATTATACATTAAACCATCTAATATATTTATAAATTTATATTTTATATTAGATACTTATCAGATTTTTACATATTTTATATATTAGACATTATTTTTATTTTTTAGATATTTTGGATAATTATTTGAATCGGAATCCAGATTTTCAGATAGGATACAGATATTTAATTTAAATATCTGTCATGATACAAATATTTTTTAAAATATCTAATTCAAATATAGAAACTGACCTATCCCTGTCCAATCCATATCGTCTCCATGGACACAATCGTAATGGGGTTAGGGCTGGTAAACAAACCAAACGGCTCCGGCTCGGCTCGGTTTGAGCTCGTTCAGGCTTGTTCATTTAGACAAATGAATAAGTTTTAAAGCTCGGTTAGGCTCGGGACTTGTATCGAGCTTCATTTTATGTTCAAATTTGACCCGTTTGTGTTATTAAAACTTAGTTGAAGCTCGACTAAATTCCTTTATACAATCAGAACATTAAATTAATACAAAGTTATGCTCGTTTAAGCTTATTAACTTTGTTTATTCAGGCTAAAATTTTATTTTCAATCCCTAAAAATCCTAAAATGAAGAAGAACGCTAAGCTCGTTGAGGTTCGTGAGTTCAGCTCGGCTCAACTCGTTTATAAATGAATCGAATTTAAACATGTCATAATTCGACTCGTTCGACTCGTTTACCACCCTAAATGAGATAACTCTATTTGCTTCCGCCGTAAGTAAGCCCTTTTATATGTGGATTATATTATACTGTAAAGATCAATTTAAATATGCTTGATAAGTACACGCCCCCGACAGGATATCTGTCAGGTTAGTACTCATGACTTTGGGCGCCGCCGTCACCTCTGCCTAAGAAGAAGAAGAAGAGGAGTCCGTCCTCTCCGATATCCAAGGTACCCGCTGTTGTAGTGCAATGAATCTCCTCCTGTTCCTTCCAGCTCCCCTGAATCTTCCACCTCTCCCACCCCACGCCCAAGAAATGAGTTAATCAGAAATGATGATTTTCTCAACAATAAATGTAAACAGGCCAAAACTGCTTTTCCATCATCTACTTTGACTTCATTTGCTTCATATATATGATATGAAGGGTTTGGTTATAAAAGGGGCTTTGAAGGGATGAAATAGAACCACCCGTTATAATCTCCAAACATTATTACATATCAAGCCTTATTCGCCATAAACGGTTAATTAGAAGTTTCTCATTACACAACATTTTGTTCCACACTTTTAGCCTTCTGAGATAGGAAAACAAAGAGTTCACACTCCTCACACAACCCATCAAACACAGCAGCAACACTTCCCATTAAAACACATCAAAAGATAGAAAACCAAAATCCAAAAACATCAGACAACACATTCACTCTGTCCAAAACCAAAATTCAGTCAATCTTCCTTCTTCATCTCCTCCGCCACCCGGTCCACCTCCTCCTTCACCCCCTCCGCCTTCCCCACGACCGTCTCCTTGATCTTCTGCGTCGTGTCCTTCGCAGCGTCCCACGCCCCCTTCACCGTCTCCTTCGCCTTCTCCCCGACGCCCTGCGCTGCCTCCGACGCCCTTCCCGCCCCCTCACTTGTCTTCTCCGCCGCCTCATCCGCCGCCGCACGCGTCCTCTCCCTAGCCGACTCTGCCGTCTCCCTCGCTTTCTCCACGCCTCCCGTCACCGTGTCTTTGGCCTTCTCTTTGGCCGTCTCAGCCCCCTCTTTCGCCTTCTCCGTCCCTTCCTTCATCGACTTCCCTGCCCTCTCCGCGGAGTCCTTCGCCTTGTCGGCCATGTTCATAGCATCGTCCTCCGCCTTAGAAAAACACAAAGGGCAATTTCCACAAATTGACCCACATTTTTGTAAATTTCAACTCTCGCCCCAAGCAAAGATTAGTACTAGCTCGATCCGGAACCAGTTCTAATGATAATTTTATGATGTTTGCATTATATATATATATAGAGGGGTGATTACGTGCGGCGAACGGCGGGTGCGGCGTCGATCACGGGTCCATCGTATCGGACGGTCGGGTGCGATTCACGTTGATTGTTGGATGTGATGGACCCGCGATCGAACGGCAGGGTCCACGTCGTGGCCGCACCCGCCGTTCGCCGCACCTAATCGCTCGCGTGTATATATATATATATATATATATACACACACACACGGCGGGTGCGGCCGCGACGTGGACCGTTCGATCATGGGTCCATCGATCGATGTTAATCGCATCCGACCGTCTGATGTGATGGACCCGTGATCGACGGCTATATATATATATATATATGAGAATTTTGACGTGATTTAGGACACCTATCAATTTCATATTTGAGAACCGACATGTACTAATGAAATTGATCACTGACTAGATTCCATCTCCGGTTGAGAACTAACATGTACTAATGAAATGAATCACTGATTGGATTCCATCTCCCAGTAGTACCTGATTAATTACTTATCATGTCAGGACCTGAGTACTTATCATGCCTCCATTGTTTTAACTAACAAATCATATCAACAAAACCCAACATAAGAAAGTAAAGAACGAGTGGGGGAAACCTGAGAGGAGGAGTTGAATGAGGAGGCCGTGGAGAGGCAGGAGACCCTGCCATTTTTGGTGAAGCGGGCGCGCAAGAGGGGCTGTGGGTTCTTCATGTGCTTGCAAGGGCTGTAGAGGATTGCAATCCTTCCTGCAAACATGGTTGCCATTTTCTCTCTCGGTTTCACTGTGTTTATTGGCTAGGTTAGTTTAGATTCGGATGGGGTGGTCGTCGATAGTGATAATGAAGTGTTGGGTTTGGTTTGAAAGAAATAGAGGGGGTGGTGTCCGCAGGGGATGGACACGTAGTGTGGGGGTTCTTGCATTGGATGCTTCAGGAGTGTCTACTGCATGGCGACACCTGTTCATGTATGTGTATGGGACGTGTGTGCCATGGTTTGGATTCACTGACATTCGGGTGACGGTGCACTTGAATATATAAGATGCGTGTGACGTTTATATTTTGAGCACAGTTATTTTACATGAGTTATTTTACATTTAAACTTAGTTCCAAAATATAATATCATTTACAGTATCATATACGACATACGTTTATTAGAAATCCTAAGCGTATGTAGAATAAAAGAGTTATATGTATTAATTTTTTTTTATATTTACTAACAATATATTTATTTGATTTGAAATAGAATGATATACACTTTTTTAGTAAAACATATGCATCTTTAGATGGTGTTTTTTAATTTTAAAAAATAAAAATATACATGATATATATTTTGAACTGTAAGATGGATTGCGTCTAACATTTTGATACAGAATGGGTGGTCGACGTGATCCGAGAGTGATGAACCCGAAAGGGTCTATTTGAAGATTTTTAAATATTTACAGAAAAACCGGCTAGCAGAAATAAATGGCATACCGAACTCGGAAACCCCTGAAATTTTTATTGGAGGTAGATGTCGAGGAGATCTTCAAGAGTTGTCACCATGCAACAACACATCCTTATTTTTTCATTTTCCCTATTTTTTGACCATCAAAATGGCATTTTTGTTATTTTTTGTAACTTTTTAGATTTAGCATATCTCCTTCATAATAAGTTGGATTTGACCGAAATCAAATCCCAAGATCTTCTAAGATCCCCTAGAGTTAGTTATAACAAATTTTTGTTTTTGCTATTTTTAGTAAGTTTTTCCCTATTATAAAAGGGAGGCTTGTAATCTAGAGTTTTAGTATTCTCTTTGAGAATTGTGGTTTGTTAAAGGATCTCAACGCTTGTTGGATCTTTATTTTAGTTTTTCGCTGCGTTACATTTTTTTTTAAAAAATTATTGATTAAAAAATCACCCCAAATGATTATTTAGAATTTTAATGTATTTCACTATTTTATGTTTGAGGTCATATAATTTAGTTTTATATCTTCAAAATCGTGTGTGTGTGTGTGTGTGTGTGAAACTTCTGCATAAATATATATGATCTGGTGGCGATTTTGGAGATGTTGAAGTTGGGTGTATCAACACTCTTTTTAATTTTGTCTCATTTTCATTATAGTTCCATACACCTCGACGGATTTCATTCACAAATGTGGCGCCTATGCAAACTCTATTTAGAAAGTAAATAAATTGATGAAAATTGTGAGATATTTTGTCAAAGAATAAGACTAACTACATAATTTTAGGTTAAGTTAAGAAAGATTTAAGTAAATTAAGATAACATTAAATTAAATGGGAGTATCTCTACAATAAATTGATACAAACTGCTTCTTATCTGTTACTGTTTCATACTATCATTTCGAAGCATATCATACCATGTTGTATCGTTCCGTGTCATTTTGTACTAACCAAGATATTTTTAATTTGGGACAATGTTTACTCAACCTTACTTTTAACTCTACTAGTGGATGCACATGTGCGTTGCACATGTATAAATTTCATGAATATTGTGTAAGTCCTAGAGCACATGAAATATACCCTGAATAATGTAAAAGATACTACGGCATGAATTATCATTATCCAAGGAATTTAAAGATCATCTTGTAATTAAAATGACAAGGAATAATTTTATGGATCTTATTTATGTCCATATGTTACTATGATGATCCGCCACATTTAACAATCCAAATTGCATATGATGTCCATGTTTGAAAGTTACAATTGCAAGTTTCCCAACAGTGAGAGAGAGAGATGATGAATTTGCAATAAAATGTATACCTTTGTTGGGAAGGATTTTATATATATTTTTCCTTTCATCCCTTCTTTTTAGTTGACTTGCTGTATTGAACAAAACAAAACTAATTAATCCTAAGAAGGCCAAGCAATGAAGAACCCAATTCCATTCCATTTTATTTCACCAAAATTCAAGACAACATAAACAATTACAAACATGTTCTGTCAAATACAATGACACATTAAAACATAATAATGAGAAGGCCTAAAAGATGAAGAGTAAGGTTCAAACATTCCTTTTTATTTAGTCAAGTAATAAAAATAAACTAAAGAACGATCAAATTTTTTACCATTAAGGTTCGAACACTCCTTTTTATTCTATCAAGTAGTTTAAATAAACTAAAGAACGAGCCAATTTTTTACCATTAAGGTTAGAAGCTGAAAAATTGAACCTAAATTTTTATTCTTTTGTTGCGGACTCCATTGTTCTTGTTGATGCCACATCTTCCACCTCATCGATACGCTCTACATATTGAGCGATCCAATGTCCCATTGCTCTGTCGTTTTCATTAATTTTGTTTGCCTTTGTGTAGAACATATATTTTTTCCCGATGCAGGATACCAAATTCCTGTTGAACTTGGATTGCATCTCTATCTGCATTGGCATGTGAAAAAATGAGTATATTGAAATATTTAATATCAAATTAACCAAAATTCTCATTTTACTTCCTCATTCATGCTTATATATTGTGACACAGGACAACAAATCAAGATCTCTGATTGAATAAGAACGCTTTGTGCTTCATCTGTCACAATAAGCCTGAGGATGTACCTAAAATAAAAGTGTTTGTCATAAGTAATATGTTGTCATACGATCAGGCCACCTATTAATTTTGTAATATGTACCTCTGACTGCATTCGACATCATTTTTTTAACATTTGTAGCATTCCGTTGCTCCTTCTTTCATTTTCACTTTACTAAAACACTTTTTGCATGCATTGTAATACGGTTGATCTTTTGTTTTAGATGCTGAAGATGTTTCCTTTGAAGGAGCAGAAAATTGTCTTTAGTTTCATATAATTTTGGTATGTTAATTATTGTGAAGAACTATGTAAATTTAGAGTGTACAAGTAATTGTTATGAGTGTGTTTGATTGTATTATAATTCATATATACTTGGATTCTAGATGTCCCTTCTCGGATGATTTGCAACCCACTGGTTTTGAATAGGAAAATTGTTAGTAGATGAGATAGAGATTGGTGGTTCAGTTGTGATTTGCTAATTTGGCTTCATTCCCGGAAAATCAGAGATTTTTGGTCTTTCCTAAGACAAAAAAAAAACAATCTAAAATATGGAATAGGTGGTGGCAGTGGCGATCCATTGAAGTACCTAGGTGGTCTATGTTTGTTAAAAATTCACAAAATTGAAGTCTACTAACAAGGAAGGCAAGCAGGACAATGTGTAACAATATTAGATTCATTGTGACTCTATTTACATGCAAATTTTCTATACAGATATAAAACATTGAACAAACCCAAGAGTTTCAAACAGCCCAAAAAGTGGTAGAATGAAGCTAGGTAGTATTTGTAATGGTAAAGTTGAGGTACATGCATTGAACTAATGAAATTTAGTACCCTTATGTGCCCAAGAAATGGGCAAATCACATTGTTTTATTATTATCTGTTTAGTACACATAAACAACAACTGAGCACCGTATTCCTAGGGTCTCACTACATTGACAATTATGAATGTGAGAACATATATAAAAAATTCATCAAGAGATTTTAAAGCTTGAAGTTTTTGTAGAGAATAATCCGCAAGAAAGCGAGCATGCAAATACAAAGCATATGCTTCTTCTCTCTTCCCAGCAGCACTGTATGACTTAGCTAAATAGAAGCACCTGAGATATAATAATAGATCAGTATCTTAGGTAAATCATTTCATTACCTCTTTATCACCGAAAATGAATAAAGTGGTGTATAATATCTCAATAAAATTTACTGGACATTGGTGCTTGCTGTGCCTGTAGCAGACAAACTGGACACTGCTGCAAGGAGAAATCTGACATACAGACAGATGCTTGGGACTCTTAAAAATTCTCTCTTCCCCAAAGACAAGTCAAGTATGTGCCCTAAAATAAATAATATTCCCTGTGCAGCCCCAAAACCCCAAAATGTGTCAAAAGTTGCCTAAAGTAAGCCAAAATCTTGTGTTGGCTGGCTGTATGTTCTGTTTAGTTTCCAATTCACATTAATTTTTGGTAAATTATGTCTATGGGGGAGATAGATTGCTTTGTAAAGACAGAGCAGATCATGCTTCTACATATTTCTACTACATGTACACATAAAAAAAAACACACAAAAAAAAATAGAAGCCTCAGCTGATGTCATTATCAGAAATTTTTTTTTGTTTGAAGATAAATTGTCAAAAAATTAATTGAAGTGTTTTCTGGTAATATACACCTTATTGATGCCTTTTCTTTGGTCAGAGCTCGCAGTACCACTACTCTTGCAATCACAAAAAAAAAGAGCCATGTACTACCAAACTATTATTATTATTACTCATGTTATCATTGCTTCAGACATCTATTTGGATGCCTGATATTTACAAAAATGTAAAAGCATAACACATAATATTCTAGTCATGCTCTTGCTAGATCTGCTGCTGCATGTATAATTGAAGTATGAAGATGTGCTATAGAGCAAAGCTTTGAAGGGAAACTGCAAAAACTGCCAGTCAATGTTTGAATCCTAAATTTTCATGTCACCTACAACATCTTTACAATCCCCCCCCCCCCAAACCCCCAAGAAATTAAGGTTAAAAATTGACTTTAAGGTTGTCATATGCTGGCTAAGAGGAAAAGGAAGCATTACATAAAAAACCAGAAAGGCAGTTTTACCATACAAGATACCTACTAAACCAGATTCATGAATGATCTATTGAACATATATTGAAGGACGCCAATCAGCCAACATACTTTCTAGCAGCCCAGAAAGTGACTATGGGACATATGATAATCATGCCAAATTAAGTGCGGCCTGAAATTCATGATGCTGCACTGAAGGACCAGCAGGGTATTGCATTTGAAAGGTTGTCCAGAATTCGAATATACACTTATATTTCTGCTGCATGGTCATAAGTTTGTAGAGACTTATGTAATATTCAGGGATATAGAATGTCATTTCTCTACTATGAACATAAAGGGAAAAAATGATTGATTGAATACCTGGCAGTCTCAATTTGTTATGCAATAAATTGGACAGCCTCCTCTTGAATGTTACTTCTGGGAACACAAAATAATAGCATTAGAATGAAGACAATTTAGAAAAAAAAGATATATGTTCTAATGAATAAGTAATGCAATCCAACTGATTCATAAATACACAGAAAATAAATTTGTAAAACCCAACATCAAACATCCACAAATTTACCCAACTCCAAAAATAATTTGAGGAAGGGTATAATGCATGCAAAAATTTGAGAATTTAAGAGACCCAACAATACACCCATTCATCCATAAAGACCCATGAGAAAGAAGCCATAAACAGTGACTAAATAGAGAGCGAATCAGTATTGGGAAGAAAAACATTTGAACAATCAGGAATTAATTGTGTGAAGTAATTACTTTGACATGAATGATTAAGATACATATTCAGTAATTCACTTACAGATTGGTTAAAGAAAAACTCAAATATGCATTTGCTAAGATAAAGAGGTCAATCAGAAAATATATATATATATATTTGGTTTGTGCATCATAAAGTTGTTGTTTCTTTTTATACCATGTAATGGTTTATAAAATTTTGGGTGTTTGTTTGTTTTATTTAGATAAATATACTTCATACTTTGTTGTGTTATGTATTCTCAACAATGAAGGATGTGATACATTTGGGCCTATTGTGGCCTAATTTTTTTTTAAAAAGTTTTTTATCAAAGTTGCTTCTTGCGCATAATTGATGTAGGCATGTAGCAATATATGGGTTGCTTGCCGCTGCTTGTATATAACTTAATCAAATATTCTAGTATATATTATTGATTGAACCTCATATCCACAATAATGATTCTGGTTTGTTCCTTATTTTTCGTCTTTCTTGAGAAATTATGTGGTGTTCCTCTGATTTATGCTCACAACATGACAAACACCAGGTTGCAAAGTGGGAGAGAGTTCCCTTTGCAAAAAGTTGTTCTGGTTTGTTCTTTGCAACCTATTGTCTCTCCATGTAATGAAAATGTATGACAATTAATTTGTAAAACCCAACATCAAACATCCACAAATTTAACCAACTCCTAAAATAATTTTAGGGAGGGTGTAATGCATGCAAAAAATTGAGAATTTAAGACACCCAACATCCATTCATCTATAAAGACCCATGAGAAATAAGCGAAAAATAGTGACTAAATAAGAGAGCGAAACGGTATTGGGAAGAAAAACATTTGAACAATCAGAAATTAACCATGTGAAGTAATTACTTTGACATGAATGATTAGATACATATTCAGTAATTCACTTACAGACTGGTTAGAGAAAAACTCAAATAGCATACATGATCCTGTAGTGGGTGTTCTGCCATTTGATCGACTGTTATTTCTCTACTATGAGCATAACCAAAAATTAAAAAATGATTAAACAAATACCTGCCAGTCTGAATTTGTTATGCAATAAATTCCAAGGCCTCCTCTTCCACGAACTTCTCGACTGTTGAATATGTAACTTCTGGGAACATAAAAGAACAGCATTAGAATGAAGACATTTTGGATAAAAAAGATATATGTTCTATTCAATAAATAATAGCATCCAATTATAATTCATAAATACGAAGCCCACATCAAACATCTAAAAATTTACCCAACTCCAAAAATAATTCCACGGATTATTGTTGTGCCCAAAATTTAATAAAAATGCAGAGGAACATCAACAACCAAATCCCACTAAATCCATAACAAAAACCTAAAATCCATTTCATTCATATATACACAGATCCAAAAAAAAATCTATGTAAACCACACCAGAACATCCACAAATCAATGCACATGGAAAAATTAAGAATTTAAGAGTTAGCACACCAATTCATCGATAGAGACCCATGTAAAAAAACACTATCTAGAGAGCCAAATGGTATCGGGAAGAAAAACCATTGAATAACCAGAAAGCAATTGTGTGAAACAAGACATCCACATTTGTTATTTGGTTTGGAGGAAAATAAAAAAAACCCACCTTTGACGACCAAACGTACGACCGTAGAGGGAGGAAAATGAAGAAATAGAAGTTCTCAGTCTTTGGATTTTGACCGTTCTGCATCGTGGCGAAGATGACGGAGTTGTTTCTCATAGCCGAAGGTGAAGGGTCGCTGCGTTCATGGGCGCCGTTTCGGTGAGGGACGATGAGGAAGTTTTTTTGACGAGGGTAGATATCTAGATATTTCATTTTAGTTAGATTTGAAATAACAAGGGATTGTCATTTGATATGCGTGTGTATAATTTGAATAATTTGATATAATTTGGGATTTAAGTGTAAGGGGATTGAATAATTTGGGAGGTGTAAAACGGTCAAATAATTGAGTGAATGGACTGTCAAGGGATTTAAGTGATTGGGAGGGGTATATATGTCAAATGTCATTTTTTGGGTTAAGAGCCTTTTATATAGTAATATAATATAACATAGATGTTTTACAACAACATTTAACAAATTCCATTTGGATGACATATGATTCTAGCAACGCCCTTGAACCTATCTGAACCATATATATATATATATATATATATATATATATATATATATATGCCGACGATTATGTGCGGTGTGCGGTCGGTGCGGTGTGCGACGTGGGCCGTCAGATCGCGGGTGCATCGCATCCAACGGTCGACATAAATCGCACCCGACCGTCCGATGCGATTGACCTATGATCGACCGCCTGTGATTGCGCACCGCACCGACCGCACACCGCACGTAATCGTAACTCTCTCTCTCTCTCTCTCTCTATATATATATATATATATTGAAACGATTAGGTGCGGCGAACGGCGGGTGCGGCCGCAACGTGGGCCGTCCGATCACGGGTCCATCGCATCCGACGGTCGATGTGAATCGCACCCGACCGTTCGATACGATGGATTCGTGATCGACGGCCCGTGATCGCTGCCGCACCCGCCGTTCGCCGCATGTAATCGGCCCTCTCTCTCTCTCTCTCTCTCTCTCTCTATATATATATATATATATATATATATATATATATACACACGAGCGCGATGAGGTGCGGTGGCTGCACGGTGCGGCAGCCGTCCGATGCGATGGACCCGTGATCGACGGCCCGTGGTCGACGCCGCACCGTGCGGCCGCCGCACCTAATCGCTCCTCTCTCTCTCTCTCTCTCTATATATATATATAGAGTCGTGATATTATACGGTCGTGCGGTCGTGCGGTCGCGATTCACGGGCCGTCGATCACGGGTCCATCGCATCGGACGGTCGGGTGCGATTCACGTCGACCGTTGGATGCGATGGACCCGCGATCGGACGACGCACGTCGAATCCGCACGACCGCACCGACCGCATATTATCGGAAATATATATATATATATATATGGGTGATTACGTGCGGCGAACGGCGGGTGCGGTGTCGATCACGGGTCCATCGCATTGGACGGTTGGGTGCGATTCACGTCGACCGTTGGATGCGATGGACCCGCAATCGAACGGCCCACGTTGCGGCCGCACCCGCCGTTCGCCACACCTAATCGCTCGCGTATATATATATATATATATATATATATATAGGGAAGTGATTAGGTGCAGATATATATAGTCGAGTGATTGGGTGCGGCGGAACGACGGTGCAGCCGCGACGTGGGCCGTTCGATCGCGGGTCTATCGCATCCGACGGTCGATGTGAATCGCACCCGACCGTCCGATGCGATGGACCCGTGATCTACGGCCCGTGATCGCTGCCGCACCTCCGTTCCACCGCACCTAATCACTTATATATATATATATATATATATATATATATATATATATATATATATATGAAAATGATTAGGTGCGGCGAACGGCAGGTGCGACCGCGACGTGGGCCGTCCAATCGCGGGTCCATCGCATCCAACGGTCGACGTGAATCGCACCCGACAGTCCGATGCGATGGACCCGTGATCGCTCCCGCACCCGCCGTTCGCCGCACGTAATCACTTCCCTATATATATATATATATATATATAGGGAAGTGATTCGGTGCGGGAATGCGGTCATGCGGGAAGCGATCACGGGCCGTCGATCACGGGTCCATCGCATCGGACGGTCGGGGGCGATTCATCTCGACCGTTGGATGCGATGGACTCGCGATCGAACGATCGACGTCGTTTCCCGCATTCCCGCACTGAATCGCTCGACTATATATATATATATATATATATATATATATATATATATATATATATATATATATATAGTCGTGATATTATACGGTCGTGCGGTCGGTGCGGTCACGATCACGGGCCGTTGATCACGGGTCCATCGCATCGGACGGTCGGGTGCGATTCACGTCGACCATTGGATGCGATGGACCCACGATCGGACGGCCCGCGATCGCGACCGCACGACCACATATTATCGAAAATATATATATATATATATATATATATATATATATATATATATATATATATATATATATATATATGAAATTCCAGTGTAAGGCACTTGCTGATCACTCTTGATTTTTAGCTAGCAATTTAGTAAACTTATCTTTCAATACTCCAATACCTTGTCACAGAATTGTAGTAATTTTTGTACGATTGATTCAAAAATCCTCCAAAGCCACACAAATTTTTTCAATAAGTGTTTCCTCCAAAATCAGAAACTAACAACATTCCCAATTTTTGTGTAGTTTTATGTTAAAGATTATTTTTACTTTGTAACATTCAGAAGAGCAAAATAATGTTGGACTTCACTTCAAGATGAAACTGAACTTATTTTTGTTCGTGTGCCATAATACTATAAAGAAATCACATTGGCATATCAACTAATTGCATCTTTTGTTAATGAGTAATCAGTGACGACTTCGAGGAATTTTTATAGACATGGTCATTTAATAGAATAAATTTTATGAAATTTTTAAAAAATCTACACTTATTATATATTTATATATAAAAAAAATTTCTTTTGAAAAAAGAAAAACCGACATTAAAAAAAGGGTTTTTTTATTTTTAAGTCCATAAACTATAAAATTTAGTGATCGATCCATCACTTCTTCATATTTTGGTTTAGGTCCCCAGATTTAAAAGATATGTTCCTTTTTAGTACATGGGAGGGACATATCCCTAAATTATTTAATTTTCTTTTAAGTCCCTAAGAGGGACTAAAATGAATATATCCTTTAAATCTGGAGACTTAAACCAAAATACGAAGAAGTGAAGGATCGATCACTAAATCCTATGGTTTATGGGAACTTAAAAATAAAAAAACCTTAAAAAAACCATCAAAGAAAGGAGTTTAATGATTTTTACAATTGTCCTTGACATGATTTTGCTGAGGATCACAATTTTCTTCAATAGGAGAAAAATCTTTTTCTACAGTTGATTTTCTCGTTAAAAATTTATCCATTGAACAAATGGTAAAATCTGTAAAATAAAATTATTATAAACATAAATACATTAAAAAATTAAACAACTAAACAATTAAAGAGCCAAACGAAATCCATGATTATCCAAACAGACGAGTGAAGCCAGACAGGTGAAGGAAAGAGGGTGTAATGTTAAGGGGTTTTGTTCATTATTAATACACGATTATACAATGATAAATTTTTTTATATTAACATACAAAAATGGTAAAGGAATTTAATAATAAATAAAATAAAATAAATGAAACTCAAATGTGTGACTACATACTTGTAGCAGCAGAGTATGAAGATGTTTGTTTAATACAATTAATTTGATGGACCCCACCAGATCACCATAACATATACATGTCCATGTGTCACCTACTCACCCCAGCCATATGCATTTTTTATTTTTTGGATTTATGTGGGGGGTAATGTTTAATTTTTTATTTGGCTTTTATAGGGGTAATGTTTAATTTTTGCCAAAATTTGGATATGGTCAATTGTCTCATAGCCACACAAGTGAAGCCGCCCTGTGAGAAACTAATGTGTAGACTTCCATGGGAGACGTGTTCGACTAACAAATGTGTGGACCATAGACAATTTTATGTCGATGAATATGGTACTTCCTCGACAAAAAATTACTTGTAGCCAAGTCACTTAACCACACAACGACAATTGAACTTTTTTTTATGTTGCACTGTATCAAAATATTTTTGTGCCATCAACTTGAAATTGAAGCAAAATAATAAGATCAAATAAAAACCTTAGCTTGACCAAATTTTTAGATATATGAATAGATTTACTCTGATATCTCATTTATCTATAAAACAAAATTCAAAATTATAAAAAATATATTAGTAATCATATAACTAATTCTCATTAATTGAAAAAGGTTTGATGATATATATAGACTGTTTATATATATGATCATGTCATGTCAAATACATGCATGGATAATCACAATTTGGGGTTGAGTCATGCTAAATGAACACGCATTTACTGCACTAATTGGCTGATATATAGACTGTATATATGATGGGTGCCTGATTCTCTTCCAATTTTGCCAAAATGTTTTTGTCATGATGTTGGAAGACAGTGTCCCACAAAAAGTAAGTGCAAACTCTACAATGAGGGCTCTTGTTACATGAAAGATTGGTCATAGAGATTTAGTTAGTTGGCTGCGTATCAAATCTAGGGGTCTCCCATGAATCCATTATATTTTTAGTAGATTTTGAAGAAGGAATAAAAATAGGGCAGTGATAGTCCCACTACCCTACTTAACTTTCCCACCACCTCTAATTACGAAAATGTCATTATTTTTTTAATTTTTTGTCACTCTTTCCCACTAGCCAGTTCGACAGCGTTCAGTCGAAGTGTTCTTCACTGGGACGACAGAGGTTCGTCGAACTATCTGAATAAGTGTCGACAGATGCCTAGTCGAAGTGTGTTTCACTAGGACGACAGAGACCCGTCGAAGTGTGTTTGCAAGTGTCGACATGGATGTGTCGAACCCTTCAAAACAATAACTTTCTTCTAAGAATCAATCATTTATACAATCATTTAAGTCCTTATGAAAAACAAAAATGTCATTTAAGTTATTTAAGCCTTTTTGAAAATCATTCACATGTTTATTTATTTAAGTATAAGAAACAAAAATATCAAACAAAGAGTTATTTGAATCAAATAAACAGTAAACATTTCATATAGAAAAAAACATTATTTTCTTTTCTAAATAAGTGGAGTTTGTTTATAAAAGACTCCACTTGTTTAGAAAATAAAATAATATTTTTTGTCTATATGAAATGTTTACTGTTTATTTGATTCAAAGTGCCTTAACTATTTGTTTGATATTTTTGTTTCTTATACTTATATATATATATATATATATATATATATATATGTGTGTGTGTGTGTGTGTGTGTGTGTGTGTGTGTGTGTGTGAATGATTTTTAAAAAGACTTAAATAACTTAAATGATATTTTTGTTTTTCATAAAGACTTAAATGATTGTATAATTGATTGATTCTTAGAAGAAAGTTATTGTTTTGAAGGGTTCGACACATCCATGTCGACACTTGCAAACACACTTCGACGGGTCTCTGTCGTCCTAGTGAAACACACTTCGACTAGGCCTATGTCGACACTTATTCAGACAGTTCGACAGACCTCTGTCGTCCCAATGAAGAACACTTCGACTGTACGCTGTCGAACTGGGTAGTGGGAAAGGGAAACGAAAAAATAAAATAAATAATGGCATTTTCATAATTAGAGGTGATGGGAAATAGTAACTCGGGTAGTGGGAATAGTTTTGCCCATAAAAATAATATCCATAACAAAAAATAGAAGATTCTAAACGTGATTATTTGGACCAAAATTAAAATGAATGTACGACAGAACTGGCACTAAGCCCCCGTTTGGGTAACGGGTTAAGCCCGGATAAGAGTGGTATAAGGGTGATAACAATGGATAGGAAAAATGACTATTCGCCAGTTTAAACGAGTATAAGCGAGTATAAGAATTCTAAGTAACCCTTATGATAAGCTATATTCACTTTATCTATTTCCATAGGCCCACATGTCAAATCAACTTTTTACACCTTATCACATCAAATCACCTATCAACACCTCTTATACATTAAATGGTTCACATGTCAAATCAACTTTTTTACACTTTATTTATATTGGAAAATGATTGACAAACCCCAATCTGTATGCCCCAAATAAGCCCCATGACATGACATATTGTGATTTTCTGTTTATACCCTCAAACATTATTTCTAACCTCTTTAAATGTAATTAATGGAGGTGGTTATGTTTTCCTTCATTGGAACCCCGCGTTGTGGAGCATTAAATATGATGTTTTTTCCTGTTTTGACTTTATCACATTTGAATTGATCATTTTTTAATCAGCTTCATCATTTTGTGGTTAATTTGTTTTTTTTTAGACTGCAGTTTGATTTGATTGTTTGGACTTTTAAGCGTCTAATCTTTTCGAACAAAATAATTGTACAATTTGACCACCATTGAGATGTCTGCCATTTTTAGGTGTGGTTTTTTTTATATTATTTTGTTTTTCATTTGTTTCGTTTTATTTCTTCTGTTTTTAAATGTTAATTTGGTTGTTTTAGGTTGTCAAATGTGAATTTTAGCATGACATATCTGTTATTTGGCATGTGAATCTCAGTTACATACGCATACCATGTTACAGATAATGTAACTAACTATTATTTTGATGTGTTGTATTTTTTTTTGTAACTAGCTTCATCGAAATGTGAATGTAACTAACTTATCATATGGATTCTGTATTATAATTCAAGTTACATTTGTAAATGTAACTACCTTATTAACTTCAATTAATTATCACTCATGTTTTTTTGAATTTGTAGGAAATATAGTAGATTCAGTTATATGTTCATTTGAAGGTAGTCCAGAGAATGATTTCATTATTGATGTTGAGCAGCAATGTTCAGAAGCAGTTGTGTCAAGTGTTGGAATGATTTTTGTTAACTTCAAATAATTATCACTCATGTTTTTTTAATATCTTTCCTCTCGTTTCTTTTGGTTTCTCTATCTTTTTTTCATGCAACAATTGTTATTTCATTTTATACACATTAAGACATACATCCACTATAAAATATTTTAATACTGAATGACTTATTACACATCATAGAATACACATATACAACATGTTCATACACTGTTAGTTAGTTACATTAACTATAGTTAGTTACATTTACTGCATAGGAACAACAACAAATAATTTTAAGTGGCTAACATTGAATATAAATTAGTTACATTAGACTTAAATTAATTACATTAAAAAAACCTAGAAAAAAGAAAAATTAATCATATAATCGTCAAAAACAACCTAGACGGTTTCAAAATAACAAAAAACAACATATACGTACCCATTTTTTTCATTGTAGTTCAAAACTCCACAATAAATAATACGTTTTCAAACCAAATCTTCAAGTTTCATTGATGATTTCTTCAACGTTTCACAAAAAAGGGTTTTTTGGGGCTGATTTTTATTTCTAATTTCTTTTTCTAAACCTTAGAATTGGCTGAATGTGTTTGAATGGGTGAGAGGGAAGGAGTTAGTGGAGAAAAAACGGAAAACGAGGTGAAACGTGAAATGAAGGGTTGGGTTTAATTAGGGGTAATAATGTCTTTTATATTTTTGCTCTTTTGCACTAGTGGACTAAACAACCAATCAAACATGTCCATGTCAAGGGGCCTGTGGGAGGGGCCTATTTGCTGGGGCTTGTATAGCAAAACTCATTTATATTTTATTTTTTATCAACGAAACAACTCAACATTTATTTTTTCATTTTCCAATAAAAATAATAAAAAACACAACCAAACAGAAAATCTCTTATTATTGTAGAATTTTTATTTATACTGGTATAGTTATCTATCTAGAATAACTCAATTCCTCAATCCAAACAGGGGATAAAATATTATCATTGTCATTATTAAAAAAAATTCTGATAAATTGTTTAGAAGGAATACACGGAGTACAATGATTACATACTGTCTTGTGGATTCCACAATTGGATGGTTTGTACAGCAACATTTAAATAGTGTCAAAGAATGTATAGCATGTATAGTTTTGCTGATAGTGTACAGTTTTGTAGAATCTTGTATCTTAGTTGTCCTATTTTTGTACAAGACTGTCATGTATCCTTTTCTATATCGGATGATCAAAATTAAAATCCGGGTTCTATAGACTTTTTGTTTTTTTAATTATTTTTTTACACACTATCCGATTTTCTTTGGTTGAGTGGGTTCCTAGGTTTTTTTTTTTTTTTTTTTTTTTTTTTTGGTTTACACACAACTGGCTTTTGTTTTTCGCTTTTTTAGGTTTCTTATGTTACATCTTGGCTTACATCACTTTTTTTTTACTTTTTATTTCATCCAAACTTATAAAGCCTTAAATAAAAATTTTCTTTTCTACCGCCCAAGCCTATCAGTCTCATTTTCATCGGTTCAAGTTACGATTGATCTTATCTTTAAATCTAAAATTCTTAGGACTTTAAAAAATAAAATATTTTTGATCTATTTGTTTATAATCTGTTTTTTAAATATCAAATGTGAATATAATTTTGTATTTAAGATGAAATAGTTTTAACTGTTACAGGGTGTACAAATTCCATCAGACATGGTTTATATGAGTAGTAATGGCCAATGTTCACCATTGATATACCATACATATCATGTGAATTGCTTTTTCTAATTCATTTATATTTATATGTTTATAGATATCATGTTGGTTACAGAACATGCATACTAGTTGACACAATTACATTGAAATAATATTTATAATTTATCATCATGGGTGCTCTATGGAAAACCCCATCATAATAGCTTTCAATCATTATTTCACAAAATCCATTGCCTCAACAAATCAACTTCACATATCTGGACTTGCAAGCCTCCAATAACATGACTATTGAAGATACTATAGAGCATGTGTGATGTTCAAATAATATACTCTACAAGAAGTCTTCTTATCTTATTGATGTTTGGAAACTTCCTTATCCATACTTCTATTCAAGTATTATCTTTTAATATTTTGGTGACTGTGATTATGCATTATGCTGACTTTTGCTATATGAAATATGTTGTTGATGCAGTTTGATTTATTTGGATTACTCCAAATGAGATGTATTTCATTTGTATCAGTTTAACCAATTTTCTTAAGTAATTCAATAAATAAAATTATTATCCAATTTCATTCATAGTATGCAACTTATACTTGTTTTTTTTTATACATTTCATTGTAAGAAGTATTAAATACATATATACATGATTGGTGTTTGTTCAATAATTTTAAATTAAAAATTCATGTGCACATGTCATAGCTTTTTCTAGTCTCAATTTTAGTCTAATATACTTCGTTATTATCATATACTAAAATAAAAAAAATTAAAGAAAATAAAACATGTATGGATTGAAATTGAGACTAAAAACATGTGTATATTGCAATAAAAATATAAAAACTTAAAGAACCGGTGAAACTATGAAAAAAATGAAAATAGAAAAGTAACAAAAAATTTGGAAGAATTAAATAAAATGTAGTTGTCCAAGAAATTCTATTTTGATCTCAAACACCAAATTGTTTTACTTTTATTTTTCAAGAAATTATTGTTAGCCTAAAAATTAAAATAAAAGTGATTCAACCAAGATATAACATCAAAAACTCAAAAAAGCATCAACCAAGACTACCGCCGCCCCATCTCCTCCCATGCCTTCATCTAAGGACGGCAACTGGGGTTGGGCACTCTCAGTTTTCCCTTGTCGTACGCGTGGTCAATCACCTATTCGAAGGAAAGAGAGCCCTCCATATGGAGCGTGCCTTCCGATCAAATAAAAGCCTCAGCGTGATATTCTTATACATATGAATATATTTACTCTGATATCCCATTTATCTTGAAAACAAAATTCAAAATTATAAGAAATATAGTATTCATAAAACTAATTCTCGTTAATTGATATCACATATGAGATGGAAGTCTGATGATATATAGACTGCATGATTATGTCATGTTAAATAAATGAATGCGGATAATCACATTTTAGGGTTGAGTCATGCCAAATGCACATGCATTTATTGCAATAACTGCCTGATCCTAGCTAAGATGGGTGCCCCAATCCCATCCAAGTTTGTCAAAAATATTTAAGCTCCATTTGGATCCGCGTCCCACCCGCGTTGGTGGTGGCGGACGCCCACGCGAATGCGGACACAAACGGACGCCTGCGTTGCTGTGTCAAGAACCTACACATCCCTTGTTGTATTTGATTTTTGCCTGATTTGTCTGCGTTCCTTGACGCTTCAAAACAATGATTCCCCCACCGCGAGTCTTCTCCCTCGCGTTCTGCATACCGCGGACGCATGCGACGCGGATCCAAACGGAGCCTTAGTCATGGAGTTGGAAAGCGACCAGCACAAAATATGGGCACTCTTCAACATTGGCTCTTGTTACATGAATGATTGGTCACAAAGATCTGAGACCAGATCCTTTGTGGTGAAATCACATAGAAACTCTGTGGCAGCCATTAGTTGGCTGTCATATATGCAGAGTATTTTTTTTAAGGACTCTTGAAATTATGTTCATTTTTTTTTATGCACTCGCGCTCCCCATGTGATAGCCATTCATTGGTTGCTACAAATTACCCATGTGGTTTCTCCACAGAGGATCTGATCTTGAAATTATGTATCGTGTGAATTGGAGACCGTAGGAACCAACGAATTGTCCATTGTGCCAAAGAGAGGTAGAAACTTGGTTCACCTAGTTTGGGGTGTGTGCTATTTTTTTTTTTTTTTAAAGATGAGTTGTGTCATTTTGGTTATGAATAATTTTCCTTTTTAAGGAAGCACAAGCATTGATGTTCTTACGATTCTTTTATTTTTTTGAAGGAATACACGGATGACAGTGATTACATACTGTCTTGTGGATTCCACAAATTAGAAGGTTTGTAGAGCAACATTTAAATAGTGTCAAACAATGTATAGCATGCATACATAGTCAAAATCCTGACTTTATTAGTTAAGATGTATAGTTTTGCTGGTAGTGTATAGTTTTGTAGACTCTTGTATCTAAGTTGCTCTATTTTTGTACAAGGCTACCACGTGTCATTTTCTATATCAGATGATCAAATTTAAAAAGTGGGGTCCTACAATTTTTTTTCTTCTTTTACACACATCCGGTTTTCTTGGTTTACTGGATCCCAAGTGTTATTTTTTTTTTGTTACACACAACCAGCTGTTTTTTTCTTACTTTTTAAACCTATAATTCTTAGGACCTCAAAAACTTAAATATCTCTGATCTATTTGTTTCTAATATATTTTTTTAAATATCAAATGTGAATATAATTTTGTATTTGAGATGAAATAGTTTTAACTCTTATAAGATGTACAAATTCCATCAGACATATCATGTGAATTGATTTTTTTAATTCATTTATATTTATATGTTTTGATATCATGTTGGTTACGGAACATATTAGTTGACACAATTACATGGAAGTAATATATCTAATTCATCATCATGGGTGCCCTATGAAAAACCCCACCATAACAATTTCCAAGCATTACTTCAATAAAATCCAATGCCTCAACTTTGCATATCTAAACTCGCAAGCCTTTAATAGTATGACTATTGAAGATATGTGGACAAAGAATCCTAAAGAGGATGTGTGATGTTAAAATAACATACTCTACAAGAAGTACTCTTTTTATCTTATTGATGTTTGAAAATTTCATGATCCAGATTTCTATTCAAGTATTATCTTTTTATATTTTGGTGACCGTGATTATGTTGACTTTTTCTATATGAAATATGTTGTTGATGCAGTTCAATTTATTTGGATTACTCCAAATGAGATGTATTTCACTAGTAGCAGTTTAGCTAATTTTCTTAAAAATTGTGAATGGGTCGAGAAAAGCAGTTTGGGTTGAAAAATGATATTTGGGTCGAAAAATGCTCTTCGGGTCTAAAAACTATGTTTGAGTCTTAGGAACTTATTTTGGGTTGAAGAAAAATTGTTTGGGTCGCAAAATGCAGCATGGGTAGAAAAAGATGATGTTGGGTCGACAAAATGCTCTTTGGTTCAGAAAATGCTGTTTTGGCCGGAAAAAATGATGTTTCGGTCGCGTATTGGTCGAAAATGCTATTTGGGTCACAAAATCCGGTTTGCCCCAAAAAAATGCCGATTGGGTCGAAAATATGGTGTTTGGGTCGTGTTTGAGTCGTAAACGTTGTCTTGGTGGGAAAGATGATGTTATGGTGGATAAGATGTCGGTTGGGCCGAAAAATTCTTGTCTGGTCTCGAAAGTGCTGTTTTGGTCCAAAAAAGGATGTTTAGGTCGTTTTTGGGTCGAATATGCAATTTGGGTTACAAAATGATGTTCGTCTAACAAAACGCTGTTTTGGTCGGAAAAATGGTGTTTGTGTCGTGTTTTAATAAAAAGAAGGCTTCATTGGTTGGAAAGTGATTTCCGGGTAGACAAGATGCTGTTTTGGTGGAAAAAAGCTCTTCTGGTCGGAAAAGTGCCGTTTGGGCCGAAGGAAATGTTGTTGGGCCAAATTTTTTTGCTTTGGGTGCGAAAATGATGCTCCGTTCAAAAAATGATGCTCGAGTAAGAAAGAATGGTGGTTGCTCCTAAAATTGATATTTGGGGTTATGTTTGGGTCGAAAAACTGTGCTTGGTCCGACAAATGCCCGTTCGGTCGATGAAATGCGGTTTGGGATGAGAAATGTTGTTTTGGTCTCAAAGTGAAATTCTGGTTCAAAAATTGTATTCGGGTCGAAATGTGCGGCTGC
Source organism: Acorus calamus (assembly GCA_030737845.1). Lineage (NCBI taxonomy): Eukaryota > Viridiplantae > Streptophyta > Magnoliopsida > Acorales > Acoraceae > Acorus > Acorus calamus. The sequence continues at coordinate 3,369,422 of CM060879.1, read as the reverse complement.
TGGGTCGAAAACGTGCTGTTTGGGCCGTGTTTGGATCGAAAATAGTTTTTCGTGTCGAAAATTGCCTTTTGGGTCGAACAAAGCTGTTAGCATCAAAAAAATGTTGTTTGGGTCAAACACCGATGTTCGGGTCGAAAAAACGCTGCTTGGGTTGAAATATTTCGTTCCGGTAGAAAAATTAAGTTTGGGATGTGTTTGGATTGAAAAAATCAGTCTGAGTCGAAAAAATGTGATTTGGGTCGAAAGATAAGGTTTGTGTTGAAGAAATAGGGTTTGGTTCGGAAAATTTTATCTTCATCGAAAAAATGCTGTTTAGGTCGGAATAAATGGTGTCTGGGTCGAAAAATGACTTATGGGGCATGTAATGGTCGAAAAATGCAGTTTATGTCGAAATAAGGCTGTTTGGGTTGTGCCTCGATCGAAAAATGCAGTTTGGGTTTGAAATGCTGGTCGGGTGTAATAATGATGTCGGTGCCATGTTTGGGTCGAAATATAATGTTTGAGTGGAAAAATGTTGTTCGTGTTGAGAAAATGCTGTTTTAGGTTGATAAGTTTTGGTTTGCATTAAAAATGAAGTTCAGGTAGAAAAATGGTGTTTGGGTAAAAAATAAATTTTTGGGTCCTAAGGTGCTGTTTGGGTTGGAAAAATACTGTTTGGGACGTGTTTGGATCTACCTCAATTGCATAATCAAACAAAAAAAAAACACACTTGAATCGGCTGACATTGAAACGATAACCAAAACCTTTCAAATCAAATTAGTAATTGACGAATCTTTCAAAAAAAATTCGATCTAGTTGGTAGGTGTTATTAGAGACAATAATAGTGATCAGAAATAAAATTATCGATTAATATGTATGTATAACAATTGAAGAGTAGATAGCGAAAAAAAGAAGACATTATGAACCCACTAGTCGCACGGTTCCAAATGTGAAAAATGTAACGAACTCCTTGATTAGGGGGAGCATTTACCGAAAATGAAAGTTAGAGTATATTAGATATTTTCTCCATGCCACATCATAGGGCTTGTAATTAGGCATGTAAGATGGGGCCTGAAATTATTATTGTTTGCAAAAAAGAAAATGTTACATTCAGTCATTTTAACCAATAAAAACTCATACCACACATGTTATATTAGATATTTTCTCCATGCCACATCATAGGGCTTGTAATTAGGCATGTAAGATGGGGCCTGAAATTATTATTGTTTGCAAAAAAGAAAATGTTACATTCAGTCATTTTAACCAATAAAAACTCATACCACACATGTTTTTATTTTTATTTTTGAGGTAAATGCTTTAATAAAATGTGTATATTGATCTATTTTAAGTTGAATGAATTTATTATTAGTAAGTGTGAGAAAAAAATTGACGAGATATATACATTGTCTAACGAGATATATACTTAATTGAATATGTAAGTAGGTATATAGGACTGTAATTTGAACTGTGAAAAAAAATTGAGTATAGCAGCACTCTTGCAAAAAGGACGTGTATAAGATGAAGGTTCATATTCGGAGCCCATTTGGTTGGGCTGGCCTGTAGGCCTCTCAACAGGTCTTGGGTCGGGTCTAGGTCTACCTCGACCCGATCCTATAAATCCGAGACCCAATTGACCCAACCCAAATAGTATGTGATTCTTTTATTTATAATCCAACCCAACACCCATGATCCAACCCAACATTTATAACTAATTATTTAATAATCATTTAAAAAATTTATAACTTTTTTATTTTACGTAAAAGCAGAATAATTCAAATCGTATTCTAAATGTTATTTCATAAAACATTAAAAAATCAAAATAGTGAAGAATTATTTATAGTATATTGTACTCTATTTATTCAAGCTCGTCATGTAAAAATAGAAATGAAAAAAAAAATTCAACCACGAAAAATGTGATCACCATTCCAATGTGCAGTGCTCTCTCACTAAATCAAAATCCTCTTTACATTCTTCTCCTCCTCTTCCCCACAAAAGAAAGCAACAGAAAAAAAAAACATTGAAGTTGCCTTTAAGAAATTTCTCGACCTCTTCGCGCCCATCCTCTCCAGGTCTGACCTAGGACTGTTAGTGGGTCGACCAAACCCGACCCAAGATCTGATATGGACTCGAGTCAAATAACCCGACAATCAAATGGGTCGGGTCTGGATCCACCCGGACTCGACCCATTGACAAGCCTAGTTGGGCTGGGCTAGGCTGGGTCAACACGGCCTCATTAGTATAATTTTTTATTTTATTAAAATAATGTACATCATGAAATATATACTCAAATAAATTGTATAGAATAATTTATAAATTGTGTTAAAAAAATTTTAAATGAGATATATACTTTGTTATAGTGAGTGTCAGTAACTAACAAGTTATATGGGACAGTAAAATTAACCAAATATGACATTCATCTAATAACTTAGGTGGTGTTTGGTTTAACAAATTTTTAGCACTTATTATGCTGAATCCAAAGATCAGACTTTATAGAAGGAAAGGAAAAAGAAAATTTATCGTCAGCCTTTTTTGCGGTTTCATTTTCAAAATGCACATGTTTATTATATATATATATATATATATATATATATATATATATATATATATAATTATATAACTTTACACATTCTTTATAAAAATGAAATACATACTCGTATATATTAAATATATATTTTTACATTTTTATATTAAAATATATAATGACACGTAGAGTACTGCATTTGCCACGTGTAGTATATACTAAACATGTGCGTACAACAATAAAAATACAAAAACTTAAGCACCGGTGAAACAATAAAAAAAATTAAAAATACAAAAGTAACAAAAAATTTGGAAGCATAAAAAAATGTGGTCGTCCAAGAAATTTTACTTTGATCTTAAACACCAAATTATTTTACTTTTATTTTCCCAGAAATTATTGTTAGCCTAAAAATTAAAAAAAAAATGTGATTTCATCCGAGATGTAACATCAAAAACCCAAAAAAAGCGTCAATGAAGACCACCGCTGCCCCATCTAAGGTTGGGTACTCTCAGTTTGCCCTTCTTGTACACGCGGTCGATCACCTGTTCGATGGAAGGAGAGCCCTCCATGTGGAGCGTGTCTTCCAATCAAATAAAAGCCTCGGCGTGACTAAATTCTTATATGTATGAATAGATTTACTCTGATATCCCATTTATCTAGAAAACAAAATTCAAAATTATAAGAAATATGTTACTATTCATAAAACTAATTCTTATTAAATGATAACATATATGGATGCAAAGTCTGATGATATATAGACTGTATGATTATGTCATGTCAAATACATGAATGTGGATAATCACATTTTAGGGTTGAGTCATGCCAAATGCACATGCATTTATTGAAATAATTGTCTGATCCTAGCTAAGATGGGTGCCCGAATCCCATCCAAGTTAGCCAAAATGTTTGTCATGGGGTTGGAAAGCGACCAGCAAAAAATATGGGTACTCTTCAACATTGGCTCTTGTTACATGAAATTTTGGTTAGAAATATGTGAAACCGGATCCTCTGTGGTGTAATCACAAAGAAACCTTGTGACATCCATTAATTGGCTGTCATGTATGCGGAGTAATTTTTTTTCATTTTTTTTAGGAATACTTGAAATTATGTTTATTTTTTTTGTGCACTCACGCTCCCCATGTGGTAGCCATTCATTGGTTGCAACAGATAAACCTTGTGGTTTCCCCACAAAGGATTTAATCACCAAAGATGTATCGTGTGAATTGGAGACCGTAGGCCCATTGTGCCAAAGAGAGGTAAAAACTTGGTTCACCAAATTCAGGATGTGTGTTATTTTTTTAAGGAAAAAGATACGCCCAGTCACGATTACCAACCAAAACTCAGACCTAAAGTGTTTTTATTTTTTAAAAAATATTAAACATCATTTAAAGAGGTATATGCTTTCATAAAAAGTGCATATCACTTCATTTCAAATTGAATGAACTCATTTTTAGTAAGTGTAAGAAAAAATTCAATGAGGTATATACATCATCTAACGAGATATATACAACATTAAATCTGTAACGAATTATATATGGTTTGTGTTTTGGTTGGTAATCGTGACTGAGTGTAGCAGCACTCTTTTTTTAAATGATGAGTTGTCATTTTGATCATGGATATTTTTCCTTTTTCAAGTAAGCACTTGAATTTTTTTTAAGTGTTGCTACACTCAATTTTTTTTCAGTTTAAAACACAGTTCTATATATGTTGTTAAAAATTCAGTGACATATATATCTTGTTAGATGTTATATAAACCTCATTAAATTTTTTTTATACTTATTAAATGGGTTCATTCAATTGAAAATGGAGCGACATGCATTTTTTATCAAAGTTTGGATGAAGAGCAAAGCAAGTGTATAGCTAACTTGTGCTATACAATGAAGAGCCAAGCCAAGCTAACAGTCAAGTGGTCACATTAAAATGCATCAATGTAGTTTCATAAGGCAGTAGAGGATATTATGTAGTCCTCAGTTGGACCTGCCCCTCTTTGTCTTCTTGCAAGAGATGCTGAAGCTCCTCCCAAAACAGAGGAGGATCATGTACAGTGAAGCCCAATTGATGTGCAACAACTTGATTCACCGCCTTATTGTGTGTGAGACCTTCCATTTGCATAGCTAACTTGTGAGACAATGGAAGCTTCAGAGGTTGCGAAGAGCAGTCCATGGGATTTTCCCCTTACCTTGGATCCAAGCAACAACCATGGTGGAATCAGTTTCTAGCCAAATGCGTGTTGCAGACAACGAAGTACAGTTTAAGCCCCTCCACAATTTGCCTTTTCTAGATTTGTTTTTCACAAGATGAAAATATCTTTGCATGAATAGTTTAAACACTAATATAAAAATATCATTGGATGAATCAACTCTAATGAGAAAAAGAACACACAACTTGGACGACATCAAGAATTTGGTGGAATCATAGGTAGTAGTATTTGAAAATATATTTGAATCATTTTTCTTCTATAGGAATCATATTTAACCCAAATGTTTTTTTTTCTAAGCACCCCATGTCATCTCATAAAAGAATTGCTTTAGATGTAAACAGTGAAAAAAAAGCTTTTCCACTTGAAATATTTATTTTATTATTCTACATTTTACTGCACTAATTACCTGATATATAGATTGTTTATATGATGGGTGCCTGATTCCCTTCCAAGTTCGCCAAAATGTTTTTTTCATGATGTTTTGGAAGACAGTGTCCAGCAAAAAGTATGTGAAAACTCTTCAATGAGGGCAAGATTGATCACAAAGCTTTAATTAGTCGGCTGGGTATCAAATCCAGGTGTCATCCCATGAATCCATTTCCAGTAGATTTTGAAGAAGGAATAAAAATAATATCCAGAACAAAAAAATAGAGGATTCCAAATGTGATTTTTTGGACCAAAATTAAAATGAATGTATGACAAAACTGGCACTAAAGTATTATCATTGTCATTAATAAAAACATTTCTGGTAGATTTTGTAGAAGGAATGCACATAGGACAGTGATTACATACCGTCTTGTGGATTCCACAAATTAGAAGTTTTGTACAGCAACATTTAAATAGTGTCAAAGAATGTATAGCATGTATACATAGTCAAGATCCTGACTTTATTAGTTAGGAAGTATAGTTTTGCTGGTAGTGTATAGTTTTGTAGACTCTTTTATCTAAGTTGCCATGTTTTTGTATAAGACTGTCACGTGTCATTTTCAATATGGGATGATCAAAATTAAAAATTGGGGTCCTAGAAATTTCTTTTTACACAGATCCGGTTTTCTTGGTTTACTGGGTCCCAATTTTTTTTTCCTGTTTTTGGTTACACAACCGGCTTTTGTTTTTCACTTTTTAAACCTATAATTCTTAGGACCTCAAAAAATAAAATATTTCTGATCTATTGTTTCTAATATATTTTTTTAAATATCAATATGAATATAATTTTGTATTTGAGATGGAATAGTTTTAACTCTTTTAGCCCCCGTTTGCATACCAGATAACCTCAGATAGATTTTTTTTTTTTTTTTTTTTGTGTTTAGAAAGCTCGGATAAACCCAGATAAAGTGTGCCAGAATAAACTGGTATAAAGTGGTATATGGATTCCAATGAACCCCTAGAATAAAATTTATCCTAGGTTATTCCACCCAAAGAATAAGTGGATTCACTGTCAAATCAACTGTTATCACCTCTTATAAATTATTTGTCAAATCAACTATCATTACTTTTTTATCATTTATGAATCTTTATCCATACTTTATTCACATTTTACCCAAATAACAAAACATTTATTCTTACGATTCCCAATGAGAATAATTCAAAACACAACCAAACACAAAATCAATTTATCCTTATTTATACTCACTTATACTCGGATAAATAAATACAAAAAAATAAATCATATTCTATATCCAAACGGGGGCTTATAGGGTGTAAAAATTCCATTAGAGATATCATGTGAATTGATTTTTTTAACTCATTTATATTTATATGTTTGGATATCATGTTGGTTACGGAACATATTAGTTGACACAATTACATGGAAGTAACATATCTAATTCATCATCATGGGTGCCCTATGAAAAACCCCACCATAACAGTTTCCAAGCATTACTTCAATAAAATCCAATGCCTCTACTTTGCATATCCAGACTCACAAGCCTCTAATAGCATGACTATTGAAGATATGTGGACAAAGAATCCTAAAGAGGATGTGTGATGTTCAAATAACATATTCTACAAGAAGTCTTCTTATCTTATTGATGTTTGAAAACTTCGTGATCCATATTTCTATTCAAGTATTATCTTTTTATATTTTGGTGATCGTGATTATGCTGACTTTTCCTATATGAAATGTGTTGTTGATGTAGTTCAATTTATTTGGATTGCTCCAAATGAGATATATTTCACTTCTATCAATTTAGCTAATTTTCTTATTTAATTTAATAAGTTTAAAAAAATTATTATCCAATTTCATGCATAGTATGCAACTTATACTTATCTTTTTGATACATTCATTGTAAGAAGTATTAAAAACATATAGACATGATTGGTTTTTTTTAGTTTTAGTCTAATATGCTTCGTTAATATCATACACAGAAATAAAATAATTGAAGAAAATAAAACATGAATAGATAAAATTTAGACTGAAAACATGTGTGTACTGTAATAAAAATATAAAAACTTAAAAGCACGTGAAACTATAAAAACAATAAAAACAACAAAAGTATGAGTTGTTGGACTTCACTAATAATATTAGTCTACTAACGAATTAATATTCATTTATATAATGAATGATATACAATAGATGTTACACTTTTTTTTTTAAAGATACCTGGGATATCATATTCATCTTCCACTTTCTAGAGAACTCTTCCTCTTCTTGCTCCATCTTCTTCTCCTTCTAAAACTCCACCAAAGGGCTGGACCAAAAGAGAGTCAAGATATTTGGCGGCATTAAATAGCCAAAAGTGGGGATTCAAATGACCAAATCGTCTTTGACCAGAAATTCTGGACAGATTTTAGTAGAACAGCCATAACTTCCACAATATAGCTCCGAATTACACAACTCAAAATCCATTAGAAAGCAAAGAAGATTATCTACAACTTTCATATTTATATTCAGATCAAATAACCCCTCCCACTATTCTCTAATGTGAGTTAAACATCAAACAAGTCTGCTGTCAAGATTTTCTCATCCCGAGGATATAATCGAAAAAATACCCATAACTTTTACTACATGAATTCAGTTGATCCAATTCCACTTTTGTATAAAAGCTAACTCAAAATTGAACATCACATGATAAAATTATATTTAAACATCTTCATGTTGGATATTAACAAAATTAAATCCGAATACCAATCGGAATTGTATAACTTCTACAAAAATGTCAGAATGCGATGACAATTTACAAGTAGGCCAATGCCAATACCCGGAGAACAATTATGCAATCAAATTTTTAATCAGAGCACTCCAACTCCCATAGATAGCTAAAAGTTAAAATTTTAGCGACTCTGATAAAAAAAATAAGGCTCTAAATGACACAAGCCTAACATGTTTGGGAGGAGCTTTGAAACATTTCCTTGATGGTTTTATAATTCTACTTTGGGCAGCAATGCTCGTATTGTTACATCTAATCCATTTCAAACTAGCTTGTACAATTGACCATGCAACACTCTTACATTTAATCCATTACAACCGCATAAACCACAATAGCCATCTGCATTCACTTTATTGAGGTGTATATTTATTTTTTATTAGAAATTTTTGTACACTTCTACAAATGAATCGATAACAATTTATTATAATATATATTTTATTATTTACATAAATATGTACATTAATAAATAAAGTATATATTATTTAAAAAAAAGATGCACATTACATTTGAGGGCTTTTCTTCCAACAAACTCAGTGTATGTGGTTAGGCAACTATTGCATGCAACGCGTATACGTGGCATGACACAACATGCAATGTGAATGTCACTACATTTAATCAAACAAATTTGCCTTTGGGAGTTGGATTGCATTGAAAATATAATTATATATACTCTGACTAATAGGTAATTTATATAATGACCTATACTGGACATATGTTAGTTAGAGTTGCATTTTGTAAGATACATGGGATATCAGAGTATATCGATTCCTATTTTGAAGATTCTAACAATGTCTAGGTTTTCGTTTTGTCTCTGCTAATTATTAAGTCTATTGAAACTTTCAAAGGGTTAGTTTGGTTGCGCGATTGTACAATGTTTATGATTGCAGAAAGCTGCGTTTGCAATCGTGCAATCAAACAGTTTTACTGTAACAGCTTCCTACACAAAGATTTCAGGTAAATAGTGCTTAAAAGCTGCGATTTAAAAAAGCAGAAATTGAGCATCCTGCAGAATCAATTTTAAAACCTAGATTCCTGTAGAATCAATTTTGCAATTGTGCAACCAAACGCATCCAAAGTCGTGGCACAAATCTTTGTTGGGAAGGTTATTCATGGAAGCCAACAACAAATACGAGATTGAACACAAGAACGAAAACATCACATCACACGAAAAACACAAGATATACATGGTTTGACCTAGTCTTGCATCCACGGGGCAAAAAATGGAGAATCCACTCTGATAGTTGAGATACATTAAGAGACTCACAAACTCTCCCATGAAGTTACCCTCTCTTAGAACCCTCTCAACCTTCCCTTAGAATCTCTACATTGTATAATGCCTTGTTTAGTCTTGCTATGAAACCCTAGAAGATATTTATAGAGATAAATAACTTTCTTCTCAAGTAATCTCACAATTAACAAAAAAATATTGTTTCCATTAAGTATGAGATATTCACTCTCCTAATTAACAAACAAATATTATTTTCTATTTTAGGATATCCACTTTAAATATTAATTAAGATCAAATCTTATATAATATTCTACTTATTAGATACCCAACCTAATGTGGTTTTATCATATCCATCCGGTGTATCCGATGTGATACACCGGATAGAGATATAATCCCAACAATCTCCACCTTGGCTCGTATCCAGTTCGCTCGGACTTCCTCGAACCCTTTAGAAGATTTCCGTTGATGTCTCCACCTTTCTCCATGTCGTTCTTGACGCACGACCAAGCGAGCAACCATGCACCTCCACCTGCAATCAAGTGGTCTTCGACTTTCTTGAGCTTCACCAGCCTTCAAGTCGCAATCACGGGTCTCCTTATGCACTAGACCCGCTCCGCAAAACTCCACCTTGAATGGATTTTAGGAACTTCTTCCTCCGGATGTCTGCAGCGCCCAATTTGTTAGATCCATAAGCCTATGCTTGCCTTATCATGTATCAACCCCTAAGTCGAACTCAGTAATCACGCATCCCCAAGTCAATGCCGTGACTTGATTTCACGTGCATATATTTCACGCTCCTCATAGATCTCCAAAGAAGATATGGATCTTACCTCCACCTTGAACATACCACACACGCGCTCGCGAGATGGCTAGACTCGATCTTTTATCCGAACCACATGGTGTTGCTCCTCCCACACCCGGTTGAGAACACCTTAGACCGTGTTGCACTGTTCCATCTTCTTTTGTACGAACTCCACACCCACGCTTCACGTGATTCATCCACATGTCTTCGCATGTCACTGCAAACTTTACACCCCGAGCATCTCTGCACGTTCGTGTCTTACATCCGCTTCTCGATGGATCTTTGACCCGCAACAAATTGGTATCATCATTGCACACCTGAATAGATGTGCCGCTTCCAGCACTGAAAGCTCCTTGCAACCTTGCATGATTTTTTTTTCTTCTTCTTCACATGAAACCCTGTATGACACACCATTGTTGAAATTTCCAGCGTTACATCCGTCGATGGTATGAATTCATCGACCCGCATCGCTGTTGATCCTTCTTCTTCATATCTAGTCCTCCCAGATCGAAACCTGGAGCTCTAATACCATTGTTGGGAAGGTTATTCGCAGAAGCCTAAACAACAAATATGAGATTGAACACATCACATCACACAAAGAACACAAAATATACATGGTTCGGCCTAGGCCTACATCCACGGGGCAAATACAGAGAATCCACTTCGATAGTTGAGATACATTAAGAGACTCACAAACTCTATCATGGAGTTACCATCTCTTAGAACTCTCTCAACCTTTCCTTAGGATCTCTACATTGTATAATGTCTTGCCAAGTCTTGCCATGAAACTCTAGAAGATATTTATAGAGATAAATAACTTCATTCTCAAGTAATCTCCCAATTAACAAACAAATATTGTTTCCATTAATTAGAAGATATTCACTCTCTAATTAACAAACAAATATTGTTTCATATTTTAGGAGATTCACTTTAAATATTAATTAAGATCAAATCTTAAATAATATTCTACTTATTAAGTGCCCAACCTAATGTGGTTTCATCATGACCATCTGATGTGATACATCGGATCGAGACATAATCCCAACAATCTCATACCAACTTGAGACATTTAGAATTGAAAGAATAAAAAATACAAATCAACCAGAGGCTGTGATTCCCTTCACCCCTATAATTACCTTTTATCCCCTTTATTATAATAGTAATCCTATATATTATCAAATTTCTCTATTTATTATAATAGTGATGTGGCACTTTATAGTATCTCATGCATTTTCTTGATAAGGCTTTTTTTATTACTTCAATTTATTGTATTTCTAGATTTACGGATATGGCGACATAATAATATTTGTAAAATGATTTTCTAAGAGTAAAATTTTTCTTTGTAAAAGTGATAATTTTGCTTAGTAAAATAATTTCCACAGGAAAATTTTCCTTTTTGATAGTTTCGTCAACCTTGTTGTTAAATATTTTATATTTTTTTTAAGATAAGTAGATGTTTGCTATCCGATTTCATTACTTAATTCAAATTACAAATTTAGAAACGAGAGAGAATAGACATAGACTCAAAACAGAGATAAAGGGGATAAAAATCCTACAAGCAAACAAATGAACCTTGGTCACAGAAGTCACCCAAACCTGGTTAGACAGGTCATCTAAACCAACGGGACATCTGGGTTTCCGTCACTCATCCCGTGGTGATCAAACTCCCATCTCGAAAGCGGACATCCGTTGTCTTCACGATGTATCGTCCATAATCCCTCATTCATGCATAGAATATTTTATACTTATGAAATCATACTTTTCTTGGAAACAAATTCCAGAGGGTACTTATTTTTCTTGGCAAATACTTTTTCCGATGAGATATTTTGTTGGTAATAAAAATTATTCTCCTTGCTAAAACAACCAATTTTGTACATGGTAACCCTTACCTATTACCTACAAATTATTTCTGTACATTTACAAGGAAATATTTCCTAGACAAATATAAACCAAAAATCCTACATAAATTTTGTCACGCCCCCAGAGCGGCCGTCCCCAAGGGGTGACACGTATACGATACCGAGTATATCATAATCAGAATAAATCACAAAGAATAAAGGATTGAATCAGAATAAACGACAGTGGAAGAGTATATAAAAAAATAAAAATAAATGAACAATACAAGGCCACTAAACATATAACAGTGGTCCTCAGAAGAATACACAATCACCGACCCGTGTGAACACAAGTCATAATTATAAATACAGTCAAATGTATATATCAACAATAACAAAACACCTGGTACGAAAAATAGCAGGAAGCTAACATGCTCATCAAATCGCCGAGAGGCCCACAACACCTTCAACAATACCCAACTTAATGATCCTGCGCAACACCTAGATGAAACCCATAAAAATAGGGTGTAAGCCAATGAAGGCCTAGTGAATGGAACTAACTACAAGTCACCTCAAAGTACAGTCCCAACACATCCATAGAACTTACATAAATAACTATTAAATATAAGCCGACCAGCCTTAGGTATCATCACCGCAGAAGGCCAACTCACACTAATCTAATCATGTCACCAGCATAATGACAGATCCGTCTGCGTCCCATACCACAGGGGATCCATCCCATGCTAGCAACGCTACAACAGTAACCCAACTATGTCCCCAGCATAAAGACAGATCCTTCTACGTCCCATACCACAGGGGATCCATCTCATGCTATATATATATATATATATATCTTAGTGACTGCAATGCCACTACACACAAATGCCTCACAGTTCCTCCTGTCGCGCAGTGACTTCTCTTAGGCAACCCATCTCTGCAAATGCATCGGCTTGGCCAATACAGGGAGTATCACTCCACCCGTCAACTCCACCAAAGCCCGACTGCATCAGAACCGCATCAATGGATCCCGCCCTAGACTCCATCACTTTGCGAACAGGGCCGATAAACCCAGTATCTTGGTTAAGGCTCTCTGTCATCCAACCACTCTGACGCGTAGCCGATTTGAACCATCGGATACCGTGGGCGTCTAGGATGAACCTTGAAAACGCTCCCTCGTGAAGGACACCCAGAGTTTACCCTCACCTCAACTGACTCACACGAATCATCTAAATGCAAAACTAAACCGTCAAACCCAGTATCTTGGCTAAGGCTCTCCGTCATCCAACCACTCTCACGCGTAGTCGATTTGAACCATCGGATTCCGTGGGCGTCCATGATGAACCTTGAAAACGCTCCCTCGTGAAGGACACCCAGAGTTTACCCTCACCTCAACTGCAAGTTCGCACTCACGACTTGCAAGAACTACCATAATCAACCCAACCTAAACAGGCTCGACACAAACCGGTCGAGGACCTACGATGTCACCACAATAAGCATCCAGATTTGACCTATACGATCAGATCCCCTTACCCCTAAACGATGTCTCTAACCAGATCTTTAGGCAAAGATCTATAAATCATGCTGATAATATATATATCATCCATTAACAAGGCTAGACAGCCATTATCAAAGCTAGATGGCTATTAACAAGGATATATCATGAGCATGCATTCAAGATATAACAATATGTAAATAATAATATCAAATCCTACTGTTAACTACATATTCCAGGTTTAATTAATGTATCAGCACGTGAGGATGTAATATAAACATATATATGACAAGTAATCATGCAATTTCAATTATAATATACTTAACCATGTCATGTTATCATTTAAGGATGTCACCATAGTCATGCATACATGATTAATATCATACCATAAACATGACTATGTATGGAACTATATTATTAGAACATCAAGTTAGATCCACTCACCAATACAATCATTCCATCCCGTGAATAATCACGCGCTTCGGACAGTCCAATGGTAACGTCATCGCTACTGGACACATGGAAGTACAGCCATTCCCACCACAAGCCTAAACACAAGATCACCACCTTCCTCATATAGAGGAGACCCCTCTGGACAAACAAACATTGCCAACTCAGTCAAGGATTAAAACATCCATGCATAAAAAAAATAATACAAACATATCCTAAGATCCTAGCTAACAAATGCAAAATACACCCTATAACTCCAAGCACTAAACCAAATTATTCCACACCACCAAAAGCCACTCATCCTTAGGCCATCATTCAATTAAATCACCTATAAATCAGCAAGAAACCTCACACCTTCACGACAAACAAATCTGGGCAGCACTACAGAAATCTGGGCAGCAATATAACCCTACGCTTTGATCTCCACAGCACCAATTATTTATCCAAAAATTCTGAAATAAATCATACAAATTCATTGATATGCTAGGATCATAATCCATGGAGACACCATAATCCAATTCAATCTCTAAGTGTCCGAAATAAAATAAATTCAGAAACAGGTCAATTTCTACTCGAATCTGGACAGTCCTTATAAAAACTGATAATTACTTATGCCACAGGTAAGATAATGACACCAAATTTCATACATAAGATCTACACACATAGATGATCCTGTCATATGAAGACACCATCCTCAAAATATATCTCTAAGTATCACATTAATAAGCATCTTCACAAGATAGAAAATCTGTCTTACCTCTTTAAGCACATCCCAAGTCTCCAATTCCAACTTATTCTTCTTCTTCTTCTCCAAATCAACAATCAAAACCCTAGAACAAATATAACCTCCCCCAATTAAGAATCCAAATCAACAAATTAAAGCAAGCCATAAAAGGAAAATCAAATGATCAGATGATCTCACCAAAAATTCCTTCAATCTCCTCTCCTCTTCTCCTCCTCCCCTTCTCCTCTTCTCTTCCTCTATTTGTTTTTTAAAATGAGTCTCAGCTGACTCTCTCCCTCTCTCCCACCATATACACCATTGACTGCACCTATACAATGGATTTAATAAATCCGCCCAAATTATCAAATTGCCCTCTTTTAAAAATTCTGCGCAGCCTTGACTAGAATAGCCATAACTTTTACAATCTAGCTGCGAATTGTATAATTCAAACTCCGTTAGAAAGCCAAGACGATTATCTACAGCTTTCATGTTTAAGCCAATCTCTAACCATTTCGATTATACAATTAACATTAAACAGGGCTGCTGCCAAACATTTTCTATCCCTATGGTATAATTGAAAAAACACTCATAACATTTTCTACAGGAATCCAAATGATCTAATTCCACTTTTGTATGAAATTTAACTCAAAATTGAATGCCCCATAATAAAATCAGATTTAAACTACATCATCTTGGGCATTAACAAAATTAAATCCGAATCATGCCAACCATACAATTTAGGATATAACCTAGTCATACATGACCCTAATACACCCCCAATGAATAATAATTTAGAATAACATATATAATTATGCTATCCAATCATCCAAACATGTAAGAGAATAACATAAGCCTAAATATAGGTCCGGGGTCTTACAAATTTTGTTGAATGTTATTACCCATGAAAATTTTCATAGAATAGATTTTTAACATGTATATCATCCACCTGCAAGAATATTCATTTGTACAGTTTATCGTTTCAATTTTTATTTTAGGGAAAAATCTAAATAACCCCATGTAAACTGCTTGAAATCCATATAACCCATTGGTTTTTCTTAAAGTCCATATAACCCCCTAAAAACATCTTTGTAAATCTAAAAAACCCCCTGAGATAAATTTCCATTGACAAATTTGGATTATTCAACAAATATTCTGTCTGGTTAACTATAGTTGAAAACATACATTACTAAAAACTCCTACAATGTGTTTTAAAATATGAAAAATTATCTATGAGTAACGATTTTATCACTCTGGATATGATTTTGTAATTTATCTAGAGAGGTAAAATCATCATGTATAGAAAGTTTTCCGTATTTTTAACAAATTATATGAGGGTTTTCGTATACTGTGTTTTTAGTCAGGATTAATAAAACAAAATATTCACACAATATCCTTATCTATAAAAAAAAATTTTACTCTCAGGGTTATTGGGATTTACATAGTTATTTTCTGGGGGTTATATAGATTTTAGAGATCGAAAGCCACGGGATTATATGGATTTCAGACAGTTTATAGGGGTTGTTTGGATTTTTTCCCTTTATTTTAATATGGATTACCGTCCACATTACTTAAAACCATTATTAGAATAAAATTTAGAGTGTTGATACACACAGTTGTTTTTGAATCTCGTTTTACAGTTCCATACGCTATGATAACATAGTACATACTGCGCTATCATAGTATATGATCCAATTTTTTTTTATCATTTTTTCACTATGAAAAAAAATACACTAATGTATCTCAGTATATACTTCATTTCATATAACAGTATGCACTTCAAATGGTGAGTATGATTTAAAAAAAAAAGAAGAGGATGGACTACAATTGGGGCTACAATGGGGGCTATGTGTATCTTTTTCCTAAAACTTTACACAAACTAAAGTTAGAGGCAGGCCTAAAGGTTGGCTGGGTCAGCCCAGACTTTGTAATTTGTTGTTATTTTATGATATATATATTTTCTATTATAGAAATTTGCATTTTAGAAATAAAAGTCCTAAAATAGTGCATATGATCCCTCTAAATTTAGTTCGCCGGGGCATCAGGCAACCCAACTTCACCACCATCGTCAGAGACAATGCCAGTCTGGGATGGGACACGCGCCAATTCATTTGTTCAACAAATCACATTGAGCATATTGTTAGAGTAGTGTTCTAAAAGCCATGACTTATGTAATAAACTCTATTATTAAGATGGTCTAAGCATTTTGATGAGAATTATCATTGGTAAATGGTTGCATTATATTGTTTAAAATATTGTGCTTGTTTTAATTTACACTGTAGATAATCTGGTGTGTAGAGTTCAGCTTACACACAGAAGATCCAATTATCGGTTCCTTGTGAATTATAAGTTGAGGTTCACAACTTTAGATGGACTTGGATAATCCATTGGATAATTGTTGTAATACAATTCATCTTACGTAGTCTATCTTGACTATAAAAGACCGGTTCATAGTTTTTTTGGTGATTGTGCTTGTACACCTTGTGTGTATTGAACGGACTAAGTTGGGGTAATTATTTTTGTATTGACTAGATAAAATAATTTATACCCCATATTTATTATGATTGCTTATGTTCTTAATTCTAAAATGATTCTTAGACATGTGCATTTGCTATTTGTCATTTTGATTCATTAAAGAGTGAAATTCTCCTATGGATCAATAGACTCAGTGAGTTCAGTGATAATAACACTTGTGTGATCAATATTTACTATTGATGGAATCCATGTTTCCTATATGAGACTGATGTTGATGATACTCTCTTGAGGATGCTTATAAGTTTTGGTCATGTCTAACCCGGCCGATGGATTTAACTATTTGACATGTCAAATGAGTTATGCGGAAGATCTCAAGGAAAATATGATGTTGTAAAATAATATTATCAGTAATAATTATTTCATAACAAGTACTAGAATCTTAGCGTGGGGAGATATTAAACATATAATATAAGGAGCTCTAAAATATTATTTTGGGATTAGTGTATTTGGAGTGTAGTCATAATCCTTTTGTGGAATGAATTATGACTTATGGGCTTTTGGTTTTAATTATGGGTTGAATTATGGTACCCGGGCCCATAGGAGTCAATTACTGATTTCTTCTTTGGGTCCCTGCCCTAACCTATAAATATGTGGCTTCCTCTCTCTCTCTCAAGATATATGATTTCAAGTGAAATCAAAACCCTAACCCTAGAAACCCTTTAGAATCTCTGGATCCAGAAAAGGTGAGGAAGCAGAGAAAGAGAGCGAAGGGATTCGCGGCTGTCGTTCGAAGCAAGAAAGAGACCACACTCTGCCGTGAATATGCAACATAGAAAGGACATACGGCAGAAGATCTGAAGGTTCTGATTGAGAGATTCATCGTCATCTATCAGATCCGATCTTCCTCTTCGGTAAAACTTTGATCTGAATTCTGAAGGTAAACCATAATTCCACCTTGTAGTGTTTGCATTAAAAAGATTTAATAATTTTTTTTGTTATCCGGTTTATACCTCGATCGACGGATATTGGGAGTCGGGATTAATTTATTCCCAACACATATTCACTATCATCACCATAGGGAATGTCAACCTGGTTTGAGACATGCCAATTGGTTTGTCAAACACGTCACAAAGGGAATGACCCCTCTTACTTTAGCTCACTGGAGCATCGGGTGACCCAAATTTATCACCATCACTAGAGGAAATGCCGACCTAGGTTGAGACATATGCCAATTGCTCCGTCGAACAAATCACAGAGGGCATTGTAGATACCCCAATTTTGACCGTCCAGAGAGACAGAAATACTTCAAGTAACGCACGGAAATATCCCACAAGTGGACACCAATAGAGAACCAAAGGTTCGCTAAACCGGAAACCCTAACCCTAGCCTTGACCTAAACCTAAACCGGAAACCCTAAAACCTCGACCTAACCCCAAACCCTAGCCCGAACCCTAGCCCAAAACCCTAACCCGAACCTTGACCTAGCCCTAAACCCTAACCTGAACCTTGACCTAGCCCTAAACCCTAACCCCAAACCCTAGCCCAAACCCTAAACCTAAGCCAAACCCTAACCCAGACCTAAACCTAAACCTACCCTAAAAACCAAAACCCTAAAAACCTAAAGTCCCTAGAAAGGGGCGGCTAGCCCTAACTAGCCGCCCCCCTAACCGCCCCCTGGCCGACTTTGGACCAGTTCCCTGGATGAGACATAAAGCAATATTAAATGCTGATCATTGCGGCGGGTCATGACCTTTAGCCGCCCTCTCTTGGCCGGATCAAACCAAATAGCCGACCCAAGCCACCGCTTGTCAGAGATGGGACGTTTGGCAGGTCATGATAGGGGCGGCTACCAGAAAGTAGCCGCTCCATCCCGGGCGGCTAGGTAGCACTAGCCGCCCTTCACCTGGTCTCTGACAGAAGAACCAGAGAATTAATGAGAGGTCCAATCAAAGCCAACCCACTCCATTACCCTCGAGATATTTTCGTACCTCTCTTTTACTATAAATAGAGGGGTCCCAAGCCCAAATAGAACATGAAAAAAATCCACAAAATCACCAAGTAATCCACAACATCAACAACCCACAAACCCACTTGTCCAACCTTCCCCCACTTGAAATCCCAAGAGAGGGAGAGAGAGAGAGAGAGCCCCCCTTTTTGTGAGAGAAACACCCATTCCCTACATAAAATACCCTCTCATCCCACCCTCTATAAACCCAGGCTATACCTAGCTTAGCCTCTGCCCAAGACCCCACCCTTTTCCTACCAAACCCCTGCCCAAATCCCCCAGACCCTGGACGGCTAACCCTAGATAGCCGCCCCCTGGCCGACGGCTAAACACAACTAGCCGCCCCCCCCCCCTATCCACATCCCATATCAACATCCCTTTGACCCATAACTCCTTTAGTCACGTAAGCGATCAAAATCCAACCCAAACCCTTTCCTGTTTTTAGAAAAAGCAGGTGGCGATCACAAACCCCCTTGAATCCTCTCGAGCCGCTGTCGGGCGCCTCAACCAGGAACCACACCCTCACCCCTTCCGAGAAGACGATCCGACCGAGCCCGCCAGGGCACGCATCCGATCTGAATCCCAGAAGAACCCCCACACACGCGGATTTCTCGACACCGACAAATTCTGGCGATCACGGTGGGACCTCCCTCGTGAAAAACAACAAAAGGTAATCCTCTTCTGCCCCCTTTTACAAACTTGACTAAAATGCTATCAACCCTCTAGGAAGGTTAGAGTTTCTCACTCCTTGAATTAAATCCTCTTCTACTGTGCATTATAACATCCTTTACTGCTTTCGTAAGTCGCACACAGCTGCGCAATCCTTTACTGCTTTCGTAAGTCGCACACAGCTGCGCAATCCTTTACTGCTTTCGTAAGTCGCACACAGCTGCGCAATCCTTTACTGCTTTATTTACTGCTTTCAATCTGCATTCATCCCCCCACTCTACGTCATGGAATCCCACATAGAAGAGGAGATATTAAAGGAAAGGAATCACCAAGAGGGTCAGGCCACACAGTTCCTGACCCATCTAGAGGAAAGGATGGCTAGTCTAGGGTATCAAACGGTAGAGGACATGTTTCATGACCTCGTTGACTACCGTCATGCCAAGACCTCGAGACAGGAAACCCCTGTCGAAACCCCTAAATCCACTCCCAAAGCCCCATCCACACCCAGTCACTCGGTCAACCCGAGTGTCTTTTCGTTCACCCCCCTTTCCCCCGCGAATCCAAAATTCCCAGCCGTTTCCACCCCAGGCCCCTACCAGACCACCCCAAACCCGGGACCGCTAGGCAGCCCTCCCCGGGGAGAAACACTGGACGATACCATCCGGAGAATTCTCTCCGAGACTGGTCCCTCGGCCCCCAAACACATGTCTCTACATAACCTGAGACAAATCCCGTCAGTCCACCTACCGGAGGGATTCAAAGTCCCCAAATTCTGCCGGTACAACGGTCGTGGAGACCCAGACATTCATTTAACTGCCTTTTATCTAGACGCACGCCCGTTTCTAGATAATCAACCTCTACTAGTCTTCCTCTTCCAGAAATCATTGGAAGGAGAAGCACTACAATGGTTCTCCACCCTCCCTGTAGATCACTTGTCGAATTTCTCGGCTGTAAGCGAGAAATTCTTGGGCCGCTACGGTTACCAGAGGATTAGGACCCCCTCTATTTCAGATTTAACCGTAGAGAGAATGAGGCCTAGGGAGGAATTCGAACAATACGTGTCTCGGTGGCGCACCCTTGTCCACCGAACCGGCCTGCAACTCACAGAATGTCAAGAAATTGACATGATGTTACAGAGCCTGAGTCCAGAGCTCCGCACGAGCCTTTCGTACGGAGACTGCACTACGTATCAACTTCTGATTGACCGCCACAACAGGATTTCCCGTTGTGCAGCCCCAGCAGTCCAAAACCAGTCCCCACCTATCAGCCATAGGGTTGGACAACCGCCTCGTAAGGCACAAACCCCCACGGTAGAGGGGATCATTAACCAAGTATCGGCACTCTACCCGAACGGAGCACGAGTTCCTGACCGAGGAACAGCTCCGAGACAGTACACGCCCGGATCATCCGGATATGCACCGCCTCGGCAAACGAATCAACATTTTACCCCTCGATCAGTACCCGTCCCCGTGCCAATACGACAAAACCCCACAGTCCAAAATTTCCCACTCCAAAGCCCTATAATCCAGAGCCAAACTCAAACTCGGCCCCTTTTACTCTGCTCCCCCAAGAGCACAAAATCCAACCCCTAGGCAGCCATACAAAGCTCTTATAACGAGGTTAGACCTCCCGCATCCTACGACCAAAGACGAATGGGAAAGAGGGACTCTTACCCTCCCCTCCCAGAAACTTTAACTAGGATCTTTAGGGTGATGTTGGACACAAATAGTATCTCCCTCCCCGACGCCAGGCCTTCACTACCCGGGGCCAGCACGGCGCGTTACTGTCAATATCATCAACAATATGGCCATACCGTAGAACAATGCATTGTTTTTCGGGACTTCGTTTATGATCTTAATGATGACAGGCGCCTTGACTGGGCCATGATCAAAGGCCATCTGAGCCAGGGAAATCCCCAAGCACCCAAGCCACTTGGCATATTGACTGACCCCTTGCCAGGTCACACCCAAGCCTCCACATCTAGAACCCACGCGGTCAACATGATCAGGAGAGGGAGACAACCATCGCCAGAACCAAGCAGCTCGGAAGATGCTACTGATGGCAGCCTATCCGAAGAGTCCGAGGAGGAAGAGCAGAACGAGCCCTTCCAGCTGAACCTCGACGACCATGACCTCGCCATACTCTATGGCGAAGAAGAAGACGCAGTCCTCGCCCTTCCCGCAGTCATCAACCTCGAGTCCGACGAAAGCGGACTAGAAAACCCGGGAGAAGACGAAGAAGAAGAGCCATTCGAGGAGATCCCCGAAGGAGCTAGCGAAGGACCTGAAGGAGGGGAATGTACGTCGGATGATCTGCATCTGGACGATAACGGGTCCTCTAAGAGTACCGACACTGTCAATGGCCCCCGCCGCCCAATGACCATTTCATTTACTGACCAAGACCTCCCAGATCCCCGACTGCGAGTCTACCCCCTACACATCCGCGGACGACTTCAGATGTTGTGGCTGAACAACATCTTTGTAGACCCAGGATCGGGCATGAACATAATGACATGCTCCACTTACCAGAAGATACCCGGACTAGGCCGTCCTCCCGTCCAACCGGCCCACCATACTATCCAAGCTTTCAACCATACCGGGAAGACTCTCCGCGGCCCCGGAACATTCGAGCTATCCGTCGGACCTCTCATCTGCGAAGTAGCCTGCTTCGTGGCCGACATCGACACAAGGTACCCATTGATGCTGGGGCGACCATGGTTAGACAACATCCAAGCTATCTGTTCCCCCCGACACCAATGCCTTCGACTGCCCTTCTTGAATCATGTACTGACAATTTGGGGAGAAGCACGCCTCCAATACGAGAACGAGAACAATTGGGCCATACACAATATGTTCACCTTAGCCCTCCGACCGGGAACGAGAATGAAGGCGGTAGCCCACCTGGGTCCCCTTGTGACAACAACTCTCCCTCAGAAGAAGCGGCCAGGACCCAGCATCCACCAAGCAATCTTGCGGAGCCCAACTCGATCACCTTCCTCCCCCATGAAGTCGCAAAAGCCAGAGCACGTTCCGCACCCCTCTCAATCACCGCCATACTCGGGGGAAGGGAATTCCGTCACATTCTCATTGACACGGGAGCGGAAACTAACGTCCTTACATATTCCGCCTACCAAAAGCTAGAAGGCCGGGTTCCCAGATTGGAGCCCTCAGACGAATACATTTACGCCTTCGACAACACACGCAAGAAAACCTGCGGACTAGTCACGCTCCCACTGAAGATCGGCCCAGTCTCCACCATCGTTAACTGCATGGTGATGAACATTCAATCACCCCACCCTCTGATTGTTGGGAGGACATGGCTCAACAGCATCGAAGCCGTCTCATCCACCCGACACCAATGTCTCCGCTTCCCGTACCGCGGGAAGGTAATATCCATATGGGGAGAGGCGCGCTCTAATAATACTCAGGCCCGAAATTGGAGCGTCTGTGCCATGCGCATCCGGCTAGAGGTGCTCGCATGTTGGCAACCAGGCGCCACAGACGAAGAACTGCTCCATCAAGGGAGGCCCCCGAAGAGACTTAGGGAGGGAGAATTTGGGAACAGGGGACCCCCACCAGACATCAGCCGGCCATCAAAAAGAAGCCGACCCGAGGAGGCAATACAAATTCAAGAACCAGGTACCGATCCTCCCGGGTAAGTTTTCAACCCCTGTACATATTTGTTTACAGCTTTTCCAAAAATCAAAAGATCAAAATATTTGTTTACTAGCTTTCGCTTTCAACCCCTGTACATATTTGTTTACAGCTTTTCCAAAAATCAAAAGATCAAAATATTTGTTTACTAGCTTTCACTTTCAACCCCTTACATATTTGTTTACCAGCTTTCCTAAAAAGAAATCCAAAACAAAAAAAAAAAAACAAAACATGCCGATCAGCTTTTATTCCCCAACTCTGAACATACTTACTTCTAGCTTTATTTCCACTCTTCTTTAAAAACTAAAAAAATGTTTTCTAAAAACATGTTTTCCACACTCCTTCAAAACAAAAGTTTTACAAGATCGTGTTTCCGTGCTTCCAACAAAAAAATGAAACACTTTCCCAAACTTTCTTTACATATTTTTTCCAAAAACAATGAAAATATTTACAAACTACATTTCCACACTCTTCTTCACAACGAAAATGTTTTCCAAATCTGCGCTTCCACACCTTTCTCCATACTTGTCTTCTAAAAAAAAAATCATTTTCCAAACTTTATCTCCATTCTTTTCTTTCCAAAAACATATCTTTTCGCCGACACAGGCCCCTTTTCAAAAACATAAGTATACATCTGTCCTACTACGCCTCGAACTACTGAACGAGAAGAAATTAAGAGCGGCAGACCATGCCCAGGCCTACCAAAGAAGGGTGGCAAGGGCATTTGAAAAGAAGGTGAGAAAAAGAAAATTCGAAATCGGAGAATTAGTACTTAAGCAAATCATGCCATCAAGACAGCCTCACCCGAGAGGAAAGCTGCAACCCACATGGGAGGGACCCTATGTGATCACCCATGCCTATTCCGGGAATGCCTACCGCCTGGTAGATGCTGAAGGAGTCGAGGTTCTAGGTTCGTGGAATGCACTTTATCTAAAGAAATTCCATGCATGAAAAGCTTTCAATACTTAAGAACTATTATTCTTCCTTCCTGCGATTTCCAGCGTTTAGTACTTGATGATTGAATTGTAAGACTCTCAAAGATAAACTCGTATCTATTTGAACACGTTTCCGCCAAATCATGTCGCTCCCTTCACACACGTATAACTGGACTAGATTTGCCTGATGGAAGAAAAATTGCCTACCCCGTAGACTGGGACAATTTAAAACTCCCCAAAGCAAAATGTCCCTTATTTCCGCCCCGCTCGTATTAACCCTAGGTCAAAATGAGGAGTTACCCGGACCTAGCATATGTCCCAAAAACTGGCTCTGGCACTATATAAACACTTCTAGAGGGGAAGCATGAAAAGAATCGGGGTGAAAAACAGAAGAGCCCCCCCCCCCCCTCAAATCAAAACACAAAAAAAAAAAAAAGAGAAAGTCAGGCAAGGAGAGGCCAAACACCCAAGTGAACGGGTTAAACTCTCTATTTAGCAGGCTTTCACGCCTTTACGCACGGTATACGCTAAACAACGGCTATACTAGTACAGATCCAAACAACGGACTGTACCTTTCCACCCAAAAATAAAGAAGTGGTAAAAAGAAGAAAGCCAGAGGGACCTAGGAAGTAAGACATGTGCTAGACTGGGACAATTCTAAAATATTGCCCGAAAGGAAGATATTACTCTTACCTCATTCACCCTCTCCCCTTTTTATTTTTTTTGCAATGGGGGTTCAAAATTGAGCTATGTCCACCGGGAAAAGCGAAATTTTGACCAAGGGTAGATCACGTCCAGGTTTACACCTACACACACACTCACGCGAGTTCATTTAGAAATTTGCCTATCCAAAGGAAGCTTATTTGACTTGACTCTTGGTACATTCATGGATTTTTCAGCATGTTTAGAATAATACGATTAAGCATTTGAAAACCATGAACCTAGGAAAATCGACGCCTAAGGCTTATACCCTCAAATACAATCCTGGTTTGGACATAAGTGACCACAAGGGCTCCTCCACGGGGACTTGATGGCGTCTTTTACTTATGAAAATCAAGAACATTGCCCTCTCACCTAAAAAGTCATTGAAGAACTAAAATGCCCCCTTATGCCACTTATACTTACGCATAAGCTCGCATTTTCCTTCTCAAAACACCTTGGCATCTGATTTTCTTGAAACATTAAAGTTAACCCCCCCCCCCCGAATTTAAAATTATCCCCACTCATATGAGAATTGTCCCCACAAAATTCAAAATTATCCCCACTCATATGAGAATTGTCCCCACTCGCCTCATGCCCTTCCGCACATGCGTATGAAGAAATTGTCCCCAACTCCTACACATAAGTTCTTCTTCACTCACGCACTTGGAATCCCTTCCTTGCGCACTAAAGCCTGGTCTCCCGCACTTTACTTTCTCGCATTTATATTTCCATTCCGCCTTAAGATGGATTGTAGCCCTTGACAATTCAAGCAAGAAGGGCTCGAAAGTCAGTGCAGGGGCACAATCTGGACAGATTTAACACTTGGTCCATGGAAAGAATGTTTTTATAGGTATTGAAGGATAGAACGGTCGCAAAAACTTTCAGCAGCAACAGCAGACAGGAGCTGCAGGCCCAAACTGCCCCAGGCAGGGGGCGGCTAAGCTCGACTAGCCGCCCCTCACTGGGAGGCTAGTTTGTACTAGCCGCCCCTCCCCCTTGTCTCAGGTAAGTTTGCCCCAGGCAGGGGGCGGCTAAACCTAACTAGCCGCCCCTCACTGGGCGGCTAGTTTGCACTAGCCGCCCCTTGCCTGCACCCCTTTCAGTTATATCATTCCATGTCCAATCAACTCTTCAACACTTCTTTACCTATTACAATCAAATTCTTTCCAAAACCTGCATGTACACATTTCATATACATGTTCATACGCAACACCTGTATAGATACTATGCTAAAACGAATTATATATCAAAATCATATCCATGAATCAAACCTATGAAACCAAGATTCATCTACACAAACGTACATATCCATGAACCATCCATGCTAAACTACTCTAAACACAAACATATAACGGAGAATGATTAAATTGTCCCACCCAAAACCACAAGCATAGACTATTTTTCTAAACCTAAAAGAGGGCATAAAAAAAAGGGGGAATCTCTTTCTTCAAAACGCTCCAAACTTCGAAGTCTTGAGCTATGCATCAACGAAATATTCACCTAAGTCAAAAACAAAAGAAGTAAAGCATGAATTCATCGCATATATACTATTCTTCTACTTAAAACCAAGACACAAAAGCTATACCTCGGCGTATCGTCGTCCGCTGGAGGCTGAGTAGGAGGAACGTCCTGACTTGGCTGAGAAGGGAGCGGCGGATGAGGAGAAGACTGAACCTCTGGAACATCGGGGGCAGCAGGAGTCTCTCGAACCGAAGACGCGGCCCTCGCGTATATCCCACGACTCCGAGACACCGAAGGACGAGAGGCGCGGCTAAAGGTGGCCCCGGTAGCCAAGGAAGCCGAGAGAGAATGGTCAGGCTCAAGTGGAAGAAGATCAAGGTCCGCCACGGTCATAGAGCTCCCTCCAACCAACTTCCCCCTCATAGTGGCCTCCCAGAGACGGACCTGCTGCATGTCTCTGTCTCTCCTCTCCAATCTCTGTCGGAGGCGACTCTCTGTCCCTCTGGCCCGATCCTCAGCAACCCTCAACCTCTCCTCCAACTCCCGTGCCCTCACTTCCGACGCCCTGAGTGCCTCTCTGTCCCTATCCCCGGCCGCCTGGAGAGAACGAACCAGGTCTCCCATCAAACCTCCGGGAACACCCGCCGAAGCCTCCAACTCCGACACCCTCATCTGGAGGGAGTCCCTCTCACGGCCTAGGGTAATGAACCCCTCCTCCCTCGAGGCTATCATGGACCTCAGCCGGTCCGCCTCCTCCTCAGCCCGGGAAGCCCTGCCCCTCGCCTGGCCCAACTCCATCCTTGTGGCCGCCAACTCACTTCGGGCCACATCCAATTCCCTCGTCAGTTCGAGCTCCTGCTCGGAAACCACGGAAGGAGGAGGGACGGAAGAAGAAGAAGCGCCATCGGCCCTCGCTCTCGACAGAGCATCCACCTGAGCCTCGAGGACCCGGACCTGGTCCTGCAAGCGTCCTCTCTGTGCCCGCAAGGCCTCTATCTGTCTGGCCCGCGCTTGGAGGTGCTCATTGGCGGTCTTGAGCCTCTTCTCCATCTCATTCAACTCAACCTGCAAAAGGAAATACCATTCAGAAGATGTTCAAACAAGAGAGAACGAGGAAAGAAAAGGGATTTTTCAACTTACATAAGCGTCCGGGATCTCCTCCTCCATCGTCCCGAGGATATCCGCATACTCCCGACGAAACCAAGCTAGGTATTCGTCACTCGAAGTCACCTCAGGACGACGCTCCACCAAGACACCTCGACTCATCCATCCCGCCACGTACGTCGCATAATTCCTCGGGAGATTCGTGTCCCGAGGAATCCCGGCCACCGGAATCGAAGGGCGCCGCAGAAGAGGATCGGGCACCCACTGATGGTACCCAAGCTGGCGGACGACCCGGCTGATCGCATGGAACACGACCTCATTGAAGTAGATCAACCAGACGTCTCGCGCTAGAGCCTCGGGAACCTCCTCCGGATAAGGCCTCCATGTCATCTAAAAAACGTCAAAAGATAGGAAGAGCGCTTAGTCAAAAGAAAACCAAATACAAGCCAAAGAAATTCAAAGAAAACTCATACCTCTTCCTCCAACAAAACGCAGAAGGCCTCTCGGAATTGGGCGAGGCGGTGCAAGCGGGAAGATCCCCGGGGTTCCCATCTCATGGCTCAAGGGAGGGCATGATCGAACGGAGCCAAAGTCGGGCGATCAATGGAGAAATGCTCGTACCCAAAGATCTGCAAAGCAAGAGGGAATTTATCATGACCAAAGTAAGCTAAACCAAGAAGAAGACACTCATCACTTACACATACCTGAAGGAATGGCGCGAAGCCACCAAGGTTCTTTCCTCCAGCCCTCTTGACTTTCTTCGAGAGCTCCGCAAACAAATGGGCGAGCATCGCCGCTCCCCAAGCATAGCGCCCCATGCCCTCCAGGTCCCTCATCAGCAGAAGGGAATGAGAGGAGACCTTATCAGAGGCCGTCGAGAAAAGGACCCGGCCAAAGAAGTAGAGGAAGAACGCTCTCAACTCCCTCCGTGCCCTCTGTGGGCACGCAGCCGCCTCTCTCGCCTAGATCATCACCCGCCGCCTCTCGAAGCTAGCTGCAGCTTCGCCCTTCTGGCGCTCTGTAAAGGAACCGAGGCCATACTGCCCCGAAAGCCACCCCAAAGGGATCCGGTTCAGCGTCCGCTCCCGCTCCACGAACTCCCATTCCCCGATCAACTCTCGGAAAAGCCCCCTGTAGTCAGCTAGGGTGGCCACGATCACCGCCTCCCCCAGAACCGGAAGGCCGGTGATCCGATAGACGTCCTCGAGCGTCGGCATGACAGCACCGGTAGGGAGGATGAACGTAAAACTATCCGGATCCCATCTCTCCGCCAAGGCCTCCACATATGGACGGTGGACGTGGAATGGCTCGATCAGAAAAAAGGAACAGAAGCCCGCTCCATCCACCAAACTCCGCTCCTCCTGCCCCAAGGCGTCGTACCATCTCTTCGTCCCATGCCATAAAGCCCGGATACGATTCGGCCTCTACAAAACAAGCGAAGGGAACATTGCGGCGGGTCATGACCTTTAGCCGCCCTCTCTTGGCCGGATCAAACCAAATAGCCGACCCAAGCCACCGCTTGTCAGAGATGGGACGTTTGGCAGGTCATGATAGGGGCGGCTACCAGGAAGTAGCCACCCCATCCCGGGCGGCTAGTTAGCACTAGCCGCCCTTCACCTGGTCTCTGACAAAAGAACCATAGAATTAATGAGAGGTCTAATCGAAGCCAACCCACTCCATTACCCTCGGGATATTTTCCTACCTCTCTTTTACTATAAATAGAGGGGTCCCAAGCCCAAATAGAACATGAAAAAAATCCACAAAATCACCAAGTAATCCACAACATCAACAACCCACAAACCCACTTGTCCAACCTTCCCCCACTTGAAATCCCAAGAGAGGGAGAGAGAGAGAGAGAGCCCCCCTTTTTGTGAGAGAAACACCCATTCCCTACATAAAATACCCTCTCATCCCACCCTCCATAAACTCAGGCTAAACCTAGCTTAGCCTCTACCCAAGACCCCACCCTTTTCCTACCAAACTCCTGCTCAAATCCCCCAGACCCTGGACGGCTAACCCTAGATAGCCGCCCCCTGGCCGACGGCTAAACACAACTAGCCGCCCCCCCTATCCACATCCCATATCAACATCCCTTTGACCCATAACTCCTTTAGTCAAGCCCGGAGGCAGAATAGGATTACCTATTTTTCACCTCTGTGTACGGTATATCTGTGTCTCAGAGCGGAGACCCCACAAACTCCCCACGTAAGCGATCAAAATCCAACCCAAACCCTTTCCTGTTTTTAGAAAAAGCAGGTGGCGATCACAAACCCCCTTGAATTCTCTCGAGCCGCTGTCGGGCGCCTCAACCAGGAACCACACCCTCACCCCTTCCGAGAAGACGATCCGACCGAGCCCGCCAGGGCATGCATCCGATCCGAATCCCTGAAGAACCCCCACACACGCGGATTTCTCGACACTAACAGGCATGTCCCCTCGTATTTTAAATCATCGAACCAGTTGGCGACACACAGTTAAAGGGCTTGCCGGAAGACTTTGCTGATTTGGAATTGAGTTTACTCCAATTAGTATATTGAATATCTCACAAACTCTCCATCATCCTCTGGATACGATGTCTTCGACATTGAAGGTTTAAATTACTAATGACACTCAAAACTGTGTTGTCTATTTCATACAAGCACATCAAAGGAATACAAAGAGTCAAACACCCATTCATAATAGATCATGCCAAAGATTTGCCCTAGATCGTGTATACCAAAAGGAGTCTTACATATACATTTAATTCACAACATTTACATATCCCTAAATCTACCACACCAAAAATATAACCATCACCACCACCACCAAAACCTAACCCTAGGATCACCACCACCAATACAACCACCACAATAAATATAAAAACACTATTACTACCGCATTGAAGACAGTAATGAGAAATAAATCACCCTCAAATGACAAAGAAGCACTTTTTGTGCTCCTAACCAAGGGCATCACTTTTTTACAACTCCACATATATAAGTTGTTTCTAGGAGAGCTCCAATGATGGTGGAAGGAAGGAAGACCGAAATGTACTTGTCAAAGACGAGGCTGGCCGACAGGAACCGCAGGGGACGTCAAGCAGTAGAGAAAGGGCACGAAGAAGTGCTTACATAATGGGGTGGGATTTAACATAGCATGGGATTTAAGGGGGTGAAAGGTAAAGGGGCGGGTTTCCTCTTATTTCAATAGTGCATGAAAATTATTTTTATTTTTTTAAACAGGGTGGGTTTCTTGTAAATAGGGGAGCATATATCGACACCCTAAAATAAATATGGTCTCCCATAACTTATGGAGTCCTGATCAAATCAGATCTGAGTTTGATTAGTATCATTAGTATCAAAATGCACACTGCCTATAAATTAAACTACACAACTTATGAATTGAACTTCACAGTAACTTCTTATGTACATGTGCCCATCTTAGGGGGTGTTTGGTTGATACAACATTCAGCACATATTAGGCTAATTCAGGAAACATAAGCGGTTTTTTCGAAATCTGTTGTTTGGTTGATTACCAAATTCAGCACTTAAAAAATCTCAAAAAGCAAAAAAAGTCACATTTTTTAAGTGCTCGAGAGTTCACTTTTTTACTCTTTCCGCAGTTTTGCCCTCGCCAAATGACAATATTGCTCCCGTTTAGTTGATGTATTTACCCGCCATATATAAACAATTTTTTTAACACTCTTTCTCTCTCTCACGATCGAAACATTTTCACCCAAGTGAAACCCTAGCAATCTCTGCCGATCGACCCGAATGACCTCCGCCACTGTCTCGCTTCTTCGCCAGCCCCTAATCTTCACAACTCCGGGTAAGATTGAACATGTTGCCCTATTTTTTTGCTTATTCCGCCTCCGATTGAGTGTGTGCTTGTCACACAGGCTTCACCTGAGCAGTCAAAAGGGTTCGTCTAACTCCTTCTTTGCCTCTCATCATGGTAGATCTAAAGCCAGGCTCGGCCGTCACCACCACCACCCTTCATCGTGTTCAAGGCCTCTTAAACCTCTCCCCAGTGAGTTTTTTTGTTCCTTAATACCTATAGTTTTGATTGTGTTCTTTCGGTTTGATGGGGTTCATTTTGGGAACGGATCACATGGGTTTTAATGGGTTCGATTCAAAGGGCCTTGTTTTGGTTTCAAAATGTGATCTTTTTTTGTGGGTTGGATTGTGAAAGCAGGTTTTAGAGATGGGTATTCGGTTGCCTGTGATTTGAGAAGCCGCGGAGTTGCGGTTGCTCGCTCGGCGTTGTAGATACCCCAATTTTGACCGTCCAGAGAGACATAAATACTTCAAGTAACACCTGAAAATATCCCACAGTTGGACATCATGTAGAGAACCGAAGTTCAGGAAACCGAAAACCCTAACCCTAGCCCTAACCGGAAACCCTAACCCTAAACCCTAAACCCAAACCAAACCCAAACCCTAACCCTAAACCCAAACCCTAACCCTAACCGGAAATCCTAACCTAAACCCAAACCCTAACCCTAGCCCTAGCCCTAACCTAAACCCCAAAACCCTAAACCTAGCCCTAAGCTGAAAAACAAGAAACCCTAAGTCCCTGGCTAGGGGCGGCTAGACCTAATTAGCCGATCCATACCAGGCGGCTAGTTAGCACTAACCCCCCCTGGCCGACTTTAGACCAGTCCCCTGGATGGGACATAAAGCAGTATTAAATGCTGATCATTGCGACGGGTGATGACCTTTAACCGCCCTACCTCGGCCGGATCAACCCAAGTAACCGACCCAAGCCACCGCCTGTCAGAGATGGGACGTTTGGCAGGTTATGATAGGGGCGGCTACCAGGAAGTAGCCGCCCCATCCTGGGCGGCTAGTTAGCACTAGCCGCCCTTCACCTGGTCTCTGACAGAAGAACCAGAGAATTAATGAGAGGTCTAATCGAAGCCAACTCACTCTATTACCCCCTGGACATTCCCCTGCCTCTCTTTTACTATAAATAGAGGAGGTCCCTAGCCTTTAAACCCATGACCAATTGACATAACCAATTGACATCAACAATCCACAACCCACAATTCACATCCCCCTTCCCCACTAGAAATCCCAAGAGAGAGAGAGAGAGAGCTCCTTTTGTGAGAGAAATACCTATTTCCATACATAAAATACCCTCTCATCCCACCCTCCAGAAACCCGGGATAAACCTAGCTTAGCCCCTGTCCAAAACCAAACCCATTTCCTACCGAAGTTCTGTCCAAACCAGACCAGGCCCCAGACGGCTAAACCGTATTAGCTGCCCCTGACCAGTCGGCTTGATCCCACTAGCCTCCCCCTATACACACCCCATTTGCACTCCTATGTCCCAAGACTCCTTTAGTCAAGCCCCGGAACTAGAATATGATTACCTGTTTTTCACCTCTTTGTACGGTATATCCGTGTCTCCGAGCGGAGACCCCACAAACTCCCCACATAGGCGATCAAATCCAACCCCACCCCTTTTCCTACTTTTAGAAAAAGCAGGTGGCGATCACACAAACCCTGAAATCCTCTTGAGCCGCTATCGGGCGTCTCAACCAGGAACAACACCCCTCACCCTTCCGAGAAGACGATCCGACCGAGCCCGCCAGGGCATGCATCCGATCTGAATCCCCGAAGAACCCACACACACGCACGCACACCCGCGCACCGCCGGGACCCTTTCCGAAAGCAGCAATAACACAACGCGGCCATTCGGAGGCCTCCCGACGATACCGACAGGTGTTGCCTTTGCCGGTGGTCCGAGCTTCCCGGTATGTTTTTGGGATTGAATTTGGGTTGTGATTGAGTTTGACTTTGGAGTGTTAGTTCACTGGGAAGTCTATTTTAAAGGATGGATGCAGTTGCAGGTTTAAGTGATGGAATAATTGAAATTGTCTTGGTGATTTGAAATCCTGTTTGATTGTCCTCCATGTGTTGGTTTTGGGTGCCTCTTTCACTATTGAAATGTGATGTTCTTTCTGTTTTAAGTGGACATTCAACTGATTTCAGTCGTGATGTTAGATATTCGCAAGTATAACTATAGCTGATGACAACAAAATTCAGGTCATAATTAGTCAAAAGTTTATTCTAAATGAAAGTTTGAATAAATTTATTTCACTTAATCACCCTATTTGTCATGTTTTTAACCATAGAAATGCCAAAAATAAATTTTCATTGCTATTTATACTATTCTACATGTTGCAGGACCAAATGAGGGTGTAGGAATTATGTTACAAGTTTGGGGTGATAGTGATGAAATTTTTTATTCCATCACTCTGTGTGAGACTTTGTATCATCTTCATCCATTGTCAGTTTGTCGCATACTTGTTCACTCATGGAATATGATGATATTCTTTCTATTTCAATTGACATTCAACTTATTTTAGTGGTGATGTTGAATAGTTGAAGTATAATTGTAGGTGATGACATCAAAATTCAGGTCAAATTTAGTACATCTCTAGACTGCTCACAAGGGTCAATAGATTCATCAAGCCACCTGGTTTGCAGTTAGTTCATGAATCACACACAAATTAGATAGGGATTGGCTTCCAAATTGTTCTTCAAAATGAAAGTTTGAATAACTTTGTTTCACTCTTTTTTTTATCCATAAAAGTTAAGAAAACTTTATTTCATTTTTTTATTCCCACAATCATCCTATTTGTCATGTTTTTATTCATAGAAATACCAAGCACAAATTTGAATAGCTATTCATAGCTATTCTATGAGTTCCAGGACTGCTGAATTTTTTTCATTCCATCACTCTGAGTGAGAGTTTGTATCGTAATCGCTCAAAATCCTTTGTCAGTTTGTCACATACTAGTTCACTGACATTAGAGTTTTTTTGGTCTTCTCTAGCTTTGCTTAACATATTCCAACTATCATGATCCATTGTGATTATGTTTCTGAAAAAGATCAGTATCATCATCTTTTCTTTGCACCGGTTTGAGCTCTGTTTGAGCTCTATTCTTTGTATTTCAGTTTCCTCACTAACTCATGTATGATGATTCAATTTTTTTCTTTTTATTGAGCAATTGATTAGTATATATGATTTGACTTAGGTTTATTGCTCTCTTTCTTAGTTTTCATATAATTGGTACATGTAACTACGTAATAATTTACATTAAACATCCAGGTTTTTTGACCAGTGGCCCATTTGATAAAAATACATAAATGTATGTAACCTGATTGAATATTTTAAGTTATTATTAATTACTGCAAGTGCACGGATCGTTACAGTAGAATAGATCTAGCAAATACGGGTCGAACCCAAAAAGAATTGTTCAAATCAAATTATTAATTGATTTAACTAATCGAACTAGAAAGAAAGATTGATGAATTTTTTTTTTATTATGTTTTTTTTAAAAGCTAATATGAATACAAAAAGATGACTAGGGTTTTAGAATCCACCATGCAATACCAATGTAGGGATTATATTCAAATATGAAACTCCATCATATAACTCAATCAATATTGACGTTAATCAAATATCAATCGAAAAATAAATATTTAAAATCATATTATTTCATAAAATCAGATTTAGAAACAATCATCTCAACATTCACACATTAAGAAGAGAATAAGATATCAAAATAGTTAATCAAGCATACCCTATCAAATCCTAAACAAGAGATCCTTGAAGATGGTTCTACGATTAAAAACCTAGATTTTTTAAAACATCAATATAATGATCTATCTCCCTTCCCTTTAACCAACTCAATATTCAACTTGTTAAGAAGAGCATAAAATATCAGATCACTCAATCAAAGCATATTTTATCAAATCAAATACAAGAGATTTTTGAAGAAAGTAACAAGAAATTCACATAAAAGGTTTCAAAAGAGAATAGAAGGAGAGATTGATACTCAATAAAGCAAACAATATGAAGAATTTAGATCTAAATATAAAATCCTAAACTAGCACTGCATGGTTTCATCTTCAACCCTAGTTGAAAATTTAGCTAGACATGATCAAATGAAAGAAAAGAAAAATAAAGAAAACCATATTATATAAAAAAATTCTGAAAATAAAAATACAAAAACTAATATAAAATTTCAAATCTAAATGACTACAGGCATATGAAAAGAAAAACAAAAAGAAAACTCTTGAATCTTTCTCCTTTGGTTGTCCTTTTGCCTCCTTGTTTGATGTCTCCGTCTTGGCTTCATAAGTGTTCCTTTTATAGCCTTCAGCCTTGAATTTCAATCGTTGATTTGCAATAAATTGAATGGTCAAGATTAACCATTAACCTTCCTAGTATGCATCTTTGACAGATTTAGCAGCTAAAAGCTTTCATTCCCGTCATTGATTTTCTGCAGAATCTTCGGATGAATTTTTTACCCTAATATGATGGAATTGTAAAATATTCATAAAACATTGATTTGTAGATCTTAAAAATATCTTTCTAACGCCATATCTTGGGCCAAAATACAATACTTGAGGCAAAAGTTATGGTCAAAACAGTGGGACGGTTTCAACATTGATTTGAAGAATATTTGATTGGAATTTGATTTTTGATTCTCTCTTCACCAAATCCTTTTCTAGCATAATTTTGGATCTTCTAGAGTCCTCTTGATTCTCATTCATATCTTTAAATACTTTATAGAGTATCTTGCATTGACAATCATCATTTATCTTAATTACCTGTAATAATATATAGATTTTGAATATTAATCATTATTACACATAAAATTAGGAATAGAAAATTAAATTAAGGGGTTTAAATGTGAAAATAATATGCTTATCATAACCAATCCTGTCAACTACATAGTCAATACAATGAAATTTCACATGAGTTTTTTTGTATGAAAAAGCATCACACCATGTAGTTTAGTTGCAATGCTCCTCAATTTCATTATATTATATTGTCCAACAGAACGGACTAGACGGTCCTGTTGGTGTTATCCATCAGAAACACAAGAAGAAAATCTTGTGGTTTTGAAAATATAGAATGCTTAACATCTTACACCCACATACAAAGATATTGTGTCTTGAGTGGGATGTTTGGGAGGTGCAATGTAGTCATATCAGGTATATCTGTGTTTTTTTTTTATACGAAGATATTGTGTCTTGAGTGGGATGTTTGGGAGGTGCAATGTAGTCATATCAGGTATATCTGTGTTTTTTTTTTATACGCCCTTGGTATTTTTTTATAGGATTTAAAGCTAAATTACTCCTGATTGTAACATTGAAACAAAGAAGTTTATAGGTATTGAACTGTAAAGGGAAGAAGATGACTTTTTTTAGTTTATGTGATGTCTATCAAGGCTATTAAGGCTGCTTTGATGACTTTCATTGGCCTTCCCCCAGCCCTTACCACAGTCAATTCAGGGAACCCTCCATGCCCAATTGTAAGTCCCTCACCTAAACAAAATACAAATCACTCTATCACTTCAAAAATTCAAATTAGTACTAGGCTTTGCTAATCTTGGTTAGAACTGTCAGCGCTCTCCGTATATTTCTAAAATGACAGACATCTCACAATGTTGAATTCATTACATGGTTGTGAATTATTTGCTTTAGCTACAAAAACTGTAATAGCCCACGGTACTAAAGACCGTTCACGTTAAACGGTGATAATATCTATTAAATATCACAGTTTGTGTTAAATCGTGATCTTTTCGTGCCTAAAACCAATTTTAAATTTTTTGACATTAATATTTGATCACGGTTACAACAAAAAGCGTGATTAATTCTACCCTGTGATCACAATTTTAGTTGACCGTGATCAAATAACCATATTTGATCACGGTGATATTCAAAACGTAATTAAAAATTATGTTTATAATTTTAAAGAAGTAAAATATCACGGTTTATATAATTCTGTGATCCAATAAATTATTTTTAAAATCTTTAAAATGATTAAATCATGACATTTGATCACGGTTTTTTGGATACCATATTCATAATTTATTGTTTTTACATTAATAATTGATCACGTTTCTATGATCTGTAATAAAAAGTCATGATAAGATCACGATTTAAAATATACCGAGATCAAATGATTTTAAGTTAAATCACTAATACCCACCAAAACACAAGAAAAGATCACTGTTTACGAAATGAAAACCACTACCCGTCCCCACCACTAATATCTTAAATCCCTAATACCCGTCCCCAATATCCGTCCCCACCAAACGAAAAAAAAAAATTGACCAACCCTACCGTCCCCACCAAATTGACCGACCCCGCCGTTCGCGCATGAGACTCCACCGGTGTCGTCCCCACTGGCACCACAGCGCACGAGACTCTACCATCTCCGTCTCCAACCATCCCATCCCCACCGGCACCACCGGCGTCGTACCCGTCGTCCCGCCGTCCAATCTCCGCCGTCCACGGGCCGATCTACACCGCCGGTTCTCCATCCTGGTGGGTTTCAAAAATTAGGGTTTTAAAATACTTCAAATCATACAAAATTGAGCATATCCCTCTCGAAAATTAGGGTTCGTAATTGTAACGTTTCGGTATTTTTCAGCCTTATATATTTATTTTAAATATATAATGGAAATTTTAAAATTTGATTTTTTATATTTCATTTTTTAGATTTGGCGGTGGGCCCAAATGGGTCCAATTTGATTTATAATTATGATAATTATAAATTGATGTTGAAATAATTATTTTATATTTTTCTATAGATCTTTATATTGTTAAGATACTTTGGTTGAAATTTGGAGAGATTCGGAGTTCGAAAAATTTGATTTTTAGGCTTAGTGTCAAGTTATTGGGCCTAGGGATCTAGTTGCGAATCCAGAATACATTTTTATAGCCTTCTGGGACTTTTCTGTAAATCGGATAGGGATCTGTTTGTAAATCGGATAGGGACGTCATTGTAAACTGAAAACATTTCAGGGGTCGTTTTGTAATTTCGGTAAACCCCTTTAAATAACATGTTTGGGTTAGGGTTTTTCATCCAAATCTCAGAAGTTATGAAGGGTTGTGATGACCTAACCCTAGATGAAGATGGTGGGTGGTGTAACCGGATCTAAGGTGAGATATCATTCCCTATTGATTTTGTTAGTTTTAATTTATTTTTGTTAGGATATGATTATGTCAAGTAATTGTTTGGGGAAGAAGTTTGATGGATTAGGGTTAGGGTTTGATTGATTTGATTTAATTTAATGATTATTTGATTTGATTTTTATGGATCTCAAAGGAATTCTTAAGATCAAATTAGATTTATTAGTTTTGGGGATTTAATGGCCATTTTCGGGTTGATTTTATGCTTGGACGTAAATCGTGTTTTTGACTATGATATAGTCATTTCTGGAAAAAATGTATTTGACAAACAGAAATAGGTTTTGAAAAGAGCTTTCCAACGAATCATTAATCGTCCAATTCGGAGTTATTTCAGAGTTATGGATAGAAAGTTATGGTTTTTGAAAGATTTCTGTGCAGTTTATTGAAATTCAAATATTTAGCTTGATGACCAAGTTTGATGAATGTTAGAGATTTAGATGATCCCAAATTTGATATTTAATGAAGTATAGTTTGTTTTGCGGGTTTTGATGATTTTATTGATCTTGAGAACTTAAATAGAATCTTAAATCGATAATTTGGTTTAGTGGGATCAATGAATATTGATTGGATATTGTTGTTATTTGGATGTAAATTGATTGGATTTGAGTTACTCGATCATGGAATTATAGTTGAGCCTTATTGGATTTGTCCAAATATTTATTCGAGGATTGATCGATCATATGGGTCTTATGAAATAAATGGATATTGATTATCGGATCGGATCATTATGAGTATATGAGTATTCTAATATTTATTCGAAGTTGGGATTTTCATTAGGACTTTGAAGTGAGTTGTTGATAGTAGGTCTATAAGATATCGGCTTTTGGGATTATTGGACATAGTGCTGTTATAAGTTGGTTGTCAGTTGTTTGGGTCGTGATTGATTGTTTCTGATCTATTATTGTATAATTGTTATGCTAGGTTATTAACGTGCGAGTGTGTATCGTTGATGCTTGCGTGGACCGAAGGTGAGTAGGCCTATCGATTTATTTCGTGTGAGCTTTTGCTCTATAACATTGAATTTCATATGCCAATCATATTTGTGTGATATTATGTGTCATCCATGCATTTATATTTTGATAAATTTGCATGATTTGGATATTTTCTTCACATTCATCAAATTACATTTTCGTTGAATGAAGTTGCATGATTTAATTCATTCATCATGTCATTAAAATAGCATGAATTATGCTATTCATGTTTTAAGAATTAACATAATATATTTTCTGATGCTTATGCTTTCGAAATAATATTTGGATTAAAGATTTTCATTTCGAGAGTTTTGGAAAAATTTAGGACTAGTGGAGACAACCTAGTCCTAGAAGATTTTATCAAGATGCATATCATGACATATTTTCTGGAATAAATACCCCCGTAGTATTTCGCCTTTGGGGAGGAAGGTCTAGGACTCGAAGAGTCCCAAGATCGGTGAGGGGTGTGGTAAAGCATTCCTTGCAGCGGCGGATTCATTTGTTTGGAGTCTGCAGCAACCGGGGCATCCTGTGCTGGTGTTCTCATAGTGATGACAGCGGCGATGCATCAGCGTCTTCTAGATCTGACGTCTCCTCGAGGGAGCTTTTTGAGCGATTTAGTCGCTTGGGGCTTGGCACACCTGTTTTGGGTAACGTTTTTTCCGATTAAGAACCCTACCCGGTCATATTATTTAAGCTGCATGATTTCTATGATGTGAACCAAGGATTGGGCCACGTGATTGCATTAAAACTATATTTTATTAAGCTCATGAATTTAATTTGATTTTTTTTAAAGAAAATTCTTATTTTTTTATATGTATATATATATATATATAATGATTTTTTTTTTTAACTCTCATGATTTCTCTGATGTGGGCTAATGATTTTGGCCACGTGTGCATTAAAATATTTTTTTAAAGTTTATGATTTTAAATTGATTTAATAAAATAAAATATTTATTAAATGAAATTCTGATTTTCATAAAACCTTATTTTTATATGTAACTATCATATGAAATAATTTATCAGTGGGCTTATTCACTGAGTTAAACACTCACCCTATTCCAAATGGCTGGTTGTTTTATAACCAGGTAGCTCATCTTCTGGGGATCAAGGTAAAGTTTGAACCTTTCATACACTCCAAGGATC
This sequence comes from Acorus calamus, assembly GCA_030737845.1. Taxonomy (NCBI): domain Eukaryota; kingdom Viridiplantae; phylum Streptophyta; class Magnoliopsida; order Acorales; family Acoraceae; genus Acorus; species Acorus calamus. The sequence continues at coordinate 3,328,943 of CM060879.1, read as the reverse complement.
TTGAGTTAGCAATATTTGGAGAATAAATAATAGTCGCAGCCGACTATTTGGATCTATTTTAGTTTAGATTGCTCCCACAGGGGTGGTTTAGTGTGTCTTTTCATTCTAGTATTTTATTTATGTCGGACTCTGATATTCTGTAAGACCGCTAGTGGTTTATAACTTTTGGATATTGTTTTCATATTTTATCACTTTCAGTTTTTATTATATTAGTATTGTTTAAAAAAAAAGTACAAATTTTGGTCTTGTGTTTGGATTAAGTTTAGTAGCGACAAATTTACCGTCCGAGAAACGGTTAGGTAAATGTGAGGCGTTACAAAAATCTCTTGTTAATTTTGTTTTGTGTGCATCTGTTTGGTTTTCAATTGGAATCCTTTTGAAATCGGTGAATGTTGTGGATCTAATACCCTATATTGGTTCAGAAACTCGTTCAAATATGGGTGTGCTTTTGAATTGATTTTATATGGGCGTTCTTGGCATTTGTTTTTGAGTTTACAATGGATAATCAGGATATCTATATATAAAAGGCAATTATTGTCTATAATGTCTTTTTGAAGATGGAGTGCTTCATAGGTCAATTTTTTTCTACTTCTGATATTAGGGTCAACAAAGATTTATTAGGAAACAGAGTGACATTGTTGTGGTTATAATAATGGATTTTTCTTCTCCAATGTTTATTGGAAAGCTGGAATGAGGGCCGGTCTGATCATGAAATAAAATTATTCATTCTCAATAATTCAATCCTCATAGATTCTATTGAAAAAAAAATTTATCTGGAATGACCAATCATGAACACTGGAATAAAGGATTTCAAATGTGATTTTTCAGGGTATTCCAATACTAAGTAGAATGAGAATGAACGAGCATATAATATCATACCACATACCACCAATGTTTATTACTCTATTGGGATAACATTAGTCGAGAGCTCTTCATCTCCACCTAAGAGTTGTTATGTTGTAAACTTTGAAGGCTTTTATTTAAATTTTCCATATAAGGAGGAGGGTGACACAGCGGGCCAAGAGCTTCCATCTCTTTGGGAAGGTAATTGAATGGGCTGTCACTATTTTGTATTTGAAAGTGTCATATATGCTCGTGTTAGAGATGCAGGGGCGGAGCCTCCTTGGGACAAGGAGGGGCTCAAGCCCCTGCTTGAATTATTTGGAAAACAAATTAGGTAGAAAGATTATGATTGGGATGTTTATTAAGCAAGATGATTGTGATGTTTTTGTCCGTGGTTGACTGTCTAGTGAATTTCAAGTACATATAATTATCATGTTCTATGATATTTAATATTATCTCCAGTGTTCACTTAAAAATATTATTTATTATTTTTTGCATGGAATTTAGGCATCAAGTCAAGTACAGCATGAGAGGCGATTGAAAGATAAATATCCTCATCACTTAAGTAGAAAGGGTTATGCTGGACTTGAGGAAGAATTGGTAAGCTTTTTTATCATCTATTGGACCAACACTACCGCGTATACTTAAAATTCATATTTTCTTCATTATGGTTGGTAGGTTTCATCAGGGTGCACTGAAGAGATGGATTAGAGCTTTTTGTGTAAGAAAGCCAGACTTAACAAAGATGGACAATATGCTTCTGAGGCTGTACAAGAACGAGCTGCTGTAATCATAAGTTCTTCATATTTAAATATTTTTACAATCATTAATAAGAGTTATATGCATTTTTTAACTATAATTATATGGAACATATAAAACATTGATTTGAAATATTTCAATTGCAGACATTATATATTTGGATCTTGAATTTTAGTGAACGATCTTATACCTAACAGTAGGATCAAATGCTAACAATTGTCTGTACCGGATGATCTGACCCAACAGAGCAAAGAGGAAAATTTTGGTAGCCAAGGCTCACAAAATATACTTACGATGGCTTTGGGTATCCTAGAACATTCAAGTAGGGTGAGGGGTGTTGGTCATTTTGTAACTTCGACAATGTACTTTCGGCTACCCAAAATAACAAGCAGTAGCTAACGCATCAAGGAGTTGACACACCAGGTGGCGGAATTAAAAGCACAATTGAAGTTGGAGAAAGAAAGAGGTGATAAATCTAAACAAGGCTCCAACAATTTAAGAAAAGAATTTAGAGAAATAAATGCGAAGGGTCCCTCTAGCCATGAAATTGATATTACACCTCCAAAATTGAAGAGCTCTGTAAGGACAAATATCTTACTATAAATTTTATTTATAATTTTCAAGCAGTATTGGTTTAATATTTATGTTGTTATTTCTTTTGTTATAGTGGGCACCATGTCGTTTGATGAGTGGCATTGAACGTGCCGTAGTTGTTGTGGGCATGGTTTGCTATGAGGTTGAACCCAACGAAACTATACATACAATTTCATTGGGAGAATATAACCGGCTAGTGACTATTGTCCAAGCCTTATCTCCCATCAACCCCTCTTCCAATACCAATTGTAGATGAAATGACAACTGTTGGAGAAGCGGTGAGGTCATATGTAGCTTGGCCACACCATCTCATTCTTCTTGATAAGGTAGATAATATGGTAGATAATAATGATGTTTATCTATAAAAAAGTTATTGAATTCTATTTGTGCATATTTTATATAAAATAATTTGTGCTTTCAGAAAAACCAAGATGGAGATTCTGAAGTCAATCCCATCGAGTCTACTATCAAAGCCTCACTACAATAAAAGAGGGTTTTAGTGACGAGTGAAAACCGTCATCAAAACCTTTATGTCTGTCACGAAAGGCTTACTATGACGCTTGGCTGTCCGTCATGGTTGCACCAGTCACCATAGGTTTTTGTTAGTCACCGTAGGCGTTTGTGACGATCAAAGCATATCTGACATCATACATGACATTTGGTGACAAAGATACCCGTCACCATAGGTCGACAATATGTAACAGACATAAATGCCTATAATTATTGATTGTCATTCTGTAACAGACGGTGCGTGAGTTTCAATGACGGTTGACACTTAATTGTCACTATATGTTAATATGGTGACAGACATATCCGTTACCGTATGCTGATACATAACGGATGGGTAGCCAATGTTAGTCACCTTTGTAGATATTTAGTAACAAATTATCACATCATTTTTTAATATACAATTAAAATCAAAATTTTTCGTGATGATCAATATCTATAATTAATATACTAAAAATGTAATAAAAAAAATTTAGCATTACAAGCAATATTCAATATGACAAAAATATGAATATCCAAAAATTAATATATAAAAATATAAAAAATTTCTTCATATTAAACTCTCAACAATTCAAAACATTGTATCAACCAATAAAAAAATACATTAAAATTAAATTACATCAATTCAATAAATTAAAAAAATAGAAAATCAATCGCATCTTTTTCAATTGCATCATCTCTGCAGATTGATATCTGATTCTTGAATCCCCCGCTTACGCAGAAAGCTTGAATGGACTAATGCGTCATTTTTCTCTTCGGGTGCGTTTGGTTGCGCGATTGCGCTGCGATTGCGATTGCAGGAAGCTGCGTTTACAATCGTGCAACCAAACAGTTTTGTAATCGCAGTTTTAAACCCAGCGATTGTAGACAAATAGTGCCCAAAAGCTGGGATTTTAAAAAGCTGAGAAAGTGAGCTTCTTGCAGAATCAGGTTTACAATCGCAGATTCCTGCAGAATCAGTTTTACAATCACGCAACCAAACGCACCTCGTATCGCATCGAAGCCTCTAATTGGTTTGCTGGGATGAGAAATCAAATACTTCACAGAGAAATGTGCGTCATAGATTGGTTGATCTTTCCATTTAAATTCACCAAAGAGGGGAGGGAAAGGTGGTGAGGGCGTTGATGGGTGAAATAAAGTAGGGGGGGGGGGGGGGGCGCGTTGTTATGGCTGGTCTTGCAACCAACTTAAATCACACAGAAAAAAAAAAAAAAACTAGTGAAAACAAGAGAGATAAAAGGGATGGGTTGGGGGTGTTGAGAGTGAAGGGGGATTTGTCAAATTGGGTTAAGCTTTCATTTTTAAAATGTGAGGCATATGTGCTAGCACCCGTAATTACAACAATTTATTTGATATTATTTTACCATTAATTGATTATTGGTATATATGGTAATGATTATTAATTTGAAATTATATCATTACTTTATTTGTTCACCCATAAATGGTAATGATTATTTATTTGAATGATATTCCATGACAATTTATTACGTCTGTCACTATAAATAGTTGTTTTTTTTTTTACATTTTATAACATATTATTATATGTGTGTCATCATAGATATTAAAGAATAATTATGATTTGGCATTGTATGACGGTTTATCCATGGCTGTCATTATAACTAATTTTTAGGTGACGTGCAATTTTTATGAAAGTCACTAAAATATGATAATTTGAAAGATAACAAGTTGTGTCATGAAAAGCATATTTACAACGGTGTGCATTTTTACCTGTCACTGTAGTCAAATTTTATGTGACAATTACTTATAATGCTCGTCACCAAAGGCCAATTTTGTTGTAGTGCCTTTAGGGAATTGATTGTTAAATCCTTTGAAATTCACAAACATATTGAAATTCCCATTGATAAAGAAATATTTGGTATTAGCATTCCATTTATCATACCGATCGAGGATATTTTACATATTTGTGATATGGAACAATTGGGCGTCACATGTCTTATGGTGTACATGAGGTGAGTTAAATTATCATATCTACGTGGTATGCAATCACATATTCATTAAATTTCTAAAATTTATTCTTAATTTTCAACTATGTATAGAAGCTGAATGCAAATTCCAGTTATGGATTTATCAATCCTATTTCTGTGTCTGCTTCAAAATCATCAATAGTTGTGCGAGCTCTGACTGATAGGTTTGGGAATGCTTCCGATGTCGATTTATTTCTATTGCCTTACAACCCAAGGTAATTTTCTAAATTTCATAAGTTACATATATTTATAATGTTATGTTTATTGCATTTTTAATAATCTCATATTTTAATTATTGAAAATGTTTAGCCAACATTAGATCTTGTTAATCGTGAGCCCCAAAGAACACATAGTTTACTATTTGGATCCATTGGGGAATTTAATTCGTAAAGAAATCAAAACGATGGTAAACTTATATGTATTTTGATATTCATGTATCCTCATATTTATTATAACATTACTCTTCATCTCAAAATTATCTCTTTGTAGGGCATTGAAAACATACCACATGAGTATTAGAAGCAAGTAAAAAAAAAATTACCTTTTGGATTCAAGTCTCGGTATGTATGATCATTGTATCTTTTAATTTCTTTTGAAATCATGAAATCATAAAACATGGATTTAAAGTTGTTTCTTATGAAGTATGACACTTGGAATCACACGAGTATTGGATGCATGTATCCCTTTAGTCATTGGATCAGAGCTTTTTGTTTCTTGTAGCAATGCATTATGTTTGCTCCCAAATATTTGCAAGTCGTTTTGAACTATAGAAGATTATATCTTTGATGTCATTTAAAATTTTATCCGTGAATTTATGATTTACTTATATTTATAGTGTCCAAAGCAAAGAGAAAATATCGAATGTGGTGATTTTGTAATGAAGTACATGAAAGATATCATCGAAAATCCAGAAATTCATATTCTTCAAAAGGTAAGATCTTTATTTTTTGTTTAAGTTGATATATTTAATTAAATTCATTGGCTAATTAATATCATAATATATGTTGTATATGCAGTTCGAATGAATAGTCTCCTACACCGAAGATGAAATAACTACATTCAGAAATGAGTGGTGCAACATAATTCAAAAGTTTATATAATTGAATATTATAAGTACAACTGCAGTTTTTTTATTATGTTGTGGTTTTTATTTTGAAATTGGTGCCACTATTTAGTAGTTAAGGATCAACATGATATTTTGATGTGTTTGATTCAAATGCAAGATTTACTTTGGATACTTTTAGCTTGTATTTGCATGGAAACAAGTGGATGTATTGGAACAATTGTGTGGAAATTGATTTGTATCGAAATGATTTTTTGGGTATGATGATGTGGTTTTATTCATGAATAGTATTAAATATATATGCAATTTTGATTAAAAGATCACGGTTCAAATGTAAATGTAATCTTTTATATTGTAAATTATCACGGTCACCAAATAAACCGTAATCCTTACTAAGTGAACAATCACGGTTCTTATAACCACCGTGATAGTTAACCAACTAACAATCATGGTTTAGCCTAAAACTGTAATTGTTGCCCAACAAAAGATCACGGTTGCCAGTTAACCGTGATCTTTACCAAGGATACAATCACTGTTTCCTAAGAAACGATCATGGTCGCCTGTTAAACCGTGATCTTTACCAAAGTAAAGATCATAGACGCTAGTTAAACCGTGATCTTTATCAAAGAAAGATCACGATTATCCATTGTGATTAAATCATTAAACAAAATATCACGGTCACTAACAAAAGATCACAGCTCAGTAGATCACGATTTGCGAACCGTGATCTTTAACTTTTGATCACGGTTTTTAGCCGTGATCTTTGACCTTTTTTGTAGTAGTGATAAGTCAGCCAATGGTGATGATACATGAGTTGTGTTATCTATGGGTGTCATTTGTGTGATTGAGTGTAAGACTCATGTATAACTATGCTCATGATATACTTTTTCAGAAACATTGTAGTTCATGACATCTAATTTGAAAGCTTTCCATTGCCGGTCCCAAGCCCGAAATGAAAGGAGGATAAAGAAACTCAAAGCATGTTTATTTTTTCTGTACTATACATTTTTTTTAATTGAGTGTGTCAATTTATATATGCATAGAAGAAGGTGAGGGAAGAGTTTGATATTGGATTAAAAGTCTTTTTTTTTTGAAGGTAGAATATGGACTCAAGATGTGGTAGAGCTTCATGAAGTCCATATATCCTTAGGAAGGTGGAGAAGGACAATGCAGGACCACGGCCAGGGGGTTTAATGATTTTCGGATGTTGTGTATGCTTTTGTATAATGTTGTTGGTGTTTCTTATCTTTGTTTTGCTTTTAATCCTATCTATCAAGTAAATGTAGAAATTCCATTAACCCACGCATGTCTATAACATTATAAACATCTCTATGGAGCAGGTAACTTGTGTAATGTGTTTTTGAAAACCTCATATGTGGGAGTGTTGAAATCCGAACAATACTATTTATTATGTCAGACCAATAAAATTAGATTAATTATTACTTGTTTATGTGAACTTTTATGTTAAAATGAATCATGTCTATGTTCTCAATTTTGTAGAATTTATGTAACCATCCAATTGGAGAGTCTGTTCAATCTTATGAGATAGGTGGAAATATATAAATATCAGAGTTTTCAATAGATTAAACGTATAATCTATTGTTTTTCAACATTTGGGTATCAAGGTGCTATATTGTTTGGGCTCTTCAAAAGGTATCTTTAGTTGATATATTTTTAACATGTTGAAAAAGAATAATCTGTAATATATCAAAAAACAACATATTTTTTCAGTTTCAACCAAATAACAAAATAACATTCAGCATTTATAAAATGTACTAAAATATCATTCCAATAAGCACATATGTCAACTGGTTAACCAAACACACTTATCTAAAATACTACTTAATATTTTTCATTGAATCAAACGTTTTTTTTCCAAAACTCTTAATGATTATCATCATAACCTCTTTCTGCATTTATTAATAATCACTTAAATTCTGCTTTCCGCCGCTGTCAAACACCACCTTATTGTATCCAGCTAGACGAGAGTTTTGTCTCTACCAACAGTATTCAATAGGAGAAGGTATTTGTATTGAACAATAATTAGCTATTCAGTTTGATTCATAAAACGTATGGTTCGATTTATAAAATATACAGTTCCATATCAGATTATAATTTATAATAATGAATGATAAATCAAAATTTAATTAAATTGATAAACACATTTCACTTTTCTAAGAAATCACGTGAGCACCATTTAAAAAAAAATGGGGAAATTAATTAGGGGTCCCTAGGGATACCCTTGTATTAACTATTAGTCCCTGGAACATTTTACCTTATCTCCCCAAGTACCAAATCTATTATCTTTGGGTCCCTCTGACAAACAGACCACCAAACGGACGTTTAAAATACCTATTCTACCCTCCCATTTAAAACTATTCTCTCCCCAAAAAGCATTTCCTTACCCCTCTCCCCCATCGTCTCTACCCATCTCGCCAACTTTCCCTCTCGCAAAACCCTATCTGTCGAAGCCCTCCTCTCCCATTCTCATCTTCGTCGAAGCCCTCCTCTCCCTATCCCATTCTCATCTCCATCGAAGAAGCCTTCCTCTCCCCTCTCCCCCATCGTCTCTACCCATCTCGCCAACTTTCCCTCTCGCAAAACCCTATCTGTCGAAGCCCTCCTCTCCCATTCTCATCTTCGTCGAAGCCCTCCTCTCCCTATCCCATTCTCATCTCCATCGAAGAAGCCTTCCTCTCCCCATCATCGAAGCCCTCCTCACCGTCGATGTCCTCGGAGATGTCGTTCAAATTTGTTCAGAGCTTATTGTTTATTAAAAGAGATGTTGCATAAAGACTGATTGTTATCAAGGTTTGCACTGCCTTCTGCTTTTGAAATTTATCATTCCCCTATCTGATTTTGTGTTTCATTCATTAGTTATGACAATGAAGAAAAAAATATGGTTGTAATCTTACTGTAGCAATTGAATTTGTATTTCGTACACAGATTCTTTGAATTATAATAAACTCATATTTTCTTTGGGCAACAAATTCTCTCAAATTTGGGAGTCTATGATGGAGAGAGAAAATATAGGGAAAGGAGGGGGGGGGGAAGATGAGCGGGTGGTTTGAGAGAGGGGGGTCTGATTGGCAATAGAAAAATTAATATGAGTACACTGTTATGTTTCGTTTGTACACTCTTAACCTCTTGATTGTGTATCCTAACCTTAGGAGACTTAAATCTAAGTTACATATTAAATTGGTTGTGGAGGTTTTATTCGTAATGGAAAATGTGGGTTTTATTTGTTTACATTGTTATTAGTACACTATTATGTTTCATATGTACACCGTTAAATGTTTCTTTTGATTATGTAGTATATTGATATCATTTTAGTGCGTTTTCATTGGTCTGGGAGATATTGCTTTCATTCTAGAGTTTTCATTATATGTACATATAATGTGAACCTTGTCTACTATGTTGTGTAAGATATTACAAATATTGCATATATGGAAGTTATAGAGGATCAATAGCCATTAATGCTGTTGGGTAGGAGGTATTTTTTTATGGTTGATTTTTTGCATGTTTATCTAATGGTATATAAGATATATAAATCTTGAATGCAAATAAAAAATATATGGAATTTCTATTAACCATCTGTGTGTTCCTTCACCCTTCCCACCTGTGGATAAGTATGCTTACTAAAATTCTGAAATCATGATATAGGTGAAGCATATGACAAGATACTAAAGTTAGACAATAATTTATTAAAGATCCTGAAGTGCAATGTGTATATAAACATAATAGTTCTCATTTTTCCATTTTAGAACCTTCCAATGTTCATTGAGAGTATGCCCTCTCCATCAATAACCCAGTGCTTCTAGATGCTCAAATAATACATTACCTATGATTCGAATTTGACATATTGCCTATAATAATAGGCTATATGACATGAGAATCATAAAATGCTAAGACGAAGAGAGGATAACCAATATTTGCTTGAAAGAGTACATAGTTGACTAAAACGATAGTAGAATTCTAGAATCACTACATTGTTCGAATCACTAAAAAATTGTGCCCAATTACAGTTTGAATTTGGAACTCTCTCCATCAGCAACCCACTTGCTGTTGTCGTGTCTTAGTGGTGGATATGTATATATAATTGTGTGTGTATGTTTATTTTTATTCAAGTATATATAATTCTGTGTATATTTTGGAAGATAGAGAGCAGTCATATCTACAAACAGAACTTAATGTACACTATTATACTCCTCTTGTACACTATTATCCTTTTTTGTACATTATTATGCTATCTCTGTACACTGTTATGCTCTTAATATGATATAAAAGTTAGCTTAACATTGATCATTTTAATATTCAAGACTCTTAAATTGCTAGTTTTTTTTGTACTCTTTATAGTTATAAGGGTATCCACATGATAAAAAAAACTTTGAAATTCACTGTTATACTTTTACATTGTTATGCTTCTTCTGTACACTGTTATATTTTCTTAGTTATGCTCCTCTTATGCTTCACTTATACAGATTGTTCAGTATATTTTATATTTAATATGAAAATCCTATTATGATATAGAAACTTGGATTAGTGGACAACTTTTACTCTGGTTAGAGTTTATGTTTTGCAAATTTATTTTTCTGTAACATTGTTTGAGAAGTGATATGTAGATTTTTTTGCTTATTTTTTTCCCTTTTCCAGCATGAGGATAAAATAACTTAACATTTACTCTAACTTGCTAGTTTTGCTTGTACTTTTATAGTGATAGGGGTATTCACAAGACTAAAGAACTCCAAAATTCACTGCTATGCTCGTCTTGTACATTGTTTTACTCATCTTGTACACTGTTATATATTCTCTGTTATGCTCCTCTTATGCTCCACTCATACAGATTAGTCAGTATATTTTATATTTAATATGCAAAATCCTAATATGATATGGAAACTAGCTTAACATTGGTTTTTTTTTTTGCATTGTTTATTTTGACCTACATGCCCAATGAGTTACTTAGGCTTTTAGGCATAGGTACACATTATTCACCCATCCTACTTGATTTTTAAACAACAATGTAACTGTTTGAATATGTTATATGTTTATTGGTTATGGAGGTTTGATTGACTATGAAAAATCTGGGCATTATGTTAACACTATTTTATGTACATTGATATTCTTCAAATGTACACCCTTAAATCTTAAATTGGCCATGAATGTTTGATTGACTATGAAAAATCTGGGCATTATGTCAAATTTCTTATTCCATTTTTCATAGATGATGATTTACATAAATTGGCCATGGACACATGCAGTCTATTTCCAACTAAGGAATATATAAGTGAATTATTGGATGGAAAATCCTTGACAAAAATCACTTCAAAGGCAGTCATGCTCCTTTTGGTGCCTAGGGAGTGAGCAGGCATGCTCACAATGCTTGATCGTCCATTTACCTTCATGAATAGCTATTCATTTGTGAAGCCAAACCAAACTGATAATGAAACACTGATTCCTATTTTCCAAGTATTTAATGTATGCCCTTGTTGAGGATTCCTTTTTTTATGTTGATTTAAAAGTCATTTTTAATATTGTACACCGTTATTCTCTTTCTGTACATTTTTATGCTTCTTTGATACACTGCTATGCTTTATATGTACACTGGTAAATCATTATTCTAATTATGTAGTATGAGGACTGCCCACCACTGTTTCCAACATTTTTTTTTCACGTTGTCAGGTTGAAACAGAATGGCTCGTCCGCAGAAAATCACACCACGACGAAGTCCTCGAAACCAAAAAGCAATAATTTCTGATGAGGATGATCCTTTTACCTCCACTAGAAAGACTAGGGCATCATCATCTAGAGATGGAGGAGGAAATCCCATGAACATGAAGACTCAAGAAAAGTCTAAACCCAAGTCATCCACTAATATGAAGTCTAAACCGAAGCCATCCACCACAAGGAAAAAAAAGAAACAAGGTAAACTCCTTTTACAGGCACTGTACATTATTAAAACACGTGTATATTGTTAAAATGTCCTCTGCACACCATTGAAATGGCTTTGTACACTCTTAACCATTTTCGTACACTATTAACCATTTTGGTACTATCTTATAACAGGGATGGTGAAACCCTTTCTACCCAAATCGATGTTGGTGCAGCATAGGTGCTTCCCAATCTATTACATAACTGCCATGGATGGGATGGCAGTCAGAGAATGCCATAGAAGATTAATGAAGAAGACACCATTTAATATTTTGGTTAATATTCCAAGGATACAGTTCCAATCAGAGTTACTTGATGTCATCGTTAGCAGCTACAAATCCGATGGAGATTTTTTTGAGATAGGTGGACAACCGATATCTTTGACTGCCGAAGATGTTGCCCTGATCATAGGGCTGCCAGCCTATGGGGAGACCCCTAACTTGAACTCATCATCTACAGAGTCCGAAATCAAGAAGCGGTTCTTCAGTGATACTTCCATCATCACTAGGTCAGCCTTGAAGAACAGTATGTCTTCCTTGATGAACTCCGACGACCCTAAAGACATTCAAGATTTTGTGAAGCTTTGGATAGCTTTCATATTTGCATCGTTTCTGTTTCCCATTGGACACTACAACTGTCCAATACCTCTTTTCGGATTGTTGGATGATCTGAAATCCACATGGAAGTATGCATGGTCTGTTGCCATCCGCGATCAATTGATGGAGGGCGTACGGAAACAACGGGCCTGCATAAAAATGAGGGATGAGGGCCGATATTCCAAATCGTCAATGGGATACGTTTTTGGTTGCACCGCGGTCCTCTGTGTAAGTATCTTATCACTAGAAAAAAAATTGTATGTTTTTAAAGTCTTATTACTTTGTGAAGAGTTAATGAAATCTTTTTAATAGGCTTGGTTCTACGAGCACACAAGGACAACTAGATGGACGCCTACAGCTCACCATGTCTCCCCACGATTATTCAAGTGGGCGATGAAACTGACAAGGAGAAGGGGGGAGAAAAATGCTGACCCCTTCAGGGTGACCGCAACTGAGGTAAATATATCTATGTCATTGAAGTATATATGTGAACTATTATGCATACAGAATGTAAACTCATTCAATTATTTGAAATAATGCACTGTTATTTAAAATGTGTACACTGTTAAGTTAAAATTGTACACTGTAATTTCAAATATGTACACTATTAAGTTAAAATTGTACACTGTTATTTCAAATATGTACACTGTTATTCAAAATGTGTACACTGATAAGTTAAAAATATCTACTCTATATAGTACTGACATCGATTTTCTTTTATGTTGTAGGTTACGATAGACCTCAAGGTTGACGATGGAGAAAGATGGCTCCTCTATGGGGGTAGGATGGATAAAATGAAGGAGTGGAACACCCCCTTGAATTATTGGAATGAGAAGGATGAACAACAACAACAAGAGCCAAAAAGATTGGCTAGTGTGGTTCCCTCTCTCTCATTGAAGAGGAAATTAGGGTCAATTCATCATTTCGGAGGAAATAAACTAAGGAAGAAACTAAAAAGGATGAAGGGAGAGATGGAGGTGCTCAAGTCAAAGGTGGAGTTGTTGAAGGTTCAAAATGCTCGGCTATCTAAAGAACTTCAGAGAAAGGAGGACGAGAAACTACAGGAAAAACTTGGGAAGGAGGGAGAAGAGGGGGGAGAAGAAGAAGGGGAGGAGGAGGCCTCTCAAAATGATGAATATTATATAATTAGGAGATACGACTTTGATGGTGGACATGAGTCAGGTGGGGATGACAAAGAACCCTATAGGATTGTTGATGTTAGCTCCCAAGAGACGGATTTATCCATTGTTCCATTCAGTCAGGATCCCGACGAAGGGTCATTAGAATTGGGGCCATTGTCTGTCATTCCTTTTAGTCAGGATCCTAATGAAGGGATCATTCAGGGGGTGCCAAAAAAGGCCTCCTATGTTGAGAGGTTGAAGAGGAGAAATAGGACGTCATCTTATTTACTGCGGTCACCATACTACCATGGATCTGTGAAGAAAGAGTTGCTCAAGGCAATGGGTAATGTAGCACAAGAAACAGAGGTGTTGTTGTTGACCCCCCCATCACCAAAGAGGAAAAAAAAGATGACCAATGTGCCATTCAGAATCCCAAAGAGAAAGGTAAACAAATGACAATCTTTGCTTAAAAAATTATAAATTAAGTGAAATAATATAATCATTCTTCATATATTATAATTTGCAGGTCCTCACAGAGAAACGAAGAAACTATCAAGGGAAGAGGTTCTTATCTGCCGAAGACGATGAGTTGATTAATCAGTTTTTGTCTTTACCAATCACAAGGTATATATGATAAAAACATTTAACAATCGTTTTAAATTTCATATACACAGTTAGCTATTACCATATACATGATGTACATTGTAGGGATCCGTACTTGTGCATTGGAGAGAAATGGATTAATGCCTGGCAAATACGAGATGTGCTTTTCAAATTAGAATTGGAGGATGACGTAAGTGAAAATATTTACAATATAGTAATGTGTATGTCCAATAATTTGTCTAATGGTTTGTACTTGTGATAGGCTTTGGATATATATTTTGGTATCCTTGAAGACGAGCAATCTCCCACAAAATGGTATTACGTGAGTTCTTGGGCCCAGGTAAATTCATAATTTATTGTCCTATCATAAGTTATTAGACAACACATGCGTCTTACAGTGACATCTATTTTTTATTTTGTCATGATGTGTAGAAAACACTCAAGGACAGTCATCCCCTGTTAGAGGACGCTGTGTCAGTAGAATCTTACATGAATACTTTGACTGGATTCTTTAGGGGATGCACCACAACAACATTGATGGACCTTGACATGGTTCTTATGCCCGTCCATTCCGATTTTAAAGGGTGCCAACATTGGCATCTATTGATGGTGGATTTGAAAGGCCATCGATTCGTAGAGTACAACTCTATGAGAAATGTTGCTGGATTTGAACAATCAACGGACAGATTAGTGAGTTTTAACATTAGTACACTATTAAATTTTATTTATACACTGTTAAAGTCTTAATGTACATTGTTAAAGTCTAAAATACATTGTTAAATTCTCATGTACACTATTATATTTATATGTACAGTGATATTGTTCAATTACAATGTGCAGGTTCAGTGGCTGAAGATGTATTTTAGACTTCATCATTTCATCTCGAATGTTGAAGACTGGCCAATCATAAGGGATGACCAATGTCCACAACAATCTAATGGGTTAGTAACCTTGAAATGTTTGTTCTTAAATGTTTGTTCTCATTATTAATTTCTACAAGAACGTGATAAGATAATATGTTTATTGTGTTTGTAGGGTTGATTGTGGCATGTTTGTTCTTAAATATGGCGAGCACCTCATAAAAGGAACGGACATGAATTTTGAACAAAAAGACATTCCAAGGTTCCGAGGGGAGTATGCAGTCAAAGTCATTCGAAAAGCTAAAGAGAGTGAGAGTCGGATAAAGAAAATACAAGAAGACAGTGAAACATATAAAAAGCAAATGTGTTTGTAATATAATTTTGTGATGGTGTAATGTGTTGTACTGTTTTACATTGGTGGTGGTGAAGTTTAATATGGTACTGATATTTTATATCTTTTAAACAAGGTTTTGCACATTGTTATTCAATTGTGTACACTGTTGTGGGTGTTACAGGTTTTATATGTTATAATATGTACTTTTATGCAATATATGTACCATGTTGTTGATGTTACAGATTTTTTATTTGACATTTTGGACACTGTTATGTAGCATATGTACACTATTATAGATTTTACAGGTTCTGGATGTTACAGTTACAAGTGTTACAGAATGTCTGTCATGCGGTGTACACTGTTATAATGCATATGTACACTGTTATATATGTTACAGGTTCTGACTATTACTGTTATAGAATGTGTTTTTTACATTGTGTACATTGTTGTGGATAATATGTACACTATTATAGACGTTACAGGTTCTGTCTGTCATTCGGTGTACACTGTTATGTGGCATATGTACACTGTTATAGATGTTACAGGTTCTGACTGTTACTGTTATAAATATTACAGAATGTGTCTGTTAAATTGTGTACACTGTTATGCAGAATATGTACACTGTTATATATGTTACAGATTTTGACTGTTACTGTTATAAATGTTACAGAATATTTTTTTTGCATTGTGTACATTACTATGTAGCATATGTACACTGTTGTGCAACATATGTACATTGTTAAGCAGCATATGTACATTGTTAAAAATATTAATAGATATTAAAGGTTTAAACCGTTTGTTGATAATGCGCTACAAGAAATAAGCAAACGTACAGATTCAAACATGCATGACTATATCATTTTTGTTTTACATCATTAAGTTCTGAAATATTAGATTGTGCAAGATACATCATTCATCAACTGCCACTGGATTCCTACATGTCTTCCTGTTGTGTCCAAATCCCTTACACCTCGAACACCGATTGTGAGTTATCGCATCTGGATCTGCCTGTGACTCTATTCTCTTTTTCTTCTTCCTCCCTGGCCTAATCTTCGTGAACGGTGGTTTGATCAATATGCTACCTTCCTCCTCTTCAGCCGGTCTTTGAACGCCCACCACAGGTAGTATTGCACCTGCATATGCTTGACGGAAAGTATCCGATAGAAAATATGGTGAACAATAATCATTGATGGAGCGGTTTATTTTCCACACTGCAGCACAAGCATGGACACAGGGTAACCCAAACACTTGCCAACCTCTACATGTGCACGTCCGATCATTGAGGTTGACTGCTTCACCTCGTCGCCCACAGATCTCGAAATGATTTCCATCTGAACACAACACCTGCAAGCCACGACACCCTGCTTGATGCTTCTCCATTTTTTCCATTATTGATGGGCACAAGTAAGTCTCCCACTCGCTAGCCTCATTGCGTCTTTTATACATCATCTCCATCATTTGAACCCTTATATGATCAACCATCTGAACTATTGGAAGATTGCGGGCTTCAAGTATCCATGAATTAAAAGACTCAGCACAGTTAGAGTACAATTCTCCATATCTTTCCCCTGGAAATAGGGCATTTGCCCAATGGTTTGGATCAGAATCTTCAACCCACTTTGCGGCTTGTTGAGAGAAACACCGCATTTCAGCTATGGCTTTTCTGTAATCTTCAATTTTCAATCCATAAGCTGCAGCATCTAGTAGTTGAAGTAATTTCCTTCTAACAGATATATTGAATTTCCCAGTGATCGTCTCTTTAAAATTCATTTTCAAATGTCGTAGACAATGAGAATGATATGAGTCTGGAAAGACTGAAGGAACAGCTGACATTAAACCCTTACCCCTATCAGAAATGAATGTGATTATTCGATCCGGAGATATGATCCCTCGTAAGCATGTTAATGTCCATGCCCAATTATCTTCTGTCTCTTGATCCACAACTGAAAATGCTAATGGAAAGAAACCGTCATTCCCATTCTTAGCAATGATCGCAAGCAAAATACCTTTATACTTAGATTTTAAGAATGTTCCATCTAAAAACAACATGGGCCTACACCCAGTCTCAAAGCCAGCAATTACAGCACCAAAACTTACAAATACTCTTCGAAATCTGTGATCTTCAGGAGTGCATTCCAACTCCACGTAGCTTCCAGGATTCGTATTCATCACCGCTGCAGCATACCATCGAAGATGATCAAATGAAAGTGCTTCATCTCCATGTAAATCCTTACAAGCTATTTCTTTTCCATGCCATGCCTTGTGGTAAGGCAAATTGATGCCATAATCTCTAAATACATCTTTCACTATATCGCGAGGTCGATATAATGGAGAATCTATAAATTTATTTCTTGTAATCTCACCCACCCATCTTCGTGATGCTCTCGGATGACCGTTTGTTGATATTCCTCCACCACATGAGTGAACATTGTTCATCGTCTTGATTTGAAAGTAAGGACCCAACCCCACTCTAGAGCAATGTACACGCCATCCACATGAAGGAATCTTACACTTAACTGTCACTCTTACTTTGTCATTCTTCACGTACTGAAAATCAAATGAATGTGCTATGGCATAATTAGTCAGCTGAATTCTAAAATCTTCGACATTTTCAAACTGTTGATTGATTGAATGAATACAGTTATCCCAAAAACTTGTGAGCATCCCATTTGATGTACTCCCGCAAATGGCTTCCCCTTGGGTGACCATGCTACAAGATGTAGGTGCAGTATTTGCCATGTTCACTTGGATTGTGTTGGACATCCTGCAATTTATTTCAATTATGAGATGCATTAGGTATAATAATATGTACAACACTTTTATCTATGTCTGTGTACACTATTAGTAATATGTGTACACTAATAAAATTCCTATATAAAATGACTATGAAGGAGCATAACATATTTTTACCTTATTCCTTCATCTCCATCACAAGTTTGTCCATCATTGAGGGTAACATAGATCTCGACAACCATAGCTCCACACATCTTATGGATGTCGTACATCTTCTCTACAGCCTTATCATTCCCAATAGTGGGTTTAATCATTGTTTTCCCTGGAATTTCATACTTCATAATAACTTTGGCCGCATCGAACCCCCATCTTTCCACTAATTCATTGACAATGTAAGCATACGTTGTTGTTTTACATATGCTAACTACCTCGGCATCTCCCATATATGTACAAGCTGCCATGATTGGTTCCATTCTTCAACAATGACAAATTAATCTGCAAATATTAAAAGGCAACTAACATGAATTTCATGTTTTCAACATATTATAACATGCATGTACATTTAATCACTTTTCACACATAAACTGACAATAACAGTGTACGCCATATAACAGACACATTCTGTAACATTTATAACTGTAACAGACAGAACCTGTAAAATCTATAACAGTGTACATATGCTACATAACAGTGTACACCATGTCAAAAAACTCATTGAGCATCTAGGTCAAAATAAACAATGCAAAAAAAAAATGAAATATAGATATTAAAAGCTTATAAACAATCCTAAAAGCCTAAGTTTCTATATCATATTAGGATTTTGTATATTAAATATAAAATATATTGATAAATATGTGTAAGTGGAACATAAGAGGAGTATAACAGAGAAAACATAATAGTTTTCAAGAGGAGCATAACAATGAATTTTGTGGTACTTTTGTAATGTGAATGCCTCTATAATTACAAAAAGTATAAATAAAACTAGCAAGTTAGAGTACTAGATCCTAAGATAAGCAATGTTAAGCTACTTTCTATATTATATTAGGATTTTGCATATTAAATATAAAAAAATGCTAACCAATCTGTACAAAAGTAGCATAATAGATCAAATATATTGATCAATCTATATAAGAGGAGTATAACAGTAAAAATATAACGGTGTACATAAGGAACATAATAGTGTATAAGATGAGTATAATGGTGAATTCACAAATGAACGGGAAAAAGATAAGGAATAATCACAAAATGTTCCAAGATACAAACAAATCAAAATAACCATCCATCTCATTCAATGAAATTCCACAAACCATCTCATTCAACGAAACCCACAAATCAAAATCAATACATATCATTCAAGGAAAATCAAGTCATCTCATTCAATGGAACAGGGCATGTGAGTGTAATAACAAAAGGAATTCCACCAAAACTTTCAAAGGAATTAATGGCATTCCAATATCTGAATCACCAGACAGCATTGAAAAACAACACATAAATCTGATCCAAGATAAACTTTAAACCAAACATGTCAGAAGTTTAAATTTATACCTTTGTGTAGATATGGTCGATGGCGCGGTCAATGTAGCCGGAGTTGTTGGCCTCCTTCGTAGCACGGATCGGCGGACCTCGTCAATCGGACGGTGGAGGGGGGTTTCTTTGATGGGGATGAGATTTTGGGGAGAAATGCCAAAGAAAACAGGGTTCTTCACCGTTGATTCGAGCTCCCGAAGCTCCGGGCTGTTAGGGGGAGAGAGAGGTCGAAAGGGGGTTAGGGTTTACACAGGGAGAGAGAGATCAACAGGGGAAGGGGGAGAGGGTTTTAAGTGAGGGGTATAAAGGGTATTTCCAACAGTTGTTAGTAACCCTGTTAGTTTGAGGGACCTAAAGAAAATAGATTTTGAATTTAGGGACTTATTATTATTGTCAAACAGTAAATGGACTTATTGTTATTATGAATATAGGGTTAGGGATCCCTAATTAATTTCCCCAAAAAAAATTATGATAGGAAATAATCCACTCTGAGCACATAAAATTTTTGTTTTTATTTGGAAGATTCAAACGCGTTTCCTGTCTAATCACGTGTCAGAGATATCTTTTCAATAATGATGGTTGACCTTAGAACAAAAAAACAAAAGGTAAGAAGGAAAAGATAGATCAGTTTTCGGTGAGATATGAATGAGTATAATATAATACTAATTTAGGTGCACGCGCTAATGCGTGTGTTTATCAGTAATTAAACATATATCATAATTTTTAAAACTTACTATTAAAGATACGTCATAACAAAAGATACATCATAAATAGTAGTTATTGTATCCTTATTGAATTCTAATATCACGAGTAACTAATCGGGGTTGTTATTTATTTATATTGTATTTTTGTATGAATATAATGACGGTAGTGCACATAAATATAGACTGCAATGACCTAAAAAAAAGAGAATAAACTGATAAACAACAGCTCATTTGAAAGACACTAATTCTTTTTAATCTCACACTCTGCCATAAGCCCATAAGAAATTGTTTTATTAACTGATTATTAATAATTGAATTCTAATATCAGGAGTGACTAATCGGGGTTGTTATTTATTTACCTTGTACTTTTGTATGAATATAATGATGGTAGTGTACATAAATAACAGCTCATTTGAAATACACTAATTCTGTTAAATCTCACGATCTAGCACGACTTTAGGGACAACAAAGACTACAAGCCCAATTTGACATAAATGTTATAGGAATTGTTTTATTAACTGATTATTAATAATTGATTATTAAAATATGGATGAGACACATATTTGTAACAAAGATAGGGACCTGGTTAGGAAACTGGTAGAAGCTGGGGACCGATGTGCAAGTAATAATTGAATTCTAATATCACGAGTGACTAATCAAGGTTGTTATTTATTTATCTTGTACTTTTGTATGAATATAATAATGGTAGTGTATATAAATAACAGCTCATTTGAAAGACACTAATTCTCACGCTCTGGCACGATTTTAGGGACAACAAAGACTGCAAACCCAATTAATAATTTATTATTAAAATATGGATGAGACACATATTTATCTATTAGTATATGGATGAGGCACATATTTGTAACAAAGATAGGGACATGGTTAGGAAACTGATAGAAGTTGGGGACCGATGTGCAAGAAATCCATAAAAAGACGAAATTGACCGGTTTTAGCAAGGGGCCTAATTATTAATAATTAATTATTAAAATATAGATGAGGCACATATTTGTAACAAAGATAGGGACCTGGTTAGGAAACTGGAAGAAGCTGGGGACCGATGTGTAAGATATCCATAAAAAAGATGAAATTGGCCAGTTTTAGCAAAGGGCTTGATTATAAACTAGTATAACTTGGGGGTCTATTTGCAAATAGCCTAGAGGAAAAGGAGTGGGGGCTCTTCTGTAAAAATCCCACACACCGTTTTGTCTCGACGTGTTTTTCTAAGGACCGATTTATAAATATTATAGATATAGGAGTTGATCTGGAAATAACCAATCTAAGCAGGTCAGAAATTTACAGAAATATCCCCTTCATTTCATCTCCACTCTCTTTTATGCTCGGTCATTTAAAAATGTTTACAGGGTACAATGGAAAATTCAAAAAAGTGTCGACCTTATCTTATTCGGTACCAATTCTTTTAATAGGATTCTAAGGGTCTGTTTGGTTGCGCGTTTGGACGGATTCCTCTTTTTGAAAAGCTGAAAATCCCCAAACGCGCAACCAAACGGGTCGGATTTCTGTAGAATTAAAAGCTGAATTCCTTTTAATTTCTCTCTCAAAATCCGTGTTTTTAAAATCTCAAAAAGAACGATTTTTTGTTGGAATCGATTTTTTGAATTGAAAAACAACTTTTTCTAGCAAACATTAAATTCCTTCTAAATATTGATTCCTGAGTTAAAAAAAGTATTTTAAAAAAAGTAAAAGTCTAAAATCATTTTAAAAAACAGATTTATTTCAAAACCTAATTTTCAATATGTGTTTCCAAACAGAGATAACCGACTGTACTCTATACAGCTCGACTCGATACCTACCCCCATGTGACCATGTCCCATAGATGCCCTGCAAATACCGATATCAATAACTTCCAATTGGGATTGGGAAACCTTATCTTATCTCTTCCATCACCAGGGAGAGAGAGTTTGTGAAGAAGAAGAAGAAGAAGAAAAAGACAGAAGATGGAGACAAGAATGGGTAGCTTGGTTGGAGTTCCATCTCTCCTCCTCGCACTTCTGATCTTCATCACAAGTGCCTCTCTCTCTCTTTCCACCTCTTCTTGGATTGTGAAGTCCCTCCCTGGCTTTGATGGTCCTCTTCCCTTCCATTTGGAAACCGGGTCACCTCTCTTTATCTCTCTCTCTCTCTAGTGGCTAGTGGATTAGTTGTGTTTGTAGGTTTGAAGACATATGTTTGAGTACATGGTGGGTTCAGGTACATAAGAGTGGATGAAGAAAGGGATGCGCAGCTTTTCTACTACTTCGTAAAGTCTGAGAGAAGCCCTGATGAGGATCCTCTTCTTGTGTGGATCACTGGTGGCCCTGGTTGCTCTGTTTTCTCTGCTGTGGCTTATGAGATTGGTGGGGACTGTTTCTTTTCTTATCTTTCTCAAAGTGTTTGTACAACTGTTCCTTTTTCTATACTCAATTCAAGTTGTTTCATTAATTTCATTTATTTGCATTAATAAAGCATATGTTTTGATCTAAAAAATTTACATTTTTTTAAATGCATATTACATAATATATACTTTATATTTTTATAAAAATAAATATGTATATCATTAAATTAAAAATATCATTTAAAAAAATAAAAACACATGTGAACTGAAATTGGGACAGAAAAATGGACTCAACATTATCCTTTTATTTTTATCTCTCTTTCATTGATGACATATTCAATGGAATTGATGTTACTTAGGGCCTTTGCATTTTGATGTCAAGGAATACAAAGGAGAATTACCTACTTTGGTTTCGCATCCTTATTCATGGACAAAGGTTTCATTTGCTTCTTCTTAAGCCTTCATTAATATAATTATCATAAGATTTGACTCATTTTAGTAGGTGATTGTATCAAGTAATTATTTTATCTACTTTTGTTTAAGGTATCAAGCATTCTTTTCATCGATTCCCCAATTGGGACCGGATTCTCATTCGCGAAGGGCCCCAAGGTTTATTATGGTGGGGATGTTAAATCTTCCAAACAAGTTGTAAAATTCATCAGAAAGGTATATAGTCTTTGATACAATAAAAGTCAGCCCTAAGATCATATGGAGAATGGGACCTATCTCACATGATTTTATTTTATGCTTCTATTTTAAATTATTTCTAATTTAATTTTCAGTTTTTACATAAATAATTCTTCATTAAAAGAAATCTCAATCCTCATAAAAGAGAAGAAGAATTATAATTAAAAATAAAAATAAAATAAAATAACACACATATATTTTTAAGTCGCCATAAACCATAGGCTTTAGAGATCGATTCATCACTTCTTCGTATTTGTGTTTTAGTACTCAGATTTAAAGGATATGTTCATTTTTAATTCCTCCCAATGACTAAAAAGAAGACAAAATAATTTAGGGATATGTCCCTCCCAGTGACTAAAAATGAACATATCTTTTAAATCTGAGGACTAAAACTCAAATACAAAGAAGTGAGAGATTGATCCTTAAATCTTATAGTTTATGTGGACTTAAAAATAAAAAACCCAAAAAAGAAAGGAAAAAAGAATAACAAATAATTGAAAAATAACAGAGAGATAGTATGTGATGGAATTTGAATTTTTTATTTTTAAATCAAATACACGTAATATAAAATCCCGATAAAATAGGAAAAAAACCTAAAAGAACCAATAAAAGTGAATATGGATAATTTAAAAAAAAGGTTATAATAGTACTTTAAAAATAAAAAATCTTGATAAAATAAATAACAGAAAATAAAAGAATACAAAAATTAATGGAGAAAGGGACAACAAAAAAATATTAAAATGAACCAAAAATTTTAAAATTATCATGTAGCTCAATTTGATTTATTTCTTTATAAATAAATAAATAAATAAAATAAAACATCGATAAAATAGTAAAAAATAAAGAACTAAAAAAAGGTGCACAAAGAGAAAATATAGATTTCAGTGCACTCAAAATGTGGGGGCCTCTAGGTAGCTTATAGTCAGGGCTGACCCTAGATAAATTTGAGTTAATTTAAATTTTAATGGGCAACCTTATGTGAAATGTTTCCTCCTTGGACAATTTTTGTTCTTTAAGTGGCTGGATGATCACCCTCAATTCTATTTGAATCCTCTCTACATCGGCGGGGATTCATATTCTGGAAAGGTTGTTCCCATCATTACACTTGAAATAGTGAAAGGTAATACCTCTGTTACAAGTAGTTGTAGTTTATGGGAATTCAATAGAAAAGTTATTCCATGCATTCAAATTCAAAGAATTGAATTCTATTTTAGAATAGCAAGCCTTTCTTCCTCTTCAGGTAGAATGACAAGCTTCCCTGAACTTTATGTGTCATGCCAGATATTGAAGCTGGGAAACAGCCATTCCTCAATCTTAAGGTATACATACACTTAAAAATTATCGACATTTTTTTCTATATCAAATTGCTTACTGAATTTGATTTGGTGAGATTGTCATGCAGCATTTCGGATATATATGATTTCTGTTTTATTTCTTTATTTCGTTTGTTAGACTTGGTTATTTTTTAAAGATGTTAGGATAAGATGATTTGTGAATGGATTAATTATTTAGATATAGTTGGTTATGATTTAGGTAGTGTAGATTCGGATTCTCTGTAACTAATAAAATTAAGGGAAAATCGATGTAACTCCTTAGAAAGTTAGGTAAATCGGAAAAGGTCATTGCAAAATCTTTAAATCGCTATAGGCCCACGTCTTATTAAGAAACTTTTGTTTTAGTCTCTGCTGTTACACCAAATAACCAGGCCAAAGGTTAAGGGCATTTATGCCCCTTGAAAGAGACAAGGGCAAGTTCAAAAAATTTCAATGTCTCAAGGGCATTTTAACCATAGAAAAGGACCTATTTCAATATTTTCAACTTTTCATGCACTTATTCTAATATGAGTTTCGTAGATTCCGTCAACCACATAAAATATTCCAGAGTATATACTTTCTCTTTTGAAAGATTTTTAAGTTGGGGACTAAAATCGTTAACTACAATAAAATCTAGGGACTTATGGCGATTTTAGGATGTTTTATGTACCTTTTTCAATTTACCTAATTTTCAGGGAGTTCTATCAATTTTTCTCTAAAATTGAAGAGCTGCTACACATCATTTTTATAATTCAAAATGCAATTCCATATATCTCATTGTAAATTTTTCATATTTTTTTTATATAAAAATGATATCATTCAATTCATTGAAGTATATATTTTACATTTTGTAAAAGTATATACCATATTAGATGTGGTATATGATTTAAAAATAAAAATAAAAGGGTAGAATTCATATAACCCACCTACAAACCGCCGGAAATCCATATAACCGCTGACTTTTCCTAAAATCCATATAACCCCTTGAAAACGCATGTGTAAATCCAAATAACTCCGTGGGTTAAATTTCTATTGACAGATGAAGAATATTTTGTTTAGTTTTAACCCTTGCTAAAAATATAGTATACAAAAAACCCTTACAATGTGTCAAAAATATAAGAAATCTTCTATAAATGACAATTTTATCCTTCCGGATAGGATTTTGTAATCTATTTAGAGGGATAAAATCATCATTTATGGATGATTTTCTGTATTTTTAACACATTGTAGGAGGTTTTGAGTATATTTCATTTTCAGTCAAGGTTAATCAAACGGAATATTCACATAAGATTCTTTATCTGTCAACGGAATTTTAATCTTAGGGGTTATTTGGATTTACATAGGTGTTTTCACGGGGTTATATAGACTTCAAGAAAATTCAGGAGGTTTTATGGATTTCAAACAGTTTATAGGGGGTTATTTGAAATTTTCCCAAAAAAAACATGTAAAGTAAAATGTATTACATGTAACATTTGTCATAAAATTATTTTATAGTCCCCTTATTTCTGTGTAGTCATCCTCATCTTGTTATTCAAGCATCATGTTAATCAGAGTATGCTTGTTTATTTAGTATCTTCATCTTGGGTGCTAATTATTAGCATTAGTTTTTTTTTTTTTTTAATTATGAATGTCTCAGGGTTATGTGGCTGGAAATCCATTTTCAGATGCAAGGTTTGATGACAACTCGTTTGTCGCTTACTCCTTTGGAATGGGACTTATATCCAAAGAACTATACAAGGTAATATATATATCCGTATATTGACAAAAAAATGTTAGGAGTGTCAAAAAATAAAAAGCTCACTTGGTTGTTATTCTTTAGTCAGCTAAGAAGAGCTGCGCAGGACAGTATGCAAAGCCAAACAATTCACAATGTGTGCACGATGTTGCGGCTATAAACAAGGTGTTCTGTTTTTTACTTGGAAGGAGAATTTGAGGTGGAATGTCCTTAAATGCATACAGGAACGGAGGATTCCAAACACAATTTTTTTTCCCCATGGAATGAAATAAGAATGAACGCCAAACGGACTTTTAACTTTATTAATCTCATCTTCTCTTCAATTATGCTTGAAGGAAGAACTGACATGTTGGATTTAACCAGTGTATCTCAGGATTGAGTAAAAACCATATTTTGGAACCAAAATGTGAGATGGTTTCCCCCCATCCAAGGCAGAGGAGATCCCTGGTGGATCAATCTTTAGAGCTTGTGTCACCACCCTCAATTCCTGACATAAAATGCCATCGGGTAACCCCTCCCCCTTCCCATGCATGTTAAAATGACATAAGGCCTCTTTTGAAAATTAAAATTCTCAAAAGCTATTCTTAACTGGCTTTTTCATAAAGTTATTCTCAACCAACTTTTTCTTACAAAGCTGTTTTATTGACTTTTAACATATAACAACCAAAATCCATTTAGAATTGATTGTTTTTAAACAGAAGTATTTTAAAACAATGATATGTACTTGCAGAGCTATGGTTTTTTGTTATCTTACTACTGGGCAAATAATGATACAGTTAGAGAGGCTCTCCATGTTCAAAGGGTATGTATATGCAATTTTTTGGTGTAACTCATCATATATTTAATCACCAAAAAAAAAATCATATATTTAAAAGTTATATCTTTGGGTGTTGTTGGTATCAACAACAAAACTCCCAACATTGTAGCAGAGTAGTGTAATGTATATGCTTTATCTTAAATTTGTTCATAAGTTATAACATATACTGTGTGCTAATAATAATACAGGACACAGTTGAAGAGTGGGTAAGGTGTGACTTTGCTGTACCATATGTCAAAGATGTTCCAAGCAGTATTCCATATCATCACATCCTCACAACTAGAGGTTATCGTGCTCTGGTGTACAGGTGAGCTTAATTTTCACATTCAGAATTCAATGTGGAAATTAACATGATCTATCTATTAAAGCATATATTTCTTGTTCTTGAATAGTGGTGATCATGATCTGTCTGTCAATCATGTGGGCACACAAGCATGGATAAAAAGCCTCAATTTTCCAATCGTCGATGACTGGAGGCCTTGGTCTGTGGATGGCCAAGTTGCAGGGTGAGATCATTATATCACAATGAATTATCTCTTTCTTGAATTCACCTCACAAGGGAGTTAATCTAAATCAATTTATTTCTTTTTGTTCAAAACAGTTACACTAGGTCATTTGCAAACAATTTGACCTTTGCACTAGTGAAGGTAAGCAATTCACATTCATCAAATGAATTTTTTTTTTGATGGGTAATCAAAATTTGTATTGCTATAAGATCAAATGCTTTACAAATACACAGTTGTTACAAAAAGTTAGACTAAGTACTAGGGGAACTCATCACATGTAAGCCTCACCTGCTCTCACAAAACAGGATCATTCCCTATTTATAGTCTGCTCTGTTTAAATTGGGTTACCTATTACGAATGTAACCGAGCATCAGCTTGTCTTGTGCGATTGCTTCTTGAATTTCGCTCCATAATGTCGCCGGTCTCACTATGGTCTCTCCTTTTATGGACTGATAGGCAGCTAGTAGGTCCGCAGGAGTGTTGCCCTCTCGATGAATGTGAGATGCCCTCCAGGCTTCCAAGAGTGCCAGACTCTGATGAGTGTGCCGAAGTGATCTGATGGCAGTCCATGGGATCCTGCCTTTGCCTTGTAGCCACGCCAGAGCTGTGGTGGAGTCTGTCTCAATCCAGACTCTGGTAGTATCAACGCTCTGCACCAAGGTGACACCTCGCTCAATCGCCTTTAGCTCCAATAGATTAATGGAGGGTAGATCAAGTCTCCCTGCTATACCTGCTATAAGATCTGCTCTATCATTGCGAAGCAGGGCGCCGTATCCCCCTCTCTCTTCAGCCAGTGAACCATCGGTGTTCAATTTTAACCAGCCCTCCTGAGGGGGTTTCCATACTACTGTAAGTGAGATGGTATCAGCAGTTCTTGTTTGTAGCCCAAAAAAATCAGCAATTTTGGTTGCCTCAATAGAGGGAAAAATCTGAAAGACCTTGGATTGAGTGCGAACTTTGATACTTTCCTTTATTTGTTGCAACAACACCATTTTGTGCTTCAACTTGTTGGAGAAGACCCGACCATTGCGTTCTATCCACAAGTGCCAGATGGTGGTTGTGAGAATGAGATAAGCTACCTCTTTTTTGAAAGGATCAGTGAGGTGGGCTGCCAACCAGGGAGATAAAGTATCAAAGCTATAAGGGGTGGCACTTCGAATGGTGAGCTCTCTGAAAACAAATGGCCCATATATATCTAGAATAGGCACAACCCAGAAAAAGGTGGTCCACCTCCTTGTTCCAGTCAAGCACAAGAAACAAGTTATGGATTGGGATAGTCCCCATCTGTTCAACCTTGCAAGAGTAGGTAGTTTATTTTGAAATGCCTGCCAAGTGCATAGGCTATGCCTGGGGGTTTGAATTGGATGTCATAACCACTTTGCCCATTGACACACATCTTTGCTTGAGCGCACTGCCTTTCATGCTTCTGTGAGTCCCAAAGAGCCAGTTTTACTTGGAGGCCAAATGAGGAGATCAGGACCGGAGCCCCCAACTTCTAGATTTTGAATTTCAGTCCAAGCCAAGTCAAATTCCATTGGTCTCCTTTGTGGTTTACACCGTTTGCCATTTTGGATGAAGGCTGCAACAGTAGCCCCTTTCGGAGGTCCCCAATCATATGATAAATGTCTTCATCAAATGAATTGCATGACCGTAAACTCTAAAATTGTAAATTTTTTTAGTGGTTTCAATCTTCAAAAGTGACACATCTTGAATTCTTAAGAGATGGTCCCATATAACATGTGTGTTCACAGGGTGGAGGGCACACATCTCCAGAGGACAGGCCAAAGGAGTGTTATAATATGTTTGAGAGGTGGATTGCTCACAAGCCCCTATAACTCAGCTAATCTAGACAGTTTTGAGGTATCAAGTGTTTGGTTTCTTGAGCACACCATCATAACTTATTAACTTATACATATTTTAATCAATAATCAACCTTGGAAAAAGGTTGGGTTTTGTTTTAAAATGCAAAGAGGCATGAACAGTTCCTGTAGGCTGTTTTAATGTTTTGCAGAAGTTATAATTATATATACTTTGTTAGCTAATCGGTACTCACTGTAACGAGGTATGTACCTCGATAGAATTTTTTAATGTATTTTATAAATAAGTTCATATAATTTATTAAAACATATACTTCAATTATATTTATTAAAGTCATTTTATTAGATGAGATATATTATTTTTAAAAATAAAAAAAAAAGTGTGTGCTTTCTTTTTTTCAGTGTTTCATCTTTGATTTTCACTTATTTATTTGTGACATTGAATTTCCTTTTCCAACTATTACTTAACTACAGCTCTTGTAATTCCATTTTAAATTTTTTCTTTGACAGGTAAAGTTTGGATGCTCGAACTAGAACTTGGAAGTGGGAGACAGGAAATGCAAAATAAAATTGGAAGCGTTTTAGTTTAAAATTTGAATAAAAAGATTACCGGAATTGATTCATTCCACTTATTACCCTATGCAATTTATAATAATACTGAAGCCCCCGTTTGGATACTGAATATGACTTATTCTTGGGTATACAGTTATTCTGGTATAAGTGAGTATAAATAAGGATAAATTGATTTTGTGTTTTGAATTATTCTTATTGATAAATATAAGAATAAATGTTTTGTTGTTTGGCTAAATTGTGAATAAAGTATGGATAAAGATTTATAAAATGTAAAAAAGTAATGATAGTTGATTTGATAGGTGATTTATAAGATATGATGATAGTTAATTTGACAGTGTGTCCACATATTTTTTGGGTAGAATAACCTAGGATAACTTTTATTTTAAGGTTGATTGAAATCCATATACCACTTTATATCAGTTCATTCTAGTATAATTTTTCTTGAGTTATCCAGGCTTTCCAAACACAATAAAATTTCTATTCGAGATTATCCCAATTTATTCTCATTCCAAACATGGGCGAAAGGATTAAAATTGTATTGTCAAATTTGAATGCACTATTTTCATTAAATATGATATATATCAAACTGAGGGTACATTATTTTTTTTATTTTTTTTGAGAAGCGCGTACAACAATATTGATCATCTATTTTTTGTTGGAATTTTGGAAGGGCCTTCAAAGAAACAAAATTATCACCACATACACATTAGACACAGGTAGGCTTATCAATGGATCAAGTCCGGACATGGATCCGTCCCGGACCGATTACACGTGTAATATACCCAACCCGATTTGAACCTGACCCAGTGGACCCGAATATACAAACGGGTTATGTCTGATCCCACTCCGTCCCAATCCGTTGGACCTGAGACCCGATTGTTTTATTAATATATACTCATATATTGCAAGATTATTAATATTAGTTGATCCATAATTTTATTTCTAACTTAACTCATTTTTTGTATCCACAAACCCTTAAATTATAACCCATAACCAACTAAGCCCAAAACCACGTTCTCTACCAAAAATGTTTATTTTATGACACAAATCACCATCAGTTCTCCATTTTAATTCATTGTTATATTGTTTAAATTTTTGTTTACTTTGAAAGTTTGAATGTTATATATTAGTATTTACTGTCTTGAATGTTGTTTAGTAATTCAATTATTTTTTTGAATTGTATAAAATTATGTTCAAACATAGTGTCAGAAAAGGCTCAATAATAATAAAGTTTTATTATAAAAAATTTCAAATATAATGATAAAGCAAACAAATTCATGAGCTCTCTCTTTTTTCTTTCTTTTTTATCAACCCTCCGCATCGGGTCTGACCCGGATCCGACGGGTTTAGGTCCAGGTCCACATTTTCAAGAATCCGTCGAGTCCTACCACAGGTCAGATCGTCCATCCTGATCTAATCCAGACCTGATCCGTTGATAGGCCTACACACAGAGTGAACTCATTATTCAATGGTTAACAATGTAAAACATGTGGTACATTCCGTTTGGTTGCGCGTTTGGGCGGATTCCGCTTTTTGAAAAGCTGAAAATCCCCAAACGCGCAACCAAACGGGTCGGATTCCGGTGGAATCAAAAGCTGGATTCCTTTTAATTTCTCTATCGAAATCCGTGTTTTTAAAATCTAAAAAAGAACGATTTTTTGTCGGAATCGATTTTTTGAATTGAAAAGCAACTTTTTCTACCAAACATTAAACTCCTTCCAACTATTGATTCCTGAATTAAAAAAAAGCATCCCAAAAAAATCAAAGTCTAAAATCATCTTAAAAAACAGCTTTATTCCAAAATCTACTTTTCAATATGTGTTTCCAAACGGAGTCTAAAATTAAAGTGATCAAGCTAACGAAATCCTAGGAAGATGTACAGACCATTAATACATTATTAATACTAGGAAAGATATCTGACTCGAGAAACAGCCCACATGGCTATAATTTTTTTTTTTTTCAATTTGCTCTTGGAAAGAATATTAATCCATGGTCTCCAAAGGAGAAGGTGAACCTCAATCATATATGAGACCTAATGCAATTGGACATAAATATTAACCAATTGAAGCAATGAGACTATATTATGAGGAATCGGATCCTCTGCTTTACCTGTTGTGTATTGTGATCGGCTTGATTTTTTCTTTAAAATGGTCTCATGTCCTTTGTAACATCAAACGGTGAATAATGAAAAGTATGGGCCCCACGTTTGGGTTTTTTTTCCGCTGACGGCAGGAGTGACTTTTCATGTTTTTAATGGGTGTTTGGCAGCCCTTATTTTAATTGTTCTGTTTTTAGTTATTTTTTTAATTGTTCTACTTTTGGCTTCAACAACAATTGATTTATTTTCTCTAAAAAAACAACTGATTTATTTATTTATTTTTATTTTATTCATAGTTTCATTAGTTTTTTAATAAATTTTTGTATTTTTATTTCAGTACATGCATGTTTTCAGCCTTAATTTTAATATACATATATTTTATTTTTTTGAATTTTTTTATTTAAATCATATTAACTAAATACATGAGACTAAAATTACTACGACAGAAGGGGCTAACATGTGCACATGAATTTTTAATTGAACAAAAATCATATATATAGAGAGAGAGAGAGTAATGATATGGTGCAGTCTGCGTGAACCACACATATATATCTCTTATTAAGGTATATGCGTCGATAGAGAAATCATATCATTTCATCGAAGCATATGCATCATTGGGCTATATGTGACGTCTGGCCCAGACCAAGAGTCTCAAAAGGTCCATGGATTGGGTGAGGATGAGAGAGTTTAGTCCCACATTGCCTAATGGGAGGAGATTGTCTGTACTTATATTTGAGCACAGCTCTTACACACAAAGACGCGTTTTAAACCCGTGAACCCATTAAGGGCAAAGTAGACAATTTCTTATTGTGTAAGTCTGGAGCGTTACAATTGGTATAAGAGTCTGTCCATTATGCAATGGTGGGTGTGGATAGCCTCACACGAGGACGTGTGGCCTATTAGGGGGGGGTGATTGTGACGCCTGGCCCAAGCCCAAGAGTCTCAAGAGACCCATAGATTGGGTGAGGATGAGGGTGTTTAGTCTTATATCGCCTAATGGAAGGATAAAGACTGTGCTTATATGTGAGCACAGCTCTTATACACAAAGATGCGTTTTAAACCCATGAACCCATTAGGGGCAAAGCGGACAATTTGTTATTGTGTAAGCCTGGGGCTTTACACTATATGCTTCCTTTACCGACGCATATACACTTTTAAGAGTGTATATACATAGACCCTATATATATATATATATATATATATATATAAATGATTGCGTGCGGCGAACGGCAGGTGCGGCCGTGACGTGGGCCGTTCGATCGCGGGTCCATCGCATCCAACGGTCGACGTGAATCGCACCCGACCGTCCGATGCGATGGACCCGTGATCGACGGCCCGTGATCGCTGCCGTGCGGCAGCGATCACGGGCCGTCGATCACGGGTCCATCGCATCAGACGGTCGGGTGCGATTCACGTAGACCGTTGGATGCGATGGACCCGCGATCGGACGGCCCATGTCGCGGCCGCACATGCCGTTCGCCGCACCTAATCGCGAGCGTATATATATATATATATGATAAGGTGCGGCGTGCAGGCGGGTGCGAACGCGAGGTGAGTCGTCCGATCACGGGTCCATCGCATCCGACGGTCGATGTGAATCGCACCCGACCGTCTGATGCGATGGACCCGTGATCGACGGCCCGTGATCGACGCCGCACGCGTCCGCACGCTGCACCTAATCATTCCTCTATGTATGTATTACCTCCGACAATGAAATGTGAAATGTATCTAGAAGATAAGTATAAATTGTATAATTTTTTTTTACTATGGATGAAATTTGAAAATAAGTTTTTATATATTTATTGAATTACTGAGGAAAATTAGTTCAACTGATACAAGTGAAATACATCTCATTTGGAGAACTCCAATAAAATCAAACTGCCTCAACAACATATTTCATATTGGAAAAGTCACCAAATCACATTCACCAAAATGTAAAAGAGATATAACTTATACTTGTCCTTTTAATACATTTCATTGTCACAAGTAAAAAAAAATTATATACGGGTAACCACTTTTGAAAATTATATAGTCTAAATTTTATCTATATATATATATGAATGAATTTTTTTTAATAATTTTAAATTAAAAATTCATGTGCACATGTGAGTTTCTTCTTCAGTTTCAATTTTAGTCTAATATGCTTAGTTAGTATCATATTATGCATTAAAAAAATTTAAAAAAATAAAATAAGGGGGTGTTTGGTTCAGCTTAATATAAGAGCTTTTTCAGCTGAAAACTGAATATGAGAGCTTATTGAGTGTAATCGTGTTTTCTTGACAGCCCAATATAAGAGCTTATTTTTCCTCGTTCAGACAAAAATCCTCTCTTTTTTTAAGCCGAATTCGGGGCCCTTATTTCTCCGCTCTCCGCCAATCGCCTGTTTTAGAGGTATGTGAAATGACCCAGCTACCCTTGCTACTTACCCCAAATTACAAATGGTATATATGTCGTTTTCGACCAGCTCTCTCTCTCTCCTCACCCCTTTTTTTCCATCGACGAGTTTGAAGAAACAAAAAAGGGAAAACATGGCTGAAAACCCTAAATGGATGCTTAGAAAACGCCGTCCGTTCCATCAGAGCCAATCGGAAGCTTGGATGCTCGGAAGATCGTTAGCCCCTCTCTCTGATTCTCTTTGTTCTCACCACCCCTGACCGTCGGACCATCGCCGAACAGCATCTCCGTCTCCGTCTTCGTCTCCCCATAGTCCAAGTTCGTCACTCCTTTTCGGATTTCCACTACATCTACCTATTGAGGTAATACCACTCGTTTCAGTTAGGTCTTTCATGATTTTTGAATGTTAAACCATTTTTCAGTGTGGGTTCATTGATGTGTTGCTTTGTATCATGTGCTTTTGATGTGCTCTACATTGACTGTAGAATCTACTGATCAATTGCTTAATTTGGTGCTAACACAGGGATCTAGTAGAATGTGCTTGCAATTTTTAGATTTTGATATATTCATTTTTTTCTGTTTTGTATCATGTGTTTGGGCTTTGATTATATTTGCATGATTTTTATTAAAGTTTATCAGTATAAACAGTTTCAACAGCTACCTTAGAAGATCTTATCAAGTACTACTTCAAAACAATCCTATCATCAGTGATTAATATCCTGTCCCACAAGGCCACAACAGATCAAAAAACAATTGCAGACCTAGTAATGATCTATCTGTCTTTTAGTTGAGGATTGGCAGGAAAGTGTTGTTTTTATTGGTCTGGTTTTCTTTGAAGGACACAAGTAACAGATCCGATCTCTGTTTCTTCCCCACCCACCCCCCGCCCCCCTTTTTAGCAATGATAAAAGCACTGACAATACCCTATCAACTACAACTAGCAAGAGTGATCATCCATGTGAATCTTATATTGGAAAAAATTTCTGAGTATTATGTCATGCATCTTCCAAAATTTGATTGTTAATAATCAAATTGTTTACCAAACATAATGAGAAAGTAATAGCTCTTCATACTTTTTGCATCTATATTCCTAGTTGCATAAAAAACACAGTGTGTGTAATAAATATATTTTCTTTTGGTCGTTGCATGTGGCATCACACAGATTGTTTATATCAAAACTCTCAAATGTTCATAATTATTTGATTAAGTAGGAAGTTGAGCAACGAGAGAGAGAAGGACAGCTTGATGAAGGATTTCTTTTAGAAGTTAATGCACAATTACGACAAGTGAGAGGTCTTGGATTCTTATAAATATATTTTATTCTATTTTATCAGATTAGTTTATGTTTCACTTAAGAGATTCATTTGAGATTTGTCTGAAATAACCTGTATAACACATGATTAGTTTAAAATGGCATTTACATGTCTGCAATAAGAACTAGAGTAGTTTTATCTACATTAAAACATTGGTTATCTTTCTCTTGAAGGATATATGAAATGGACATACCCATATGGGGTGAGACCGACTTGGAAAACATTTTGTCTTTGTCATGTTTCAAACTACATGTTCAACATTTACTACTCTATGGTTACCGTTTTCTACAAGGTGGACTCATATCAATAATGGTTCATCTGAAATAAACATCACATTTGTCCAGATCAGTTGAGAGCTAAAATAGTATTGAAACTGAGTTTTAGAACATTGCTCATGCCTCATGGATTTGTGTTTTACAAGGGCCCAATATCCCACAGGTTGGAATTACATGGACCTCAGTCTTCTTCTTTGAATGCTTAACAAAGAGAAGTTGGATGCTCTCCCCTTCTCTAGGGGCTCATGCATAGTATTTACAAAGTAAAAGTTTATAAGCATAGGGTGTTTTCATGACTTCTTTCTGATCTTTTTTTGTCCTTTACGCGTAGTGATAAAATTATGCCCACAATCATCAGATGATGTTGAAATGCTTACTATGAGTCCATCTGCTCCTTATAGCTTATGGGTAGCTTTCCAGTTTCTTGTTCTCATTGCTAGCTTTGTTTGATTTGGCACTTTGGCTGATGAATTTCCTTAGAGATGAATGTTGAATTTTATATGAAATGTTTCTTCTTATCGCTTCATCTAGACACTCCAAATTGATGTGTCCTTTTTTCAAATAATTCTTTGAATCCCTTCATCTTTGTTGGA
The DNA here is from genome assembly GCA_030737845.1 of Acorus calamus. NCBI lineage: Eukaryota > Viridiplantae > Streptophyta > Magnoliopsida > Acorales > Acoraceae > Acorus > Acorus calamus. The sequence continues at coordinate 3,292,330 of CM060879.1, read as the reverse complement.
TTGTACTACTATGAATCAATTTAGTTCCAATACATTAATTTATGAATTTAAATTAAATAAAAGAATGAAAAATAGTCCACCCATTTTCATTTGATATGTTATAAATTGATCCATGTCTGCGAAAATAATTGATATATGCAGATACATTCTGTGACCCTATGAGGTTTTAGAGGCAATGGCATTATTGATAAAATTGCGCATAGACTGAAAAAGAGAAGCGTATGACGGGGCAATGCATGCCAATAATTAACACCTTGAAAAGGTCATGAAATTCTATTTAAGTGTCTCAAATAACAACATTGAACCATACCTTATACCTGCAGTGTCTCAACCTTAATTGAAAGTGGATCGTTGTAACTGGACATAAATACATAATCTGTTGATTTGTGCAATATTGGCATTTTGCTCTTTCACTCATTTTATCCTGATAGTTTTCTTGTGCAATTATATTCAAATCTACAGTCATTAATCTAGTTATTAAATTCATTCTAACATGCCAAACTCTTGCAGCACCTGAAGAAGAATGGAATAAACTGCTGATTGATGGTTTGACTATTGAAAAGGGAGACATTTCACCAGAGGAGTTCTATGCTGTAGTAAAAAAAACGAATTGAGAGAACACTGATCCAAAATTACATGGAGCACCCATGCCAGATATACAATCTACCATATACCAAGAAAAGTTGATATTATTTATTCTGTGAGGAGGAATTACTTTTCCCAGAACGCATAGGCAGAGCCATGTTGTTACTAAATTATACAGGAAGGATAGCATTTAATTGACAAGTTTACAGTGAACTTGTTTGATTTTAAACCACAACTTTACTGATAATCAATACTTCTTTGGATGTTGTTCATGTTTATGTATCATTTTGATGGTTTTTGTGATCTTTTTTTGCTTGTACTCCTAACCATCAAATGACTGTAGAAGTTGGATTATGAAACCAACACTGTAATGTAAATATTCACTGCTCTGGTTATTTTATTTTATTTTTAGAATGTTGTAACATTCTCATGTATTTATCTATTGTAGCATAAAAATATATGCAGCACAAGTACTATGTTTGTGTGCTTGGATTATGCTAGATGATCTACAGGTTTTTTTTAATTTGAATAATAAAATGTTGTACTGGTTCTGATATTTACAATGTGTAGAATAACATGATATGCAACTTTGTTAACCGTAGGTGAGAATTGTCAAAATATTTCGAGAAGTATGTCATTACACCTACTTTTCAAATATGGTAAATATAGATTGTATATTTACCGCTCTTAAAAAGCATACATGTTCCGTGTTATTTTTTAAAAATCTGTATAGGCTTGTATCAGGTTCTAACAAGTAATCAAAGTGCAGTATAGAATAATTTATTAAATAGACAAATATCAAAACATATTTTTTTTAATAAATAGAAAATATAAGCAAATAATTTTTTTCAACCAAACACCAAATTACATTCAACACTTATTAAATGGACCAAAACACCCTTATCATAAGCTCTTATATTAGTACTGAACCAAACACACTTATTTTCATAAGTGCTAATAATTTCCGCCGAACCAAACACATTTTTCACAAAAAAATCTTAAAACTTATCAGGACTTATATAATCTGCACTTATGAATCAGGACTTAAAATCAGCTTTCCACTTAACCAAACGGCCCCTAAGTGTAGATTGAAATTAAGATTGAAAACATATATGTGTACTGGAATAAAAATACAAAGACTTATAAAAAAAATAAGTGAAACTATGAATAAAATGAATGATATAATAGAAGAAGAAAAAAGTTGTTCAAGCCAAAATTTGAAAAAGCTTTTATTCAAAAGGTGGCTGTCAGAGTGTCAGACCCATTAAACATCAAAAGCTATTGACACTCAACAAAAATAAAAAAATTTCATGAGACCCATGCTTAACTGTTCGATACCACAAAGTACACGTGGCAGTATTAGAATAAAAGCCAAACAAATCCTAATATACAGTGGCCAAGCAGAGGATCCGATCCCATATTATGAGGGATGTGATCTAGTGAGTGATGAATCCTAGCAGATTTCATTAGTTTCCAACACGGGATTAACATGTGTATAAAACTATCCTTAATGTCACAGAACTCACATATAAAAAATATGAAGTGATACGTATATGTTCATAATAGAAAGTGTCACGGGATAAAATTCCCGACTAGAAATTTTTTTCCCGTGCGGCATCGATGTCCACACCGATCATCTCTGACACAACCCTTAGATACCCACAGATTTATAGGAAACCCTCTTCCCAACCTTTTATTCAACTCTCGAAATACAAAAAAAATGTCTCAAGGACTTGTGTGTCTGGAAGAATCACACTTACACCTTTATATAGACTGCCTCAGTCTACACTTACAAAACTTAGCCACACAGGAGCCCACTTGCCAATAACTTCCCCATGTTCCCATCATGGATTAGTTACGGCAGTTACCTTACAAAACTTAGCCACACAGGAGCCCACTTGCCAGTAACTTACCCATGTTCCCATCATGGATTAGTTACGGCAGTTACACAACTAGCACACTCTGCCCACAATTGTGGCAGTTACATAACCGAGCATGATAAGCATATTTTTTTCACATTTAAACCCGTTAATTTAGTTTTCTATTCCTAATTTTATGTGTAATAATGACTAATATTCAAAATTTATATGTTATTACAGGTAATTGAGATAAATGATAATTGTCAATACAAGATACTCTATAAAGCATTTAAAGATATGAATGAGAATCAAGAGGACTCTAGAAAATCCAAAATTATGATAGAAAAAGATTTGGTGAAGAGAGAATAAAAAATCAAATTCCAATCAAATATTCTTCGAATCAATGTTGAAACCGTCACATTGTTTTGACCATAACGTTTGCCTCAAGTATTGCATTTTGGCCCAAAATATGGCGTTGGAAAGATATTTTCAAGATCTAAAAATAAATATTTCATGAATATTTTGCAATTCCACCATATTAGGGGTCAAACATTCATCCGAAAATTCTGCAGAAAATCAATGCATTACCAATCATACAATAATCAACATGGATCAAATAAGATAACAAGGCTACAGGAAAGTAGTAGCCAATAAAAAGAAATGATGCGAAAGTATAATATACAAATTAGTCTGTAAATCAAAAACATTATTACAAACTCGAATACACGATAACTATCCTGTGAGAGTCCAAGTCTAGTCTAAATAAAATCATATGTGCAACACGCACGATTACCAGTATATACACAAAGAGAATGGGATTGCTGACAGCCTCGCACTTGCTAACCGAAAGGTGGGACACTCTACGCACGAACCACGCCAGATAGATGCTCTAGCTCCACGCCAACCCAGTCCCTGGTGAAAAATAACACACGAGGGGTGAGCTACAAGCTCAGTGAGTGGCAAGAATCTAAGCTCTACAAATATAGTATAATATTAAGCACATTGCTCTTGTAAGGAAAAATATATGCAGAAGAACCCCAACCGATACATGTCACGTGGAGACGTGACCTCACCTCACCTCACCCTTGACCCGGAGGGGAACTCCTAGGACTCTTGAAAAGCAATTAATTCATTAATAGTAATGTTTAGTATCTCAAACTAGTACAACACTTCAAATATTATCTGCCTCGATGTATAATACGTTACGATGCCTTGCATCATCCGGTAGCCCTCTCCATGGCGGCCTTCCAAGATAGGTACGAAGCCACAAGGTATTGAAATACACATTGAGCCTCCTATGATGGGGTGGCACTATCCAGGGTAGCTTCAACACTCGGAAGCTTCGATGTACGACAATACGGGAGGAAGCACTCCAATGTCATCCTCACCTTCACCCCTAGGGTGACATGGGACTATTAGAAAGGAAAATCAACTCATTAACTCCCTTAACCTTCCGGTATCCCTCTTCCTGACAGCCTTCCAAGATATGTACGAAGCCACGAGGGTATTAAAATACACATTAGACCTCCTATGATGTAGCGGCAGAATCCAGGATAGCTCCAACGCCGGATAGCTTCAACGCGGATACGAGGTAAGGGAGAAGCATTCCACGCTCACAATACGATCCTCACAGATCAACTATTATTCGCTAGCAATTACCATTGCTATACAGAATTCCATTGAATTCTCGCACAGATGCATCCCTTGGATGCGGGGGAAGGGGGGGGGGAAGAAGCTAAGTCCTCGCACTCAATCATGACAAGACATGATCCTAAAGGCGAGTCATGCACACACCTAACACAGATAGGCCTGACATTCTATCATCATAGCTATCAGATAACAAACTCCAATACAACAATGAATTCTCATGAATTCCCATAGAAATGCATCAATCGGATGCAGACAAGATAGCTACAACATTTGCATGCTAAAACAAAGTATGATCCTGTAACGTTTCGGTATTTTTCGACCTTATATATTTATTTTAAATATATAATGGAAATTTTAAAATTTGATTTTTTATATTTCATTTTTCAGATTTGGCGGTGGGCCCAAATGGGTCCAATTTGATTTATAATTATGATAATTATAAATTGATGTTGAAATAATTATTTTATATTTTTCTGTAGATCTTTATAGTATTAAGATACTTTGGTTGAAATTTGGTGAGATTCGGAGTTCGAAAAATTTGATTTTTAGGCTTAGTGTCAAGTTATTGGGCCTAGGGATCTAGTTGCGAATCCAGAATACATTTTTATAGCCTTCTGGGACTTTTCTGTAAATCGGATAGGTATCTGTTTGTAAATCGGATAAGGACGTCATTGTAAACTGGAAACACTTCAGGGGTCGTTTTGTAATTTCGGTAAACCCCTTTAAATAACATGTTTGGCTTAGGGTTTTTCATCCAAATCTCAGAAGTTATGAAGGGTTGTGATAACCTAACCCTAAATGGAGATGGTGGGTGGTGTAACCGGATCTAAGGTGAGATATCATTCCCTATTGATTTTGTTAGTTTTAATTTATTTTTGTCAAGATATGATTACGTCAAGTAATTGTTTGGGGAAGAAGTTTGATGGATTAGGGTTATAGTTTGATTGATTTAATTTAATGATTATTTGATTTGATTTTTATGGATCTCAAAGGAATTCTTAAGATAAAATTAGATTTATTAGTTTGGGGATTTAATGGCTATTTTCGGGTTGATTTTATGCTTGCACGTAAATCATTTTTTTTACTATGATAGAGTCGTTTCTGGGAAAAATGTATTTGACAAACAGAAATAGGTTTTGAAAAGATCTTTCTAACGAATCATGAATCGTCTAATTCGGAGTTAAGTGTAGAAAGTTATGATTTTTGAAAGATTTCTATACGGTTTCCTAGAATTCAAATATTTAGCTTGATGACCAAGTTTGATAAATGTTAGAGATTTAGATGATCCCAAATTTGATGTTTAATGAAGTATAGTTTGTTTTGTGGGTTTTGATGATTTTATTGATCTTGAGAACTTAATTGGAATCTTAAATCGATAATTTGGTTTAGTGGGATCAATGAATATTGATTGGATATTGTTGTTATTTGGATGTAAATTGATGAGATTTGAGTTACTCGATCGTGGAATTATAGTTGAGCCTTATTGGATTTGTCCAAATATTTATTCGAGGATTGATCGATCATACGGGTCTTATGGAATAAATGGATATTGATTATCGGATCGGATCATTGTGAGTATATGAGTATTCTAATATTTATTCGAAGTTGGGATTTTCATTAGGACTTTGAAATGAGTTGTTGATTGTAGGTCTATAAGATATCGGCTGATGGGATTATTGGGCATAATACTGTTATAAGTTGGTTGTCAGTTGTTTGGGTCGTGATTGATTGTTTCTGATCTATTATTGTATAATTGTTATACTAGGTTATCAACGTGCGAGTGTGTATCGTTGATACTTGCGTGGACCGAAGGTGAGTAGGCCTATCGATTTATTTCGTGTGAGCTTTTGCTCTATAACATTGAATTTCATATGCCAATCATATTTGTGTGATATTATGTGTCATCCATGCATTTATATTTTGATAAATTTGCATGATCTGGATATTTTCTTCACATTGATCAAATTGCATTTTCGTTGAATGAAGTTGCATGATTTAATTCATTAATCATGTCATTAAAATAGCATGAATTATGCTATTCATGTTTCAAGAATTAACATAATATATTTTCTGATGCTTATGCTTTCGAAATAATATTTGGATTAAAGATTTTCATTTTGAGAGTTTTGGAAAAATTTAGGACTAGTGGAGACAACCTAGTCCTAGGAGATTTTATCAAGATGCATATCATGACATATTTTCTGGAATAAATCCCCCCGTAGTATTTCGCCTTTGGGGAGGAAGGTCTAGGACTCGAAGAGTCCCAAGATCGGTGAGGGGTGTGGTAAAGCATTCCTTGCAGCGGTGGATTCCTTTGTTTGGAGTCTGCAGCAACCGGGGCATCCTGTGCTGGTGTTCTCGTAGTGATGGCAGCGGCGACCCATCAGCGTCTTCTAGATCCGACGTCTCCTCGAGGGAGCTTTTTGAGCAATTTAGTCGCTTGGGGCTTGGCACACCTGTTTTGGGGAACGGTTCTTCCGATTTAGAACCCTACTCGGTCATATCATTTAAGCTGCATGATTTCTATGACGTGGACCAAGGATTGGGCCACGTGATTGCATTAAAACTATATTTTATTAAGCTCATGAATTTAATTTGATTTTTTTTAAAGAAAATTCTTATATTTTTTATATATATAATATATATATATATATATATAATGATATTTTTTTTAACTCTCATGATTTCTCTGATGTGGGCCAATGATTTGGGTCACGTGTGCATTAAAATATTTTTTTCAAGTTTATGATTTTAAATTGATTTAATAAAATAAAATATTTATTAAATGAAATTCTGATTTTCATAAAACCTTATTTTTATATGTAACTATCATATGAAGTAATTTGTCAGTGGGCTTATTCACTTAGTTAATTGTTCACCCTATTCGATATGGGCTGGCTGTTTCATAACCAGGTATTGTGTATTCTAAGGATTAAGATGAACTTTGAAATTTTTGCATCTTTCAAAAATTTCTTCGACGTAGCGGTTCGAGGATAAATTATAGTTGCGATCAACTATTTAGGTTTGTTTAGTTTAGATGGCTCCCACAGGGGTGGTTTAGTATGTCTTTCCATTCTAGTATTTTGTTTATATCAGACTCTGATATTTTGTACGACCGTTAGTGGTTTGTAACTTTTGGATATTGTTTTTATGTTTTATCACTTTCAATTTTTATTATATTAGTATTGTTTTTTTCAAGTAAAAGAAAAAAAATGCTAGTAGCGACACATTTATCGTCCGATAAGTGGTTTGGTAAATGTGGGGCGTTACAGATCCTGACAACAACAGATCATAGATATACCTGTCACAAATGAGGTCAAACAATTGAACATACACACAATTATCACATGAGATTTTTTATCACAACAAGGTGCATGGACCAAATATCCAAAGAACCTAGCATTCAAAAATTAACTGCATTTTCTAAATCAATCACATGATTCCACTATATGCACAAGATAATAGTGAGACCCATTTATTAGCTATTAATAAGTACAAGCATATGCAATTAGATTCCCTAAACAAACAGGGAATCGACAAAACACTATGTAACTTATTAATATAAGGTCATGTTATACTCTATACTTAATGATATATAAGATACCTCAAATAAAACTAACAAGTATAGAATCCTACATATCATAATTCACATATAAACCTAGCATGCAAGTTATTTATCATAATATGGATCTGATATAGCAATATAATTCAGGAATCAAGATTGAGTATAGCTATACAGCCCCACGGATGCGCGATGTATGAGTACATGCATCGAACGCATCTCAAAATGGGTGGATCAAACCACTCACAAGTACTTGGATCGCCGCACGTCCGGTCTACGAGATCTGCAAGAACAACCAATGATGCTTAATTAAATATAAGGCATCTTGACACATATACAAGCCTTCTTCATTAAGACAACAACTCCTGATATTGCCCACACCATGCATAATAACTCTTTGACACATATTTATACAAGATTAGTCCATCTACTGCAACCAGCTCCAAACATTGGCCTCCACGGCATAAAATACACATCCAAAAATTCTGAAATAAATCACACACATTCTATGACATGTTGGAATCATATTCCATGAAGACATAATAACTTGATTAAATCTCTAAATGCCCGAAATAAATTATTTTCCGAAACTGGTTAATTTCTGCACGAATCTGGACAGACCATGAGAATCAGGTTATTACTTACAACACATATATCATAATGACACCAAATTTCATATATAATATCTAGACACATAGATGATCATATGAAATGAAGACACAAGCCTCAAAATATGTTTCCAAGTACTAGTTCTACAAGGATCTTAAGAAGTCATAAATCTGTCCTACAACAACATAAAGCTCCCAACAACAAGAAAGGGGAAAAACACCTACAACAAGACTTGGACATCCTTGCTGACCACCAAAAGTAGTAGATAGCAACATTTATACTTCTTTGAAGCATTAACCCAAATACCTACATGGCACAAAAAAGGGAAGTGAATATACCTTGGGAAGAAGAGAAGATGGTGCACATAAGGAGTTCCACCACCATCACCACAAACAACCACCATCACACATGCCACATAGCACAGCCACAACCACCACCAAATCAGCCATCTCACATAAGCCAAAACAACAATGAGGTCAAAAGAATGCCATGGAAAAGAAGAGGGAGGAGGGGGTAATAAAAGAGGGCACACACACACACACACCCATAACCCACATATGCCCACAATCACCATCACATACACACATTAGCACAAACACACTCACAAAGAGGGAAGGGAATACCTTGAGAGGGTGGAGAAGAGGGAAGCCAAGCTCAAACACACAAACCTTGCTTGATCTCCCTTTACATGCACCCAATCCAAGCACACCTTCTCTTTGACATTTCATCAAACATGTGGGGGGCTGCTGGTCCACAGGGGAGGGAAAAACATAAGGGGGGGGGGGGGGATCAGCTATGGGGGGGAGGAGGAGAAGCAGGAGAAACAACAACACAAGTAAAAGTATACACACCTTTCTTCTCCTTTTGTGCTCCTTCCCCACCATCACCACCACTTCCTCCACCCAAAGAGGGGATGGACCAGAGCAAAAGAGGGGAAAAATATGCTAAGGTCGTGCATTTGGGGAGCTTAAATAGGCAAGGTCGGACTGAATGACCGAGCTGTCCTCGGACTTAAAAACTCTGGATAGCCTTCACTTAAACAACCATAACTTCCTCAATACAGCTTCGAATTATACAATTCCAATGGCATTGAAAAGATAAGAAGATTATCTACAACTTTCATGTTTACACCTAGATCAAATAACCTCTCCAGCTATTATGAATACTAGGCTAAACATCATACAGGGCTGCTGCCTGGATTTCATATCCCCAGGGTATAATTGGAAAAACACCCATAACTTTTGATACATAAATCCAGTTGATCTAATTTCACTTTTGTATGAAAGCTAACTTAACACTGAACATCTCATGATAAAACCAGATTTTTACTACTTCATCTTGGGCATTAACAAAATTAAATCCAAATACCAATTGAAAGTGCATAATTTCTAAAAGACCTCAAAATGCTACAAAAACTTCTATTTTAGCTCAAGTGAACACCAGAAGCACAAATATGCAGTTTGATTTTGAAACTGAATGCTCGAACTATTAAAATAAATAAAACGCGATATTTGACCTTTAAAAGTGACACAGTCTTAACAACGGGAATAAAAGCTTTTACCTGCTAAATCTGTCAAAGATGCATATCAGGAAGGTTAATGGTCAATCTTGACAATTCATTGCAAATCAATGGTTGTAATTCAATGCTGAAGGCTATAAAAGGAACACATATGAAGCCAAGAAGGAAGCATCGAAACAAGGAGGCAAAGGGACAACCAAAAGAGAAAGATTCAAGAGTTTTCTTTTTGTTTTTCTTTTCATATGCTTGTAGTCATTTAGATCTGAATTTTTATATTAGTTTTTGTGTTTTTATTTTCAGATTTTTATTTCGTTTGATCATGTCTAGCTAAATCTTCAACTAAAGTTGAAGATGAAACCGTACAATGCTAGTTTAGGATTTTATATTTAGATCTGAATTCTTCAAATTGTTTGCTTTATTGAGTATCAATCTCTCCTTCAATTCTCTTTTGAAATCTTTTATGTTAATTTCTTATTACTTTCTTCAAAAATCTCTTGTATTTGATTTGATAAAATATGCTTTGATTGAGTTCTCTGATATTTTAAGCTCTTCTTAACAAGTTGAATATTGAGTTGGTAGATTTTATAAAGGGAAGGAAGATAGATCATTATATTGATGTTTTCATAAATCAAGGTTTTTAATCGTAGAACCATCTTCAAGGATCTCTTGTTTAGGGTTTGATAGGGTATGCTTGATTAACTATTTTGATATCTTATTCACTTCCTAATGTGTGAATGTTGAAATGATTATTTTGATTTTAAATCTGATTTTATGGAATAATATGATTTTAAATATTTATTTTCTGATTGATATTTGATTAACGTTAATATTGATTGGGTTATATGATGGAGTTTCACATTTGAATATAATCCATACATTGGTATTGCATGGTGCATTTTAAAACCCTAGTTATCTTTTTATATTCATATTAGCTTTTAAAAAATATAATAACAAAAAAAAAATTTCATCAATCTTTCTTTCTAGTTCAATTAGTTAAATCAATTAATAATCTGATTTAAACAATTCTCTGTGAGTTCGACCCGTATTTGCTAGATCTATACTATTGTAACGATCCGTACACTTACGGTAATTAATAATAACTTAAAATATTCAATCAGAGCACACCTTACCCACTTTGTGTGCATCGCGTGCCACGTTGCCCCATGAGTTGCCCACGATCCTGCTTCACGCACCCAAGGCCGGCCCTAGGGTAGGCAACCAAGGCAATTGCCTAGGCCCTCTATCCCCAAGGGGGGGCCCAAATCCCTAAAAATATAAATATATTCTTTTCTCAAGAGGATAATATCCTTTCAATATATATTTTAAAATTTTCTTTTATTTTCATGCATAATTCTAATTTATATCTTCGATTTTTTTAATTGTAATTTGATTTAATTATTTTTATATTTGGAGTTTTTTAGTTATTTTTTTTTTAAAAATCATCTATTTATTTCTTTTTATCCTTTTTTCAGTTTTTCATAACTTATTTTTAAAATTTCCAATCATATAGGAATTTAGTTTTACAGTTGAATTTACAAGTAATGTAATCTTTTCATTAACAAATCCCACATATTAAAGAGTTTGTTTTTGCCTTTTTTATTGTTAGTTAAAATAAAAACTTAAATAATAGTTCTTTATAGTGTGATTATTTATTTATTTATTTGAAGATTAATTGTGTTGTTACTCATTATATTTTTTTCATGGGCGTTGTTACACCCAGATTCATTTTCACCCCCAATTCTAGCCTTATATGCGTCGATAAATTTTTATCGACGCATATGCTCACTTTAACAAGGCATATGCTTAAGAAGATTTTTTTCACATTTTCTATAAATGCATCCATGCAATTCATTGGAGTATATGCATTATTTTTTATAAAAGTATGTACCTCATTAGATGAGGTATACAATTTTAAAAAAATTCAAAACACATGTAAACTGTAATTGAGACTGGAAACGAGGCTGGATGTAACATTATCCTTTTTTCATATATATTCTTTGGGGCCCATTTCATAAATTCACCTAGGCCCATTTGAGTTTGATGAATCTCACGGCCGACCCTGCACGCGCCCGAGACTCTGCTTATTCTCGTTCACGTGATAAGTGGTCTGGACAGTGTGGATGATGCATGCCATACATGCATATGTATTTGGCATGACATAACCATACAGTTGTGCGCGCAAGCATGTATCATCAAACTTGTATCTTATATTAGTATATATGTTATCAACTAATGAGCTGTGTCAAATTATATGTTCAATAATGATTTTCAAGGCCCAACTTATAGGCCTCATGATGTGGCATAGATGTAATGCCTAATATGCCCTTCAAGCATTTTTGGTAACTACTCACCACAATTATGGGATATGGAACGGTGCAATTAATGGATTTTCAAATGCAATATTTTTTAATTATCACAATTCACAATTGAATTTATTTATGTTTTATCTTCGATGGTGATCTTTGATGGATCAGCCATCTGTGGAGATGAAGAGAGAAATCGACATCTTGGTTTTTTTTTGTTTTTTATGGTTTTTTATTTTTTTATGTTTGAATCTCCCAAAACCCTTCTCCAGAAAGGCTAACAATGTTTTGAATCGATGGACCCCTTTTTGTTTGTTTTTTCTTTTGAAAATATCCATACGACTAGAGAGGGGATCGGAGATAAAAAAAATTTAACATTATTGTTTATATGAAGAACAAATAGAAGCAAATCGGAAGTTTGATTTAGAGGATTTTCAATCACTAATTTCTTTTAAACACAAATTTTTTATGTATTGAATGTTATTTTTCACAGTTTGATTTATTTTTGCTCTTATATCTTGAATGTAACACTTGATACTATTACATTTTATATATGGATAGGTTGTACAATGTTATTGTTACATTATTGACAATGTAAATATTCATTTTTCATATTTGTGTTACTTTTCTTACATTCGTAAATGTAACAGTCAATCACATGCATATATTGATTTAATTTATATTTATTACATTCACAAAAGTAAAAGTCAATTACATGTGTCTATTGCTATGAAATAGTTACATTTACATAATATGGTACATTACAATGTAACCAGTCATTAAGAGCAAATGTTTGAATTACTTTTGTAGAAGCGTCTTGCAGGGGGAGTCTGCTACATTTCTTCTTCTCTTTTTTTGTTTTGTGATATTTTTAAAATAAATGTTATAAGACTGTTACATTCACATATTTATGTTACATTTATGCAACACTGTTATATTATGTTACAGTTATAATCACATAAATGTTACATCATCATTTCACCTTTCTCTATCTCTCTCTCTCTATTTTCATAAATAACATTTTTTAATACAGAGAAATACCATAATCGAAATCGAAGCAAAGCTTCCATGGCTTCCACGATGGCGATCAGAAGGGGAGCAGTCATTCCAAGATTGTTGTTCAGTGCTTGATCGATCTGTACGTGGTGGAAGAACGTCGAGCTGGCCACGAAGGATTGATAAAACAGAACAAAAGTGGATTTTTGACTAAACAAATGGGAAATTTTTTTTATCCAAATGGTTAAATGGATTTCAAGATTTACAAAAAAGAGTCATAACTAAATAGAGAAAATGGAGGGCTTCGGATTAATGAGACATATTTTTAATGAATGACTGATTTGTATTTTACCGTTTTACTCTTTTTGAAAAGTCAATAAGCCAACAAATGAGATGATGACACCTTATGGGGCTTGTGAGTGGGGCTTATATTTTGAGGTCTAGGTATCATGACTGTTATATGTTTCTTATAATTTTAATTTTACTAAAGATTAAGTAGGTCGATTCTTATAAACATTATTTTTTTGAAGTTGAGGCCTTGATCACTTGATTTTATTTACTGCTTTCGCTTCATCGTCGAGTTAATGCCACACAAAAATTCTGATACGTTGCAAAGAGAAACCAACACTCTCGTCAGCAAGAAATATTGTCTTTTATGTAATGAGTGCTATTACACTCACTTTTGTTTTTAGTCTAAAACACAATACTATATACCACATTATAAATCCAATGAAGCATAAATCACATTCGATGTTTGTATATACCACATTAAATATTTTCTTACATTTATTAAAAATGGATTCATTCAACTCGAAATGATACGATATGTACATTTTATCAAAGTATATATCTCATTATATGATGTTTACTATATTTAAAAAAGTAAAAAGCATGCGAGGTCTGTATTTTGATTGGTATATGTGACTGAATCTAATATTTTCCTATGTAATTGGCTACAAGTATTCTTTTGAGTAGGAAGTCCAAGATTTGTTGATAGGAAAGTATAATTTGAACAATGTGTTTTTCAAATACACCTCTGATAAATGCCTACTAATTAATCAACACTTTAATTGCAACTAGTCTATTTGTACGCGATAACGCGCGTTTTAACAAATTATAAAAGTACATTTTTAATATAAATCTTTACAGTATTGCTATTTTTACAATTATGCATAGATACTCATTTTTCACATTATTCACAATATTAAAGTGATATATTATCTATAGAATTTCAAATTTACATTTTGTAATATGTATAAATCTAAATTACTCCCAATCTACATAGTGCGTAAAATTATTTTTTGTATTTTTAGAATTACAATCTACATTTTGCATAAAGTTGTTTCTATAATCTTGCAACTAAATAGTTTTATTATAATACTTTATTGCAAATAGATTTCAGGTAAATAATGCTTAAAGTTAAAAAATAATCAGGGGGTGAGTTTCTTATACAATCAATTTCTTTAAGTTTAAAAAATAAGATGTACATATTTTTGTAACTTTAATATTTAAATATCATAAAATTATTTATATTTTTTATATGTACAGATTTTATATTTTTTATGTTGATTTATTATATATTATTTATGTTGGTTAACGGTGAAGAAATTCTTGCATACTAAACAATGTACATCAAACATCGTGAAGAGCAACAAAAAAAAAACAGGGCACATGTAATGACAATCTATAAACACGAGTCCCTTGCCCCTGAAATTACATAAATAACCTTTGTCATTTCATAAAATTACCAATATGTCCGACTAGATGAAAATTTGGCAGTTTCATGGTGCATTAAAGTGTATGTTAGATATGAGGTTGTTGGCCCTTTTACACGTATTATACATTGAAGATTGTTCTGTCAAGAATCATAATTATATGAGATGAAAATTTACGGGATTTGATTAGAAAAAAATTTACCTACATCTATAGAATCCATCATATATTACTAATATATATATATGAAAAACACTTCCCTAAAAAAATAAAAAAATACTTAGTTTCACATTTAAAGAAAAATTAATACATATAAATCCAAAATCAATAAAAAAAAAAAAACATATGGGTCCGATTGTATTTGTAATTTTTGTATTTATTAATGTGATTAAAATATTTATATTTTATAATTTTATGGGTATTTTAATGGTTTGAAAAATCTTTGGATGATGTTTCATGAAATTTGAAGTCTGAGAAGTCAAATTTTGAGATTAGCGACCGGCTTATAATTCTTGAAATCTGGATCAGGGTCTAGTTGTGAAACTGGTAGAACTGGGGGTGGATTTGCAGAAAGCCAAGGAAAAGACAAAATCAGCCGTATTTTGTTAGGGACCTGGTTATAAATATAAGAATTGTTTATAACACATATAGGGGTCGTTTTGTGAAACTTCTAAAACTTGGGGGTCTATCTGAAAAATGCCTCGTTTGTATCATTGAGCAGGTCGCCTGCTGTACTGCTTTATATAGAGTACTAGTTTAGTGTACGCGCTTTGTGCGTAGTACTGAGTTTTGTAGAAATTATATTAATGAAATGCGTAGTACGAGATATGTATTGTGTTAATATGAGTGTATGACATTAAGAATACATAGTACTAAAATCAGAATTTAAGAAGCACTATTATCTTTATTTTTTATAATATATGAGACTGAAATTAGAATTTAAAAAGTATTGTTACATTTTATTGTTATATTTGTGTTGTTTTACAAACCTAACACTTTCACAAAATATATTATAGTTTATTAACCGAATGTTTATAAATTGGATTTACTATATCATTCTACTTAAGAAATAAAAAAATAATTTTTTTATAGGGATTTCAGTGGCCTAAAATATTATTAGTTGAAATTTTATGAAATTGATGTTTGGGAAGTGATGTTTTTAGATGAGGAATCTGATTATAAATATGGAAATTTGAATAAGGGATGTGGTTATAGATATCATGGATCTTTTTGTAACACATTTCTATTAAAACGCTAGAACCCAGCGGTTGATCTGCAAACATCTCAAAGCAGACACAATTCACCCAATTCTTGTGAAAAACGCCAAATGCATTCAAGCATGTGTATCCATTTGTCAGATATGTGTTAGTAAAATTTTAAAAATACTCCGGTTGAACAACTCATGCCTGCTATGCTGCTTCATATAGAGTATAGATACAAAAATTAATTTAAATATATTTATCAGAAGTCAAATTCTAGAGAGAGAGAGAAAGATACTCAAGAAAAAAATGGATACACTTGTTGCATGAAATCAAAAGAATTTATGAAAATTTATGAGATAATTAGTTTTATGATCATCAACATAAATATGAAAATAAAAATTGAGATTATACTAGAAACTTGCAATAAATAACTTTATGCACTCAAATGATGATACTAAAATATTTATTCTATAATTTTATAATTCAAATTTTATGAATTTGATACATATAGATCCAAAATCAATTTTTAAAAAAAAAGATACAAAACAAATTTTAAATTTAAAAGCAAGACATCGATCAATAATTTTATAGACT
Source organism: Acorus calamus (assembly GCA_030737845.1). Lineage (NCBI taxonomy): Eukaryota > Viridiplantae > Streptophyta > Magnoliopsida > Acorales > Acoraceae > Acorus > Acorus calamus. The sequence goes on along the minus strand of CM060879.1, from coordinate 3,275,738 downwards.
CAAATGAGTTCGATTGCATTTGTAAATTTCATATTTAATAAATGTGACTAAAATATTAGCTATCAATTAGGACTTTATTAAATGTGACTAAATTTCATATTTATTAAATGAGTTCGATTGCATTTGATAGACTTGTTATAAATTAGGACTTTGGCCCATTCTATCTTGATTCCTAGTAGACGTCTCATCTACTTTGGATCAAGAGACCATTATTCTGTTTCTTGTAACTCATTTAGACTTTTGTTTTAATATTAAGGCGACTGCCTATCATATTCCTCAAAAAAAAAGATTGGATTTTTTTTAATAATAATATACTTTTATAGATATATATATACACACATATATACATATGACCTATAGTTACGTAGATATATACATCATTAGACAGTAAACGTGACATAGAAATACACAGAGTGCTGTATTTTACAATCTTTTACTGAACCATATACTGTTTCCCTGTCCTGTTCAACACCTTCAAGAAAATATAATGCACAAACACGCTTGAAATGAATTTTGGTTGGCAGAATATCAATACAATTCTCAATCATTTAAGAGAAGACAATGGCAAAATTTAAAATTTTACTAACCTCTTGAAAACTACATACCGCTACAGTGCTGTTTTATTTATAAAAAAAAAAACAAAGAATGATTAAGAAAAAAAAATTACACCCACCAACCTAATGTTCTCTCATGATGATGAGAGATCTGAAGTGCAAGGGGAACTCTTTTCACCACACCAAGGCAGTTTCAAAGATAGAAAAAACTCTCTAATCAACCTATGGTACATCTCAACAAAAAAAAATCAAGAGCTGCTCTGAGCATATCTCATCTTCCAATTATACCTAGTAAATGTGGATTTTCTTCTATTCACCGGAGGGCGTTTATGAAGGCCAACAGTGATTCAACATCACGCTTCTCCGATGGATACTTGATCGGTTTCAAAGCGTGTTTAGGGAAGAACAATATCGTCGGGAAGCTCCCCAGTTGCAGCTCTCTCTCCGCGAAGGCCTTCTGCTCTCCGTCAGCCCTGAATTTCCCTACTTTTACACCAGAGCCAACTAGCTTCCCAGCCAGTTCAACATAGGAGCTCTCCATTGCCTGAAAAAAAAAATGGGGGAGATGAAACTTGTACCTTCATCTTTCTATCAGGTCCGAGTCCTAATATACTCTGTCATTCCTCTAATCCTAACTTACTACGTGAAATTTCTAGTAGAGTATCTTCTCTTCTAGACGAATATATAATCATCAGAAAATGTGTATAGGAGGTACGCATTCAATTCGTTCAAGTATGTACTTTAGATAACTTACTTGGCAGAATCTGCACCAGGGTGCGTAGAGAACGACAAGCCACGGCTCCTTGCGGTTCTCTAACCTTAGAAGGTTCTCCACACCAGGCCTGCGCAGGCTCACGATGTCTGATGTGCCAAAGATGTCTTCACGGGCCATGCCATTTAGAGATCCAATGGATGAGGCACCATTGCCATTACCGTTTGGGACAGATGATTCGTGTTGAATGTTTCCCTTGTGGAGGCCGCATTCCTTGGCCTTGGCATCCTCCCACCACCATCTCCCTTCCCTCTCGTGCTGCCCAGGCAATACTGGCCTCGTGCATGGTTCACATCCAATAGAAATGTAACCCTGCATAAATAAATAAAAAAACTATTTATATCAACATGTTGGGTATAGACAATTTTTCTTTCTATTTGGAACCAATTTTTGAAGACACATCTTCAGAACTGATTAAAATTATCGATTCTGGAAAACTTAGTCTCAACCAGATTTTTCTGTATTGTTGATATTTAAAACATGTATAAAGATCTGAAACCAAAAGTGAAATTAAAATACCTGTTTTAATATCTAAAAACTAATGTTGCAAAAGCACAATTCAACTGGATGGTTCCAAACGGGGCTTTAAGCCTCAATTGAAACTGTTTCAAAAATAGTATTTTCATAACATAACATAGTCTCTCAACCAGTTTTTTCACTAAAGATTTCTCTCAACCATTTTTCATAAAAAGTAATTTTGTTGACTTTTAACATACAAGAACCAAAATTCAAACCCAAAAGGAATTTTTAAAAATCCCATTATAAGTGATTATTGGAAACGATTATCTGAAAACCAATATTGCTGAAGTAGAACCAGTTTGATCTCAAACAGGGCATAACCCTTAGATAAATAGAACACAACTGGACCAGATTTAATCATAATGCAAAAGACACTTGAGTTGTTTACCTGTGAATGCAATGAATTGATTGGAACATTCATGGTGTGAAGGAAATTCCAGACCTCCTGTCCTTCAACATTTGCCAATGGGTTCCACTTCACCAAGCTTCCTGCCCCTCCATCCATTCCTTCAAATGAAGGGTCCACCTACATATTATTCAACACAATTCGTGAATCATTTTAGAACAACTGATTCATCATCAACTCCAAAACTTTCATCCCAACATATATAATATGATCAATATTACCCAAAATTAAAGAGTGAGAGTAAGGGATAATAATACCTGAACAACCGGGACATGGGCCCTGGTACCGGGAGATTGATCTTTGCGTTGACCTGTAATCCATGCCCGGAGGCCCTTGAGAGCCCTCCTCAAAGGCCGGACCTTCCTCACTCGGCAGCACTCCTGGTGACCATCCTCATAGAACGAGAACAATCCTTTGCTCCTGACGAGCGCCTGGACCTCCACAGAATCAGGAAACATGTACTCGATGCGTATGTCGTAGTGCTTCTCAACAGCATCGAAGAACCTGTATGTCTCGGGATTCAACCTCCCCGTATCAAGACTGAACACCCTGAAGGGCCTGCCAGTAAGTCTGGCATATTCAATCAATGCCACATCCTCTGCGCCACTGGAAAAAAGGAATTGCGGATCTCAAGTAAGTTTACAGTGGCAGTCATCAATAAGCATGTTATGCGAAAGCGAAATTCTTGTAGACACCCTACTAGATTCTAAACATGACCTTTTTGAACTAATTCTACATTGTAAGATAAATTTTCCTGAATCGGTCATTCTACCTCTTCAGCCATATAAGTGGAACTTAAACTGTTTTAAAATGTAGAAATTCATTAGATAGTTTCTTATCCATAGAATTCAGTCCAGCTCTTTTGCAAGAAGAAAATAAGGGAACACTATGTTGTTTCCCCGCTGCTCCAATTTCAAAAATATCAACAAGTAAAGGTCTATATGTTGGTGGCTAACTCACATATATTAAATAAATTATTACTAGAGAACAGGCCATCGACGGTTTCAAGGGTATATCTGTTTAGGTGCAAGTAAGCCTTTGGTGATAAATGCAGAGGCAAAAATTATGTATATGAGATAGCTGTAAAAGAGCTCCCTAGATGTGGAAAGCATGTGATTTGGTACAACTAACATTATTCTAATAATTAAAGGTAAACTACAGCAGAATCGGAAGATATAAATTATTTATATGTTTCTCTCATAAATCAACAAAAGGTTGTCAATTTCTCGCACCACAAGTCAAAAATAAAGGTTACTCAAAATGCAATTAAAAACAAAACAAAGAGAAATCACCAGGAAACCAAAATCCCATTATCACAATGACTTGTGTGTCCCATGTTATTCTATTGTAGAGGACAAATAACGCTCTCATTTCCATGCTACAATTCACTTTAAAAAAATTACTTTTTTCTATAAAATCCTTATAAGATTCCATATTCACAAGGCTAATGGTACTACAAAGCTTCCATAAATCACATGCTTCAACAATAACAAAATCCATTTGATTAGTTGATTTCAGATGCACTCATTCACAAACTAACACTCAATCAATCCTCACCAAACAAAAAAGGGCATTAATCCACTCAGTTATTCCTACAATCCTAATATATATTCGATTAAAAAAAAATGCATTAAGAATATGTGCAATTTGTGTACGTCTGTAGACAATTATATATATTGATACTGCAAAAGTGAGCATGAATGATTGTCCATAACATTTGCCAACAACAACAATTCTCAAAAAAGAAGAAAAAAAAATGCAAACCAAATTAAGAACAAACCCACCCAAAGATGCAATTTTTTCGACAGTTAAAGAAAATCATCCCCACCTGAATGCGATGGCAATGTCGCCGCCGAATCTTTCAAGGGCGCGGTCCATTATCTCCAACGGCGACGCTGCATCAAGTTCTCCCGCCAATTTCTGATAGTCCTCCAAAACCTCCACCTCCGCCCGAACAACCTCCCCGGCAGCAGCCGCCGCGGCGGGTACCACCGAATCGCTCCGCCTCGGGTCCAACGCCGCCGCCGGCCTCACGACCCATCGCTTCTTAACCGATTTCGAAAGGAACGGACCCATCCGAACCACTGTCAAAGATGGAAACACACATGTCAGACATAAAGGACCATTTAAAACCCGAAAAGGACCACCGGAAGAGGAAAAGCCGGTACCTTGGGAGAGCTCGTGATGAAGGGAAGATTGGGTGGAGATCGAACCGGGGATCGGAGCGATCGGAGAAGATGAAATCGAAGCCATTTGAGATTTTTTTTTGTTTTTTGGTTTTTTGAGTGGGTTTTTTTTGTGGAGAGGAAGAACGGTTGGGGATTTAAAAGCGGGGGGTGTTTTTAGGTTCAATGAACCTGGACGGGATCTGGGATGGACACGTGGCGGTGTCTGATTGAAGGGAACGTGTGTCGCGTCATTTTAAATGAGCGTCACTTGTCGGAAAGAAAATTCAGTCTCTATGCGTCGGCAAATCAGATTTTAAAATAAGAAAAAAATTCATGGCCCTCTCATACACAAAATTCATGTATACCAAGTTTATATATCCATGTAAATGTATGTTAAAAAAATTCAATAGGTTATATAGATTTCATTTTAATTGAATTTTTTTCCTTTAAAATAATAATTGAAGACTTGGTTTTATTTAATGGACTAATTTTAATCTTGAATGAACGAAAAAATTTTATGTTTATGAATGACAGTGCCAACGTTAATGAGATTTTTATTTTCAATTTTTAACTTACCAGGGATTTTAATTATTTGATGAACTCTCTTCCATTCATTAAGGTAGTAAGGTATGGGTGAAATTTCTATTAATACATGTTGATATTAAAAAAAAATTCAGGGTATTGATATCACTGTTGTTGAAATTGATAAGGCTTTAGTTTCACTTTTAATTATTTTTTTGTTATTAGTTTTAGGGAAATTTTCAAAAATAACCCTCCTAAAAAAAAACTGACCCTGAGACCACTTTGACCCCGGTCAGCGCACCACGTTGGCGCGCTGACTGGATGAAAATAAGCCACGATGGAGACGTGATCTCGGGTTCATGCGCGGGTTCATACATGCATGCATGTCTCCCACATAGGGAGACGTGATCATGCATGGCCCGCACGCACGCGCGGCGTTGCGCGTGCATGCGGGGGTTTGATTAATTTTTTTAAAAATAATTAAATTAAATTTTTATAAAATTAACCAAATTATATAGTGAAAATTAAAATTGATTTAATAAGGCTTAACTTTGATTTAAATTTTAAATTTAATATTCAAATAATATTTAAAATTTAATTTGATAAAACAACCATTTATAGAAATAAATCAACAATTGGAAAAGAAAATTTATAAAAATTATAATTTAGATAATATTTAAAATTTAAAATCAAGTTTAAATTTTATAATTCATATCATATTTAAAATTTAAAATTTAGATAATATTTAAAATTTAATTTTACAAAACTATCATTTATAAAAAACATTACATGCAAAAATATATAAATGGTTGCTTTGCAAACTTAAAATTAAAATATTTGATTAGAGATAATTTAAAAAATTATGATGAGTATTATTTGTATTTGGGAATGGATAATCTACTAAATGAAAATTGATATTATTATTTCCACTTGTTTTTTGTTTTTAATATAAATGGTTGTCTTATAAAATTAAATTTTTATAAATTGTTTTTTACACTTGTTGATTTTTTTTCTATAAATGGTTATGTTATCCAATCAAATTTTAAATATTATTTGAATATTAAATTTAAAATTTAATTTGAATTTAAAATTTAAAATTTAATTTTAATTTTAAATCAAAGTTAAACCTTATTAAATCAATTTTAATTTTCATTATATGATTTGGTTAATTTTATAAAAAATTAATTTAATTTTTTTAAAAAAAAATTAATCAAACCCTCGCACACACGCGCAACACCGTGCGTGCGTGCAGGGCAATGCATGCATGTCTCCCCTGTGGGGAGATGCAGGGGCGGAGCCATGCAGGGACAAGGGGGGGCTCAAGCCCCTCCTTGTAATTTTTTTTTTTGTTAATGTATTACCCAGTCTTTTTTTCAGTCCTAAATTCAATCTACAAGTGTTTTGAGTTTTTAAAAATTAGTATAGCTAATCTAATGAGGTGCATGTTTTTATAAAAAATGAAGTATGTACTCTAATTAACTACATGAATGCATTTATAGAAAATGTTAAAAAAAAAGTTGTCGAAGTATCTACCTCGCTAAAGTGAGCATATGCTTTGATAATTTTTATTGACGCATATAGGACTGTAAGTGATGCTAAAATAAAAACATTGTGTATCAACACTTTTTTTTATAGTAAACAAACAATAATAGTTGAGAATCTGAGTTTAATATGGATATATTTATTGAATTATAATAAAAATTCTTGGGAAAATAAACTCAAATATTTTTAAAAAAATCTTTTTATTTTGTTTAGGTCTCTCAAACTTTTTAATATATCAAAACAGCCTTAAACAGTGATTATATTTTTTCTAAATTTTTTATTTTCTTTATCGCTTACATCGTAAAATATATTTTACACACGATTATACCCTCCGTGTATGTTATTCACTCGTACATTATTATTCATTCCCTCTATTATATATATCAACCCTTATTATACATCTTATGTATACTATTAAGAGTCGATTTGATAATTCTAGTTGAGAATGAGAATTCTTCTTTTTAAATAATCCAGTTCAGATAGATTCTGTGGAATTAAAAATTTTAATTGATATATCTAGAAATAAACACATGAATGAATAATTTCAAATACAATTTTCCTAAGTAGTATGATAGATTTTTGTGAAAGTCTCTGTTTAAAATCAATTTTATATCAGAGATATGTTATATATATAATATATTTTTTGTACTTCGTGTAAAGCCCCCCCTTAGAGAAATTCCTGGCTCCGCCACTGGGGAGATGCATGCATGAACCCGCGCGCGCGCGCGGGCGGGTTCATGCAGGCGGAGACGTGATCGGATCACGTCTCCGTCGTGGTTTATTTTCATCCAGTTAGCGCGCCTACGTGGCACGCTGACCAGGGTTAAACTGGTCTCAGGATCAGTTTTGCTAATAGTTTGATCTCGGGGTCAAATTTAATTTTTTTTTTTTTAAGGAGGGTTATTTTCAAAAATTTCCATTAGTTTTATTAGTTAAATTATTGTAAATAAAAAATGATTTTTCAAAGTAAAAAAATCATACCAACCCCAATCTACATGGTTCCGCAAAACATATCTTTATTGGACTTCTGGAATATATGTTAGAACATAGTAGACATATGTCCTTGTATGAGAAAAACTATTTGTAATTTATATAAAATAAAGGAAAACAAAATGTACATAAAGCGGTGACTCGTAGTAGAAGAGAAGTCTACTGAATGAGACACCCCCAAAATAATTTGACCAACGTGGCCCCCACGTAAAATATACACAGTCATAAATGAAAGGGTGCGGCTATTACCACCCCCACAACTTACGCAATCCACCCCATTTTTAAACTCACCCAACAACTTTTTTAATTTTTTCAAACCAACCCACTATATGTATGATAACATCTACAATGTCATCCCACCCCCTTTCACTTTTCCCTGTTCATCCTCTCTCCATTTTCATTTCTTTTTACCTCCATCACTGATGGTCCTCCTCCATCCTCCCTCCGCCGGCTCGCCTCATCAATGGCCCACCCCGAACGTGAAGCGTGAAGTGTCCCCGTTCACCCGATCATCATCCTCTAATGTTAGCAACCTTCAATCAAACCCTAGGTATGAGAAACCCTAAGTTTCCTTACAAACCCTATTTTGTTCATGTTAAAATGAGATTATTTGATGGTAAGTTGTATGTATTATGGTTAATATGCATTGTTTGATGGAAAATGACTTCTACATTTGTTGGGAGACATAATACACTAGTATCTTGTATAGAAATTGATGGATTGGTAGTTTATTTTGTATTTTTGGTCTCTCATTTTACATTTATGGAATCTTATGAGTGTTTGTTGTTACTAATCCCATCTTTATTTAACATGTTTGTTTTATTTTGAGTTTGTTTAATTATTTTATTAGTAGTAAATTATCTTAGGTAGGCAATACAGTGTGTAAATTGATGAAGTTAGTAGCTTTTGAATGAAGTTTGAAATTTAATGATATTAACACCTATCCAAATTTTGCCTCTCCCATGGTGATGATTTTGCTTGTTTGACTTATTCTTTACATTTTTTTTTATTCATGTGACTTGAAAGTCCATATATGAACTAATATATATATTTGAGGGGAACAACTAATCACCATCAATGGATAGTTTGTTGAAGCAATATTAGCAAGAACCTGCATTACCCAACAAATTGATAAAAAAATGGCCTAATATATAATTTTATTACAGTTCAAGCATCGTATGCTGATGAATCTTCACTTGCTTGTAAATATGTTTGTAATAGAATGCCAATGTTAATTGCAAATACATTGAATAACTATTTGTGGATGATCTAATTTTTAGATAGCATTTTATAATCTGATCCAAGATTTCTGTCTGTTTTTACAAATGAAAAGATGTTTAGTAATGTCATTTTAGATGATTGATTGTATCATTAAAGATTGGAACTGTTTTGTGCAGGGGAAAAAAGAGTATTAATATAGGTGGAAAATTTTTAATATAGGTCTAACCATTAAGGATGGGTGAACCTTAAGTACAACTCTCTCTCCTACTTTGGTTCGGCCTGTTCGTTTTTGTACTTCCCTACTTTAGGCTCCTTTTTATATGTATAAAAGAGGAGACTGCCTTCCATTTATTTCAAAAAAAAGAGGGAAAGAAAGATATTGGAAAATATAATATGAGTACTGCCTACAAGAATCCAATCATTCTGTTTGGTAGTATAGGAAGAGAAGAATCTAACATGTGTTTGGTTGCAAACACAAAAAGTTGTACAAGAAGACCATTTTATTTGTTCTTGTAATCATCCTCATATTTTACTATATATGTATATGTTTGTGAATAATGAAAAAAATGTAAAGGATAAATGTCTAACTCATGAAACTAATTTTGCATTCAATTCCAAAAAAATAGTAAAATAAAAAATGCTGATCAACACCCAATTTTGCAAGAATATTTGGTGATTTCACTGCTTATTCTTACTGTGCTTAAGTATGATTTTTTTGTCATGTTATCCATTGTCTCTATAATTTCAGCTTGCCTCCAAAGAAAATCATTCTTCTTTCACCCGGATCTCATGTCGTTTGAGACTTTCTGAAAGAAGCTCTGCACCTAATGTAAGAACTAAGAACGTATTCAGAGCCTCTGAAAAATCTTATTGTCCATATGAATAAAGAAAGAGGTGGTTTTTTCAGTCCTTTATGATTCCCTAAAATGCACCCCCTCCAGACAACCCCCCCCCCCCAACAAAGAAAAGAAAAACACTTAATAAACACACACAGATGTAGGATTTTGTTAAACTATCACAAAATTGGATCTTAACACACCATCCTTGAGTAGCCTCCATTACAGAACAATCTTCAATTTTGGTGTATATTACTTCTACCACATAAATATCCTCCAATTTTTAAGCAATTTAAATAGTTTGAAACCTTCAGTGAGAAAGGAAGAAATACATTATGCATTGCTAACATTGTAATATTACTTCTACTCATTGAATTATGCCTTGTTTCATAAATATGCTTATAACCCTTTTGTAAAAACATCAATGTGTAGAAGAAGGATTGATGGGTTAATTGATATTAGACTAACAAAAATATATGATGGGTTTATAAAAATAAAAATAAATTTTGCAATATCATCATCCTTTTTTTACCACTTTACATGGATTCTTGGATTTGAGGATCTCTATACGCATAAGTAATAATATTTTTTTTCCAATGTAGTATGGATCTAAAAAAACGTGTTCGACCTACAGTTTCTAATCGGAAGAGTAGATCAAAAGATGCACCTTCAAGTTCTCAAAATATTGTTGAGGATCCACAAGAAGAGGAAGTGGTGGTGGATGCTGTAGAAGAAGATTCAGATATTGATGCAGCCAGCTTGAAGGGTCCTTTCCAAGGTGGACCGATAAACAATGATCTCCTTGTGGACTATCGACATCATGTGGCATACCATATTTGGAACGGCAAGGTATACATTATATTGAATGTGTTTTATTCTTATATAAAGAAAATCATAATATTCAAATGTCTTACTTATATACTTCTTATTACGCATGAGCGTTCAATGTTAAGGGGTCATCGACCTATGACCCAGCTAGATTGCTGGAGTTTAGATGATGAAGCTATTGCCTTTCATGATAGAGTGAGGGATAGTGGTCTACTACCCCTAGTCCAATGCATTTATAAAACTATCAACTGTCATCTAATCTCTGCAATGGTTGAAAGGTGGCACCCGGAAACGAATACATTCCATTTACCGGTAGGAGAAATGGGCATCACACTAGATGATGTGAATCAGATTATAGGCATCCCTGTCATGGGTCGTGCAGTGTCAGGGCCACCAATTGAAACTTTTGATTTAATAGTCGAGTTAGTTCGTGATACACTGCATATTGAAACAAAGTACATCTTCGCTGAATTAAATAAATCCAATGGAAGATCAGTTAGACTGTCTTGGCTGAGAGAGCATCTTTCTTCGAAGACTCGTACGATGCCCTTGCATAATATTGACTGTGCAGTCAGAGGATATCTCTTGTATCTATTGGGTTGCACTATTTTTGCTGATAAGACCGGCTCTTATGTCTCAACTGATTATCTCATGTTTTTACGAGATCTCAGCAAGGTTAGAGATCATGCTTGGGGTGCAGCCGCATTAGTGCACCTCTATCGTCAATTGGGCATTGCATCAAGAGCCAAGTCTCGACAAATCTCTGGTTACCTCACCCTAGTTCAGGTATGAATAGATTGTATTTTGTATTATAGTTTTAATGGAAAGATGTATAACATAATACCCACAATGTGCTACTAAGCACTTTCATCTACATAGGCTTGGGTGTACGAGTATATTCCTTTATTTAGGCCAGTACAAGATGATCGTGTCATCCAAAGAACCCCACGAGCTGCACTATGGAAAAATTGTAGGAATTCTACTGGATTGCAGAAGAACACTATCATTGTCATCAGGGAATTAATTGATGCATTGACTCCAGAGCAGGTATAAATGGTTTACTTATGAGTTCTATATCCAAGTACAATTGATATTTATATTATTATTCTAAATTTAGTTGTGGTTGTTGTATCCGTTAGGTCGAATTCAATCCGTATTCAAGTATACGAGATTCTTTTCCCTTACAAGAATATGCTTTCTTCAATGGTTGTCTTGTTGCCAATAGAGTTTATGAACCGTACATGCCTGAGCGATTTCTTCGACAACTTGGACACCTACAAGCAATCCCAAAAGAACCTACCCGACCAGATGAAAAAACTAGAAGGCCACGCACTGCAAGTAGCTATCGAGTCTCATTTGGTGGTTGTATGACTTATATGGAGCAATGGGAGGATCACTTGTTGGGTCCAACATCAAGAGGCCCCCAAACACAAAAGCCATGGGACACTGTTCCAGAGTACAAGGGGTGGTTTGGTAGGGTTAGTCACATGTTTGTTCAAAACCCCAACAACAGGCTGCTTGGATTGCCTACCAACAGTTACCAAGTTCAGAGATCTTCAGATGAGGATTGGGTAAGTTCATACACATAATATTACTCAATCTTTTTATCACAATGTGATTATTAATATGGTCGATTTCTTATTGTTGTAGCGTTTTACGATAGCAGAATATTTGCAACCACTAGTACAAGGGAGGTATGCTTTGGGCGTTTTACAGAGGCATATGCAAAATGTAATAGACTATTGTCAAGATAACACGCCTCTTCCTGCTTCGATTACTTCAAGCACAACAACTGGGATTGGGTTATGCCACAGTAAGAGAGGGAATGATCGTTCTTCGCAAGACTAAGCCCATTATGTTGATAGTTTTTGTAGAATGTTTTTTGTTCGAACATCTGAATCAAATGGGTCAATCGTATGTTGTATATAATATTTTGACTTGGTTTGTACTGACTGTGGTTTAAAGTTTCTTAAACTATTTTATTCAAACTACTGATTCAAATATAACATGTACTTGTTTTTCATATGATGGCTTCCAGGTTTCAAACTTAGTAAATTCTGGGTATGAATTTTAAATCCCCAAGTTCCAATGTGATGCCCTTGGCTGTTTTGAATTTTGTTTCATGTTGGTCAATGTAATGTTTATTTGGAACCATGTAAATTTATAAAAAATGAGTTTGAAATGTTCTAGGTGAATGAGATGTTTTAAGCAATCATTGGACCAGGGGCTGAATGAGCTAACTGTTTTAGTTCTGTTTGGATCGACACTATCATTGTCGATCTAATTATTTCTGTCGACATTAATACTGGCGAATCAAGTAAAACCAAAACAGTGTTGATATTATACAACAACTTATATTAGTAGTGTCGACCTGTCCAAGTTCAAGACAGTAGATCCAACATAGACTTAGATATCAATAGTGTCGATATTATACAAAGACTTCGACACTAGAAGTGTCGACTTATCCAAGTTCAAGACAGTAGGTCCAACACATACTTCGACATCAGTAGTGTCGATATTATACATGGGCAGGTCGACACTAGTAGTGTCGACTTATGCAGGTTCAAGACAGTAGGTACAATAGATAATTCGACCTCAGTAATGTCGATATTATATAACAACTTCGACACTAGGAGTGTCGATTTGTCCAAGTCCAAGATAGTAGGTCCAACACAGACTTCAACATTAGTAGTGTCAATTCGTCTAGGTCCAAGACAGTAGGTCCAACACAAACTTCGACATTAGTAGTATCGATATACAACAGCTTCGACACTAGTAGTGTCGACCTGTCCAGGTTCAAGATAGTAGGTCCAACACAGACTTCGACATCAGTAGTGTCGATATTATACAACAGCTTCGACACTAGTAGTGTCGACCTGTCCAGGTCCAAGACAGTAGGTTCAACATAGACTTCGACATTAGTAGTGTCGATATTATACAACAGCATCGACACTAGTAGTGTCAACCTGTCCGGGTTCAAGATAGTAGGTACAACAGATAATTCGACATTAGTAGTGTTCATATTATACAACAACTTCGACACTAGTAGTGTCGACCTGTCTAGGTTCAAGATAGTAGGTACAACAGATAATTTGACATTAGTAGTGTCGATATTATACAACAACTTCGACACTAGTAGTGTCGACCTGTCTAGGTTCAAGACAGTAGGTACAACAGATAATTCAACATTACTAGTGTCGATATTATACAACAATTTTGACACTAGTAGTGTCGACCTGTCCAGGTTCAAGACAGTGGGTACAACAGATAATTCGACATTAGTAGTATCGATATGATACAACAACTTCGACACTAGCAGTGTCGACCTATTCAGGTTCAAGACAGTAAGTCCAATAGATACTTTGACAGCAGTAGTGTCGACGGTAACTGATTCAGTCGACACTTGTCCTGTCAAACCAAATAGGCAAAAGAAAATTAAAGTTATCTTTCCTTGTATCAATGGGAGAATAGTCCAAATACATAAAAAATAATTATCTACACACATGCAATAAACAATCCACACAACCAAGCGTTGACCTCATATTGTCACGAAAATCGAGTGAATATGTTCTAAAAATTAAATGGTACAAAATGCTAAAAACCACTAAAATCAATTACTTTTCTGCACAATGACACTGTGAATAGCTCTCTGATTGCTACTCACCTCACCACCCCTAAAAATATTGAAATCACATATTAAACACAGAGAGGTAATATCAAACATTAGAACCACTTATCACCTTGCATATATAGTAGTCCTATATTAACATGTTCTACACTATAGGAGGACTTCACCCTCGTATCATAGTCTTACAGATGTACAAAATGTTTATCATATGCTATCTCTACAAGATGAACAAAATTAGGACCATGTATGTTATATCTACTGGATTTACAAAATGTGACCTATGGATGCTATACATACTTCATGTACAAAATGTCACTACTACTCTTAGCTTTCGTGACTGATCTGTAAGACTAACAAAAAAAATAAAGTCTTACGATAACTACTACTCTTCGATATCGTGAATATCGACGATGGCAACGTCATGACCAACAAAACTTTTGAAGATTTTCATTCTATCAAAATATGGCATTATCCAAGTTGATGCGACATTGGATCGAAAGCGCTCCCATGTTCTAGATGGAGGAGGTAATGGGGAGTCCGGAGTCAAATGGAGCCTGACGAAGTGGCATCCGCTGACATATCCAATGCAGAGGATTCTTTGTGACTCCACTGGAGGTGGAGGATGCTGCAGTGGGAAGAAAGTGAGGCATTGGAGCTTAGAGATATGCACCACGATAATCTTGTAGCACGAAGCAATCAGACAACCCATGTCCGGCATAGACCTCCAATGGCTATTGTCTGCGAAGGATGATTGACACTTCAAACTACTTTTCAACTCCTCCATGCAATGGTGACCATAGAAAACCCTTTCATATAATTCAGGATGATGCTCAATGTGCTCTAGAAGAGCATGTCTCACGTCTTTCCAACCATCGTCAGCCATGTCCAAAAAACTGGACACCACACGATATCCACAGTGGCCATCCCCGAGAACATCAACTATGTTTCGGATAAATGGTGATAGAAAAGGAGGGAATTCATTCAAGTATCTGTCAGTATCCATTGTCCTTTTTCTCAATAACCTTGCTCTTTGAGTATTCACCTTCTCTTCTTTTGGTTCCTTCATAAATTTTGCTTGCAAAATCTGATTTGGAATACTGACATCTGGCTAGCTTGATTGTTTAATGGATTGAATCACATATTCAAACCCACTCTTATCTCTCTTTGTCGATTCCTCAAAGATGGCCTTTTCCCTTGCCTTACCGCTTCTCTTCTGACCCCTAGTATGAATCTTCACTGGTGGCTCCAACAAGAGATTGGCAGAGGGGTCGCTTAATTTCTTGAGGACTTTTTTTATCTTTTTTTGTTGTGCAATGTTGCTCACCTTAAACCGACTTAAAAGAAGTTCGATTTCTGGACCGATGTCGACAACATCAGTGTAGTCCTCGACATAGGCGGTATTGCAATCGAGCTTGCGCCAAAACGGATGAATTGCTACAAGAGGGATGGGAGCTCCTTCAAACTTGTACCCCGCAATCATATGGGAGCATGGTAAGCCACATGTGGTTAGCAATTTGTGATCGCATATATTTGTGAAGGGACCGACTGATTCACTCGCCTGAATCTGTTCCTCTATCTTCTCAAGGGCATAGATTGACACAACCAATAAGATCACGATAGAGAAATCCTCTATACTTGTGTGGGATCTTGGTCAAACTTTCTTCGAAGGATGTTTTAATCTCACAATCTTGCAGCTCCAATAGGTTGTGAATGATTTGCCAAGAGCTCACAGAGTTTTGAATGGAAGTATGCAGATGTCTCTTTAACTTTGCATGATGGCCTTCAACACGGTTGGTGGTTGTGTTCCCAAGGTGCATTTGTTGGTCAATCCACACGGAAACAAATTTTTCCTTGTGTTTGTTTGTTCAACCATGTTGCATGGAGATACCCAATAACCTTTGGATATTGTTGGAACTCATTCTCCAACTTTCGTAACCTTTTCATGTATTCGACTTCGGTTGGAACTTTCATCACAGCACTACATGCACCTTCGAATGCATCCCATGTATGGACCTCTTCGAATGCTTTCCTACAATTCTTCAAAATATTTTTTGCTATATGCATGCGACATAGAAGATTAGCACTTGTAGGAAAAACGATGGAAATGGCATTCATTAAAGAAATTTCATGATCAGTTATGAAAACATTGGGCAAGTTGGTGCCATCAAAGAGTGCTTTAAAACACACTCCAAAGCCCAAATATAATTTTCTTCCTTCTCCGAGTGTAAAAATGTAAATGCTGCAGCGAAGGTCTTCCCTGTCAATGTAAGGCCAACAATCTCCAGCACATGCATTCTATATTTGTTAGCTTTATATGTGCAATCCATCACAAAAACAATAGGGAATGCTTTGACCATATTCATTGAGCTCGGATGTGCGAAGAATATCTCTAATAGAATATCACCATTCCGATCGGTTCGATGATGTTCAATATATCCATACTCGTAGACTAGCTTCATTAGTTGCTGAATTTGAGTACAGCCACAAGTCTCCAACAATCGCATCTTCTTTCGAGCATTGTATACAGTTCTTATGGTACTCACATTGGTCGGGTCATTATTTTTCAAGTGGATTAAGATATCGCGAGGGCGCACACCACTTTTACTCATTCCTTGCAACACTTCGACTTCATCTTCAAGCAGTTTTTCAGCAAAAGAATGGCCCTCAAAATTTCTGATCAATGAATGGTTGTGTAGCCCGCACAACACATACAATCTCTATTTTCCTTTGACTTCAACAGCACGCAATTTGAAAGGGCATTCACATTTTTTTGTTCCGGTTTGCCTTTTCACTTTGCCTTTATCATCCTTCCGGGGTCGGTCATCATACTTCCCTCCTCTCTCACATATAAGTATTACACGCGGTGCTCTCTTAGTATCAGAGACATCTGATCTACCAATCAGGATGATCACACCTATGTTTCGCCCAACATGCTTACCCAGTCGATCAATTCTCTTCGACTATCAAAAATCTATAAAAAAAATGAAAACCATAGCATATTAATTTCATAACAGCATATATATATCACTTGTGTACAATTAAATTTAAGAGAGAATATTATCCAATGGGTTGTGAAGTTTTTGGCAGTGTCGATATATGGGATGTTCTCGTGAACATTTTTGACAATTGGAATCATATGGTTCTACATATAAAATATGGGACATCATTAATATCAACTATTGATGTTATTCATAACTAAAATGTGTGATATAACACAAAACAGTTCTCAAAAACTAACATCATCCATTGTTTAAACACTTCCACACATATTTTAAAGTTTTTAATTCAACTGCAATAGTGTAAATTTATTACCTACAAGACAAAGCCCATGGTTAGATTCCAAGTTAATGTACCCAATTAGAAACAACACAGAAACCCAAAAGCACTGAAACTCAAGACAAAACAAACATCAGCCCCATCATTACAATGACCACCTCCACCATCACCACACAATGAAAATAATCACCACAAAAAAAAACTTCAAACACCACCACAAATAATAACTATCACAACAAACCCTAACCTCCACAATCACTACAACAACAACACAATCACCATGACCATCACCACAACATCCATGACCACCAAAAAATAAACAAAAAAAAACTTAAGAAAAGGGAACAACTAATACCTCTTCCAGGTTGGGGGGGGGGGGGCAGCATTCAATTCGATCTAGGGCATCATTTTTCATGTGGACTGCACAGAAGCCAGAGGAGATGTCTATGATGAGAGGTGAAGGAGAGCAAGGAAAGTCTAACCGGAGAGGGTGCCTGCCAATGGAGGAGATGATCACGGGAAGAGAGACGAGAATGGCGGGAGAAATGTATTTGAGAGAGGGTGGGTTTTGATTTATAACATATTTTGAGGGTGGGGGAAGGGTAGGGGTGGGTGATATTTTTCTGGGGTGGGATGGGATGGGATGGGGGTGGTGTTGGTTTCTTAATTATATTACTATATAAAAGTCTCTTAACACAAAAAAACCACCAAATGACCAATTTATCCCTATCAATCAATTTAATCCCATCACAATTCATTTCATCATTACACCCCTTTATTTAATGATAACCATTTTACTAATTTACCCCTTCAATTCTATTCAATCTCATGAGAATTCATTCATATCATTGTAATGTCATCTATAATTTATTCATATCATTGTAATACTTTAAAGTTGAATTTCTTAGTCTTCACCATCTACTATGTAAGGGTTGTATTTATATCATTCTATTCATATCATTAAAATATCATTGTAATTTGAAGTCGAATTTCTTTGAAGTTGAATTTCAATGTATTTAAAATATGAATATTAATCATTAAAATTTGATTTATTTACAATTTATTTTACATATATATATGTACAATCATAATATATATTTTAATTCTATAATCAATATTACATTAATATTTGGTACTTTTTAAAAATTGTATGTATTGTTCAGTTTCATTTTAATTCAGAATTTTTTACTTTTTAAAATTAAAATTTTCTATATGTATTTGTTGGATGTGGGTGTTTTTCATTGTTTGGATTTTTGGATTTTTTTTTGAGATTGAAAAGGCTAAAGATTGTTAGAAATAATAATTTCAAATGGAAAGAACAAGAATAATAATTAATAATCGATACATTGATTTGATTGAAATGACTAAAATAAAATAAAAAACATATAAATATATAGAAAATATAATAACATACTCATAATTATTTAAACATTTTAAGAACCAAATATTTAAATGCATAAAGGCATTATATAAACACTTATATATTGGATGCACACTAACCATTTAATTAACATGGAATTGGTTAGAACTCTCAAATTAATATTAAATAATTTTCCGTTGTCAGAGGATGAATGGATAGATGTAGCAATAACACAATTGCCTGTCATTTAAACATCACATTCAATATATAATTGAGAGTTTTTATTTTTTAACACAAGCAATTGTTTCATGCACATTTACATTCTACGTGCATGGATTCAAGAAAAAATAAAATGTATGCAAACATTTGATTTGATAATAATGCCTCCAATAAATTTCATTTATTGAATATAGAAATGCGTATCTAATGTTTATGAAATTTAGTAAACATTTATTTATGTGTTTATGAAAAAATTTCATTTGGTAATTCTGTTTCTTTCGTTTATGTATATAAATTAAGACTCAAAGAGGGATAGATTGTTTTTTTTTAATTAATTATGTTCCTTATGTATGTTGATCCAGAAAACAAGCTTTTCCTTATGTTATATATCGCACATTAAAGACTTAAAGATATATGGATTGAAATGTTTGATTTCATTTTTAAATCTTTGTTAAATTTCAATTTTTTGAATTTTTTTCTATATTGGGATGTCTTGTACTTAACGGTTTGTAAACATTATAAAAAGAATAAATAAGATATTTTATTTACTTGTCATATTTATTCTACGTTCAATTACTTATGACTTTATCTTCTTATATTCTTATTGTAGTATATTATCGTTCACTACTTATCTGATTGCTTACTTTCATTTGAACAATGGTTGTATTCTTGGATTGTCATTTGAACAAATATTAATTATTTTAATTTTCTATTTTTTTACAAACTTTCAAAATAATCTATAGATAAATTTACTCATTCAAAGGGCACTCATTTAAAGAGTAATTAAAATCAATCAATAATCAATCCATTTATTTAATTCCCTCATTTAAAGGCAATTAAAATTCATGAAAATCTTCACAAACTCTTGGTGAGCAGTAATCAAAATTGAGTATATGAGTTATTAAAGGCATATGATAATTAATGCAATGTGTGAATTGAAGAGGCATGATAACATGTATCCATGTGTGTTAAAAATTCAACCTAAAAATAAAATGAATAAAAGTTAATCCAATATCCTCATTTATTCTTTCATAACTTTTTATAAATTATACTCTCTGAAATGATTGTTTACCTCACATCTTGTTTTTAATCCTTTTTTTGGTTATAGGCAAAACAAGAAAATCTAAAAATTACACAATGAGCTATCATAGAAAAGAACAAGATAAGAAAATGTTGCGCCTAATATATATTTAAGAGTAGGATTTTTATTTAGGTGATTTAAATTTTTTCTATGAGTTTATTAGGATTTTAGTTTCGATGTAATTATACTCAAATTTATTTATATATTTATTTTAAAATTAGTTTTTTATAAAAATGGAAATTCAATAACAAACAACCTGACCAAGTTCAATTTAATTTAACTTTATAAAAATGGTCATCCTAAATGAACATATATCCTTAAAGCTAATATAGTCTTCTATTTATAAAAAGAATATATATATAATAAAAATGAATTATCCCTTTCATCACAGCATAACACCATAAAAATAACAACATACTTTAATCATGAACTAGACTATGCTCTGATGAATAAAAAATTTGAACTCTGATATGATGTGACAATTGAAAAAATTATGTATTCACGTTAAGTGGTTCAGGATTACATTTCTTCATAAATATATTGTTAAAAGCTAAAAAGATTAATATAAATTAAAATTCATAGTAGAAAAGAATTTAGAATAAAAAACAATCTCATCTAATATTCATTTACTACATTTTAATAAATAAATATTATGTAATGCTAAGGGGGGAAATTTCATCTATTACATAACTTGGCTCTTGGACGCTCATCGTTGATAACCATATTTCTAATAAAAACTTTTTAGTGTTTTTTTTTAATTTTTTTTATCAAATTCATCCATACATATGAAAAAATTGATTTTAATAATAAATCTAACCTTTAAAATAGTCACAATTATTAGTTTTCAATTGTCAAACAATGTTAATGGGTCTTTGTAGTGATGAAATCGTTGTTCGATGACAAGCAAAGACTCATTAAGTTTTATAATGAAAATAATATTCATCACACCGAGTAATTATTATTCCAACATATACATTTATTTGATTTTAAAATTGATTAAATTAATATGTGCATTCACCACTACATAATGAAGAAAGAAAAATGAATAAAGTCATATAACATTAAATTTCTCAATTTCCTATCAAATGTTTGACTTTCCTCTTCTCCCATTCATCATAAAAAAGAAAATTGAATGTATATAATCGCAATGCATTCAATTGATACTTTGTTCCTTTGTGAATTACATAATACTAATCATTTTATCTTTTCATTGTTGTCCTAGCAATTAGTTTTTTCATAATCTTTCTATTTTTCTTGTTTGCCATCTTCAATTGTGATATATATGATTTACCAGTTCTTTCACAATCCATTAGTCATCATGTAATCTACATGATTCATTTATAAGATATACAATTTTTTTTGAACATTTTAAATTTTTTTCATGTAGGATTTTTAATAAACACTCATCACAACTTTTTTTCTATCACAACTTTTAAGGCGAGGTAGTGGTCCAACCCAATAAACAACAAATCCAAAAATTGTGAGTGTGGCTTCACTCAATTTCTATTTTTTCTATTTCTACGGTTCATTGTTTTAATTCTATTTTAGTAAGTTTTATTTCAAGCACATTTTTTTTTTCCTTTGTATGTAATTCAGTAACAAATTTAGTTTAAAATGATACATTACGATAAAATATTTTAATTTTTAACATAACTATGATTTATGTCAATCCACTAAATCCCTAAACCCTAAATATATGCCCAAGGGAAAATAACACAGTGATAAGTATTATAAATATTTCTATGCTATTTATCTTTACTATAAAGCGCCATGACACAGACAAAATTCATCTAACATAGCAATTGGGTCATTCTTTCACTTATACAAAAAAAAAATCGGAGAAAAAAGAAAGGGATGAGAAGGTCACTGCATCCTACTATATCATGTATAAATATTTATCAAAAGGAACATGTGTATAAATATTTATCAAGAGGACAATATGTGTATTGTTAAGAAAATAAATAAATAAATTGAATCAAACCATGTGTTTCTAGAAGTGTGAATACACAATTTGAAAAAATTAAATGAAAAAATAGCACTATAAAATAAGTAATGCTAAAATAAATTATGAAAATGTGAAAATTATGAATATCAATTATAGGTATGCAATATTTGGTTCATATATATAAAAGGGATAATTTGGATTCTTAAATCTTTGTGTTGTTATATATTGATTTAAAAAATAGAGATACTTTCAGCCTTGTATTTTTGTGTGTGGTGGCCGTGGCGGTATATTCCATCAAATTCGTTTTGTGTTGTGTTTTTCAAGATCAAATGATATCTAATATCCTAAATTATCTCTAACAAAAATAATTTTTTATAAAAAGTTCTTATTTGTGTCAATTTGATTGTCATTATCATATTTACTTCTATTTTTGTGGTATATTTTCAACCATTTGTTATTATCCATTTTGTGTGTTAGTGTTTTAAAATAAACTTGTTTAACATTAAATTTAGTACATGAAATTTTTTAACTAAAAAATATATTATATGCAATTTGTCAATGTTATGACCTTATAAAAGAAAAAGAAAAAGGCGTCATTTTCATTTGGGTTTTGTACTTCATAATAAAATGGTTTTTGAAGTGAAAAGTTACACCAAAATCTTATAAAAAAAAATTGTACAATATAATCAGTGATGTCAATCAATAAAACATTAACTTTTGAATCCTAAAACCTAAATCCTAAACATTTGCATATAGGAAAATAATCCAATAATAAGTCTTATAAATAGTTATGACAAACACAACATGGCTATTATACAATAATAAATTGAATCAAACCAAGTTTTTCATAAGTGTGAAACATAAATTGTGAAAAAATTAAATAACAAAACTAACACCACAAAGTAAATAATCTTAAAATATTAATAAGAATGTGAAATCTATAAAAAAATCAATTATAATTATGCAATATTAATATATAAAACTTCGGGTGTGTCATTGTAATATTTATCAAACGGTCGATTCTCTATATATGTTGATATATATAGATTAAAAAATATGGAGGATACTATCAGTCATGTATTGCACTATGTTCCATCAGTATATAATTATTTTTTGTGTTGAGTTTTTCTCAAATAATATCTAATCTATCGTCTCATATTACTCTAACAAAAAATTACTTTAGAATTTTTTGTTACTTGCATTGTTCAGATTATTACCATATTTGCTTTTATTTTTCTGGTGTGTTCTCAACCATTTGTTATTATCCTAAAAAAATAAATTTAATATATATTTAAAAACAATTAAAATGACTTTCAAATAAAAAATATTTTTTATATTAATATTATTTTTCAATTACATAATAATGTGAAAAATATATGTTTTAAATATATTTTTATATTTTTTCTTCATATAATTTATTTAGATTTCTTTTCCTTTTTTAGTTTTCTATGGTTCACATTTACCTTTATCTCGAACGGTAATCCTCTAAATTGATTCATTTTTTACATGACACAAACCGTTTTAATTAAGTTTGAATATCTCTCACTAAAAGTTGAAGATTTTTTTATTATTTTGAATTGATTAATTATGTATAAACATTAGCTTATCATTTTTATGGGACCAATATAATTAATAAGGGTGGTTTGCTTTCTTGGTTGTATTTTTTGTCAACTTTTTAAATTTTTTTATTCTTATTAGGAAAAATACGTATAAAACATTGTATGCTATGAATCTATGATTGTCTTTTTTCGTGTTCGACACCATTATTTTCCTCATTTGATTGAGTAAAAATAATAAACATTAAATTTCTTACATTTAAAGTCAATATTATGAAAATGTTATTGTATTAATTTTTTTGATATTACATAAATTACATTTTGTCTATGTGCATTTATACATACACAACAACTAGTAAATATTAAAAGTGAATACTTTAAGGGGTGGGGTGAATATCTAATGGGATGGTAATAACCGCACCTAAATGAAACGCAAGACCGACTTTCATATATTCTCAACAGGGCTACCAATGTTTCATTCCAACAAAATAGAAATGCTAGAAGATTTCACTTATAAAATAATGAAAACTTACGTATAAGGCTGTAAATAAGAACACGTGTTACTACGACCAACTTATGATTCAAAC
Source organism: Acorus calamus (assembly GCA_030737845.1). Taxonomy (NCBI): domain Eukaryota; kingdom Viridiplantae; phylum Streptophyta; class Magnoliopsida; order Acorales; family Acoraceae; genus Acorus; species Acorus calamus. The sequence continues at coordinate 3,251,728 of CM060879.1, read as the reverse complement.
ATGATAACAAAACAGAGAATTTGGATTCTAAAAAAGAAAAAAGAAAAAAAATAGAATATGTGAAGAATTGAAGGTTGTGTACTTGTGTTGACCCAGAAAAAGAAATCCACAATTATTTGGATACGTGGTTGGTGGAAGCTATGAAACAAAAAATGTGATTCAAAGAAACTTCGCAATCGGTGCCTGAAACGTCATTGCTTTCGTGGTATCAGATTTGCCTTACGTATGTGATGATGTAAACATTATTACAGTTAAAACCATGATATTTTGAATCACTTTATTATATAAACCCAGAAAACTTAGACATGTTCAATCCAATCGAAATCCACATTTAGCCGGGTTTAAATTAGGATTTTAACGTTTATGTTCAACACATACCTTAACCTAATTATGGTTGGATTTGGGTTCCCAGGTCCCAATTCACAAGTCCTACTCGCAAGCCCCAATAGATGTCATCTTATTATTGGATGTCTGATTGACTTTAACAAAAGGGTAAAATAGCAAAATACCAAAGTACTCCCATTTAAATCCACTCATTTGATCCCCAAATCCATTGTTTTTTGGAATTCTATTTCGTCTTCTGTCTATGCATTAAATTTGAAAAATGATTTGTTTAAAAAAAAACTGTGATATTTGAACCATTTCAACTCTCGTTTATTTTTCTTCTAAAAGATCAAAGAACACAAAGCATTTTTTTGGAGATTCAATTTCAACAGGATTTCACTAATTTTCTTCGTCTGAATGCCGATTTTTCTCAATTTTTCGAATCACACATGTTGTATTGCCGATTTATTCGAGTTTCTTCGTCCAATTGAATGTCCAATTGCAAATAATGGGTAAACGATTATTTTTTTCCAATTTTTTGAATCACACATGTTATATTACCGATTTATTTAAGTTTCTTCGTCCGATTGAATTCCCAATTGCAAATAATGGGTAAACGATTATTTTTTTCAATTTTTCAAATCATACAATTTGCATTGTCGATTTTCGTAATGCAATCCATTGAAACTAATTTTTTTTTATTCTTATATTTATTTTGTCCCTATATGATATGAATGAAATATTTGTGATTTTATATACAAATGTAACTGATTTTATGAAACGTTTTTATGATTTGTGAGTAGTTCGTGATGTACAATGATATTGACTAAATGACTGAATGTAACTCACTATTGTTAAATATAAATGATTATTCGTATCTGCCTTTTTATAGGTTTTTATATGTAACTTAGCATAATAAAAGTAATCCATTATTTGATAAATGTAACTGGCATTTTCATAATTGAATTTACTCCTTTTAAATATAATTGAATTTGGGGTAATACGTTTTGAAGATATGAAAGCAATTGCATTAAACAATAAAATAATAAGCAATGCAAGTGCATTGAATAAACTAAGTCAGTTACATATGTGAATGTAACTGACTTGATTTACATAAAGCATATAAATATCAGTTACAAAATGAAAAATATAACTCGTTTACTAATGTACTCTAACAAGTCAAAGTTTGTATAGGTATTTTGATTTATAATTATCATATATTCAAAAGATTAAATTTAAAAACAATCCTATTTTGTGAATGTAGCTTATTTGAAAGTACATTGAATAAGCTATGTCAGCTATATATGTGAATGTAACTGACTTACTTGTACAGGTAATCTGAAAGTATATATACTACTGATAGAATGCATCTAAATCAGTGTTATCTAACTTTATTTAAATGTTTTACATGCATAGGTAATTGATGCATTTACAGAAATATTGTACGAGAAACAAGGTGCACCATCACAAGATACGGCAATTCCTTTTTTGTATCTGCCAATATTTCGTTAACTTGCATGATGGATTGTGGGGTGGTGATAATTCATATTATGAGCCACTATGTACTTCATGAAGAAATATCAACAACCATAAAAGAGAGTATGTTAACGTTAAATAGAGCACATTTCATCAAGATATTTGTCAACGATAGCCCCAGGACTACCAAGTTTTAACAGTGCGTTTTGATGATTCACTCAGGCTATTCTGTCATGTATAAATGTGATGTTTTGTCATGTATGTAGATATAAAACAATTTGAAAGAACCATACAAGTTCAAGTGTGAATTGATGTGTCTAACTGAAATAAAAAATTTCTTATATTTTTTGCTATTTTGAGAAATGTAAAGCAATGTGATACATTCGTTTAATATTGGTCAATGCAAATGCTTTATGTATGTGATTTATGTTATGCTATATGATATGAATTTTATAGCAGGTGACAACATTACTACATATATTTACAATAATGTAACTAGTTTTAAACAGATATGTAACTGAGTATTTTATAAATGTAACTGATTTTTCTAAAATATAACTAGATTATGATAAAATGTAATTTAGCCCCACATTAAGCCCATTACAAAACTTCAGATATAACAAAAAGAGTATAACACATGTCGATGGAAAAGAAATATACAAAAACAACTGAAAAATAAAAAACATCATAAGGCAGCAAATCCAGCAGCTTCACCAACATTTGCAATTCCAAAACATTCATTTTGAGCAAAGTTGTTATATAACATATGAACATCATCTTCTAAGTCAAATTTCATTCCAACACATAGAACAATCACATCTGCACATTGTTGCTTAATTTCACCAATCGATTCTTTGTGAACTGCCTTCAAATGAAAATGTAACTGAATCCCCTGTGTTTCCTAAAAGACCATATAATCAGAAATCACATTGTGGATTTAAAGTACTCATAGATTTACTAAAAAGACCAGACAATAAAAAATCACATTATAGAACATAAGATACACAAAGATTTACTAAGGTCTAATTAAAAGTCAGTTACATTTGTAAAATATAACTTATTTTCATATAAATAATGAACCGTCAGTTACATTTGCTGAATGTAATTTAGTTTCATATTACATTTCACAAATGTGACTAACTATGAATATAATATACCAGATTCAATATAAAAAATCGTATACATATCAAATGCTAGATTCATAAAATGTAACCGATAATAAAAACATTAAACAACAACATACCAAATTCAACCTACAACATAAAAATGTAAAAAAAAAACACAAAATTCACGATCACCAGATTATGAAACTCCCAAAACAAAATAAAAAACAAAATAAGAAAATAGAAAATAAAAATTTCCAATACAAACAACAATAAACGCCGCACCTGAAAAATAACACAAAAATGTTCAGTTTTTTTTTCCGATCAGATGAAAGAATGAGAAAGTCATTCAGATTTGAATTCGGTTTGAAGATTCAACCAAATTGTTCTTGTAAGGAATTGCATCGTGATAATTGAGATCTTATTGACCAAGATCGATAAACATCAAATCTGATCTGCTTCGAATTGTTCTTCTAAGGAATTGCATCGTGATAATATTTTCATCAAGAAAATTGAGATTCAAAAATGGCAGATTCAATAATGGAATAATTGCAAAACGATGCAAAGAATTAATGTTGATCGTAACCGTCCATTAATTTCGGTGGAGGTTACCTAAAAACAAATCAGGGGTATAAAGGGTAATGTTATCAATGCCACCTCATGGGCTTGCATGGGGCCTATGAAATGGGGCCTATGAATCATTTTCCTTAAGATAATCCAGATCCAATCCAAACATAGAGTAAGATATGATAAACTTAAATGTTTTAAATCATTCTAACTGTTTAATTTCCAATTTATTTTTACCTATAGTCTATCATTTCTATTGTTTAATCTTTTTCTTCTCTAAATAAAAATATTCCTCTTTTTCATATTTTCAATTTTTTTGGTGTGTCACATTACTCTTATATGGTTCTAATTTAAATATCAACCCTTACCAACCATGACAGAGAGCCACAGAACATCAGAAAATTTGCACTGTGAATGAAAGCTAATTTACAAGAAATGATTTTTTTCTAATTGAACATGTTACACATGCCAGTTCAAATAGAAGTAAAAAAAAAAAAAGAGAGAGCAGAAACAATATCAAAGAAGTGGTCAAAAACTGTGATTTGAAACAACACCTCCCTCTGCTACCCGATCTGAATGTCCAGGACTAGCTGGGGCTTCAAGTCTTATGTAGTCATATAGTACTCCTACAAACTGATTTCCTGCATTGGCCTGTGTGAGATAAACAATGTTGTCTCCTTTAATCAACAATGCTGAGGGAACGTTGACGCTGAAGAGCTGGTAGAGGCCATGGATTCCATGGCGACCGATAGTATTGTCCATCCCTAAATCGGCCACTTCAAAAAGTGGCCTTTCACTGTTTGGATTGTTAACTCGAACCTGTAGTCGAATTGCAAATCATGTTAATCAGTATAAACATGGACGATGTTACATGCAGTCCTTATACGCAATCGAATTACAATATTATATCTCAAATGAAGCATATAATTCGTTATATGAAGTGATTTTTTGTTTGTTGCGTAGTAGTAGTATATTCAATTAATTAGAGTATTTACTATATTTTTTGCGAACTTACATACTTCATTGATGAAGAATATGCCTTTACAAATAGGATTGTAAAATAAGACTGCATATAAGACAGCTTGTGACATTATTCAATAATTACAGGTTGGAATAGTTCGTTTTTTTTTTTTCTTGTTCATCAGGTTTCCTTGTTTGCAATACCCATTAATTTTGTGTACATTTATGTTGCACTTTCCTTCTCTGAATAATCTTGTTTCATCTGTCATGTTACACGCAATCCTTCTAATTTACAGACTCATTTTTCCAACGAGATCATGTATACTTCATGAGATAAAGTATGTGATTTTTTAAAATTTTTGTGTAAATGAGTATATTAAATTCACTGGAGTTTATAATTATTTGTTGTGAAGGTACAAAGTTCATGGATATTTACCTGAAGTTTATACCTTCATAATAAATCAAAGCATTTGAGTATTGTAAAAGGGATTGTATGTAAGACAGCATGTAAGATTATTCTATAAATAGAAGTTGGAGCAAATAAATATATATTTACCTGAATATCAGAGTGGTTAGAAGCTGCAACTGACAGCCTCAACTTGTAAATCCCACCGGCTATTCCATTGAGATTGAACTTGATTTGCCACGTCGTGGGACTATATTTCTTCTCTGCAATTTTCCTGTTTAAATGAAGCTGACCAATGTGAATGAAATTTAAAGTAGGACAGAGCGATCGCACAATAACAATGATACAGATTTCAAGCAATATTACAAGACTGTGGTTTCATGGCATATGATATTGGTCTGCAATTCTAAAATCTCTAATTTTTTTCACCGCTTTATACAAATAGAAATTATTAGCTATATGAAAGTAATAGAGTACTTTCAGAATATACAGAATAGTGTACTTTTTTGTTTTTGTAGAAAATCAAGTTTGTAGATGGTAGCTTGAAGGGAGAATGTCTTAACATTGCATTGATTTATTTTATTCAAGTGTTGTGTTACATGATGTTCTGCTATGCAAATTTGGAAACCCCGAAAATATGAAAATAAACATGCATTTAATCATAGTGGAAACTGAAGGATATTAAAAAAAGACTTGCCTGTTAACATGTGCGAAAAACCAATCTTTCTTAGGATCGTTAACTCCGACCGTGAATATTTGGTCAGACTCGGGGTGTAATTCTGTATACCTGTCCCATAGGCCATACTGCCTGTACCTGCAATAACAACTCAAAAATTTGACTAATATGGTGCAAGAGTGACTGTAAATATTATGAGTTCCTTTAGAATAAAAAAAGGAGAACTAAATGATTTGGATGCAAAGAATTTTGAATCCCCAATGAACAATTGCCCCATGTAAAAAAAATACAGAGATCATGTAGATTAGGCACCAAGGAAGAACTCTGTACACACTCACCAATTGGTGGATTTCTTGTAACGGCTTTTACTATATCGGTTCTGTTATTTTTGTGTTATGTTGGGGAAAGTATGTTATTTCATATATACTTCTGTAAGGGTTTCTTATATATATTGAGAGAACATATACGCTCAGCCCTATGGTTGTGAGAGGGAGAGTATAGTATGTACCTTTCATAGAATAGAATTCCAGAAGATAAAAAGAATAAATCTCATCTTGCATGGTTTGTATGATACTATGATCATTTTTTATTCTTCCCTATTTCGATCCACTATCTCTTTTTTCAACAAGTATTAGCTCAAAAATTTAGTCTGTCATCCAACATGCATATTTTCCAACAAGTATAGATCACAGAATCAGCAGTTTATTTACTGGTGAATATGTCAGAGAGGATTACACCATATGTCAGATCAATCATGCATAACATAAAAGATGCATTGAACATGTTGATGAACATTTTTTATTTGTTTTTCAACATGCAGATTTCCTGGTATGTATATATGACAAAGTCAGCAGGATACATACTGGCCAATATGTCAAATACCATCATCCATTACATAAAAGAAACTAAAGAATACTTTGCACTGAATTGATTATTCCAACCTAACTAAGGGCATTATCAGGCTCTATCTACTTCATATTAATTCTTGAAATTGTATTTAAAGAAGGCCTCTGTGATTTGTGAAATGCATGTTAGAAAACAATATACTTACTTTTCAGGGCAGTTAATGAACAACTTGTCAACATAATTTGGATTTGGATCAGGAACAAAAAATCCCATCGCCGTACGATCAGGAAAGCCAATTTCCCATACTGTTGCACCATCTCTATGTGAAACATATGTCAAATTCCCAAGTTGTGTGGGTAGCCCTACAACACCAAAATTCATTAAGCTGAAGACCAGATTTTGAGAAGGAAAAAAATAAAAGTGATTATATACACAGCATCTGATTATTTACTCCAAGAAACTGAAAATTAAATATCTCTCTGTTCTCGGTGTGCTCATCTTTCTTTTTTTGTATAGCGATAAAATCTAGAATAGGAAGTGGCTTGCATAAATCATGTTATTAAATTTTTGTGACCTGTTTACATTGTTTCATGACACTTTTGCACAAGTCTCCAAAGTCCAACCTGATAAATTTGGCAGCACAAAACGTAGGGCTCAATTATATTTCATTCATTCAAAATCAGGACTGTAAGAAAAGACACAGCATCCTCTTCTGATTACCTCTTAAAGATGAATGATCCCTTTTTTTAGATAATTTGAACAAGCTTAATATTGATCATAGTGAAGCGGATGTTGTTGAGGTTCTGCAAGCCATTATAGAGCATGGAGTAGACAAATATTTTTTTGTTGGGATCTTATCAGCGAATCCCATCTCTTTTAAACCTTCACCATCTCATTTGAGCATAAACCATCATGAATAAATTCAACCAATGAGTGTGGACAAAGGGAAAAAAAACGCGTCCGAGACTTGAGGTCCTGAATTTGAATCACTGGTACACTCAAACTTATTATAATGTTGTCATACATGTCAATCTGACACAACCATCGTTCAGCAACTGAAGAAAGGCTCTAGATTATCTATCTTTCAAGTCTCTGTAACTTTCACTGACAATCCTATTGTTTGGAAACTATGAGTTTCAAAATTCACACACATTTACTACATGGAATAACCTTATACAATCTATGGATGCTTTACTCAGATGACCATGAGTTGTTACGGTTGTAGTACCAACCACTAAATGCTACATATGTGTAAATAACAGATTACCAGTAGTGGATACTTGATACTGAACAAGAACAACAAATCAGGAAATAAATACAAGAAAGTGAATGATTTTATCTCGATATTATAACAACAAATGAGGTAAAATATTAAATGCTTGAAATTCTAGATGTTAAAGAATATATAAAGTAGAAAAAAGGGTAATGCTATAAATAGGTGGTTGAACTATACCTATCTAGGCATATTTCATAGAGATAAAACATCAATTCATATGCTCTAATAAGGAGAAATCCCTAGATATCCTCTTCTTCCTTCTCCTTCCTTTTTTTTGTGTGTATGAAGGTGGGGTTTTCCCATAAATTATTCAAGGAGATTGTAAACACCAAATTTAACAATTTCCGGATACAAACACAAGACTTGCAAAAACCAAAACCATATTTCCAAAGACCAAAAAAACTAGTCCACATGCCAATCAAGTCCACAATACAATGGGTGATCCTATTAATGTTCCATTGATCCAGACCCAATTGTATGAATAATCCAGGACTTCATATCCTGACCACCACATCCATGCATTTTCCAAAATAACCTGATATCCTAAATATTATGAACCTGCATATGTTGATAAATTATTGTGTGTGAACATTTGGGTAGGGGGTTTGTGGTGTGGGGAAGAATTCAGAAAGTGATGAAAATGTAAAGAGTGGAAGAGCTGTAGGTAATACACAAGCCTAGTAACACAAACCACATTTCTGTTTATAAAAATATAAAGTCAACCAGATGTTAAAGATACTTTATTCTTTAATATTGTTATATAAGGATAATTGTATTTCCATTTTGATGATTAGATCTCAATAAAGCCTTGTCACAAGTTCGGACTACGTATATAATCCAAGAAGGGTAAAAATTCGTAATTCTATAATCTTTTGTAAAAATCTTGAAAAAAAATTAAAAAAATTAATTATGTCATGTAAAATCTATGATATCTAGATCATGATCTCCTATCATTGAATGGCTAAGAACAAACCATATAGAAGATAAAAATAAGCCATAGAGTTACCTAAAAAAGGTTTATATAGAGTAACTTTACCTGGTGAGACGTGAACAAGCTCTTTTCCTATGTAATCCCCAACAAACCCAGGAACCCAACCATGAACACAATAGGTACCTGGGATAATATTATTAATGGTGAATGCACCTTTTGAATCAGTGATTGTCCAGAACTGATAACCCTTCACATGCAGAAAAAATTTTGAGTAATTAGAGTTAATAAAAAACAAATGATGAGTCTACAACAATACCCACTTTTTAATCACCTTGCTTTCTGTTTGCCAAGATCCTTCAGTCCTTGATGCAGCTAAGCCAACATATGCATATGAGGCAGGAATAAGAGATCCAGAAAGAAATCTGGTATCAAAATCCATTATGTGAATAAAAAACACCAAGAAAATAGAGTAACATATAATGAAATATAAAAACAGGTAGATTATGTTAAACCAGTATGGAAAAACTACAACCATCAAAGCACATTTAGATATATATGATGAACTTTTAATGTATTAAGGATTTTTTTTTCTTTTTCGCTTTCATCTCTGTATTGGGATAGCGATAATACACACAAGTTGCTTTCCAAATGCTTCTTGAGGTCATTCAAGGGTATTATGCCGTGAAAAATTGAACAGAATTTATATACCACCAAAAAAGAGAAAAAAATTAAAATATAGATTATATACTCCATAAGGAACTGATGGAAAAAATTCAGTTATCAAATGTATCAAATGAAGCAAGGGATGTAAAGTGTAGATATGTATGCATTTATTCAATCGGGATAGATACATCTACATCCCTGTAAATATAGTAAATCCCACGTAAATCCTTGTAAATTTGGGGCTGGACGTATATGTTCTTCAAACTACAGTGGTTAGTCAATAGTGTCCCTGAGTCCAGCTTCTGTTTGATTAATGTGCGTAGACAGTAGAAATGTATCAGTGCATTTGGCATGCTCGCAGGAACCTATATGCCAGATTCTAGAGACTTATGTGTGATTTAAGGTGTTTGCAAGGATTTAGACCTGTTTCTAGATTTCAAAAAGTAATCTAAAATGCATTGACAAAAATAATAAGACATTATAAGAAATTTGAATAACATGTTTGGTATACTATGGAAGCTTCTTTGCTTACCTATCTTGGATATATAGCGTTCCTGATGCAGAACCACGTTCACTCGACATGAGAAAGAAAGGAGACGAGACAAAATCATAGGGCCATGCCTTTTCTTCTTCCAGCCTCTGGAATGAACAAGGGAGCATCAACAGAAAGTCAAAAAAAAAAACAGTAATGTGTTAAGGAATATCACTATCGTTAGAGATATTATGTTAATAAAACCAGTATATATAACGGGTCGAACAATTGATCAATTGATTTGGAGATGGGAACAAAAGAAACAAACGCTAGAACAGAACATCCTGATATGAAAGGAAACATCAGGAAAAAAGTAGATAAATGTATAGTGATCATTATATAAGAGTTTTCTTTGATTTCTAATTTTCTTTACATGCTCAAATAAATTTTTTTAGTATTCCAAGTAATTCCCTTATATTATTCTGACTTGTTCATTGAGGATTTACATATGAATCAATGTTTCATGGGTAATAACAAATGGACCTATTTTGTAATTGCATTTTCAGGATAAATGAACCTATGTTGGACATATGCCTAATTGCAGACATGGAAGTTCTCTAAAGAAAGTTTCTTGAGTAATCCAGGAAAAATTGATGCTCTCCTATCTCTTTGCATTTATGTATGAAGAACGCCTTGGATATAGACACTTTTGGGGGAATGTCTAACATATATAATACAAACATTTCCAGCTTGTTTTTACATTTTTTGACAAAAAAATCTTTCATGGATCACATTATGGAAATTGAGTTGTATAAAAAAAAAGTGTTTTTTTTATTTTTAAGTCTCCATAAACCATAGGATTTAGTGATCAATCCCTCACTTCTTCATATTTTGGTTTTAGTCCCCAGATTTAAAAGATATGTTCCTTTTTAGTCCCTAGGAGGGACCCATCCCTAAATTATTTAGTTTTCTTTTTAGTCCCTGAGAGGGACTAAAAAAGAACATATCATTTAAATCCGGAGACTAAAACCAAAATACGAAGAAGTGAGAGATCGATCACTAAATCATATAGTTTATGAGGACATAAAAATAAAAAACCCAAAAAAAAATCATTTTCTTGCAACCATTGAATATAGTGCCATTCCCATTAAAGAAAATAAAATATTGGAAATTACCTTTTCTTTTGCATCTAACCATAAATCATATGCATTGTTTACACTTCGTGTGGAATTCAGATAAACAAATACAGGACCATACACCTTCCTCCATGCTTCTCCATTGGCAAATGAAGCAACTATATCATCACCAATATAGTGAGTACCATGGAACATCTGCACAGACAGATAATGAAAACAAGTTTCAGTCTTACGCACTTTCAAATGATTCATTTTCCTGATGAATATAAGTTACTTTCACATTATTATATATTAAATATAAAATACTGGTTGTCCATGTCAGATAGAAAATATAAAATTATTATGGAAAGACACACACACAAGCGAACTTGACTTGCCACACAAGATGGACACACAGAAACTGTAAGGTTCCTTTACCTCTTTATCACACATTTTAAAAATATATAAATCACTAGCCTAATGTTTGATGGAAACCACCAGAGCCACATTGTAGAGCATGAACTAGTACTGACTACCTTAATAATACGTAAAATGACTTAGTGAGTTTATTGGTATTAGTTGAATGATTTCTTCTTCTTTTTTCTCCTTGATGGTTTCAGAGTTAAATGCCTAGTTTAAGCAGTTGGTATGAAGATTGAAGAAACTTAATCACAAATTGCCGCTAATGATATGCAGTTTAATAAAAAATCACTAATTCTTTTTTTTTTATTATTCAGATCATCAAACTCACTCACATTTCCCACTCCCAAAATAACCACTTCACAAAAAAAAGGGCCTGAGCATTACAATCATGATTGATAAAATCAAACCTCATCAGAAATATGATATTAACACTTGGCTGCCTGGAACTCAGAGTATTGAGAATAATCTCTTTCCCAAATAAAATACAATCAGACATCATTCTTGGATACATTTCCCCGATGCTCTCATATCATCATAATCTTCTGTCGAACGGTGTGAATAGTTAGGAAATACTGGATAAATGGAGAATGGTCCTATGTGAAGAAAATTCTTGTAATGCTATCAAACCATTTTATAACAATAAATAATTTTTCAGCACTATGGACAAATATTACCAAGATCTCATCAATTCTCAATTTTTTCACTTACCAAATCGAAACGAGCTGAGTGACATAAAACTTGGAACCAAATATTCATATGCAACCCCCCACCCTTTTCAAAATCCATTGATCCTTTAAAAAGAATGGTTTCACACTTCCAACCAATTCCTCCACTGATTTTGCCCATTATTTTGAGAAAGACGTCCTATCCTGAAAGGGTTCCCAATATATCATTTCTTTTGATAATACTATCAAACAAATTGGATGTGGATCCACAAGTGGTTATCAACATGACAATGAAATCATGGTGGAGCAATTGCATAGATGTCTAAAACTTCTATCCACATTATCATTATGCACGAACGCATCAAGAAACAATTGTTAACAAAACAAACAATTAAAGGTAACATCTAAAGGGGGAGGGTGCATATGAATATTTGATTCCAAATTCCATGTTAGTGGTCATATTTCGATTTAACAATCATTGAAATTCCTCAATCCCTAAAAATATTGGTTTCACACTTCCAACTAGTTCAATGATTTTGCCCATTATTCATCATCATTATTTTGATTACAAGAAACCACAACTAGGTGGGAAAACCCCAGATGAATAACATCACTTACAAGCAATGTACATCAGGTTATCCCATGGGTTTCAAACTCGAGATCTATAGGGAGCAAACCCATGGCTCTAACCAGAGAGCCAACCCTGTGTGGGTTATTTTGCCCATTATTTTGGGAAAAACCATCAAATCCTGCAAGGCTCTCCACTCCATTTCTTTCAAGAATACAATCAAACATTTGTTGGGGGATTCAAAAGGTGACCTCAATAACACAAATTCACAACTAAAAGTCTACTACTTCTACCCACATTGTAATCATGAATGAATGAATCAAGAAACAATTACTAGTGACACAAACAATCAAAGAGAACATCGAAAATGCGAGAGAAGAGAGAGACGATTACAGCGAGGCAGGAGGGGCCAGTGTGGTTGGTGAGGTTCTGCTTTGTGGGTCCGCCGCTGCGGAACTCGGGGCTCGGGAAGACGAGCCAGAAGCCGACCACTGCGGGGTCCGGTGGACCCGAGCTGATCCAGCCGTGGAGACCGCCATCCTTGTTGTCCACAGAGTACATGTACTTATCATCCACCTGAGCTTCAAAAAACCAAAACATAAATTCATTTCAAACAAACAGAACTTCTCCCGCCTTTTTTAAATGGACAAGTTACATTTTGTTCCCCACGTTGAAACTTATTTATATACAAGGTCCTATGTTGTCGAACTTGCTACTTTAGGAAATTTACTCCAATCACTTTTACATCGTGTTTGGGTAGCGGAATGGAAGAGGAATAAGGTGGAATAAGCTCCAAAATCTGTTTATTTGCAAGGAGTAGATAGGTATAACTATATCAGAATAGGTGGGAATAAGTCGGTATTGATATCTTGGATACCCTTCTACCCGATCTATTGCATTAGTATAAGGGGGGCTCACATGTCAAATCAATTGTCATTATCTCTTATAAATCAGGGGGTTCACATCTCAACCCATTTTTTTTACTTTTTTTAAATCATTATTTACATCTTATTTATATTTTATCCATAAATTTATCCATGGTCAACTGAACAAGAAATTTTTTATTATTACGTATTTCAATGAAAAATAAAATGATTTACTCCTTATATATTCAAATGCCTAGAGTGTTAGGTGAAATAAATTTTTTTTTAAATAACATAGATAGATATTATATCAATTGACATAAATAAGCTCTTATAAGTAATTCTACCCTCTTAGAATAATTATCAGAGCTTATGTTAACTTATACATGCATAGTTATCAGGATTTTTTTCTTGCAAAACAAACAATTTATTATCTATTCTCCCTTATTCTTGAGTTATTCCGCACCCCCAAAAAGGGGTTAATATGTTTCTAAAAAGTGTTTCTGACACATGAGAGTCCATACCTCTCCTTTTAAATCAGAAATCATAGGGTCTCTGAGCCAGACAGATTCAGGGAGCTGCAGCCTTTCACCTCTTGGTGGGACAATATCTTGTGGCATTGGCATCACAGTTTGTTTTTTATCTGAAATTGCCATGTAGTGAAACCTGTACAACCAATACATAAATAAAGAAAAGGAACATCAAATTTAGTTAGTCCTTGGATCCGCGTTTCAGAATCAAAAAAAAAATATATATAAATGTGGATCCAAACACACATCTTGTAGTTGCGTCCCAAAATCACACATTTGTTTCTACAGTGTAAAAAAACTACAATTTTGAAAAGAAATGAAAATTACGTTTTTCCAAAGCTGAACACCACAATTAAAAAATTACTACTTTTCAATCTCACATCTAAATGGAATTTCACTCTATTCCATTAGGAAAATGTAAGAAACAATAATTCATGCATTCTCTTTTATCGTTTCAACATATGTTGAATTTTTTAAAGTATGTACTAATGTAATGAAGTACATATTTCAACAAGAAAATGAAATATACAATGAATTGGATGCATACATTCTAGCTTTTTCTAATCAATTATATACTCGCATATATACTCGTTTATTCTTATATATATTCAGATTACAAAATTTATATATTCAAAGGATGCAGGAATAGATAACTATGACGACAATGAAGAGAATGAAATTGACGACAATGAAGCGGATGAAATTGATGACGATGATGAATTTTATGTCAGAGTTAAATGTATCACAAAATGTGTTAACTAGACCTACAAAGAGTAGCTACCGTAATCGGAAAGGAAATGTATCACAAAATGTGTTAGTTGCTTGTAATTTTGACTTGGAATTCATCTATGTGCTTAGCGGATGGGAGGGGTATGCTCACGATTCAAAAGTGTTAAATGATGCTTTGTTGAGGAGAAATGGTTTAAAAGTCCCTCGAGGTATTTATATGTTACTAGTGCCATATATTTCTATCATTTAAAATACTAATTAAAATATTTTATAATTTAGGTAAAAAAAAAAATTTGGTTGATGCTGGTTATCCAAACCGACACCAATTTCTAGCCCCATTTTGTGGTGAGAGTTACCATCTTCAAGAGTTTGGTCTAGGGCGTGACTCAGAATGTGCATTGGAGTTGTTTAATCTTCGTCATGCTTCCTTGAGGAACGTGATCGAGAAATTATTTGGCTTTTTCAAATCTCGATTCGCCATTTTTAAATCAGCGCCTCCATTTCCTTATAGACTCAAGCGGAGATAGTGTTGGCCTGTGCAGCTTTACATAACTTTCTTCATAAGAGTATCATTCAGATGAGTTTTCAGAAGATCTAGAAGATGATGATGAAAATGTTCTAACTGAGGAGCAACAACGAGAGGAGAAATAAGACCCTCTGGAAGTTCAAACTCAAGAGCAATAATGTGGAGATCCAATAATTGGCGGTTAAGTATAGCTAAACATATGTGGAATGACCGTGACATCAATATTCATGGTGAACTAATGTAATATTATCTAGTTAAAAATGGTGTTTTTATCATGGCATTCTAGCAATATGCATTTCAAATAAGTGAATATTAATATTTACTATATTAAATTACATTTTATGTTGGGTATGATGAGTTCTTTATTTGTTATTTAAAAATCCAAAAACATTATTGTGTTTATTAATAGAAATCCACATGTGAAAAGAGTCCATTTGTAAAAGTCTACTAAAGTCTATGAAGTCCATGAGAGTGATTTGTGAAAGTCTGCAAATGTCTGTAAAAGTCTATGAAAGTCCATGTCAGTCAATCTGTGAAAGTTTGCAAATGTATGTGGAAGTCTGTGAAAGTCTTCAAATGTCTATTTAAGTATGTAAAAGTTCATGAGAGTCAATATGTGAAAGTCTACAAAAGTCTGTGAAAGTCCGCGAAAGTCTGTGAAAGTCAATAAGAGTCAATCTGTGAAAGTCTGTAAAAGTCTACGAAAGTATGCAAAAATCTGTGAAAGTCTAAAAAGTCTACAAAAGTCCATCACTTAAATAATATCCATAGAAATCCATCAAAGTCCGTATTGACTACCCCCATAAATTGTCAATTGAATAATTCATTTGTTGTTTGGTTGTGTTTTTAGTTGTTCTCATTTGAAAACATATGAATAAACTATGGAAAGATGTGAATAAGATGTGAATATGAATTTATGAAAGATAAACAAATGATTCAACTTGTGAGTTCTTCTAACCAATGGAAATCTGAAAATAGAATAAGTGGTAGAACACAATTTTAAAGAGGGATCTGGAATACCAATATCAGCTTATTCCTATCTGTTTTACTATAACTATACTCACATATTCCTTACAAAGAAACAGGTTTTGCTTGTTCACCTATATTCCATCATATTACACATCTATTCTTCTTCAAATAAAGACTGGAAACATAGTTTTTTTTATTATTATTATTTGATATCGGAGGGACCCTGTGGCTGACCTTACATAGTTATTTAGGTAAATGATATGTAGTCCAGCCCCTTGTGCAACCCTATCCGCAATCCACATCGGTTTTCTTTTCTTTTTAATAAAAAATATACGCTTTTCAATTGAAGTACAGACTATTATACGAAATGAAGTATATACTGAGATACAATAGTTGAGACTGTAAAATAGATTGAGATGACTTATTACTTGTCTCTGCGTAATCTGAAAACCATCCTCGTCTGCGCGAGTTCAAAAGCAGGCAGTCCAGCCGCGCGTTCAAAAATGGCGTAAAAATAAAAGCCCGATACGCCTCTCCTCATTATGAACCTAATAAAATATCAAAACAAACAAACAATGAATTAATCTTATTAAAAAAAAGACATCGATGGATCAATTGTAGTTGAAAAGAAAGAAAGAAAGAAAGAAAGAAAGAAAGAGCGACCTTTTGTCGACTGAGAGTGATAATTGGGTGGAGAGGAGAGTGGTCCTGAACGAGATCTCTATGCGCTCCTCGCTCGTACTTATCACACTGAATTCCGTCCCTTCAACCCTGTTTCCATGCTTTTGGATGTAAGATTGAAAGAAACTGTTTTATTATATTTTAAAAAGTTAAACAGTAAAAATGTGTTTGGATATGAGTTTAAGAATTTTTAGTTTTTTAAATCAAAAATCTATGTAAACTCGTATTCAAATCTTGTTTTTCACAAGATAAAAGACTGTTGAAGGGCCCATTTGGATGCAAGATTGAAAATTAGAGTTTTTTTTAAAAAACTTGGGATTTAAACTTTTTTTTTTAGCTGACCTCTCGACTGAGCTGAATAGACTATTTTTGTCTATGCGTTTTGGTCCCACAAAAATAAAATTTCAATTTTTGTTAATATACAGGAGGGTAAGTCAGCGCGAAAACTCAATATCATGACCTAACCTTTTTGACAGATAAGCATTGAACTGTTGTGTTACGGCCGTAGGCTGCCATTTGAAATTCAATCTTTAAAAGGTGTTTTTTTTCTTAATTTTTCAAACGTTGGGTTTCTTTTTACATTAAGATGCCATTTGATTATGCGTTTGGAGGGAATTCCAAGTTTAAAAATCTAAATATTCTCAAATGTTAATCCAAACGCATTTTCAGAATTTAGATTTTCAATCCTCTTCTTTATTTTTCAACCAAAAAAGATCTCTATGTGGTCGTTGCTCGAATTTATGATGCTGCATTTCAAGCTTGTTTTTGCATGTCAAAATAACCTAAGGATTCATTTGGATGCACGATTGAAAAACAAACATTTTTAAAATCTTGAATTTCAAACTCAATTTTTAAACAGCGTTGTTTTGAAATCTTTTTCAATTGCTGAGTTTTTATATTGAAAAATGGGGGGTGATTTTGAAACACAACTATATAGTTTGTGTTTGAATGTATTTAATTTTTTTTTATGTTGTTCAAATATGGAATCCACCCAAATAAAGATCTAAAGGGGTCTAAGAAGAAATAGAAGCAAAATATACCATAGAGAGAGAGAGTGAGTGAGAGAATTTATGCGATACATACACTTCGTATTTGTCATGATCACTATTAGGTAGGTTCCAGTTGACATCCCAATATCTGCACACTCAGCAAGACAAACAAATATTGAAGTACTACAAATAAGGTTCAAAAAACTTGTAATGTAAACTTCATATAATCTTTGATGTACTACAAATCAAGTTCATGCTGATCTTACCCTCTATTGGATTCCTTCATTTTTTTGTCCAACAGATTGTCAATCCCTCCATATTGTATGGATACCAACCCACCCCCTGGTCTCAAAAATACAAGTTTTGTAAAGCCATTCTCTAACGTGACCTGATATACCAACACCACAAGTACAAATTTTGAGCAAGCTTGTCAATTATCTAAAAAATATATGTAACTAAGAAATAAAAAAATTATTCAATATTTAAATATCAAGAGTGATTTAAAAGTTGGCTACAAAAGTATATATATTTGTAGTACTATATTATTTAATCATATTCAATAATATTGTATAATTAATCATAATCCTCAAATTTAAATAAAATCTGTATTATTTTTCTTTCTTGAATTTTCGATTTACTATCTCACATCTCAAATATATCATTTAGTAATCTCAACTAGAGGTCATATTTAGATATGTTAAGTATCAGAAAAATATTCATATTCGATTCGAATCAGAAAATATCCAAACTCAAACATTATTATCTGTATCCGAACTATATCCAATCCACATTTAATCCATAGACTCGTGTGGGTCTAAAACCATACATGCACACCAACCATTAATGGATATGCTTGATCTTAATTGATGAAACACTGAAATGTTAGTTCTGTAATGTTTAATGTCTAGATAGGTTGAATGGACTTACATAGGAAGATAGGAGTGTAAGTTTTACACTCTTGGTTGTTGCCATGAGAACCAATTCGTTTGGAAATTCAAGTGAAGCAACTACAAGTGATTGATGGAGTTTTTGGGGGGGATGGAGTTTCTTTTTCTGAATCCTTCCCTGAATATGCAGATGAAAATGGGGGGCTCAACATTGTTGATTTCAAATGTTAATTAGTACTAAATCATTCCTTCTCTTGTCTTGTTGACATAAGAGTGTGAGTTGGCAGGTCCTAGTTTGCATCACCCATGGAAAGTTTTAAACTAATATTTAGGTGGGACAAAATTTCATCCACTAAGTTTCATCTGTTCCAATTATTGGTTCCTAACTATTGAAATTCTTCTTTCTGTTACTATTTGTTTTTTTTCTTCCGAAGTACCCTAACATTAGTTGGAAAAATTTCAGACACACGTATTTGTCAACAAATCAAATGCATCGAATAAATCTGAAATGTTTGATCTAAAATAAACTACGGGGAGCAACATTTGCCACTCTTGCTCTATTTTTGGTCTGTAAATGTATTTTTATTTGTGTTTTTATTTTATTTTTTTTATGTTTATTTTTAAATCTTGTCCTCTTTTGTAGGGCGTAGAAATAATTTCGGTTTTATTTTCAATACACTATTTAGATAGCGACAAATAGTTATTTCAGACCAATAGAAAAAATCATTTTTTCATTTGATTATTTTTTTAGTTATTATTGTTAGGAAACATAATAATAAAAATTATGTTTTTTGATTGACCAATAATAAGATATTGATAAAAGATGAATAAGATGTGAATAAAAATTTATATAAGATGAAAAAATGATTTGACATGTGAACCATCTTTATACAATTATAATACATTAGATAATATAACTCAATTTTAATGAGAGACTGCATACCAATACCATCTTATTTCTAGCTATTATGACATAACTATATTTTTCTAATCCATGCAAAACAAACACATGTTATAGCCTGTTTGGATAGAAGAATGATACTCGAGTAGATAAAATTAAATCCTGAAAATGAAAAATTCTTATATATTATGAACTAAACCCCTGTTTGGATGGGAGAATAGTAAAAAAAATAGAGAGGAATACAGAAGAATAAAATCAAAAATTTATTTGTTTAAAAGAAATAAGGGCATCGCTATGTCAGAATATGTGAAAATAAGCTGGTATTGATATTCTAAGTATCCCCTGGAATTTTGTTATTCCACCAAAACTAATCCACTAGTATAAAAAAACTCACATGTCAAATCAGTTGTTATCACCTATATTAATAAAAGAATTCACATGTCAAATCAAATTTTTACATTTTATAAATTATTATTTACATCTTATTCCATTTATATCCACAACTTATTCATTATCAACCGAACAACAAAAACTTTTATAATTAAATTTTTTAATGCGAATAACCAAAAACACAATCAAGCGAAAAATGATTTATTCTTTATTTATATTAGAATAATTATCTATCTCAGAATATCTTACGTCTCTACTCAAACAATGATTGAAATTATCAAATTGACCCTCAAATCACAATTAGGACTCAACCAAGAGCCTAACCAGAGGATGATTCCACCTCATCGAGTTAGAACAAAAGTAGCCATTCCCACCTTTTTTTTTAAAAAAGAAAATGTTAAACTCAATCCATTTTACAGTCCAAAAAGCAGACCTATATGTTTTTAATTTTTTTAAAATTATATATCTTATCTAATAAGATATGTACTTTTATAAAAAATGAAATATATTCTCCAATAAATTGAATGGTATCATTTATATAAAATATGAAAAATTTTCAATAAGGTATATGCCTCGATAGAGTAAGTAAAAGAAGTTAATGAGGTATACAAAACTGCATTTGTAACTGTAAAAATGATTGAGTGTAATAAAGTTCATAAAAAAAGTGTTGTTACACCCTTTTTTTCATCCTCAATTTCAGTACCGTATGCGCCGATACAAAATTACCGAAGCATTTACTCACATAGATGAAGTATACACATCCATAGAAATTTCACATTTTCTATAAATATGTCAATGTATATCATTAGAATATATGTTTTATTTTTTTATAAAAACATATATATCATTAGATGATGTAGACTATTTTAAAAAAATTCAAACGACGTATAGACTAGGATTGTGCATAATATTATCATTTGATAAGAAAAAAAAACAATTATTCTCATTGAAAAAGCAAACCAGCCAGTGTTCATAGTGTCGTCCATCAAAAGTGGGTTGTATTTTTAACATATTGAAGGGTCAGAGTTATTTAAATAAAATATCATAGTTAGTCAACCAAAATTTAACTCATGAAGGTTAGGGTTATATAAAATTTTGCCTTTTAATAAATGTCAAAAAGCTTCATTAGATTTCAAACTATACGTATAGAACTGCATTTTGAAAAAAAAGACTAAGTGCATGTTTGGATAGTGTATTAAAATTGGTATAACATGGAATAGCTCGGTATAAACCCATTTTAGATGTTTGGTTTGACGGAATAACCCATTATCTGAACCCGGAATAGCTTGGAATAAATGGGTATTTGGATTCTACCTCCCCCATGGAATTAGCATATTCCAACAACAATCAGAAGTGGGTCACACATTTATATTTTTTTTTTATTTCAAATCACATTTCATCACTTTTTATACATTAATGGAACTCACATGTCAAATCAATTTTTTACACTTTATTCATATTTTATTATTTATCAATCAAACACTTCAACATTTACTATTATATTTTCCAATAAGAACAATCGAAGACACAACCAAATATAAAATCACTTATTCCATTAATAAAGTCAACAATATATAGAATAGATATAATCGTAGAGGAAAATGATTCACAAGCCTTATTACATAGGCCCTATGTAAGCCTCATGAGGTGGCATTGATGATATTACCCATAATACTCTTGAATTCAATTTGGTTAACATTTACCATATTAACGAGACAGTTATGCAAATGTAGAATTCATTTTATACCCTCCTAAGTCATCTGCTGCTTTAAAAAATCATTCTGGTTCATCTGTTTATCTCTGGTGACCAACATCACCATCTCTGGATTCCTCTCGTCGTCCTCTATCATATGAGAGGTGATTTGACTACCTTTCAAGCCTTTCTCCAGCCTCCACCTCCTCCAACCTCCATCTCCACCGTTTTTTTTTTAAATTCAGATACATTTGAAATGTAACTGACAAACCAATTGCATTAGTTTATTTTTTCACATGTTTTTGTGATTTGGTGTTTTGATGTTGAAGTTTGAATCTCGAATGTTATTGTTAATATTTAAAGTCAGTTACATATTCATAATTTTATTGGATTTATATGCATTAATTTTCTAAAGATAATTACATTCCAAACTAATTTATATATTTATACACTTTTTATAAATAGTTACATTTATGAATGTAACTGCTTTGTTATACGAATATGTTGTAAAAGTTAGTTATATTCACAAATGTAACTAGCTTTTTTTGTGCAATTGATCGATTTGGCTATCGTTTTCAATATCTGTTGATTTATGTATGACATTTCTTATTGTTTTTTTTTTTACATTTATTACAATTTTTTCTTAAATTTGGTGTTTCATATTAAACATGGTAGCATTTGATATGGCTTTTGGTTATAATTTTTTCTTTGAATCTGGTGTTTGATGTTAAATATGGTTTTTGAAAGATTTGATAAAGTTTTGATGTTATATTAGCATATAGTTGTATTACAATTTCAAACTAATATGAACATTTATGCATTATATTTTGTAAGCCAGTTATATATTTGAAATATAACAAATATTTACATGTCTTAAATAATAAAATTCAATTAACTGAACTATTTGTGTAATATATTTTGAAACAAAGTTATATGCATGAAATGTAACTGACTTTTTTATATGATCTTAATTTTTTTTCAAAAGTTAGTTACATTCATAAAAAAGTGGATATGAAGGTTGAAAAATGTGGAATATGGAGGATGACTAAAAATGTAATCGAACCACCTCTCATATGATAGAGAGCGATGAAAGGAATCCAAAGGTGGTGCCGTCGCTCGACAATGATGAGTAGGTTGGCCGGAATAGTTTTTTTAAATGGTGGATATGTATTAGAAAAAATGATTAAAAATAAGAATAGTTATGTATTTTAATTTTTTATTTTTTTATAAAGAGTAACTAAACATCTAATAAAAATTTAACACCTTGTATAATAGAATCTCTGTAGCAGATCACAATCATATAACAGTAGTTTGTCTTTATTCAAACGGAAATAAGTGCAACATTGCTTTTGGGGCCGTTTGGTTCGACTTATCTTCAGCACTTATGCAACTTAAAGCTGAAAATAAGTTATAATTCTGTTCGGTTGGGTGTAAAATAAGCAAAGATTTGTTTCCTCCATCAGACATTTTTCCCTGCTTTTTTTCAGCCCACGATAGGTCACTTATTACATACGGTTTCCTCATTAGGTGATTAAGGGACCAAATGAAAATACCAAAGTGCCCCTGTCTGGTGTTTTTTATTACATAGGGTATTTAAACCCTCTTTAAAGCTTTCACTCTTCTCTCTCTCCTCACTTTTGCTGCGCCGAGAACACATTCCCAAAACCCTAAAAACCGGCGATACTTCTTCACAGACCCGGTTATTTTCAGTTCTAACCCTTCTTGAACCCTAAAATGGAAGAGTTTGGGTTTCATGTTCCACCGATCCCCATCCAGGAAACTTGAAGGGAAAATCAGTTCGATCTGCAGTCATCCTCACCAAGATCGAGCGGTCGCACGGACCCGATCCCTCTCTCCGTCTCCATCAAATTGGGCGATTCTCTCCGATCTGCTTCCTTCCCTTCGGATCACATCCCCATCAAACGATTTAGGTAAAACCCCCTTCGATCATGTACAGATGGTGAAACGTGTGTGAATTTTTTGTGTGAGGTTGGGTCGATCAGTTTGGTAGTTGGTATATAATAGGTGTTCCAGTGCAAAACCCTTTTTACTGTTTAATTTGTTGGTCATATAATGAATTCAAAGTTGGGTTTATTTGTCCTTCTCTTTGGAATGTTAAAAATGATGATGATATAATGATCTCAGAATAAACTATGGGAAAAATCTCACAAACTGCAACCTCATTTGATAATAGAATTTCCATCACTAATCAGTCTTTATGTGTTATATATGTTTCTTTCGATTATTACAAAGTTCTATATGTGACTATAGAATCAGTCTATTATGAAGTTATATATAGAAAATGTGTGTGTGTGTGTTGATTATTATACAAGGTTCTACATGTTATAAAGTTCAGTATATGTTTTTTTTATTATCACAATGGTCTGTTAAAAATAATCTATATTACAAAGTTAATACACCTTCCTTCAACACCAGATGGTTTTAATGACGCAGCTTTGTTTTTAGAACACCTGTTGGGATATCATATATAAAAATATGATAAGTTGGGAACTGCAATATAGATTAGAGTTGTGGAGTTTCATTTGAGCTGGTGACTGTGTTCAAGAATTAAAGGTAATCAGGAAAACAATGAAGCCACAGTGATTAATGTGAGGGTAGACTTTTCAATTTCCTTGTTTCTCCTTAATTGGAGTGATGGAAAAATAAGTTCACAACATTCCACCTGTTCAATCACCCTCCCAATCATAAGAAAAACAAGAAATGCATGCAGATTCTGTTCATGATATGCCTTTCACACTATAGATATCGATACATTTGGGCATATTATAAAAAGACAACACTAAACATCAAATTTGTCTCCATTCATTCTGCTTAAGGGAATTTCAAAATCGGCCCCTTAGTTTGCTATACTCAGTTGAGGCCTTACTGCTGCTACCAGAAGTTTGATTTATTTTTATTGTGTGTGGCTGAATAGAGTTTAGTAGTTTACCTTTTATATTGTTATACAAATATTTTTCCCCTGCTTGGGTTCAACTACTCATTCAATTGTTTAACATTTCCAAAATAGGTCCAAGCATTTCACAGAATAGCAGCCCCTCCAATTTTCTGACATTCTCTTATCCTAAGGACTCTATAATTTCAATCCAGACAAACACATGCAATCCAGTCTCACTATTTCAGACAAGTGCAGCCACTCCACCTACTTCTTTTCATTTTGTCCATTTCAATAGCATGGCATGAATAAATCAGGAAAATATTTTTGAAATCATCCTGCCAACATGATAGAATGCTTGTGCAGTTAAATTGTAAGCTGCTTGGGAGGGGTGAAACATATCCTAGAACTAGTACTGTTGCCTGTTTGGACAATAAGTTGCATTTGGCATGCATGGGACTTCAAAGAACCTGTTTTTTTTTCTCTTATGTGCTAGCTGTCCCTAGAATTAGAAATGAAGGCAGCCCTGAATTATTTGATTCATTTTGTTTGGATATTGCCTCTAATGCCATATTGTTGTAATTATATAAAGTGGCTGCTCTCCTGTATAGAGGATCACTTAAAATTAGATGGGAAATGAGAGACCTGTAGTGAAAAGTGATCCAATGTTTGAATAGAACTTACAAGAAAATTTATTAAATAGACTATAGGTGCCCAGATTGAATAGAACTGATTGATTGCCTTTTTTGGGTGAAAACCTGATTTTCGGATAAGCAATTGTCTGTAGATTTCTTCAAATAGTCTCAAGAGCATTCCAGCCTTTTTCCCCATCTCTCCTGTAGTACCAGAAGTGTAGACCCAGAGGATATGGATTTGAAGAAGAGATATATTGGTTGTACAATACCTAAGCACCAAGTATTTATCTGTAGATCTAGTAAGAAGAGATTAATGAAAAAATACATATGATTTGAATAGTCAGTAACACAAACAGAAATATGGGTAACTTACATCCTTATCCTACCCCTTTGGGACCATCTCTTTCATAGGTCCTTTGACTGAATAACAGTCAATTGGGCCAACAGATGACCCATGTTTGTATTGTATTAACTGTCAATGAAGTCCAAAACTCCAAATGCCATCATTGGCTATGCAAATTTGATAATTGCTCTTGAACAACCCTCCAACCTGTGGGCTGAATAGTTTCCCATTTTCATCAGTCCTAAAATAATACATTCGCAACAATTACTCTTATCTAGAGGGCCATTGTCAACAGGCCAACACACTCCTATATACTTTTAAAGATGGAATTATTGTAGATTGATTTGTTATCATTCATGTAATCAGGAACACCCACAATGCTTCATGTGGGTTGATGAATTGCGTTAGGCCTCCTCTTCCGATTTTTTTCCTGTGCCAGTTCAGAAGAAGGTGGAGAAGGCCGCCTCAGTTGCACGCCCCACAGGGTTACTCATCTTTGGATGCTGCTCATGCTTATGTATTATATTGATGGTCTTTGTGATTTTTTTTTTGCTTGTACTCCTGGCCATCAAATGACTGTAGAATTTGAATTATGAAACCAATCCTATGTATTGTAAATATTCACTACTCGAAAACTTTTTTTTAATTTGAGAATGTTGTAACATTCTCATGTATTTATCTATTGTAACATATATATCTATGCAGCTCTAGTACAATGTTTGTGTATTTGATCTTATATTTGATGATCTATAGGGAATCCTTTTTTTTTAATCCTAAAATGTTGTAATAGTCCCTTGTATTTATCGGTCTGTGATAATTACATGATTTGCAGCTTTGTCACTGTTAGGTAAAACTTGTATCAAAATTTAAAATTTTATGTGATTACTATGACTTTACTTATATGGTAAATATTTACCGCATCATAAAAATCAGCTAAGAGCCAGTTAATACTTTTTTGCAGGGTAATCTGTATATGTTCGTGATTATGTTGTAACAAGTCTTCAAAATGCAGTATCTCAGAATTTATTAAATAGACATATACCAAAGTATCTTTTTTTAATAAATAGAAAAATAAGCAAATAATCAAGTTTTCAACCAAACATCAAATTTCATTCAGCACTTATTAAATAGACCAAAACACCCTTAGCATAAGCTCTACTCTTTAGTACTGAACCAAACACACTTTTTTTCATAAGTGCCTATAATTTTCGCTGAACCAAACACTTTTTTCTTCTAAACTCATTAAAACTTATCAGGACTTATATAATCTGCACTTATGAATCAAGACTTAAAATCAGCTTTCCGCTGAACCAAACGGCCCCAAATTGAAAAAACAAAAAACAATATTCGAATGAGAAAAGGCAAACCAGCCGACGTTCATAGTGTCGTCCGTCCCAAGTGGGTCCCACCACCACCTCGAATATCGCTCCCCTTCCGACAAATGTCCTTCTCCACCCAACCCTTTATGACGATAATACCCCCTCCCCAAAACTGAAATGCCCGACACCTATGAAGGGTATTTTCGTCAATGTCAGTCCCCGAACCCGTCTCTTCCCTTCTCTCTCTCTTCTATATTTATGGCTTCTCCTATTGAATCACCTATTCCAAATTCCAATGCATTAGATTTCCATTTCCACGTGATCCTTCACAAACCCAGACTTTCATTTCCTCTCTTCATGATCTTCCAATCGTGAAATCTGAAAAGAAAAAAGAAAAAGAGGTTTAAAAAAAGATGAGCTTTTGATTCTGTTCTTCGCTTTTTCTTTCTTTTGTGTTTTTTTGGTTCCCCCTTCCCCCTTTTAGAATGATTGGACATTCATTCATTCATTTTCAGAGAGGAGAAGGAGATTTTTTTTTGAAACGCCATATGTTTTGCTAAATTGCACCGGCACTTGCGGGCGTGATGGGGCTACCCATTATATACTCTGTTTTATCTGTTAATTTTAGTCTTATATGTATAAATAAAAAAAATCATTAGAACATAGCATATGATTCGATTCTTTGCTAAATTGCACCGGCACTTGCAGGCGTGATGGGCTACCATTATATGGTCTGTCTTATTTATTAATTTCAGTCTTCTATGCATCGATAAAAAAAACAGTACAACATATAAAGAAGCATATAATTTGATATAAATTTTTATATTTATTTTTATAGGAGTATGTATTTCACTATTTATAAAACCATGAACGGGTGTGGAATTGGGTGGGATTGCGCCTAACATTATCTTTTTTTTTTTTTTTTATTCTGGCTTTTGAATATCATATTGACATATACTACTCTCTGTACTGATCAGTTATGGCTTTTGTGATTATCGATTTTCATTGTGAGCTCCAAAAACTGATCTGGGTCTTCTTCATTTGATTCGTTTCGTAAAACCCACACTTTTTTATGTTGGTTTTTCAGTAGTTCTGCCACTCTTGTTGGATGTTTTCTTTCAATCTTCTTTATATGTCAATGAATTCAATTCCCAAAGTTCAAACACCCTGACTAGTTTCTCAATGTGTTCCTCCACAGATGACAATCACTGAAACCATGCAAACAACACAATCTACATAATGACCCACTCGCGCTTCCTCTCACAAATCCTTCAAAAATGGGCGTCCGAAGATCACCCGACCCTTCATCGCCGCAAAGACGAAAGGCCCCCCTCCGATCGATCGCGCTCTTCGTGTTAGTATTCCCGACGTTCGTCTTGCTGACCCTCCTCCACCACGCGCGCGACATCACGTACCTCCTCCGCCCCATATGGGACACCCCTCCGCGCCCCTTCCGCGCCCTCCCCCACTACCACGCGCGCAACCTCTCCCTCGCGCGCCTCTGCGCGCTCCACGGCTTCGGTTCCCCACTCGCCACCCCGCGCCGCGTCTTCGACGCTGTCCTCTTCAACAATGAAATCGACCTCCTCGAGCTCCGATGGCGAGAGCTCCTCCCCCACGTTACTGCTTTCCTCCTCGTTGAGTCCAATTCTACCTTCACTTCACGACCCAAACCTCTCTTCTTCGCCGAAAACCAAAAAGATTCGAATTTGCCGCCCCAAAAGTCGTCTATGGTACGCTCGCATTGGATGGGATGTCGGTCGGATTGGACCCGTTCGTGCTCGAATCGAAACAACGCGGCGCGATGAATTCTCTGTTGCGGCGATCGGGGATCGCGAGTGGGGACTTGCTCATAATGTCGGATGTGGATGAGGTGCCGAGCGCGCACACTGTGAGGCTTTTGAGGTGGTGCGACGAGATCCCTCCATTGATGCACCTTCAATTCAGGGACTACTTGTACTCGTTCGAGTTCCCGGTGGACTTCAGTAGTTGGAGGGCCTCGGCTCATGTATTTGGGCCAACGACGAGGTATCACCACTCGCGCCAGTCGGACTTAATCTTGGCCGATGCGGGTTGGCATTGTAGCTTCTGTTTTCGGTATATCGAGGACTTTGTGTTCAAGATGACTGCGTATAGTCATGCAGACAGGGTGAGGTGGAGGGAGTACTTGGACCATGAGAGGATACAGAGGATCATATGCAATGGGGAGGATCTGTTTGATATGTTGCCAGAGGAGTATAGCTTTAAGGACATTATCAAGAAGATGGGTCCGATCCCTCGCTCCGCCTCTGCGGTGTATTTGCCTTCTTTTTTGATCGAGAACGCCGAAAGGTTCAAGTTTCTTCTTCCGGGCGGATGTTTACGGCAGCCCAAGTGAGTCTTTGATGTTGTTATTTGTTCTTTTTTGCCTTTACATGCACTGAATTTTTGATACAGCAAGTGATAGAGGAACATAACTTCTTTTTTTTTATGTGTATATGATCAGTTGATCACTGATGATGTTTTGATCTTGTATGGAATGCTGTAGTGGTTTATAACCTGGCTAATATAAGGTGAAATTTTGTCAGATTATGTATCAGATTGTGTTTCTGTATTATATGCATTTTGTTACAAGTGCATTATCAGAAGTGTATCACAAGCTTAACTGCTGTTTTGACAAAAATCTTAACATATCATAAAACACTCAAATAGTAGAAGAAACGGTTTTATGCTTCTGCCGAAAGTTATATACGCAGGATTTTTTTCTCCATGAAAAATTTGCATATACATTATATGCAGAATTTAAATTTTTGAAAGAAGCATGAGAACATAAACAGGTTGAGAGCCTCTGTAGATTCAATATTGCATCACAAATTGTTACAATGGAACTTCCTTTTGAACCCCAACAAGGCAGATAATGAAAGTGGGTTGTTAATTTTTCAATGGATATCCAGTTGAAGTACAGTAAAATTGCATCTACATGAAAAAAGACAGACAGAACATAGCTCATAAAATGTTTCTCGCATAGTGGATCCCTCAAAGCAGGCAAAAGAGTGCCATAGGTTCTCAAGGACTGCATTGAATTGTGATATCTTGAAAAACAGGAAGCCTGTTTGTACGCTTCACTGTCCCTCCATTTCTCATTGTTTCCGAGTTCCCCTGTTTAGACTGCTCATCAAACACCAGAGACCGCCTAACCGATGATCTAGACCTCCCTGACCATTTCGCAGAATCATTGGAGTTGTTGATAGTCAAAGAATGGCATGGATTTCTGAACTCATCTTTGTCTGCTTTTACATTATGTGTATCAAGCTTCCGATGAACTCTATCAGAACCATATTTCTGAGGACTGCAAGCTGTTCTTATATTTACATTCAAATTCTCATCAGAATATCCTTCTCCATCAGAAACTGTCTTAGAATTCGGATTGTTTTCTCCCAGAAACTCCTCTTCTTCAACCATATCGGCCCAACTTTTCTTCCACCTACTGCAGCCCAAGAAATCCAATGCCGGCTTCGGCTTCGGCTTTGGCTTCGGCGTCTCATCGTACTCTCCCTTTGTAACTGATAACTCAGTGAGAGCTGCTCCAATACCTGAAATTTCAGAATTGCTATAAACTTCAGATTCCAATGGAGAGTTCTCCTTGAAACCTATGGATCCCCCACTTTCTCGATAAGGTGATTGCACCATAACACAATTCATATTTGCAGCAATAGAAAATTTTCCAGCTAATGTTGGGAAACTTTGGATTTCTTGATCTTCTTCTCTTTCTCCCACTCTAGCCGAGGCTGAAACAGATCGCGATTCAAACTCTGCCAGTAATCTTGAAGCACGCTTAAAGGATTTTTCAAAAGATTCTATTTCGGAAATGTTCGTAGATGGCCTGATTTCCTGAAGAAGGGACTTGGCTTCTGTAACATTTCCTGCCTGCAACAAGCAAATTGCAAGATTGCATTGCTTGTTGGGATCTGGTTCCATTGATAATGATTTCCTACGTTCAAAAAAAATAAGGAGAAGCTCATATCAGGATCCTAGGAAAACATACCAAAGTCCTACAAGCTTTCCCCAAAAACAAAAATGAAACTGGATTGATTGGTTGGATCACTCCCTCTATTTCTAATTTTCAAGAAAACATAGGCAAAGAGAGTAAGAGATGTGTGGGTGATATGAAAATGGGCATATATATTGCACTAAGATACTTAAAATAGATCCACTCTTGCTATATGACAACTACCAATGTAAATGTTGCACTTGATGGTGACAAGGGCTAAGAATTCCAGTGTGACCTTAGCATTATTTTTTCAAATAGAAATCTCATAGTGCTTGTTTGTCTTTGGTTTGATACAGAAAGGACTATGAAGGGAAATAAACTTTAGGATTGCCTCACATAGGATATGCTGAAAGCTCTCCCAGAACTTTGGAAAATAGTCAATGTTGAAAACTTGTTTATAATGAAAAGGTTTTACATCAGCAAAAAATTATCTTTTACTGTAATTCTGGCAACATATGTGCAACAGAATATATCTGAACATTACAGGTTAAATGCATCTACCATGCCAAGACTGGAAAATTACATACCTGTAATATTCTTCAGCATCTTTGTAATTGCCATTCTGCATGTAAGCCCAGGCCAAGTTTCCCATCAACCTGTTTTCGAATTTAACATATTAGCACTATATGTATACAGACACATATTTATACATATCTCTGCACATTTGTTAGAACTTGTGACGAATGAAGCGAGATCCTAGATACCTTGATTTTTCCTGATCGATCGAAATATAAACCTTCTTTCCCTGAGATCTCCCTTGCTTAGACATCAATCCACCAAAAGCCAAGCCCTCATTGACCATCCTCAGCTTGTATTGCATCAGCTCAATCTGATCATCAATCCTATCGCATGCCTGGACATAATAGACAAACGGGTGATATTTTCATGAAATTTTCACCTCATCAATTACAGTTCTATATCAAACCACCTCTTCATAGGTTGACAGAGGTACCTTATCTTAAACACAGGAAAATGGATTCGAGTCTTTTCCTATTGGGGTTTATAAGATTTAATCAGGAAACAACTTCAAAAAAAAAAAAAAACTTGTATACCAAAAAAAAAAAATGTTTATATGATACAATTTAACCGAGAAATAAAAATTAAAAAAAAAAAGCAACAACAAACACTTACCTATAAAAAAAAAATCATATTGCTTGATAGTGAAAGATCACATATTGTTGGATGATAGAATGGTTGCCCAGTATTGTCTATGTTTCAACTGTCAAAAGAGTCTGTCTAAACAATATGGGAGAGGTTACCTTGTAAAGGTCAAGGAGAATGTTGTCTAGAGACTCTTGAGCTTGGCTGGAGCACAGATTGCGGAATGACTTGATCGCTTCAATCGCCTCCTCAGGTCGATGTAACTGTTTCATCACACAAGCCATGTCTTTCAGAGCGCTGTCGACCCGATCGTCATTGTTTATTGCAGCCCAGAAGAGAGAAACTGCCTTGCTTAGATCTTTATCAACCATCTGTAATAGATGAAACACATTTGCAAGGCAAAGCAGTTGAACAAGATAGAATGTAAGCCTACTTTGATCTTCAACTAACAGTTGTTAAAAAAAAAAAAAACTGAATTCAGTCTTGACTTCAGCTGTCGGGTCAGATCAGCAAATGATCACACCAAAGATATGAAAACCAAGAATCCATCTGGTGTTCATTCTCATTCTCATTTTGCTAGAATACCCAGGAAAATTGCATTTGAAATCCTCCATTTTTGTGTTCAATCCTAAACATTCCAGCTCAAATTTCTCTATCCACATAATCTATCACAACTAAATTCATAGGAAGAAAATTCTTTCTTCCTTAATAGACAGAAAAATTAAATTGGTTGAAATAATAATCCAATAAACCAATGAGGCTACAAGCCTACAACATGATCAATAACCAGTTTTAGAACCCCAAAACAGAACATAAATTCTTACTTGAGGAGATCTTTCCAAGATTTATGTCGTATTGTCAAACAAGAAACCACATAAACCTAAAAAAAACATCAAAAGCATAATGTGATAAAAAGTTCTCACTCAAGTAACCCATGAAAAACTCAACTGAACAATAAAAAAGACAAGATTTTTAACACAAGAAAGAAGAACCCATTTCGCGGAATCTATCAGAAACAGATTCCTGGGAAGAAAAAAGAATTTTTATTGTGAATCAGATACCAAACCAGCCCTAATAGACAAAGAAAATAAAAATACTTTGGTTGAAATAATTATCCAATAAAACATGATCAATAACCAGACTTTTAGAATCCTAAAACAGAACATAAATTATTGCTTGAGGAGTTCAATGTAATATTGTCAAACAAGATAAAACCAAAAAAACATCCAAATCATAAAAGTCCCCACTCAAGAAATCAATGAAATGCTAAAAAAATACACGATTCTGACACAAGAAAGAAGAACCCAATTCAAGAATCCCTTTGAAAAACAAGAACCCACATTGAAAAAAAAGAAAAAGAAAACCCAAATTCAACCAACAATCGGATGTCACCTGGACCCTCTTCGCCTGCACGTACGGGGAGTTCCCGGCCGAGGCCTTCTGCGCTCCGTCCGGCGTCCCCTTCGATTTCATCGGCGTCGAAGGCGTGGACCTCCACGACCGCCTCCGATGCGGATTCGGAGATGCCCACATCACGAAAGGATGGATTCAATGCGTTCAGACACAGAGAGAGAGAGAGAGAGAGAGAAGCAGCGAGTGTTTGTTTTGGGAGGGAGAGATTGAAAGAGCGAAAAAGCGAGTATTAATTAGTTGGTCGAGTTTGCCCTTGATGAGGGATTGGGAAATAGGGTTCGTGTTTGTAGATTTCATGAAGTAACAGGGGTTTTTAAGTCTTCCAGAGTTCTCATCCTTTTTTTTTTTGTTTGGGAAAAATTGTTATCTCCCTTAAATTTTGCTAAATCTGTTTTATTCCCTTAAAATACTTAAATAATTGTAGGACCCTATCTTATTGAAGAATTGTTATTTTAGTCCATGTCATACCCTAACTAATCAGACATTTACTTAACCCTAACTAGATATATGAGATTATCATATTACCCTTCCCTTTGTGTAACATTTTTCTCATTCATATCACAAAAAGTCTCTCATGCCTAAAACAAACCACAGTGCGAAAACCAGTGCCTCCTCAAAGCCAGTCGAAGTTATGATATTATTTTAATTTAAAACTATTAATTTTTTACTTAAATATCATTCTTATAGTTTTTTAAGAAGTAAAATTACTAATTAAATTTTTATATTCAAGTTTTATTTGATTCAAATGAAAGAAAGCATTATTCCTTATTGCCCACACCATATAATTCTTTTTCGTGTCTACAATAAAAGTGTTTTTTTTAAATAAAGAAAAAAGATTGAAAAGAAGAAAAGAAGATAATGTGAAAATACACTTTTTTAGGCTTTGCAATTTTATATCCAACTTTTTTTTTTTTGATTCATAAAATCTTTAAATCTTATTGGTCATGTAAATTTTTTTGCTATTTTTTAGGTATCATAAAATATTGTCAAATTTTTATTGGTTATTTTTGAACTATATCAAAATGACCATTAATTTTTATTAAAAAAATAAATACTTTTTGTATTGTGTTAAGTTATCATTGGTCAATATCTGGATTTACTTATAAATAAAAAAAATTTAGGGATTTTTGTGCATCTGGGGGCTTTAGACAATTATCTAAGTTGTCTAATAAAAGAGTAGGTTCTGATGTTTCGTTTAATGAATTATTTATGTTTCTAAAAATTTAAGTATACAAATAAATTGAAGGGAAAATGACTAAAAAAGTCTCTCAAAAATTAAAAATACCCAAATCAGCCACTTTTTATAATTATACCTAAAAAAGTCTAATTTTATAATTTTAGAAACACAAAAGACTAATTTACCATGTAATTAGATCCTTGATACATTCCATATCTCTTAACTTTGTTAAAATATTTCACTCTCTTAATTTTATTAATATATTTCACACATTTTCATGTAGATCAATTTTTTTTTATAAATTCTTTGTGATTAGGTGGATTTGTGAAATATGTACCAATATAATTTGAGTTTTTTTATTGTGAAATCCATTAAATGTTGATGTTTTTTTTTAAATGGATATGTACTAATGATATTATAAAAATATGTAAATAGCCAAAAAATAAAAAATGTGAATAAAGATTTAGAATACTAAATTATCATCTGCTATATTATGGCACAACACATATTTAAATGACATATTATGATTATACACAACGAATAATGATAAACAATATTATGTAAGATATATATAAGAAACACACAGTATGATATATAATAACAAAACCTCTAAGATGATTTATTTTCATCATGTATAGAGAGATTGTTATTTTGTATGAAAAATAGGTTTTTAGTATGGAATAAAGAGGGATATTAAAGATTTAATTACATAAGGGCATATTAGTCTTTTGTGTTTCCAAAACTGTGAAATGGGACTTTTTTAGGTATAATTTTAAAAAGGAATTTTTAGTTTT
Source organism: Acorus calamus (assembly GCA_030737845.1). Classification (NCBI taxonomy): domain Eukaryota; kingdom Viridiplantae; phylum Streptophyta; class Magnoliopsida; order Acorales; family Acoraceae; genus Acorus; species Acorus calamus. Next base: position 3,216,394 of record CM060879.1, on the reverse strand, counting down.
AAGTCACCGTAAACTATAGGATTTAATTAGCTATCGATCCCTCACTTCTTCATATTTAGGTTTTAATTCCTACATTTCAATGATATGTTCCTTTTTGGTCACTGGGAGGGATCTATTCTTAAATTATTTAGTTTACTTTTTAGTCCATGGGAGGAACCTATTCCTAAATATCATTGAAATGTAAGGACTAAAACCGAAATATGAAGAAGTGAGGGATCGATCACTAAATTCTATAGTTTGCGGGGACTTAAACTAAAAATCCCTTTTAAAAAATGGCTGATTTGGGTATTTCAAACTCTTAAGAGAATTTTTTAGTCATTTTCTCTTAATAGAACAAAAAGTAAAAATTATGAATCTTTTTAGAGATAGAGATTGATATTAGGAACGAAATATATAAAAAAAAGTGATTAAAGAATCTATTTTTAAAAAAATGGGTGCCTGAGTGGGGACGCTGGGAGTAGGGTCCGTGTCTCTATGGCTTGGGGGTCAATGAAAAAGTAGAATTAAAACGGACTTTTGTTTTATCTAGAGGGACAGAATTAATTAAAATAAGGGGTGAAGGCACAAAAGAACGTGGATGGTCTAGATGGCTCATGGGTGGGTTTTTTTTTTTTTTTGAGTATTGGGTTGTTATTGTTTAGAAAATTTCATATGTAGATAGATGAAACCTATGATCTATATACCTTAATTAAAATCAATCTATCACCTAAAAATTAATAGGATTTAGAATTAAATAAAAAACAATCTTGGGTTCTACAGTGAATTAATCAAGGTGAATCATGGCCTCAAGGGGTTTTTTTTTCTTCTTTTTTTTCCGGATTTTGCATGTTGGGTGGGCTGTTGCCATTTGTTGATTGGTTTGGTTGTTGCTTTGTATGGTTATAGCCTAGTGAAAGTAAAAAGAATAAAAAAATAAAAAAATCAGGGTTTCCGGATTTTGCATGTTGGGTGGGCTGTTGCCATTTGTTGATTGCTTTTGGTTGTTGCTTTGTATGGTTATAGCCTAGTGAAAGTAAAAAGAATAAAAAAATCAGGGGGGGGGGGGGGGGGGCACTGGCCATATTTAATCCCCACCATCTGATCAATAGATCCAACCCTTATAAGTAAATCACGACCACACAAAATACTTCAAAAAATGAACTCAATCTCGACTGTCCAAAATCACTTAATTTTAGAGGATTATTTGATTTGGTATGGTAACTTCAAAAGCTTATGATCTTGTCCATTTTATCAATTATCACTGATTTATTAGGTTAGTTGTGTACATTTTATACATAATTTATACAATTAGCCGGTGTATTTAACTATAAAATATACGACATATTCATATATTTTTATAATGGACTCTATTATAGATTATATGCAAATACATAACACATATAAGCACTACAAATAAAGTAATGTCTAGCAAAACTAGGAATATTTGGTACAAGTATGCGATTGCCAATGTATATGATTTATTAAAATTGTTATATTTTATAATCAATCTATGAGTTCATTAATTTATTACTATTTATAACTAATGAAGCACATCGGATTTAATTAAATTGAACAATGATTTCAATCTCCATTAACCATATATATGCTTGGTTTAATTGATTAGTTGTATAAAATATTTTAATGCTCACCATAAATTAATATATATGATGCACAGTCTATATTTAATTACACACATCATAGATTGATTTATATTCATCAACTATACTAAACACAAACTTTTTTTCAGGGGCAAAGTCGACATTTTAAAAATAATAACTCTTTATCCACCATTTATCCACAGTTTATTTATGGTGAACTAAATAACAAAATTCTGTATTTTACGTTTCCCAAAAATAACAGAAAGGTTAACCGAACAGAAATTTACTTATTCTGCATGGATTGTTATCTATCCCAGTATAGTTATCAGGGCTGAATAACCTTATATCACTTCCCAAACGGTGCCTTTGTGTTGGAGAGAATGCACCACAAACAGAATTGAAATGACTATATAACATTAAAGATAATTATCTTAGTAGATTTTTTTTACTGTTCTAAATTACGATCCATTTGAAGAGCATTTAAAAAGCTCAAAATTTCCAAATATGGGGGTCAAACACATTTTCAAAAACAGATTTTAACAATTCGTGTAGGCATTTGATATATCATATGGATACACAAAAAAACATTTATAAAGAAATCAAGTATACGATCCATTTGTTTTCCATCAATATGAATTGAGAGCATGCATCTGATTTTTTTTTAATAAGCTTTTCTTTATTGACATAGAAAGTTGTGAACTACATGATCTGTGTAATGGTCTATATAAAATTTCCAAAAGATAAATAAAAAAGAACAACATTGTGTATTTGATTTAAGAATGATGGACATTTCAAAAGTTCACTTAAAATCCAACCCAAAATTTTAAATCTCATATTAACCATGTATATCAAGAAGTGAACTTTTGTATCACAAATATAAGTGTCTAGATCCATTCAGGACTAGCATCGATCAGTCCGGTCGGTATATAGTTTCACAATCTAAGAATTGAACAACACAACTATAAATTAAACTGCACAGTCAATTGGTGGATACATATGTCACTCTTTTATTAGATATTGATGGATACATGTGTCAAGTCTGGGTTTCATTAGTATCATCAGTATCCAATAAAGAGAGTGACACATGTATGCAACAATTGATTGTGCAATTCAATTTATAAGTTGTTGTTTGATTCATACACTCTGTAGTTTAATGTTGACCAAACTGACTAAAGTCAGTACTGATTAGATCCAGATTCAAAATTATTTATATGTAATCACATCACATAGTTAACATAGTTACATGATGGTTACGCCACTGAGAACTTAGATCCATAACTCACTAGTTAGTGATGGAACCGCTCATCCATATTAGTGTAACCAATGGCAAACCTAAGTAAAAATCACCACTAAAGAATGACTCCCCCCACCTAGGGTTGGTAAATGAGCCAAGCAGCTCAGACTCGGCTCGGACTCAGTTCGATTAAAGCTTGTTCAGACTCATTCGATTAGATAAACGAGTCGAGCTTGAGCAATTTTTAAAGCTCAGTTTGTAAACGAGCCGAGCCGAGCCAAGCCCGAGCCTAAACGAGCTCGTTTACTTAATAGAAAAAGGGAAACGAGCCGAGCCCGAGTCCGAGCTTATGTTATTTTCACATGTATAAGGTGTTGTGATTTGTGAAATGTGACTTTTCAAATGCTAAACAAGGTTTTTTTAGCTAAACGAGCCCGAACCAAGCTTTAACCGAGTTTTTCACGAGCCCAACGAGTTGAGTTTGAACACGAAATGAAGCTCGGTCCCGAGCCGAGCCTACTGTTAAACGAGCCAAGCCTGAGCAGGTCAAAGCTCGGCTCATTCGGCTCATTTACCACCCCTACCCCCACCCAACAAACTTATTTGCACCCTGTTTGGATATGTATTTGGATAGATTCTGCTTTTGAAAAATTAAAAATTCATAAATGCAGATTCAAACACATTTTCAACATTTAGCTTTCCAAACCACAATCTTCCCTTTTTTAAACAAAAAATATTACGATTGAAAAGCTACTAAAGTAATGATTTTCAATAGTTGAGTTTGAAACACAATATTCTAAGGCTCCGTCCGGATGGGTGTTACACTCGTGTTTGTGTCGACGGGCACCAGTGGACACAGACGCTTAAACAAACACATTTAGCAACTTCTATGCTTGGCGGAAATGTGTGCGTTTTATGTGAGTTCAGATCATCTGCTTTACTTTTATTTACTAAGATCTTGCTTGACTTGTTATGGAAGACTGCCACATGTTATTCTTTGTATCGGGCGGTCATAAATCAGCTCCTGTGGGTCCCACGTTATTCTTTGTGTTTGAAACACAATATTCTAAGGCTCCGTCCGGATGGGTGTTACACTCGTGTTTGTGTCGACGGGCACCAATGGACACAGACGCTTAAACAAACACATTTAGCAACTTCTATGCTTGGCGGAAATGTGTGCGTTTTATGTGAGTTCAGATCATCTGCTTTACTTTTATTTACTAAGATCTTGCTTGACTTGTTATGGAAGACTGCCACATGTTATTCTTTGTATCGGGCGGTCATAAATCAGCTCCTGTGGGTCCCACGTTATTCTTTGTGTTTGAAACACAATATTCTAAGGCTCCGTCCGGATGGGTGTTACACTCGTGTTTGTGTCGACGGGCACCAATGGACACAGACGCTTAAACAAACACATTTAGCAACTTCTATGCTTGGCGGAAATGTGTGCGTTTTATGTGAGTTCAGATCATCTGCTTTACTTTTATTTACTAAGATCTTGCTTGACTTGTTATGGAAGACTGCCACATGTTATTCTTTGTATCGGGCGGTCATAAATCAGCTCCTGTGGGTCCCACGTTTTTCCTTTTTGATAGTTGGCTGGTCTTTACTGTGATTTTTTTTGACACAACCGTTTATTTTTTTTGACGGTCAATGAAAAATCTTCTATAAATGATGATTTTACCTCTCCGGATAGGGTTTTATTGTATGTTCAGAGAGGGTAAAATCGTCATTTTCATAGGATTATTCGCATTTTAACATTGGTTTTTCAATATAATGTGTCTTCCGTCAGAGTTAACCAAATAAAATATTCGTAAAATATTCATCATCTATTAACGAAAATTTATTCAAGGGGTTATTTGGACTATAAGAAATATGCCGGGTTCAACGAAAGCCAAACCATCTATAAGAAATATGCTTCCACAAAGGAGTTTTAAGGCTAAAACTGTGACATCTAAAGGTGAAAAAACAGTACTACCCAATCAGCAGGCATCATCATAGGTTGAAGAGCATTTTCTCTTACTAGGGCCTTCTCATCTTTATCAGCAAAAAGAGCATATTCTTTACCATCCACACCAATTGAAAGCTCAGTTCCAGAGCCTGTACAGGTCTCAGAAAGGACCCTGGATGTAAGAAACCTTTCCCATCTCTAGCAACAGTTTCTCTCTTAAGTAGCATTGGGTCAAAGTCAAACATGCATAATCTCATTGGGGCCCTATTGAAGTCTTCTGTGTCAAACATGCTTCTACTTGTCAGATCAATGTAATTGGTGCATCACTGTGATATGCTCTGTTGAGGTGTTGTGTTCAAATTTCCATGTTTTTTTTGCAGCAAACATAACACTTCCTGGAAACCTGGCTGTATCTAACAATAACTGACCCTAAACACAGTTCACCTAATACACTATTGAAAGGTGCACATGTTAAAATCTTATACCTCATTAAACTTGTTGCACATATTTCCTTCTTGTAGTCATCATCCTTAGAAATTTGACTGTCCTCCTGTTTACTATCAGAGTGATTCCTTCTCAGTTTACAATGGCAGAAGGCCCAGAACAAGATTCATATTTGCAGCAATAGAATATTTTTCCATTTCATGTCGGGAAACTTTGTATTTCTTGATCTTATTCTCCTTGTCCCACCCTAGCCGAGGCTGAAACAGATTGTGATTCAAACTCTGCCAGTAATCTTGAAGCACGCTTGAAGGATTTTGCAAAGGATTCTGTTTTGTAAATGTTCGTAGGCGAAGGCCTGATTTCCTGAAGAAGGGACTTAGCTTCTGTAACCTTTCCCACCTGCAACAAGCAAATTGCAAGGTTGCATTGCTTGTTGGGATCTGATTCCATTGATAATGATTTCCTGCATGAAAAAAAATAAGGAGAAGCTCATATCAGGGATCCTGGGAAAATATACCAAAGTCTTACAAGCTTTCCCCAAAAACAAAAATGAAACTGGATAGTCTGGATCGCTCCCTCTATTTCTAATTTTCAAGAAAGCATAGGCTAAGAGAGTAAGAGATTTGTGGGTGATTATGGTCATATTTATTGCACTAAGAAACTTAAAGACATAGATCCACTCTTGCTATATCACAACTACCAATGTAAATGTTGTACTTGATGCTGATAAGGGCTAAGAATTCCAGTGTGACCTCCTTTTTTTCAAATAGAAATCTCACAGTGCTTATTTGTCTTTGGTTTGATACAGAAAGGTCTAGGTAGAGTTAGTTAGGAATGATATTTGAAGGGAAATAAACTTTAGGGTTGCATCAGATAGGAATAGGATATGCTGAAAGCGCTCCCAGAACTTTGGAAAATAGTCTATGTTGAAAACTATGTTTATAATGAATAGATTTTGAATCAGTAAAAACCTATCTTTTACTGTAATTCTGACAACATAGGTGCAACAGAATATATCTGAACAGGTTAAATGCATCTACCATACGAAGACTGGAAAATTTATATACCTGTAATATTCTTCAGCATCTTTGTAATTGCCTTTCTGCATGTAAGCCCAGGCTAAGTTTCCCATCAACCTGTTTTCGAATTTAACACATTAGCACTGTATGTATATCAGTATATAGACACATATTTGTACATATAAGACTTCACATTTGTTTAGAAATTGTGATGAATGAGGCGAGATCCTGTATACCTAGACTTTTCCTGATCAATCGAAATATGAATATTCTTTCCCCGAGATCTCCCTTGCTTAGACATCTTTCCACCAAAAGCCAAGCCCTCATTGACCATCCTCAGCTTATATTGCATCAGCTCAATCTGATCATCAATCATATTGCATGTCTGGACATAATAGGCAGACGGGTGAATATTTTCATGCAATACCTAATTAATTACAGTTCTATACCAAATCACATCTTCATAGGTTGACAGAGGTACCTTCTCTTTAATAAAGGGACACAGATTCAAGTCTTCCTATTGGGGTTTAACCAGGAAACAACATTTTCTAAAAAAAAAAGAAAAAAAACAACAACAACAAAACACTTGTATACCAAAAAAAAAGTACAGTTATATTGCTATAAATCATGATAGTGAAAGATCGTGGATTGTTGGATGAATGGTTGTTAAAGTATGCTATATTTGCCTAACATTGTCTTTGTTCATATCAAAGGGTTTTTCTCTTGACAGGTTGGCAAATGTACCTCCACTTCACTGAGAGAATTTGAATTCGAAATATAATAAGTTTAACCAAGCCATACAAATTTTAAAAACAACAAACACTTAAATTCCTATTGCATGATAGGGAGGATCCTGTATTGTTGGATGATAGAATGGTTTCCCTGTATTGTCTGATTTTTAACTATGTCAAAAGTGTCTAAACAAAGTGGGAGAGCCTACCTTGTAAAGGTCAAGGAGAATGTTGTCTAGAGACTCTTGAGCTTGGCTGGAGCACAGATTGTGGAATGACTTGATCGCTTCGATCGCCTCCTTGGGTCGATGTAACTGTCTCATCACACTAGTCATATCTTTCAGAGCACTGTCGACCCGATCACGACTGTTTATTGCAGCCCAGAAGAGAGAAACTGCCTTTTTTAGATCTTTATCAACCATCTGTAATGGATGAAACACATTTGCAAAGAAAAACAGTTGAGCAAGATAGAATGTAAGCCTACTTTGATCTTCAATTGACAAATGCTAAAAAGAACTGAATTCAGTTTTGACTTCAGCTGTCTGGATCCCAAGATCAGCAAATGATCACCAAAGATATGAAAACCACTAGAAAGATCAAAGATTCAATAAAACACAGTGCGGCTACAACATGATCAATAACCACTTTTAGAATCCTAAAACAGAACATAATTTTTTTCTTGAGCATTTCTTTTCAAGATTATTGTAGTATTGACAAAAAAGAAACTACATAAACCAAAAAAACATCAAAAAGCATAATTAGATAAAAGTCCTCACTCAAGAAACCAATGAAAAGCTAAAAGAAGACACCATTTTTTAACACAAGAAAGAAGTCCCTTTAAAAGAACAAGAACCCGCATTGAAAAAAAGAAGAAGAACAAGAACCCCAAATTCAATCATGAATTGGTTGTCACCTGGACCCTTTTCGCCTTCTCATACGGGGACTCCCCGGCCGAGGCCTGCTGCACTCCGTCCGGCGTCGATTTCATCAGCTTCGACGATGATGCCCACATCACGAAAGGATCGATGGGTTCTTCAGAAAATCGAATTTTGATGGTTGCAGGAGGAGAGAGAGAGAGAGCGAAACAGAGAGAGAGAGAGATGGTTGCAGGAGGAGAAGAGTGTTTGTTTTGGGAGGGAAAGAGACCATTAAAAATGGCCGTTTGAAAAGAGTCACGTGAGACACACGTGCAGGAGAGACCGGAATTTTAGTTGGTCGATTTTGCCCTTCATGAAATAACAGATTTCATGAGTGGTCAAGAAATGGGAAATCCGTTCGCAGATTTCATGAAATAACAGGGGTTTATATGTCTTTTGGTTTTCTTCGTTCATTTGTTTTCCCTAAGAATTCATTTACTTGTTACCCTCAACATAATTTACTCCTGCTGCTGTGAAATTTTATTTCAGATTAATTAATACATTTGAATATGTGAGCCCAGTTATATATCATTTCTTAGAAATTAGAGAGCCTATTAAATTAAATCATTTTCATCTTTTATAAATTTTTATCCACACCTTATTTATATTTTATCTACAATTTATCAATAATCAATTAAATAACAAAAACTTTATTACTACATTTTTCAACAAGAATAACAAAGAACATAGTCAAACAAAAAATCACATATTTCTTATCTATACTAGAATAATTATAAACATCATGATAACTTAATAATCTTTTTAAAGTCCAATCCAAAATTTTAAATCTTTTACCCCCCGTTTGTGTAATGGAATAAGCGAGTATAACGTGGTATAAGAATCAATAGGAAAAATGATTATTTGTTTACAGGGTATAACTTGGTATTACTAAACCAGTTTAAACGAGTATAAGAGAGTATAACAATTCTAAGCAACCTCTAGGATAAACTATATTCACTTTATCTATTTCCATGGACCCATATGTCAAATCAACTTTTTACACCTCGTCACATCAAATCACCTATCAACACCTCTTATACATCAATGGGCCCACGTGTTAAATCAACTTTTTTACACTTTATAAAATATTTTATTCTTTATCAAACAAACAACTCAACATTTATTTTTACGTTTTCCAATGAGAATAAAAAAAACACAACCAAACAGAAAATCTCTTATTCGCCAACTAACATAAACAGTGAATAGGGGAGAATAACAACAGAATAACACTTATTCGCTGTTTGTTTGGTGCGGATAAACTCCGATATTTATGCCAGAATAAACTAGCATGTCCGTCCCGTGAATGCAGGCGTCCGGTTCTACGACGATTATCTATGGGAGCAGCTTATTCCAGCTCACGTTCCTCCGCACAGCCTCCGCTCCTCCGCCAAGAACCTGAATCATCCATGATTGTTCAAATGGATCGAATAGAAGACTTATGGTTTGTGCTATGATCCTATGCTTAACTTGTTGTTCGATTTGAGACCCTCATGTTTATTTTGGAGATTAATATAGTTAATGAGTTTTTTTTGTGTATTGTTTATATTGGGGTACTTGATCTATGTCTTTCCCCTTGTTTCAGTGATGGGTCGATTATTTTGAGTCTATTGGTGTTGTTAAAGTCCAGATGATTTGGGTTCTGGTTAGGGTTTTGTAGATTTGATTATGGTTTCCATATATTGGTTATTGGTAGATTCTTTGAACATTTTGAATGTATTTCTACCCACCACTATTTATAGTATTCATTAGTAAAGAGGCTCATGGCCAGCATTCATTTAAATTTGATTAAAAGGATTTTTTGTAATGCAAAAAAACTATCACCACATTCAGTCGAAACCGAGTCATTCAAAAAAAAAAAAATCATATAACAAATGATTTTTGTGGGTAGATCTAAAAAGGGTGAGAACCTGAGGATTTTCTATGTTTGAATAATATATTTATATGAAAATTGAATGGGTGATGTTTCTTATCATATTCCATTGTGTGATATTGCTATATAATATTTGATTCAGATGAGTAGTTCATAGGAATGCGGGCTTACTGTAAGTGAATGACATGGTATATATGATATGTTACCGTATTTCATATGGCATAATGATATGTGGGAACATACTTTTAAATGTGATTTGGATTCTAAACTGGTTAATCATTATTCAATATATATGTTGTAGTTAAATTAATAGGTTATCAATGAACATTGGGTAGGTGTGTAATAATTGATATGAATGAGTAGTTCATATTTATCAACTACTCTTGGGCTTCTCTGCTACTGAATGACATGGATATGTTAGCATATTTTATATGTGAATGATTTGTTAATATCTGAACTGTGGTGATATCACATAATTTTCAATGAACATTGATTGTGTGATGATTTTTCTCTCTTTTTTCTAGCATTATATTGGTTTACTTCTCCAATTTATTGGGGAGGATGATTTGAGCCTTGACAATATTGTTTGTATATGACCTACTCCCACTGAAATGTAAGCATATTTTGAACAATATAATATTTTTTAAACTAGTCTACATGTGAATTGAATGACCAATAAAAATATATATGTATGTGTTCTTCTTTGTGACTGTTATTAGCATTCATATATTTTTAGACATGGCTCCTAAGTATTTTTATGAATCTTGCATTCCTCTTTATTACCAGGTTTTCCCTTGTGTTTCTGCAATTTGTGGCTATTTCTATCATCCATCCTGTGTTGCAAGATTACTATTTCCCAAAAATGAAGCCGATGCAGCAGAGTATTACAAAAATCTTGTTTGAGGATTCAGTGGATGGATCTGCTTTTCAGAGGGCATGGCAGGACCTAATCCCTAATCGCATCTTGATATACTGCCTGTATATATTGATTTTATTTTATTATATATGGTTAAATCTAGTCTAGATTACCTTGTAACATCTTGATGTTGTGACCAGGAAGCATGAGATCGACAAAGATCTCAGAACACCAATAAGAAACTTTTTTTTTTTTTTGTGATGCCCACTAGTTTCTGAGCCAATTTTGTTGATTGTTCAATGTGTGGATGTTTAAACACCATATATTTTGTTCATCCAAGATGTTAATTTTGTCATGATCTCGATAGTACTGGAGGTTAATGTGAATATGAACATATGAATAACTGTTAGTTATGTGTTGTTTTTTTGTTGATCGATAAATCTATATTTGGGCCTTTTAAACTGCAGTAATGTATATGTGTTAATATGTGTATGTGATCATGAAATTTATATATATGTCAACCTTTCACAATAGGGATTTTATAGTTCAGATTATATATGTTTGGAACTGAACCTTCATGTTGACCATCAACTGTCCCAAAGTAAGGGATGTACTCAATGTTAAGAGCCCTCTAATGTGAGTGTACATGTGTTTTAGTAACTTGACATTGAATTGAAATGATGTATAATCTATTTGTAATTATTACTAACTTATTAGATTAGTTGTGTACAAAGTATCGTTGATATATATAATTACCCAGTTTATATAAATATAATCTCTACAACGTAGGTGTTATTACTTATATACAAATCACATATTGGCAATGTTATTTGTGCAAATTAAATGAAGGCTTATATAAGAAGGCTAGTGTTATTTGGTACAACAACATTGTTGGCAATGTTACTTGTGTAATAAAATAAAAAATTTTATTGACAACCTATGATTTATATATTTTTTTCTATTTGTGTCCAACTCATTGAGTAAATATAATTAAATTGATATAAGATAATTAGAAATACCACAAAGTAATTATAAAGGCCCACCATAAAAATACATAATGGACGGTCCAGATTTGAATACATGTGGGCCCACTGATTATATATCATCAACTTCACCAAACAAAAATTAGAGAGCCTATTACAGGGGCAAATTAAATCATTTTCATCTTTATAAATAATAACTTTATCCACACCTTATTTATATTTTATCTACAATTTATCAATAATCAATTAAATAACAAAAACTTTATTATTACATTTTTCAACAAGAATAACAAAGAACATAGTCAAACAAAAAATCACATATTCCTTATCTATACTAGAATAATTATAAACATCATGATAACTTAATAATCTTTTTAAAGTACAATCCAAAATTTTAAATCTTTTAAATGAATTTTAGACATGCATATTAGTATGACAAATATAAATAGAATTATCAATTATAAAATCTATTAATTTTTTATTATGTCATCATTACATCACATAAGTTACAGATTCTTTGCCAACTAGTTAGTGATGGAAGCACTCATCTACATTTTGGAGTAATTAATGTCCCATTTAAGTCAAATTACTACTAAAAAAGTAACACTCCCCACCAAACCACATTGACCCACATTGACCCATTGTGTAACCATTAAGTCAAATATACAACAAAAATCAATGTGAACCGTTGGATCAACATCGGATGGTTGGAAAAAAACAAGGTCGCATCCATCTGACGGTTGTGATCGTGATTTAAAAGGACTCGTTTTTGGGGAAGTGAATGTTGGTCATCCGGGTGTGAGAATATCGGTTGCGTTTTATTTCGTGAGAGAACCGAAAATCCAGGGTTCTTGAAAATATTTTTTTGTCCGAAAAAAAAAAATCAATTTTTTGTTGTTGTTGTTGTTGAAGTAACTAATTCAGTTGATCTACAATGGAGAGAGAGGGGACTGAATGGCGGCAGCTGTCCATGGTCCTTGATCGACAGGTACTTCTGTACAGTCTCATCAGTAGATGTGTTTTGTTTCGGATTCATCAGGATTTGAATCTGTGTTATTATGTTGTACTGGGTTTCATTAGTTTTGAATTTAGAGCATCTATTCTTTAGAAGCTTGGATTAGATTGTTTTGAATCAGTTTGACTTCAATTAAAAAAAAATTATAAAAAAAATGTGGATTCTGTATCGGAAGTGAAGATTACAAGTGGGTCATCTTCATTTTCTCCTGAAAACGCATAAAAAGAAGGAATTTTGATGTTAGTTTTAGCAAGGACGTCATGGATCGATGATCAGATGGAGCTCGTCTGTTGAGATATTGAGCGCTTTTTCAAGCTTTTTACTCACCACTTCTTTGCACTATGAGTTTGTTTAGACAACAGACGTTTAGAGCGAATCGAGACATTGTATAGGAAGGAATGAGTCCCATTACAGGATAGGAAAGTCCGAGGTAGTGTGTAGTCAATTCTTTAACCCTTTGTTCGTGCTAAAGTATTTCTCTCCTTTCTTGCATCACCTGCATAATTTATTATGTCATTTGGGGTTTCTGGGGTGTCTTGATTTTGATAATCTAGTGATGGACAAAAAACACATTTGAGGTAATTATGGGGATAAGTGAGCGAGAGGACAGTTTATCTTTGTTTGGTATAAAAAATAATCGGGATAAACTACGGACAATTGTTCTAATTTTAAAATGAAAATGAGGATATTTTGTTCCACCTAAAGGCTGGGATAGCATTTATCCCAACTTTTTGTCCCAATTTTGACAAATGTAAATATAAACAAATTTGATGGATTTTTTATTCTTTAAAATTATGACAACTTATCCCCAAAACTTTAACTCATTGCCAAACTAGCCCTTGGAATATATGATTGACTTGAGGGTTTTTATGCACTTATCATTTAATAAAAGAGTTGAGCTTTGTTAAATTTGCAAATTTGGAGGCTATTGTATAAAGGTCTGAAGAGAATTAAAGTCAAAGATTGATCTTGGAATGTTTATTCCTTTTATCGATTAAGCTCAAAGTGATTAATTATTTAATATGATGTACTCATTTTTTTTATGGAAACAGTAGGCAATTGTTTTCAAATTTTATAAATCAGAGAGAATGCCCAAAGGGAAATACATAAGAAAATAAAAGCAAAAGCACCAGATCCAGCCATTATAGGGAAATAATATGATGTACTCTTGATTTATATTAGAAAAAATGTCATTTTTAATGGGTTCAGAAGCTCATTGATGGCTGGAAATTGGGCTTTAGGAGTGAGTTCAGTAGACTATTGTTATTATTATTAGGAGTTCAAGTGACGCGCCATAAATTAACACATATAAGTGGAATGAAGACGACCTGTATAAGCTTAGCCAGCCAGCTAAATATAATTTGATAACTATTTCATCTTTGTTTCATTTATTTCAATTAATAATGGGAGTAGCTTGTCTCAACAATACCATGAGACCATCTTATTGATTTTGCATGTTTGTTTGTATGTTATTCTTTCAATCATTAGCTTGTACACTCTAATTAACAAGGCCTCCTGTACTATTTAGTTTTTGGCTTACATTGATGGAAAAATGTAATATTTATTTTTAACTGGTTTTTGTAGATGCCATTGGAAGGAAATAAAAGAACTGAGGATGCCTCGTCAACGACATCAACCCCACAACCAAGAAAGCCCAACCTCTCCTCACTACAAATACCTGATAAGTTATTGGAGAACCCATTGCCAACTTCTACGAGAATAACTATTCCTTCAGCTCCGACACCTAGTTCCACAAGAGCAGGCTTGCCACCAAGGCCGGGTTCAACGAAATCCAAGCCATCTATAAGAAATATGCTTCCGCAAAGGAGTTTTAAGGCTAACACTGTAACATCTGAAGAAAAAACAGTACTCCTCAATCAGCAGGCATCATCATCAGAGGTTGCAGAAGATAAACCTTCCGCTTCGAGGACATTCTCTCTTACCAGGGCTTTCTCATCTTTATCAGCAAAAAGAACATATTCTTTACCATCTACTCCAATAGGAAGTTCAGTTCCAGAGCCTGTACAGGTCTCAGAAAAGACTGTGGATGTAAGAAACCTTTCCCATCTCTAACAATAGTATGATAAACTCTAAAGTAGCATCGGGTCAAAAATGCATCATCCCACCAGGGCCCTATTGAGTTCTTCTGTGTCAAACATGTTTTTGTACTTGTCAGATCAATGTAATTGGTGAATGCCCATATGCGTAATTTTTAATTCATCACATCACTGTGATATGCTCTGTGGAGGTGGTGTGTTCACATTTCCATGTTTTTTGCAGCAAACACATTACTTCTTGCAAACCTGGCTATATCTAATAATAACTGACCCTAAAAGCACTTCACCTAATATGCTATTGAAAGGTGCACATGTTAAAACTTATGCCTCATTAGACTTGTTGGGCATGTTTCCTTGTTGTAGTCATCATCATTTAGAAATTTGACTATCCTTGTGTTTACTATCAGAGTAATTCCTTTTCCCCCTATTTGGATTGAGGAATTAAGTTATTCTGGATAGATAACTATATCAATATCGATAACAATTCTACATGAATAAGAGATTTTCTGTTTGGTTGTGTTTTTTTTTATTCACATTGGAAAATGTAAGAATAAATGTTGAATTGTTTGGTTGATGAAGAATAAAATATAAATAAGGTGTAAAAAGTTGATTTGACATGTGAGCCTTATTAATGTATAAGAGGTGTTGATAAGTGATTTGATGTGATGAGATGTGTTTTTTTTATTTGTAGGTGGGCCCCACTTATCCATGGGAATATATAAACTGAGTTTAACTTATCTCAGGGGTTACTTAGAATTGTTATACTCTCTTATACTCGTTTAAACTGGTTTAGTAATACCAAGTTATACTCTGCAAACAAACAATCTTTTTCTCTATCCATTCTTATATCACCCTTATATCCCCCTTATACTCCCTTAACCCGTGATCCAAACGGGGGGTTTGTGTTGGCCTTCCGTCTTCTTCTTCCTCAGTCACCACTAAAACTTATCATTTCTTCTGTCCAAAAACACCCTGTTTTGCATGCTACACGTACTTGAGCCATGCACCAGTAACCACCATAACCTGAATGCCATTCAAATTTCAAAGATGTAAATGTGACATTGGCCTCCTTTCATGATGATGATGTTGAAGTATTTCCTCAGACATGCACATACACTTCATTTTCATCAACTTGGATTCATTTTCATTTTCCTCTAGCAGATTCAAGAAGTTCAGCATCATATGGCACGCTCATTATCAGTTCCCATGAATGCCAAAGGCAGAGGCTTAAAGCGAACAGATTCTCTGGGAGGCCTTCTCCGTGTGATTCCAGTGACTCCTCGCCCTGCAGCTGCTGATTGCACAACACTGAATGATGGCATTACAGCTGAAAATGGTGTTAATTCCATGCAAATTTGTTTCGCTCCCTAACTTTCAATATTAATGTACTTAAAAGGCTGTTGCTATTAACTTTTTTAATGCTGATTGATTTTAATTCTTGAATTTTTTCAACCCTTATTTCTATTTTTTAGACTTTTTGAATCATGACAAAATATATCATTATCATCTTTGGCATAACCTTGAGTTGGTAGCATAATTAGTTGTGATACTCACCATTCCATGTATACTGTTCTTAGTCATGATTACTCTTTGATCCGAAAACCGTATATTCATCAAATCATTTTCTTTCAGTGACTGAAGATGATGGTGAAGATATCCTTGAAGAAGAAGCAGTCTGCAGAATATGTTTTGTTGAGCTTTCAGAAGGTGGAGAGACATTAAAGATGGAATGTAGTTGCAAGGGTGAACTTGCACTTGCACACCAAGAGTGTGCAATCAAATGGTTTAGTATTAAGGGTAACAAGACATGCGACATCTGTAAGCAGGATGTCAAAAACTTACCTGTTACACTGTTGAGAATACAGAATGCTCAGAATGCTAATAGACGGGTGGCAAATACACCCCAGCAAAGAGAAGCTGCTCGATTTAGGTTAGTTATAAAGTAAAACTGCAGAACATTTCACACATATTATATATTTTGCGTCCTTGGGAAATCTTAATTGCACCTTTTATCATATATCATTAACTTATCTTTATTCACTCAGCTGTGTAGCTTACTATCTTCTGATATATCACTTTGCTTATTCTGTGGACATTAGAGTAGTAATTTTCTCTAGTTGACTTGACTTAGTTGCTAGTTAAAAGAAATTTTTTAGCATTTAGATATTGCCATACCTGTATCCAGAGTGGATTCTCCTCTTAGGATCAGTCAAAAGCATCCTTTTCACTCTTTATATGTACTCTTGACTGATCCCATGTGGATCTTGCACTTGTTTCATCTACGGCAGGGTCTGTCAGGATGTACCAGTTCTCGTCATGGTTAGCATGCTTGCTTATTTCTTCTTTCTGGAGCAGCTTTTGGTAACTATCTGCATATCTTTGAACCCACACACTAACATAGGGCTATATGTACATACTACGTGTCATATAATGCTCTTTAATTTTTTTTTATTGTTGCTTTCAAATCCACTGAAGAATTCTGATTGAAACAGGTTACTGATTTGGGTCAGCATTCCCTAGCTGTATCTTTGCCTTTCTCTTGTGTCTTAGGACTCTTATCATCCATGATATCTGCCACAATGGGTAAAGTTGATGTTTGAATGAAGGCCCCTTTCAGATTGATATTTTGTTTTTATTATTTTAGTAAATTTGTTTATTTATACATATGACTGACTTTGATGTATCTGATGTTTCCAGTGCCAAAGAATTACATCTGGACTTATGCTTTTTTCCAATTTGCGATTGTAATTCTGTTTGCACATATCTTTTACAATGTGGTATGTAAGTTGTCTCTTTTCCAAAAATTCGATGCTGGCCTTTAAATTATTCTAAAAGTTTTTCGCAATATTTACAAAATTCACAGCTAAATGTGCCGGCTGTCCTCTCGGTTCTCCTTTCATCTTTCACTGGCTTTGGGATAGCAATCAGTTCAAATTCTTTGCTTGTTGAGTTCTTGAGATGGAGATCCAGAAGAAACCTGCAATCTGCACGTCGGCAAAATAACAGAGCTGCACAACAACAGGAATCTGTAGAGAATCTTGAAAGTGGAGCTGGTGATGGAGCCAGAAATGTTTCAACAAATGGATGAGGTTTGTGCTCACACAAAACCAAATAATGTTAAAATCTCAATGGAGCTGACAGGTCATACTGATTGTAATCAATATCAAAATTTTTTATAGTTCATAAATGTGCATTCCTTTTTCTAAAATAATCACAGCATATATGATTTATTTATCTATCCACTCTCTGTCTATGCTGTGTACATGTACATGTCCAAGTCCCAGTTTTCCAAGATTGAGTGTGTCACCATGTCCGTATTTGTATGTCATGTTCCATAGGTTCTATCTGATGCAAAAAGCTTTCACAATATCCGATGGTTTAGCATAAAATTTTGAATTGTTATGAGAAGCAGTACACTAATATATGGATTGTTTAGCAACTGTTATAATAGTAGATCCTTCTATATTAATCCGACATTTTTGACAATTGTGTTTCGGATATTCATGTGCAGGGCACACTATGAATGGGGGAATTCAATTCGATAGAACAACAACTTTGAGGTAACCGCCTGTAATTCACATTTTTTTTAAAGCTGTATATGCTGTTTTATTTTCTGAACCAATTTGCCTATATCAAACAAAACATGATATCAGGCATAGAGAATTGTTTGTGCACGTTATGTATTTTGTGATTCCAGCACGTCTTCTGAACTGCAAAGGCGCCGTTGAGGAGAGTTGGATCAACCAAAACATGGGGATCTCGGGGTTTCGAATCACCTTGATGTCTACAAATAGGGTTGAATCTAGAAGGAATAGATAGACTTAAAAAATGTTTGTTCAATTTGTAAGAGCTCTTTAAGCTTTTTTTTTTTTTTTTTTTTTTGGGGTCTCTTTAAGCTTCTTGTACAAGAGTTGTTTGATATTGACAGTATAGTTGCACGTTTGCCCATTATAGCCTCTGTTCCTCTTGCTTGTTAATTGAAATTGAGTCATGCATTTAGGTGCTCAACTTATCAAATCCACCTGATGAAGCAGTTCTGATGACACAATGATGTGATTTTGTTGAAAAATTGCACTGCCACCAATCAAAATAGAAAAGAAAGAGCAAATACACAATCAAAGAAGAAAATTAATTGAATAAATTTCTTATTATATTTTTATATATACTGCCCTAACTTAGTTCAAAATTAGAAAAGTATAATAGAGAAGGACTGCATGAATGATTGCAGGAATGACAAAATGTATTATGAAAATGAATATCTTGGATATATTCATTTTGAGGAGCTACGATATTGGAGGATAAACAAATTAATTATAGTTTATTTAGAAACTTGTTATATAAAAATGTAATTTGGTTTAGGTTAAATGAGATAAGTAATATTTTAATTCAACTTCGTAGTTTGATGCATTAAAAGGAAACCACTAAATAATAATTTACTCTCAACCATGTGACTTTTAACCTAAATTTCTCATTCAATATCTTAGATTTTTCTAACAACCTTCATATGACTTTTATCCTGATATATGAAATCTCTATTGAGTATGCATTTTCCTTCGGCCTTATTTTTGGTGAAACCATGCACTTCATTAACATGTAAGGGACCGTTATTTCCACCCACGTAGATATTCTCCCCACCCCTCTGAAAAAACAAATATGTGGTTCTTTTAAAAGGTGAATCCACCCCTATCTATCCCACCCCCATCTAAACTTAACCCACACCCCTTAAGTTATTCACCCCTCATATGCTACTATAAACCCCACCCACCCCCTTTCAAACCCCTCTCGCGTCATATCTCTCTCCACGGCCCACTCTCTTCCCCGTCGGCGTCTTCTTCCTCCGGCGAATGCTTGACGGTGCTCGTCCGTTCCCCCATCACCTGCAAGTGCTCCGATCACCCTACGTTTTTAGATTTAGAACCCTAGTTCTATGTTGGTTCCTTTTTTCCTCAAAAATGAAAATGTTTGAATCCCTATTTGTAATAGATAATGTTTTGTTATGTTCTAATTTTTTGTTAGTTTCTATTTTTTTGTTATAATGGGTGTGGTGGTGATTGTTTTTGTAATGGTTGTGGTGGTGTCAATGCTAGTTTTTTTGGGGGGGTTAAAGTGGTTGAGGTTATTTTTGGTGGGTTAGATGGTGGTAGTGTTAGTGATGATCGTGTTGGCCTTCTAATCTTGTGTTTGTGATGCTTATGATTGGCGTAGTGTAATCGGTGCTAGTAGAGTTTGTTATGTTATTTTTGGTGGTGGTAGGGATGATGTTGGTTGTGGTGGTGGTAATGGTGGTTATGATGATAGTGGTTGCATGTTATTTTTTGTGGTAGTGGTAGGGATGATCTTTGTATTCTTGATGGTGCCTTGAATGATAGTTATTTTTATGTATTTTTGTTCTTAAACTGATGAATGATTTTCTTGTTTAGGTGTTAAATCATTTAGGGTCGCTAGATTTAGAAATTTAATAAGTTATATGAAAAATAGATGATGCGGTTAGTTTTTATGTTATATGCATCTTTTTTGTAAGAATATTAACTCATAAATATTAATGATGCATATTGTATTTTCTTTGTAGAATCGTATAATTCCATATCCCCAAACAATGAAGACAGAGTATTATCAATAGGATACATCAATGGCTGTCATTTTATCAGGTTGGAGTTCACCCTAGACTCACCATTGCCCCCTTTTTCTACCACATGGAGAAGATTCCATTCGGATGCCTCGTTTGCTTGGATAACACCTTATCTAGATATAATGAGTGGTTTTAAAAACTTCATTGGCAGCGACGTAGCTACGGTGGACTTTATAGATTCTGACTCGTAGACATCGTAAGACTTTTTTTTTTGTAAGTCTTATTGTATAGATCTATTAACAAATGTGTTTTTTGTAAATCTTGTATAGACAAGATGTATGGGTGACTAGCTATTGCAAATATGAAGCTTAAACAATAGTTTTTTTGTAGATCTTGTATAGACAAGGTGTATGGATGGATGTATTGCAAATATGATGGAAATATTTTAAAAAAAAAACTTGTAAAGGCAAGATGTAAATGCTAGATGTTAGTGAAAAGTTGTATTGAATGGTCAATTCTGAATGACATATCAAGGAAAATAGTTACTTTTTTCTATGTAATCTTGTATGATGATTGCTAAATTTTTTCAATCAAGATGCAGATTTTGTATAGCTCGTAAAACATGGTTAGAGCCCATTCGACAATGTGAAGTCATCTATAACATCCCAGTTCGACATCATAGTGTCGAAGGAAATACTAGATCCTTCATGTCACCCAATTGATTTTGTCTACTCATTATTCATGTTCCAGTTCGATCTCACGGGTCAAAAATACTAGGTCCTTCATGTCACCCAATCGATTTGTCTACTCATTATTCATGTTCCAGTTCGACCTCACAAGGTCAAAACGGTCACAAAGGCTTGATGCCTTCTCTGTGTCATGTTCAACGTCGTGAAGTCGTCATTTATTATCCAGTTCGACCTCACAGTGTCGAATAGGTCACAGAGGCCTGAATCCTCCTCTGTGACTTGTTCGATGTCGTGAAGTCATCATTTATTATCCAGTTCGACTTCACAGGATCGAACAGGTCACAGAGAACTGAGGCCTTCTTTGTGTCTTGTTCGACCTCGTGAAGTCGTCTTTTGTTATCCAGTTCGACCTCACAGTGTCGAACAGGTCACAGAGGCCTAAATCCTTCTCTATGACCTGTTCGACGTCGTGAAGTCGTCATTTATTATCTAGTTCGACTTCACAGGATCCAAATATATCATGTGATCTACCTTCGACTAATTAACATGCATTGTTCAACTACAAAAAGTGTAAGTATAAAACACATACCAAACCCATATTAAATTGATTTGTTCAAAATATCTTTAAACCCGTACAAAACACGGACATTTCGAAACACCTCCATAACCCATACGTTATCAAATCCTATACAACATTGTTAAACTATAAAAAAAAGTGTCTTTGACTAGCGATCATGACGTTGCCTAGTCGTTTCTGGACCCCCCAAGAATGGTCCTTTTAAACTGTCCTCATCTATCTCTGATTTTCCTAGTCTCTGTGTATCTTCTTCTTCCACATCATCTTCCTCTACCTCGGACTCAGATACTTCCTCTTCCACAGCCTCTTGTTCAACAAATGGAATGATTGAACTTGAAGGTATGTCTTTGGCTAATCGTTGAGATTGACATCTTCGTAGCGACGCTGTTTATGGAACATGGTGTTTTGGGGCCATGCTGCACAAAAAATAGAAAGACGGCCATAATCAAGTTTCAAAATTTGAAATTAAATCACACCAAAAAATAAATTTCAAATTAAACACTGGTAGGATATCAATTTGAATGACTCGTGAGTACACAAGGGAGTATATGCATGCCTATAAAAAATTGCTACCATGTGTATTTACAATAGAATTATATGTAAAAATGGCCAAATCCACTATTAATCTAATATCAAAGACTCCAGTAATAATCAATATGAATTTTAATCATATGGTAATCAAATAGATGGATATCCAATGGTTGAGAAAATGTGATGTTCACTCATACAAAGAAATTTCAATAAAATGGCTATTTGAAAATACATAATGGACACATAACATCCCTCCCAAATATTCACCATCAAAGACATGTAGATGAATGATAAAGATCCTCATCATTTCTTGAAAAGAATAAGTGGTTTGCATACTAGACAACTCATGAACTTGTACCCCAATTTTGAAAATGATGTGTCAGACAACTCATCGGTGTCCAACATTGTCATGCATGATCATGCTATTGTTACCTACTACCTAGATTGCAAGTGTTTAGCAATTTCAATACCTACTACCTAGATTTTTTTTTCCAAAGGTTGAAACATAATGTCTCATCTTAATTTTTTAATTTCGGTGAGGGGAACATAAAACATGGGTCCGCCCCTGCATAGGAATCCTATGCTGACCAGTAAGTAATAACAAGTTTATTACCAAACTTTCTCAACCCACTCAGAATTAACTAAAAGATGAACTAATGTTCTTCATCAGTTGTCCAAAAATGACACTTACTCGCTGGAAACCACCACCTACCTTCATACCTTGCCAATTGCAGACAACATAAATATATGTACTTAATATCCGTATTCCCCTTGTACCATACAATATTAGCATATCCCCACCTATGTGCCCATCAGTCAGGAATGAGTAGAAGGATTTAATTGTGTAGCACCATTCCCTTATCTATTATGAATATGGTGGTTTTCAATGTAGCCAAGGAAAATATGGCATCCCCAACTTCCTCGTCTCTCACATCCCTCCTCATCCTTTGAATTTGAGATTAGTATCATTTGCTGAACTATCATGCTCAGCACCCATGCCTCCAATTTCTTGTGACAATTGAGATTCTTGGATATTCACTCCCCACTGTGTACTCAATCTTCCAGATATTCTTCTAAAGCAAGCCTAGAGTTCCTTTCACCCATTTAACAAGATCATACATTAAAAGACCTCAAAGAGAATGGATACTCTTCTTCAAAAGCACATCACTCTTATGGAATATTATTCTCCTTTAAACCAAGGAGTCTTCGTGAAATTTCAAATCTTAATACAATTTCATGCAAGTTCAAAAATAACATCATTCTTCTTTTCCTTTATGTTCCTACTTGCTAACATCGTAGTAAGTAGTAACCCATATCTCTTTCCAAACTTAAAGCTCTCTTTATATTAAACATCTCCTCAGAAAACCACATTCCCCATTTCTTAATCCATTAAGTCAACTGTAGAGATGGTATAAGTCTTAAAGGTATAGTTAGGCTTCATCACTCAAATTTGAAAGCCATATCCTTTCCATCCTACTTCAATTATTTCAACAACTAGTAACTTGTAGCCTTGAACAATCAATTTATCATTAGCATCTGGCAGCCCTACAAAAATTCTCCAATAAAAAATAGGGGCCACTGCCAAACTTTTTAAGTATTTTCTATCAACCCACACACAGAGAGCATGTGACATTATCATGCATGATCATGCCATTGTTACCCACTACCTAGATTGCAATTGTTTAGCAATTTCATAATCCAACATCATAGCATGAGTTAAAAACCATCATGCATTAGGGACAATATACTTTCATTGTACGTATGTGTGCACAAAAAGATACATACATCAGGAAACTTTTAAAATGGGACTCATATACATTCTTCTTCTTTTTTACAAAAAGATACTTATTCACACTAAAAAAAATATTTTGATAAAATAAAATAAGACATACTTTTATATTACTCTTAAATAGCTTGCCTACTATCAGAATCGATCTTTCCACTAGGGCTATCCAAAAAAATGCCCTACATGTATTCATGTATCCAACCTTAAGTGACCTATTTTTATCTGATATTAATCCAAAAAAACATGGTTAATGGGATTTAATTTTAATTTTCATGTAATAAAAAAGCACACATGTTTAATTAATAATACATTCATATGCATTTAACATTAACTCATCCAACAAGCACTGTAAGTGTGGCATGATTTGTGCGGATATGCATGACATATTCTATTCTTGTTTCATACACACATTATATATAGTGTTATATGCTATACATAAATTTTGTTGTTTTTTTTTTGAAGAAAAGGTAGGCATGCGCCCTTAATTATATTAAGAAAGGGGATGTCCAATTTAAAAGCAAGATTACATGAGAACCAGAAATACAAGTAGACGAGATATCTACTCAAACTCATGTACAAGAGGCAATGAAATCCATAAACTACTCCTCTATAAGTAATTTACCCCTAATCAAATTCACACCCTTTGCTCCTGCACAAAGGGTACCCCAAGATCTGATGAAGCTCACAACCGACTCCCAAATGTTTTCAACATACATTGGAGTTCCCCGAAACACTAGGTGGTTTTGAGATAGCCAATAGGACCAAGCCACCGTTGGAATAAGAATTTGGAAGATCTTTGCTTTTGCACTTTTGTCCCTCTTATCAGAGAGCCTTTTACCTGACCGCCAAAGATCCTCCATAGATGTAAGAGCAAAAACAACATCGCTAGCAGTGGCCAAGCGGTTCCAAATCTGGGTAATAACCAGGAAATGTAACATGAGGTGACTAGAGGTCTCCAGATCCTCCCTGCACAAAGGGCACGAGGCATCCACGAGAGGTGCCCACTTCGCTCTGTACCCCCTCATGAGAAGCTTGTCTTGATACACGAGCCACAAGAAAAATTAACTTTCAAAGGGATCTTAATTCGCCGTATCTCTCTCCATTTCCCTGTTGTGAGCACATTAGTAGTAGCGTTCCTCCTCGACCATTTATAAGAGCTGCTAACAGAGAAATTCAAAGAGGGATGCAGACGCCAGCGAGCAATATCATCCTCCTCTACATCTATCACCTCCCCTTGGATCACCGACCTTAGATCTGCAACATCTCCTCCTCCGAAGCCGTCAAACCACGCCGGAAACTAACAGTCCAATGGCTCCCCTGTGGTCCAGGTGACCAGAATTGGTTAACCATCTCATCCTTATTTGCAGCGGCCTCAAATAGAATCGAAAATCTGTCCTCCAGTGACGAGTCACCAATCCAATCATCTTTCCAAAAACGCACCCGACTCCCTTTACCCACTGTCCACCGCAAAGCCTCATTTATCTAAGTTGTGGCTTTGAGAATTCCAGTCCAGATCTGAGATGGCCGAGGGGCGCCGCGGGGAAAGCGACCAATCTGCACATAAGGACATCTATATCTTGCCTCCACCACTCTACGCCAAATAATAGACTGATTGGTAAGCATCTCCAAATCCATTTACTTAGGAGAGCTTTGTTCATATCTTCAAGGTTTAATACAAGTCCACCCTCTTGTTTACTGCTACACACTACCTCCCACTTGACTAAGTGAACTTTCTTGGGAGCAGCTGCTGGTCCACACCACAAAAACCTTTTCCGAATCGCATCTATTCTGCCAATACCCCTTTAGGGATTTTAAACACAGAAAGAAAGAAAATAGGGAGGTTTGTGAGGACTGATTGAAGGAGAATAAGCCGACCACCAGTGTTCAGAAGGTTGCTCTTCCACCCTTCTAAACGTTGTTTGAAGCGCTCAATAAGTGGTGACCACTCAGCTTTGAGAAATTTGCCAAGATGGAGAGGCAGCCCCAAATGGCGAATGGGGAACTCCGAAGTGTTACACCGAAAAATATTTGCAAGCCTGGACAGCTCTACTCTATCCACATTTATACCAAGCATTGTACTCTTATGGAAATTAATCTTCAGCCCATATAATAATTCAAAGACCCTGCAAATAAGTTGTATCCCTCTAATAGAAGCTCCCTCTGTCTCACACAAGATAATTGTGTCATCAACATATTGAACATGCAAGATTGAGGGACCACCTTGTGAACACTGTAGCCCCTTAATCCATCCGTCGGCCTCAGCCAATTTCATCATCCTACTAAAGACATTGGTGATTACCACGAAAAGGAGAGGTGACAACGGGTCACCCTGCCTCAGGTCTTTATTGAGATGAAAAAAACCACAAGGCTTGCCGTTGACTAGGACGGATGCTTTTGCAGTGGAAATACAATCTCGGACCATACGGAACCAGTTTGGTTCAAAACCGTGCCTACTAAGGACCTTTAGCAGATTTTGTCAAGATGATAAATGATGGCTAGCAAGTAGTGAAGTGAATACTTATGAATATCATAGGTGTCAAGGATATAAAGATATTGGAGAAAAACAAATAAACCAATCATACGTAGGATCCTCACCCTTACCTTACACCAGCAGTGTTGGTTGCAACGGTGTTGTATTTGATTGTTGTTGCATAATATTTCCTTTATAATTTATATTTTTTTATCTCAATATATACTCCATTATGAAAAATATATATATATCCATTTAATTCACACGATTATGCACACAATTTTTTTAAAAAAATGTATTTTGTTAGCTAAGTATATTATCCAAAAAATTCAATATATGGCGGGTTGCAAACAATCAAAAGCCCTCTCAACAAAAGTAGAGTAATGAATCCTTAAAATCCTTATCATGTACAATTTAAAAATCAACCTACCGGCATGATGCCCTTAAATTAGCTAAGTTGGATTAGTAAAAAAAAAAAACGCTATATTCAGTCTTTTTTTTAATCATATAAATGGTATATATATATTTTTTATATTGGAGAGACCCCTTGTGACTGCTGACTTACGGTCAAGCTAAGAAGGATACCTCCGCTTGTTTGCCCCAATTCCATACATTCATATAGATATATATGGATGACATTAATTCATTATACATATGGGTTTATACAAAGAATTATATATTGAAAATTGACGCTAATCAACTTTTTATTATAATTTTAGTTGTGCACTCAAACCATGATGTGGCACTTCATCTCATGTTTAACTTTTTCATCATTTAACTAGTTACTCATGGGTCTTCAACGAACTCTTAAAATGATGTGCTATCATGTATTTATTTATTCAATCACTTAATTAATGACCTATTTTTATCCACTATTAATCTAACAAATCATGTTTAATGGAATTAAATAAATATTCTTGTCATAATAAATTGTGTATGTCTATTTAATTGATAACACGCTCATATGCATGAAATTTAACACATCCACCAAGCATTGTTGAGTGTGGCATGATTTGTACGTATATGCATGGCATTAATTCACACACAACCATGCTAATATCGTTTGATTCATGTTTTATAAACACATTATATATAGTGTTATTTGTTTTGCAAAAACATTATAAAGATGATACATGACAGTAGCTGTGGAGGATATAAGATATTGGAGAAAAACAAATAACATGTTCACCCACCCACCTCTTGAATATTTTTGTTTTTTCAATGTTTAGACGTTAGTAATCAACAATAGATAGAGATATATATGATGGTTACTATTCGGCATGCACGAAAAATTTAATAAAAATTGAACAGCTGGAAAAAAATATATGCACTTAATTTAACATTTAATGATACCTGTAAAAGAAAGAAAAGAAAACAATCTATTTGATTTTGACATGATGAAATTACGTTTTTTTTTTTTTAAGTCATTGTTTGAGTTATCTTGATTTATGAGTATACTGAGAGATATATTCATGTTATTATGTTTTGTTATATTTACTAGGTGCTGTATACTGAGAGATATATTCATGTTATGTTTTGTTATATTTACTAGGTGCTGGATTCTCAAAAGAACAAGTTAGTCTTCCAGAGAAGTGGAAGAACAAAAACAGAGATTTCTACTTAACAATGTAATTTTAAATGGGTGCGGTTACTCCCACCCACCAATTTACTAGCAACACCACCTTTTTAAACCCCCCACCTCCCAATTTAACTTATACCAACCCCACCTCTTAATAAATACACACCAAATGCAATCCCAACCCCACCACCTACCCATTTTCAAATGAAAAACTCTCTCTTCTCCCCCTTCTCTCACCCTTTTTTATTTTCTTCTCTTTCACATCCGGTGTGAAGGCCATCGGAATCCACCGAGAATCCACCGCAAGCCCACCACGAGCCCGCCGTGAGACGGCCGCGAGACCGCCGCGAGGCCACCGTGACGAGATCCCCTTCTACCGTTTGCCCTAACCCCCCCACGACGCCCCCAAGCATAAATAGAGAGGTAAATGATTCTTCAAATATATTTTTCCTCCATTGTTGTTAGTGATTCATGATTTATTCAATCTCTTCCTACTTTTAATTCATTCAGGTTTTTTGCATTATAAGTTAGGGTTTTCATGGGTATTTATGATGTTTTTAGATAAATGGATTGATTTGGGGTGTTTTTTTTTGTTGGATTGTAACCTATGATTGTATTTGTTTGGTATAAACAATGTATGGTTTTGATTCAAATATAGGGTTTTGATAGGAAGCTAAGATATTGTGTAAGCAATGTATGGTTTGATTTATTTTTATTTTTTTGGAATTGAAAGCCATGTGTGTGATTTAATTTGTTTGGTTTAAACTCTTACATTACAAATAATGGGTGTTTTTTTTTTGTAAGTTAGGGTTTTGATAGTTTAGGGTATTTGTAGAGAAGTGAAGGTTTTAGGGTTGGATATCACCAATTAAGGAACCTTGTACCCTTTGACATGTGAAATATTTTAAGAAATACATATGTGGCAAAGTATTAGTAATGTGTTCTGTATGTTTGGATTTTTCAAATGAAGATCATTTGCATTTCATCTTTCCTTCAGAACATGCTCAATGTTGTATTGTTGCACTTGGAAAATGATATGTCTTCTATTTTTTAAAAGAAGACAGTACAATGGACTTGTGGTCCAATTGAGTGCATTGGAGACTATTAGACATGAAAAACATAATTAGGTGAATCGGGGGTGGAGACTAACTAGCTAATAATGCAGAAGCTAAAAATTTCTTTTCTGTCTCTTTTTGCTTGATTTCTTTTGAGATTCCTGAAATTGATAGGAGTCCAAGTAAAGGTGAGGAAGGTGTGAAGAGAATAAATCAATCCAATGCATGAAATATCACACAAGCCCCATATTGAAGTACTGGGAGCCTTTTTAAATTTTGGTAAACCTGTTTGCACTATCGTTTTGGTTGATTCTCCAGTTCACTTTGTGACCTTGTTTACGCCAGAAAAGAAACAAAGATGCATTTTATTTTGAGATGGAAAACCACACATGGTCAATAGTGGGCCTTATTTTTTTAGTCATCAATCCCTATCTAGAGTATTTAAAAAATTATTGTTCTGGAGGTTCTCTCTGCTATCGACCTCCCAACGCAAAAGAAAGTGAGAGCTTGGGATCCAAAAGATTTCTTATTCAATTCATCAAATTGAGCATCAATCATTCCTGAATTGATTATGCTTTGAGAAAATCATAATGATGTAGCCGGACTGAATTGGCATTCTTTTCTTTGAAAGGGGAAAATGGAAACAAATCAGTTCACTTCAAAAAATTCATGTTTTTCAAACAATATTGTGCCCACACAACAATATATATGCCACTTCTTGAGGCAGTATATAACAAAGCCAAGTGCACATTATTAATAATGGAGGGGTGAATTAGTTTGAAATTTACTCCCTCCCCCCAACAAACAAGTTCCAAGAAAGTTGTGCGATAATTGAGGTGGATGAGATTATGAGAAGCCTAAGGTGGTCATCAGTAAAGTAGCTCTTCATACACTGGATCAACATTGGCAACCCACTTCCCATGATACAGGTCAAGTAGCTTCTCAGCAGGTGTGACTCCTGCGATGTGATAGATTATAATAGAAATCAAGAGCGGCAAAACTTGGATATATGATACAAAAAATCAAAGTGCAAGGAACAAAGTCCATTCTAATAATTACCATACTAGGCAAAAGCATATCACATGGGGGGTTTGGCTTCTTGGATCTACGCATGAGATTCTTACTAATGGAATTCATGAGAGAGCCTAAATTTGATCTATAAGAAAAATGTATAAAACACATTTGTTGAAGACATTGCTACATTAATTGAGAAAAGTTCATGTTTGAGAGTATATGCCCCATTTGATTCAAAAAATGAAGGAATGTGAAACTGGACCATCCAAATCAAACATGCCACCCAACCCCCCCCCCCCCCCCCAAAACCCTTATATTATAAGTTTTGAAGTTTTTTTATTTATTGTAAACTAGGGTTTTCATAAGAATATAGGTAAACCATATTCAGAAATGTATGCTTTGGGGTCTTTTGTTATATTGCAAGTTATGATTGTGATTGCATTCGTTTAGATTACAAGTATTGAGGTTCTATTTATTCAAAATTAGGGTTTTGATAGGAACATAGGGTATTGTAAGAGCAATGTATGGTTTGAGCTCTTTTTTTCATTTTTTTTTTTTGGGATTGGGAGCTATGATTGTGATTCTATTTGTTTAGCTTAAATCCTTATGTTACCTGTATTAATGTTTTTTAGTTGAAAAGTTAGGGTTCTCATATGAAGTAAGGGTATGTTTAGATTGGTGTATATGGTTTGGGCTCCTTGTTTTTTTGTTAGATTGCAATTTATGTTTGTGACCGCATTTGTTTGGTGTATATCCTATATTATGTCATCGTTGTTAGCTTGATCATGGTTTGGGATGTCAGTGACTACCATTGGTATGTAGAACCTTGATCCATGATTTGAAGTATCCTAGGATTGATTTAGCTACCCATAAAATGGAGATACTAATATATAAATCAAATAAATTAAATTGCAGGATGGCTCCCAAAAAACGCATCCCACAGACCGCATCCCTTCGGAGACGCCAGTCAGCAAGACTGGCAAACAATAGGCCTTCAAAATCGGTTGTCTCATCCCCCCAAGAAATTATACTTGATGAAGATGTCGATGGGTCAGAAGAAGAGGCCGGAGATGTGGTAGCAATACAAGAGACAGGGCAAGTAGATTCTGATATAGACCATGATAGTCTGAAAGGCCCATTTCCTGGTGGTCCTGAAACAAATGAATTGTTAGTAGACTACAGACATCATATCGCCTACCGTGTGTGGAATGGCAAGGTACCTATCATTAATTTTTATGTTTTTATTTTATCTGAAAACTAAGATGGATAAGTAAGGATTCACAGTCTTACTTTAATAGGTGGTAAATGCCCTTAGGTTTATGATTGTTTAGGTGGATAAGTAAGTTCTTGCATTGATTGTTTGACCTGTTTTGATAAAGAGACTATGATTGTTTATGGATTTATATTCTGTAAATTATGTGTATATGTTAATAAACTGATTGGAATTTTATATGACCATTGGCACACCAATGTTGTATAGGGCGATCGATTATTGAGGTGTCGCCAACCAGCTAAAACCTTGGACAGTTGGGCCTTGGAGAAAGAATCCGAGACATTCTCAGAAAGGGTGAAAGAAAGTGGACTATGGCCTTTGGTGGCATACTGCTTCAAGACATTGAACAACCCCTTAGTTACAGCAATGGTTGAGCGATGGCACCCCGAAACTAATACATTTCACTTACCTTTTGGTGAAATGACCATTACACTAGATGATGTGGAACAAATTATGGGCATACCAGTGATGGGGAAGGCGGTTTACGGTTTCACTAATTTGACTATCACGGAAGCCTCAAATTACTAAAAAAACTCTCAATGTACCACTTCGTAATTGTTTGGATGAGTTGCAAGACCATGGTGGTTACCAAGTGAGAATGGGTTGGCTAAGGGACACTCTTGCCTATAAATCAATTGGGGGGTCTGACCAAGCCATAGATTGCGCTGTTAGGGGATATTTGTTATTCCTTCTAGGGTGCATGTTGTTTTGTGACAAAACTGGCACCACTGTCCCAGTTGCGTACCTAAGTTTTTTGTCGAATATTGAGGAAATCAAAACTTATGGATGGGGGGCCGCTGCACTTGCTCAACTATATCGACAGTTTGGTATCGCATCTCGTGCAAATGCCAAACAAATATGTGGTTATCTGACACTATTGGAGGTATGTTTACATTGCATAGTATGTAAAATTGTTATTTCGATAGATGTAAACCATATTTTTTTTTTATAGTAAAACACATGCATTCTCCCTTGTTGTAGGTTTGGGTCTACGAACACCTTCCAATACTCAGACCAGTACTGAATCCAACCTATAATGAACTGACCCTTCGAGCTGACCGATGGATTCGTTATCGTGTTGTACCAGGTGTACAAAAAAATTCTCTAGATGTTATTCGGGAGCTCCTCGACCACGGCTAATCAGGTATTGAATGACATAATCCATGAGTGGTAAATAGGTTGAATAAACTGTTATGTCGAAGTTATGTTGGGTGCAGGTTGAATTTGACCCCTACCGTTCAGTTAGAGATCGTAGGCCTCTAAAAGAGTACGCCTTCTTCAAGGGGAGTTTGTGTGTCAACAGGCTTTTTGAGCCATACATGCCTGATCGAGTTCTACGTCAGCTTGGTCACGTCCAGACAATTCCAAAGAAACCTCTCCGACCTCGTGGAGTAGTACGACGGCCTCGGGGTGCTGGAAGCTATAGAGCTGACTACAGTGGTTCACCAGAACAACTCGAGCAGTGGGAGGACTGTGTCATTAGCGCAGGTACAAGGGGCACTATATTACGTACACCGTGGGAGGCTGTGCCAAGGTACATGGAATGGTTTGTGAGATTGAGTCACCCACTGTGTCAAAATCCCAAGAACAAAACATTGTCACAGGGGGAGGCTGTGAACGGCGATGACACGGTAATGACTTAAGTGATGTACAAATATTGAGTCTCTGAGAATTAGCTACCCACTGTTACTCTTACAACTCTCTATGTTTTTTCTGTGTGAAGCGTATCAACAATGTCGTTCGCTATCTCGAAACATTTCCTGATATGGGCTCTGCTAGTACCACTGCTGATCGAGGGATTCAACATGTGATCCAGTATTTTAAAGATGGAATACCACTTCCCGACTCAGCTGATTCACTGTGTACGTCACAACAAAGGATTTATCGACGACGATGATTTATGATTGCTTTTTTGTCTTTAGGCTCCTTTTTTGGACAAAGTTGTATAGGCCCACTTCTTTTGTAATGATTTTAAATTATTACACATTTGAATGTTTGTGGACAATGGTTTAAATACTCAATGCTTCGGTATTGTTAAGTTTTGCTTGGATGTTTAAATGCTACTCTTACAGGTGAACGAATGAACTTGTGTCCC
The DNA here is from genome assembly GCA_030737845.1 of Acorus calamus. Classification (NCBI taxonomy): domain Eukaryota; kingdom Viridiplantae; phylum Streptophyta; class Magnoliopsida; order Acorales; family Acoraceae; genus Acorus; species Acorus calamus. Next base: position 3,183,102 of record CM060879.1, on the reverse strand, counting down.
TCATCTTGTGGATATGATTTCAATTTTTCAACCCAGTTCGACAGAGGGTTGTCAACCGAATGAAGAATACATGACATTATTATGTAAACTCTGTAATATATATTCTGACGTTGGTGTGTCATAGTGAAATGTCAGTTTAAAGGAGCCCCCCTTTGACGGAGGTCCGTCAACCCGATCGACGAGGGATGACATGAGAAAGTCAACTCCACATTATATATTTCGACGTTGGTGTGTCATAGTGAAATGCCAGTTTACAGAAACCTCAGTTCGACAGAGGTCTGTCAACCCGATCGACGATGGATGATATAAAACAGTCGAATACACACTATTTAGGTCGACATTGGTGTGTCAAAGTAAAATGTCAGTTTAAAGGAGCTCCAGTTCGACGTCTGTGTGTCAATTATTATGATATTTGGTGACAATGATCTGTCACCATTGCACAAAATATTTTGACACTGATGTGTCATGTTGATGTGTCAAATAAAGGGAGGCCAAGGGTATGGATCATTGTCCTATTAGAATGTGTACGTGGCTGATGACAACATTTTTTATTGAAATTCTTTTACTTCTTTACTCAAAAGTATGACCTCTTCATTTATAATTGAAATAAACATAATTTCATTCATTCATTCATATTTAAGTTTCTTCGGCGATGAATGAACTTATTTATGAAAATTTTGATTTTATTCAAGATAATTCTGCATGATTCATTTTTTATCTGCTTATATAACCCATATTGACACACCAATGTCATTGAGGTGTGTTACCGTCGACCAAGACCTGGCGATATTTGTTTCCCAGTTCGACGGAGGGTTGTCGACCTGGGCCAGTGCAATTTTCCTCATACAAACAATGAACTGAACCATGTAGAATAAACTTATTGGCCAGTTTTTTAGCGTATTGAATGAACAAAAAATGTTTTTTATACACAGAAGTATTACATCAAAATTCACATACGTATATTCATCATATTTGGTACAAATGAATTCACATATTGTCTTAAACCTTTAAACCATTTACAAAATGACACAATCCTAACCATACATAGTAAGACTTTTCACAAAAAAACATATATGGCATATACATTTTTTTTTCACAAAAGGAAACATATGTGATCTATACATTTTTTTTCACAAAAGGAAACATATGTGATCTATACATACCACTATGACTTTACAAAATGACATGTGATGAACCTAAGTCTTGTGTAAGACTTATCAAAAAACAAAACCTTACACAGTTGACAGTGTTATATATCAAAGTCAATACTAATCGATATCAATGACATCAGTTACAGCAACGTCGGTGCCAGCAAGAGATCTGAATTGTTCCATTCTTTCGATATAAGGCGCAATCCAAGCACTCGCTATTTGAAAATGGAATCTTTCCCATGTTCTTGCCACAGGAGGTAATGGAGTGTCCGTTTTCATATCCAAGCCCACGAAGTGACAACCTCCAACATATCCAATGGAAAGAAGACGGTGTGTATTCAACAACGATGGGGGAGGATCTCTAAGAGGAAAGTATGTCAGACACTGTTGTCTCGATATGTGCACAACTATGATCTTGTAACAAGACGATATCATAAATCCCATGTCTGGCATAATCATCCAATGCTCTTTGCCCGCAGTATAAGATTGGCATCGGAGACTCCTCTTCACCTCCTCTACACGATCCCACCCGTAAAACACTCGTTCATACAAATCTGGGTGTTCCTCGATCTCTTAAGGAGATCATTCCTAACATCTCTCCAACCAAAATTTGACATTTTCAAGAAATCTGCAACCACTCGAAAACCACAATGGCCGTCTCCCAATACATCATGGACATTAAGAATGAACGGCGTTAGAAAGGGTGGTAATTCATCAATGTATTTATGAGAAGGTACCGATCTACTCCGCAGTACCGATGATCTTTGTATGCTCATCTTTGGTCGTTTCCCCAGTTGGAGTACACCCGCTTGCCTTTTTTGGGCGGTTTCATCCGACATTGGTTCTTCCATGTTCTGAACAGATTGGAGGACATACTCAAAGCCACTTGGGTGTCTCTTGGTAGATTCCTCCTCGAGTGCCTTAGCTCGTCTCTTTCCACTTCTCTTTCTCCCCTTTGTGTTGACCTTAAAAGTAGGCTCAAGTAAGAGGGTGGCAGTCGGGTCACATAGGCTTTTTAGGTACTTTTTAATCTCCTTTCGCTGCTCCGGTGCGATGTCAACAACTTTTGTATAGTCCTCAACGAATGGAGTCATCCCGAGTTTACGCCAGAATGGATGTATGTCAACTAAAGGAATGGGAGACCCCTCACGTATGTGATTGGCTAGCATGTGAGCACAAGGTAACCCACAGGTGGTATGCAAAACATGATCACATATCTCAATGCTTGGGCCATCCCTATTACACATTTGTATTTCCACCGCAATCTTCTCAAGTGCATATATTGAGACTACACCAATGAGATCCCGGAAGAGACTACCTCGATATCTATGTGGAATCTTCGTAAGGCTTTCCTCGAATAAACCTCTAATGTCAGCAAATAGCAACTCCAACAAGTTGTTGATCGTCTGTCATGAGTCGACAAAGTTTTTAATAGAAGTTTGCAACCACCTCTTCAATTTTGCATGGTGACTCTCCACACGATTGGTGGAGTTGTTTCCAAGGTGCATGTGTTTATTAGTCCATGCAGCGATAAAGCGTTCTTTGTGCTTCTCCAACCATGTGGCATGTAGATAAGATATCACTATTGGATATTCGGCATATTCATCAGCCAAACATTGTAATTTTCTACAATAATCATCTTCGCTTGAGGCCCAAATCACATCTGACCAAGTCTGTGAGAATTTTTCCCATGTTTCGTTGTCGGTGAATGCTTTCCGACAATTTTTCAAAACATTATTTTGTATGTGTACTCGGCATAAGAAGTTGGTTGTGGAAGGGAAGACAATAGACACCGCCTTCATCAGGCCGAGCTCATGATCGGTGATTATTACCTTTGGTGGAGGCGATCCATCAAATAATGATTTGAAGCACTCCAAAGCCCAGGTATAATTATCTTCTTTCTCCGCTCGTAGGTATACAAGGGCTGCTACAAATGTTTTCCCTGTTGATGTAATACCAACTATTTGGAGAAGGGGAAATCTAAACCGGTTGGTTTTGTAAGTGCAATCCATCATAAACACGAGTGGAAATGCTTTAATAAGTTGAACCGATGTAGGATGCACAAAGAATAAATCGGAGACAACCTCACCCTCAGCCTCAATTCTGTGGCGCTCGACATATCCATGCTCATAAATCAACTTCATCAATTGTTGCATATTGGTACGACCACACCTTTCTTGGATCCGTAACTTCGTCTGGGCATTGTAAATGTTTCTTATTGAACTCACATTTGTTGGATCTCTGCTCTTCAAGTGAATAAGTATATCACGGGGACGCATACCACTGATAGACATGCCTTGCACAACAGTGTACTCATCCTCTGACAGTTTTCCTGCGAACGAATGGCCCTCAAAGTTCAAGGTGAGGGAGTGATTGTGTAACCCACAAAGAACCCTCAACGACCATTTTCCTTTATTTTCTATAGCACGCAACTTGAATGGACAACCACATTTTTTTGAACTAGTATGGCGCCTTGCTATGTTCTTCTTCTCTTTGTCTCTCTTCCTCGGTCGATCATCAAATTTGCCCCCTCTTTCACAAATGAAATCAGTACGAGCTGATCGACGATGGCTTGTAAGTTCTGAACGGCCAATCACTGCAATCACACCGACATTCCTGCCAACTCTCTTCACCCAATCGATTAATTCCATCCGATGGTCAAACCACTGAGAGAATAACATAAATGAGTCATTAGTTACAACATTATATGATATGTTTGCACATATCAGAGAGAAATTTACCAATGATGTTGTAAATTGTTCAGTAGTGTCTATGTTGGGGACGACTTCGTTGGGGACGGGCTCGTTGAGGTCTGGGATGCTCTCCTCAATGTTGGGCTCCTCAACTTTCGGGTTTTTCTCCTCAAAATTTTGAATATAAACTATTATAGACTTCTGAAATTGAAACACACATACTGTAAATGGAATATTTTTTATCGTTCCTATAGAGAAAATGAAGTGATTTTGGTCATGAATATGGAATCATAGGTTTGGAAGCACACATACATACCTCATTATCCATTCTTCAAAAGGTTGTTGATATTATTAGGGATGAATTTCCAATACCACCCGACTCGATAATTAATACCTATAAACATAATTGGCCAGCATACAAATTATTTTATTATATGCTAAAATATACAAGCAATGACTTTCAAACAATCAATTCTATTAACATATACAATGACTACCCAATTATTATCACATCCAACACCACCACTTATATCATCAAAACCATCACACTAAACAAACCTTACAACAACAATCCAAGATCATAGCAAGAATGTGTAAAAAAAGATAATCATTACAACAATCATCAACAACAACATTACTACTCCATAACATTCAATGATCCATATATTACTATAATCTCCAACAACATATCAATGAGCCACCTTAAACACCATAAAAAAATGACATCCACACAATGTCAAATACAATAACTATTTCCACACCAACAAACCCTAAATGTACCACCACTTCAACAATCAACACAACCACCATAAAAAGGACAATCACAAGAGCCACTTGAAAACATAACAAATTAAAAATAAAACACAAATCAAGAATGTGTCACACATTCACATTGGGTCCCTTTTCTTTCATCAAGGGCATCATATACACAAAAAAATGAGGCGAGATGCCGGTGGAGACGAACCGGAGAGTCGCCGGAGAGAAAGACGGGCGTCAGCTGTGATTGGCCAGTCCGTCGAGATCTCCAACTCCCGTCGACAGCGAAAAAAGGGGGAGATAGGGCGGGGAAAAGAAGGGTTTGGTTTTATTTTGATTTAGGTGGTGGGATTGTGTGTGTATTTGATATGGGGTGGTGGGATGTGTATAGGTGGTGGGATTAATGCAGTATAATGAAAAAGGTAGTCCAGGTTTTTTTGTAAATATTTGATGGTGGGGTTGTGAACATGGTGGGTGGGAGCAACCGCACCCATTTTAAATTAGGCTTGTATTGGACTACAAGTGACACGTGTTATGAACTAAATGGTCGTCCATCAACCAGTCCTGTTATGATGAGGTGTAGGTCCTTTGAATGACGCGTGGCGGATGGTGATTGGATTCTGGAAAATGGCCTCTATATTATGATTGGCCATTGTAAACAAGGTGTGATAGAACACAAATCCATTATCTTAAATTTTGTGGGCATGGATACACTCAGTCCACTTTGTCACTCCATCTGCAGTATAGGAATAATCCCCCAAACATTTATATTTTTCACTAGTAGAGAGTATAAAAAAATGGTTTTAATAAAATAAAGTAAAATCAACTGACAGTTTTAATCTTTTAGATTACTTTTAAAATAGCTTGCCTATTAATATTGATCGCAGATAGATGGATTGGATGGGCCAATAATATTGATAATGAAATTTTCATACAACGATTTCAAAATATAAATCTCGTCGTGAACAATTATAAAAGTTTATATATTAAAAATCTTTGACTTCATTTCTTTAATAATTTATTTTTTATTAATGTAAGTTGTTATATTTATAAAAAATAGTTTATATATTTTTATAAATATATGATAAGAGTAGATTTTTAAAAAAAAATTTATAAAATTTATGTTTTTAATGACCCCATTTATAAAAATTCATAGAGCCGCCACTGTGGCAGCAGCTATAGCAATGTCAGTAATTGTTGTTGCATGATATGTCTGGAAAATCTAGAAGAGGGTGATGCGTGTGACAGACTTTTGTATTGCAAACAACTGATATATATATATAAATATATATATATATATATATATATAGGGAGCCGATTCAGTGCGGGAATGCGGTCGTGCGGGAAGCGATCACGGGCCGTCGATCACGGGTCCATCGCATCGGACGGTCGGGGGCGATTCATTTCGACCGTTGGATGCGATGGACCCGCGATCGAACGATCGACGTCGTTTCCCGCATTCCCGCACTGAATCGCTCGCGTGTATATATATATATATATATATATATATATATATATATATATATATATATATATATATATATTTCCGATAATATGCGGTCGGTGCGGTCGTGCGGATTCGACGTGCGTCGTCCGATCGCGAGTCCATCGCATCCAACGGTCGACGTGAATCGCACCCGACCGTCCGATGCGATGGACCCGTGATCGACGGCCCGTGAATCGCGACCGCACGACCGTATAATATCACGACTCTATATATATATATATATATATATATATATATATATATATATATATATATATATATATAGATTTCCGATAATATGCGGTCGGTGCGGTCGTGCGGATTCGACGTGCGTCGTCTGATCGCGAGTCCATCGCATCCAACGGTCGACGTGAATCGCACCCGACCGTCCGATGCGATGGACCCGTGATCGACGGCCCGTGAATCGCGACCGCACGACCGCACGACCGTATAATATCACGACTCTATATATATATATATATATATATATATATATAAGGAAATGATACCCTGCGGATGTGCAGACGACCTCTTACGTGCGGATCCATTTCGGACCGTCCGATCGCGGACCACCGTCAAAAGGACCACCAAACACCAAACACTCTCACAGTGTCTCTATATGTACTCGATCAGACAGCAACACTCTCACAGTGTCTCTATATGTAGTCGATTGGACGGCAACACTCTCACAGTGTCTATAAATATACTCGATCGGACAGCCCACGGACCACCATCAAAAAATGAAAAAGGACCACCATCCAAAAAAAAATCACCCGAATGTCTCTCTCTTCTCTCTCTCGTCTCTCTCTGTGAAAACAAACCCCCCCTTCACCCCCTCTGACCACCGCGACCCGGCGACCATACGCGACTGCGGCGACCCGCGATGACACCCGCGACCAACGGCGACCCCCACCGATCACACGCGACTCCGATGACCCCCGGAGACCATCGGCGAGCACCTGTGAATACCTAGAATCAGATCCTCTACGCCACCTCTGCTGCGGCCATCCACCTCCGCCACCACGTCTACTGCGATATCTATATTCCAAAACAAGAGTTTTTCATCTTTCTTTTAGATATAGAGTTTTCATATTTTCAAACAAAAGTTAAAACCATATTTTTTAGAATTCATGTTAGATCGCTGCATTAGGTAAGCCTTGAGGATTTCTTTCCATTGTTACACTTACGCACAGCTAATGTTTCCCAACCATCTTTCTTTGGAATGGAAGCTCCCTGAAACAATCGAATGCTTATGTTTAATATTCTAACAAGCAAGCATTTATGGCATATCCAATGTTATTGTTGAAAATAAAAATGACAATAGACAGGGAAACTCTATGAATTTTATCAGAGGACTCTTTTTTTTTCTTATGTGATTTTTAACAAATAGGAATCTCATAAGAATGTGTAAAAAATGTGTTTATTGTTGTAACTGTAAATAAATGGATGCATTTTTATTTTCAATTTGAGCATGTTAAGCAAGTTACATCCTTTATTTCAATTTGATTTTTTAGTTGTTTCTTCAATTGATTGTCTTGTTTGGTGGTCCGTGGGCCATCCGATCGAGTACATATAGAGACACTGTGAGAGTGTTGCCGTCCGATCGAGTACATATAGAGACACTGTGAGAGTGTTTGGTGTTTGGTGGTCCTTTTGTGGTCCGCGATCGGACGGACAGAAGATGGTGGTCCGCGATCGGACGGTTCAAAATGGATCCGCACGTAAGAGGTCGTCCGCGCGTCCGCAGAGTAACATTTCACACACACACACACACACACACACACACACATATATATATATATATATATGATTTGAAAAGTGAGTTATTTTCTTAATCTTGATATGACAAAAAACATATTAGTTTTAAGCGAACTGAAATGTTTACAAAATCTATGACCCGTAAAACATTAGATCTAACATGTTTATTTAAATTAGTTTGTTGTCCATTCTTATTCTCCTTTTCTTAGGAATATATATTTGTCATTTATGGTTTCACTTATATTTATCATATCATAACTGAATTTATAGTGAAAGAATTCTTTATTCGCTCCTGAGATAGATATATTTGAGGACCAATATTTTTTTTTTGGGGGGTAAAAATTTGAGGGACAAAATTGATTGTAACAGAATTCCATGTACGTTGATTTTCATAATGTTTTCAACAGGTATTCCAAATCAGACCTTCAAAAATAAGAACAAGAGCTTCTTTTAAGTGGACACTTTTTCATTGAATTTCAACCAAATAATTAGATTTTGGCTTTACTTTAATGGGAAATGGATGTATATTTAAAAAAAATTAGAATAAATTCAGATGTGATTGAAACAAAATTTAAATATTTAATTGTATCACAATATTAAAATAAATAATTAAAAATATTTTTAAACATAAAATAATCTACAAAGATATACAATTTTTTTTTTAATTTATTCATCAAATTGGATGTTTTACAAAATTTTAGATTATGAATGCAAGTTTAAAACATAAGATATCATCCAAATTCATCATTAACTACCTATGAATTCATCATTCAAAATGGAAAACATTGAACCTGGGATGAGATTTTTAGACGAGTTTGGTAACTTTTTTTTGATGAAATGACGAGTTAGGTAACTTACTGTAAGAAGCTTATATGAATCTTAAGATATTTTATGTTTGAATTAATGTATGTTCATGTTGCAACATATTTGGTTTCATTTTTTCTAAGATAGTTTTATGTTCGAGTATTTTGATAAGGAAAATGATACATCTAGCCCTCTCGCACCGCCCTTCCATTTTAATTTTTTTTTGAAGTATATACTTGCTTAATAGAATAAATATTATTGAAAAATTGAAGTATATATCTAGATAAATATGTGCAAACTTTCTTTACGTACAAATGACAATATTTTTCATAAACTTCATTTTATGAAACATATAAATAATTGGGACTATACCCGAACTACAGATAGAGCTGCAAAATGAACATAATGCATCAATGCCCACAAGATATAAGCTGAATGCGTATTTGTGTTGTCACATCTTGTTTACAATGGCCAACCATAATGCGGGGGCCATTATTAATGAACCAATCCAATCATAGTCGACGTGTCATCCAAAGAATCTATACCTCATGATAACATGACCAATTGATGATTGACACGATGTGCTTTTTGGGCACCATTTACTTCATAACACGTGTCGCCTACAGTTCGACTGAAGCCTAATTTAAACGGGCAGGGATAGACCCACTACCCCACTTAATTTCCCCACTACCTATAATTACGAAAATACCATTATTTTTTTAATTTTTTGTCTCCCTTTCCCACTACCCAGTTCGACAGCATTTAGTCGAAGTGTTCTTCACTGGGATGACAGAGGTCCGTCGAACTGTCTGAATAAGTGTCGACAAAGGCCCAGTCGAAGTGTGTTTTACTAAGACAACAGAGACCCGTCGATCTATCTGAGCAAGTGTCGACATTGATGTGTCGAACCCTTTAAAACAACAACTTTCTTCTAAGAATCAATCAATTATACAATCATTTAAGTCATTATGAAAAATAAAAATGTCATTTAAGTTATTTAAGTCTTTTTGAAAATCATTCATATATATATATATATATATATATATATATATATAGGGCCGATTAGGTGCGGCGAACGGCAGGTGCGGCGTCGATCGTGGGCCGTCGATCACGGGTCCATCGCATCGGACGGTCGGGTGCGATTCACGTCGACCGTTGGATGTGATGAACCCGCGATCGAACGGCTCACGTCGCCGCCGCACCTGCCGCACGCCGCACTTAATCGCCCCCGTATATATATATATATATATATATATATATATATATATATAACAAAAATATCAAACAAATAGTTATTTGAATCAAATAAACAGTAAACATTTCATATAGACAAAAAATATTATTTTCTTTTCTAAACAAGTAAAATATTTTCTAAACAAAGTCCACTTGTTTAGAAAAGAAAATAATGTTTTTTTCTATATGAAATGTTTACTGTTTATTTGATTCAAATAACTCTTTGTTTGATATTTTTGTTTCTTATACTTAAATAAATATATATGTGAATGATTTTCAAAAAGACTTAAATAACTTAAATGACATTTTTGTTTTTCATAATGACTTAAATGATTGTATAATTGATTGATTCTTAGAAGAAAGTTGTTGTTTTAAAGGGTTCGACACATCCATGTTGACACTTGCTCAGACAGATCGACGGGTCTCTGTCGTCCTAGTGAAACACACTTCGACTGGACCTCTGTCGACACTTATTCATACAGTTCGACAGACCTCTGTCGTCCCAGTGAAGAACACTTCGACTGGATGCTGTCGAACTGGGTAGTGGGAAAGGGAGACGAAAAAATAAAATAAATAATGGCATTTTCGTAATTTTAGGTAGTGGGAAATAGTAAAGTGGGGTAGTGGGAATAGCTTTGCCCAATTTAAACTCACATTATTAAGTAGAAATCTTTATTTGTTCCACTGCTTTGGTTTTATTTATTAAGAATTTATCTAACTTTAAAATCTTATATAATTAAAATTTTAATAGAAATTTTAATCTATCTCTTGAGATTAAGATAAAAATATTTTTAATTATTTATTTTGTAAAAAAATAATTTGTTGTTGAAGAAGAGCCGCAAGTGAGCAGACGAGCAGCGGTCGTCGACATCTCCTCCTCTCCTACATCCGCCCTAGATCAACGGAGAACGCCTGAATTCAAGGGAGAACGCCTGAATGAGGTGTACCTCGGAGGTCGGTTGGACGGTGGTAGGCAAGAAGGGGAAGCACGTCGGGGGCGAGAAGTCAGTACCCCTGAGATGTTTTTGCTGCCTCAGCTGGGGCCACAGGGCAAGGTTTTGCAGGGACCCACAGAAATGTTGGCGTTGCGGTGGCTTCGGCCACCGTAGCCAGAGCTGCCGGTCAGCGGGTCAGGCAGCAAAGTTGGGGACCGGACTCCCCTCTCAAAGCTCGGTCGTTGCCGACCTCCCGCCTCCTTGCCCTTTGGAGGTGGTGGTACCCTGGGGATCGGAACTGGCACGAAGGGCAGAATTTTTCGGCCGAAGTGTGTTGCTGTCTTGGAAAGGGGAACACCCGGCTGACTGGTCTGAGGTAGAGAAGGCGATAAGAAGGAGATGGCGTCTCCTTCCTGCTTTCCCACGGTGGTCTTTGGGGACGCACAGAGCCGTGATTAGGCTCCCCTGCTTCTCCTCTCGAGATCTCTTCCTCTTCGAAAAGAGTCTGGTACTGGAGGAGGGGCAGGTGGATTTCTCGGTGTGCTCTCCAGAGGTGGGGGGAGACAGAGGGCATGGTCACATCTCCGTGATCGGGATCAGAGGGCTTCCGCTTCTTTGGAGAACTGAGGAGGTTATTAGGAGAGTGGTGGGAAGTTTTGGGAATCTCATGGAAGCAGGGGAGATGCCCTGGCAGGGGGAGGAGTTCCGTATCATTAGGGCCAGGGTATGGCTCGCGGACAGTACCAGGATCCCAGAGAAGGTGTCGGTCTTCCTGGATGGTTGGAAGATCCAGGTCCAGGTAGAAGATCTTGGATCGACTTGCCCTCCTTCTTATGCAGACGTAACCAGTGGTGGCTCCGCCTCTAGGAGGAAGGTAGGCGGCCAAGAAACGGGGTCACGTTTGGTGGTCGAACGACCGGAAGAGGCACTTCTCCCGAAACATTCGAAGGCCCGCCGACCTGAGGCGTACACGGTGGGTCTCTCTCCGGGGCCGGAAGGCGAGCAGGGCACGGATACCAAGGGGAGTCAGGGCCAGGTGTACGGCGAAAAGATGTCGTCTGTTCAGTCAAAGGCCCATCCCGTCCTTGTGCCAGTTGCTTTGTCGAGAGAGGGATCAGAGGGCGGACTAGAGTTGGCGTGTCATGGAGGAGGGGCGGAGAATAGGAAGGTAGTGGGTACGAAAGGAAGTGGTGCGCCTCCATTTCGGGCTCTGGCTCTGTCGAAGGGGAAAGCAGTTATGGACAGTGTCTCTGAAGGGAAGTGGTGAACCGAGGGCTATTTCATCAAAAAGAGAAGGTGACACAGACAACTGACGGACACGTACTGGGGAGGGCCCACAGACATGTGACCATTAATGCAAATGGCCAGCTGGCAGTATCCTTGGCAGCGGCTCATCTACAAATACAGAAGGAACGTGGACCTAGCATCAGAAGGCCCATCGGCCCATGTAGTTCGGTGTCCCATGTGGTGCTGCCTCAAGCCCACCAGCCTATTATTTCTGTGGCAAGCCCGAGAAAAGGTGGGGTGGCAGTTTCGGGCCAGCCCATTCCCGGTGGGCCATTGCAGGGATCCGACTTCTCCTCCTACAGTGGGCTTCCGAATGCGGGGCCCGAACCCAATCGTTTAAGTCGTGGGTTGTGGCATAAATATGTGGATGAGAACAACCATATCGGTTGGCGCTGGGAACGATATTTACGTCGGGAAGACTGGAGGGTGTTCAACTCTGATCTTTCAGAGTCCGGTTCCTCGGTGGCCTCGGGAAACCCTCATCTGGCGGTTGTCACTCCTGTTTCAGTTCACCCCGGTTCCCCTTCCACTTCAAAGCAGTGCTCCCAGGTGGCGGAGGGTCAGGCGGGCATAGCCAGGGGCTCCCCGGACTCTCTGCTTAGGAGGGGTTACGTGAGCGACACTTTTGATAAGGAGTCCCATTCGAGGCGGGTGGCTAGAGAGGGGCAGGCCAGCCCACGGTCCGTCACCCAGTCACGAAGGAGCTCGTCGGTTCCGCCATCTGGGGGAGCGTGGATCCCCAACCAGGGTGTGGCTCTGGTCAAGTTCTGCGGGGTCCAAGCCTGCACCAAAGCTTTGGAGGCTGGGCTGGAGGTTGAGTCAGGGGAATTCCACGGGCGCTTCAAGGATTTCATCTCTGAAGCCATGTTTGAGCAAGCTCTGGAAGAGGAGGCAGCCCTTAGGGTGGTGGCCTGAAGATACTTGGCGGCTGGGGGTTAAGGGCATGCCAGTTTACTTATGTTGAACATATTGTGCTGGAACATCTGTGGCTTGAACGACCGGCGGAAAAAGGCGGCCGTTAAAGAATATATCATAGCAAATAGAGTATCAGTATGCTGCTAGGAGGAGGAAATCTTTCAGAGTTTGAATTTGTTCCGGCGGCAGGGGCAGCAGGGGGGATCCTTATCTTCTGGGATGTCAGAATTTGGGAGAAAGTGGATGTGCAAGTAGGGGAGTTCTCGCTTTCAGTTGTGCTGGCCGACAGAACCAATGGCTGGGTCTGGATTTGTTCTTCAGTGTATTCGCCCAATGCGGATGTGGATCGGAGTCGGCTTTGGTCGGAGCTGAGCGATGTTAAGCAGCCGTTGGAATTCCCTTTGGTGCGTGCTAGGAAATTTCAATGTTACAAGATGGGTGGAGGACAGGAACAGGGCAGGGCCAATCACACCGGCGATGACTGAATTATCGAATTGGATCTCTAGCGAGGGGCTGCTCGATGTGCACCTCTCTAACCAGTCCTTCACATGGAGCAGTCTAAGGGAATCCCCTTCTTTGGCACGGCTAGACCGGGTTCTGATTGACGCGGAGTGGGAGGAGGCTTTCCCAGATGTTTCCCTGAGGGGTCTGCCTCGCATATGCTCTGATCACTCCCCTCTTCTGTTGGCTGGTGGTGGCGAGGATCGCCGTTCCTCCCCTTTTCGTTTCGAAAGTTGGTGGCTGCGCTGTCCGGGTTTCCGTGAATTGGTGGCAGAAGGGTGGCAGGGGGAGGTGCCCGAGCTCTAGGGAGCCAGAAAGCTGGTGTTCAAACTGAAGAGGCTCAAGATCTTGCTTAAGAGGTGGAGCAGAGAGATGGTCTACGTAAGGAGACAGCGGAAGCAAGATCTGGATATTCAAATTGGCGGGTTCGATGGCTGGGAGGAGGCGGGGTTACTGTCGGAGACTGACAGGGAGGACCGAGCTAAGCTAAAAACCGAGTGGTTAGGCATCCTCAAGATGGAGGAGGCAGAGTGGCGTCTCAAATCTCGAGCAGTGTGGCTCAAAGATGGAGACAACAACACAAAATTTTTCCACCTTATGGCAAACCAAAGACGTAGACAAAATAAAATCACTAACCTCTGTGTAGCAGGTAGAATGCTGGACCAAAGGTCAGAGATTCAGCAGGCTTTGGTGGATCACTTCACCTGCTCTTTCAAAAAACTGAAGGACTGGCGTCCCCCTTGGTTCGATGAAGATTTGGGTCACCTGCCGGACCACTGTTTACAGCGGCTTGAACAGGCTTTCCAAGAAGAGGAGGTGAAGGCAGCTATCTATGGTGCTGAACCGGACAATGCGCCTGGCCCGGACGGTTTCGACCTCAGATTTTATCAGGAGTTTTGGGGGCTGGTTAAGGGGGATGTGATGGATATGTGCGCAGAGTTCTTCGGTTCCTCGAGAGGTGTTGGTGGTATGAACGCGACTTATCTTGCGCTCATCCCGAAGAAAGTAGGGGCAGTCGAGATAGGGGATTTTCGGCCGATAAGTTTGGTTAATGGCTGTTACAAGATTATCTCTAGGGTGCTGGCTAATCGGCTCAAAGCAGTTATTGGCTATCTGGTGGATGATTCACAGGCAGCTTTCATCCCAGGTAGGCTCCTCCAGGACGGCTTCTTGACGGTTTAGGAGTGTATCGCAGCGGTTCATCGTGACAGGCGACAAGGTGTGGTGATCAAGTTGGACTTCGCTAAAGCCTATGACAACATAAACTGGGAGTTTCTCTTTCATATTCTTCGTTGTCACGGCTTTGCGTGTCTACAGCGAAAGCATCGGTTTTAGTCAACGGCCAACCTTGCGGTTTCTTCCACATTAATCGGGGCTTACGCCAAGGTGACCCACTCTCTCCACTTCTATTCGTAATTGTGGCTAATATGTTCAGCAGAATGATGTCCAAGGCTGTGGGGGGAGGCTGGATCAAGGGGCTTCAATGCCGAGCAGGTGGACTGCCCATTTCCCACGTCCAGTATGCCGACGATACTATTGTCCTATGTGAAGCAGAAGCCAGCTCTGTCAGAGGAGTAAAATTCATTTGCAAATGCTTCGAACTTCTATCAGGACTGAGAATTAACTTCCTAAAGAGCTCGATGACCGGAATAAATCTGGGGGACACGGAGATCAGGAGGCTTTCACGTATTCTAGCCTACGAGGTTCAAAACTTCCCAATCCGTCACCTGGGCCTCCCTCTACACATCGGGCGCCTGCCTAAGGGAGAGTGGTATCCGCTGATCAGCAGTTTTGAGAAGCGTCTTGAGGGGTGGAAGAGCAGGTTTCTGAGTTTCGGAGGCCGGCTAATGCTCCTCCAGTCCATCTTATCGAGTCTTCCCATCTACTTCCTCTCTCTGTTCAGAATTCCTAAAGGGGTCCTAAGTCGCCTAGACGGTCTTCGACGACATTTCTTGTGGTGTGGTGCAAAGGTTCCCGCTACAGACCGCATTTGGTCAAGTGGGACATCACATGTAGCAGCAAACAAAATGGGGGCGCCGGGATCCTAAATCTGCAAGACATGAACTCTGCCATGTTGTCGAAGTGGCTCTGGCAGTGGCTGGTTAGACCTGACGACCTTTGGTGTAGAGTGATCAGAGATAGACATGGGCTCGGATCTGACAGCCACGATAGATTCCCTTGCCTGCCAAACCTCCATGCCGGGCTTTGGCACGGGATTCTGGAGACCAAGGATCTGTTTGTGGCCGCCATCCGTTGGAACCTGGGGAATGGAATGAGGATTAGATTTTGGCAGGACGTTTGGCTCGGGGGCACCTCTTTAAAGCAGAGTTTTCCAAGTATTTATGCTATCTCGATATGCAAGGACGGCAAGGCTTCTCAGTTTTGGTCGCCCAGAGGTGAAATAGGGTATTGGGACATCCAGGTTCGTAGAAACTTAAAGGACGAGGAGGTGGATAGCTACCTATTACCTCTGGAAAACCTGCAGGCTGCCTCAATCAATCATGGTATGCAAGACATTGTCGTGTGGAATCCGAAGCCTAGTGAGGGTTTCTCTGTAGGTAGCTGTTACTCTTGGCTTAGGAGAGAGAAGCCGATCACCACGGTAACTGCGAGTAAGCACAGAGAATTTGGGGCTGTAAAGCTCCCCTCAAGGTCAGAGCATTCCTATGGACGGTCTACCTACAGAAGATCCTGACGAGATCACGGATCGCGAGATGGGTCCCTGATATGGATAGTTCATGTATGCTTTGTCAAGGAGAGGTAGAAACGGCGGTGCACCTGTTTGTCACTTGCCCCACTGCCCGACAAGTTTGGGCTTGGCTTGGCGCGGCAGCGGGCATGGATGTTGCTTTCTCTTCTCTGGATGAGCTATGGTTGGCTGGTAGGCGTCTGAGGAGCCAAAGGGACCGTGGGGTTCGAGCGAAGATTTCACAATTGTTGGTGCCCACTGTTGTTTGGTCCATTTGGTGGACCAGGAACCAGGTGGTCTTTAAAGGTGCTACCCCTTATGCTGAGAATATATGGGAGTCAGCGGTCCGTTGCATTCAGGATTGGGGCAAATTTTGTGTGGGTGCGAGCGCGATCGAGCTGGTCCAGGGAAGACTTTTGATCACAGAGTGATCCCTTAGGTTTCCCTAGTTGGATCCTATAGTTTTTGGGGCCCAATTACGTTTTTATGCTTCTGTAATTTTTCACTTTATGTGTCCATTTTGGGCTTTCTCTCCATTTAATATAAATGAGGGCGACTGCCTACCATTCACACTCAAAAAAAAAATTTATTTTGTAAAAAGGTTATTTGAATCATGACCATAGGGACAGGAGCCATTCTTGAAAATTATTTTTTATTCAAAGGGATATATATGCTAAATAAAAGAAAAAAATTTGTTTTTCGTTGTCTTTTTTAGTTATTTTACAAAAATGTTAGTTGGATTCACCTTAGAAACTTATGCTAATTGCTTTTATTAAGTACATGTGTGAGAATGTACTAAATATGATATGTTATGAGATATGTATGAGTACTAGATAAATAAAATTTATTTAAAATGATATTGAATGATATATTAATCCATCGATATGGATAAATTATTCCAGTTCCCATAGGAATTACAATCAAAGTTTTGTTTTAGCTTATATAGATCGACATAGTTATCAAATTTTGTTTTGACACAACAAATGACTTTGTAGGCTACCTTCACAAGAAAACATACATAATATTTATTATAAAAAATATATTTGGGAGAATCATTGATGCACTCATTTTACACTCTCCACATATTTTTAATATTTTTAAGATATATATTTGTTTAACAAAATACACCGACCTTTAAAGAAATAAAATACATATTTGAATGAATTAAATACATATTTTTTATATTTTCATAAACTGGATATATATTAGTCTATTAATCTTTTATAAGATTAAATAGAAAAAATTATAATAGATTATTACTGTATGAATGATAGCAGGATTGATAAAATGTATCAACACTTCATGATTTGAAACTATGCATGCTTTTGATATATGAATGACAATTTAAATGTGTGTTTTATATGTCAATGAAACTGGAAGTTTTGCTTCTTTGAAATATAAATTATCTTCCATGTTTTGTATGAAAATGCATGAGATGTGACAAACAGAATACATGACTTATCTGCCATAGTTTGTATGGAAATGCATCTATTTTACATGATGCAAGTTCTTCTTTGTGTGACTCTTTACAAAATTACTATAAATGGTAATATATATCTTACTGTTAAATTATATATGTACTATATTATTGTGTTACACGTGCAACACTATCATGTACTATTATATAAAGGGTTTGAGTCCTTTTATAATAGAATTAAGTCTCATTATTATCTCTCGCTAATTGTTTTTTCCTCTCATGGAGATTGAGGGGTGTTAAATTATACATGTACTGTATTATTGTATTACACGTGTACCATTGTCATATATTATTATATAAATGGATTTGAGTCCCTCTCTAATAGAATTAGGTCTCATTATTATCTCTCTCTAATTTCAAAACTTACATTTACAGAAGGGTTCATGGATGCTATTCGATGGAAGGTGGGTGATGGAAGGTCCATTAGTTTTTGGCACGACGTGTGGCTTGGGGACTGTACATTGAAAGCATAGTAACAAAGTACTCCGATTAGACATCAAACGTACAAAACGTGACATACCGAACATAATGCATATTTAATTCATTAATACATATTAATGCTTAAATTATCTAGGAAGTAGTCCAATTATCCCCGTACTTTTTCGTATTTATCCCATATGATTTACGAATATACACGTACCGTACTGAACATGACACCGGTCAAATATTTGTCATACATGAACTTTGTTACTATGATTGAAAGAGCATTTTCCCGGAATATACAGGCTTTCCCGAGATCACGACGGCATGGTTGCAAGTTTTTGATGTCATGGGGCACCAAACGGGGTTTGGGATGTGCGTCTTCGAAGGAATCCAGCGAGAGACGAGGCCGGATTCCTCACCGACCTGTTTAGTGATCTATATAATGTTTCTCTATCGGTCGGGGTTCCGGATTTAATCATTAAGTGTCCTTTTCTTATTGGCTCGCCGGTTGACTTTTGCAAAATGGTAAAATGATAATATACGGATTTGCCCTTCATCTAAAACTCACTTGTTCCGTCCCATTAATCCAAATCCCCACCCCCATCTATTACACCAAAACTTACTCATTTTGAATTTTGAATTCATTATCTAAATTGTAATTGAATTTTTATTTCAGCTGAATAAATTACACCAAAACTTACCTAGATTGTTTTCGTCAATATCCTTCAAATGACCCAGATTTCTATTTCAAAATGTAACAAAATTTCAAGAAACATAAAAAACTATTTAAAATCAGGAAAAAAAATGAAAAAAATATATATAATGCCTAGTCAGATACATTTGCAATATGAATATGAATTTCAAGCAAAAAAAAAACATAAACTATTTCTATAAATTTAGTGTTTGATGTTAAATTATTTTTTATTGGCATGTTCTTTATTTGTAAATGATCTCAAATAAATCATATACCTTTTTTAAATATTTCATTTTTTTGGTGAAGTTCATATTCATCGCTAAATGTGTGTAAAGTTTGAAAGTTATTTACATTTCATACTAATTTGAACCTTATGTGCAATATTTTTAAAAGTCAGTTACATTTAATCCTTATATGCATTATATTTTAAACATCAACTACATATAAAAATTTAACTGATATTTATATGCATTATATAAGAATAGTCAGTTACATTCTCAAATATAACTGAATTTGGTGTACATTTTTATGAGTTGAAATACTAAATGTAACTGGATTCTAGTATGAAATTAGCGTACTCAAAATATACACATACTAATAAAAAAAATTCAGTTACATTTAAAAATATTATTGACTTTTAAAATAAAATCAAATTTGCTTAGCAACACAAAAAATAATAATGCGTATAATGTTCAGTTACATATCCAATAAAATGAATCTAATAAATGTAACTAACTATAAAAAAACAAATACAGTTTCAAAATTACAATGAAAACATATAGTATAATGCATATAGACATGTAACTGAAATTTAAAACACCAACACGAGATTCAACAAAAAAACAGTGTGATTATTAACCCAACGAAATAAAGATAATGAAAACATTGTATAAACCTGAAATGAAAGACATTATTAATCCAATTGATGAAACAGTTGATCGCTCGAATCAATCGAACACAAAAAGCAATAAGTGAACAAAAATAATGGATGATAATCCTTCAAAAAAATTATTCAATGTGCTATTTCGTATATTCGCAGCATTAAACAATTCAAAATGTTAGAATATAAAGATGAATACGAATCCAAATTTTTTTAACAGAATAAAAAAAAAGTGAATACCAATCTAATTTTTTGAACGAAAAAAAAACCATGAGATTCAATTCTCTAAACGGTTACAAATAAGGAAGCTATGAAAAATATAACCGCCTCCAAGATTTGAGGGGATTACTTACCAAAAAAGGTAAATTACCTTGTAAAGGTATAACAGGGAATGCAAATGCCCTTTATGAGGCTTGTGATGAGACCTAAAAAACATTATTGTATTCAAAAAAATCAATATATGCGCAGGTTGCAAACAATCAAAGGCCTTCTCAACAAAAGTAGAGTAATGAATCCTTAAAATCCTTATTATGTACAATTTAAAAATCAACCTACGGACATGATGCCCTAACTAATCACTCATAGGCCTTAAACAAACTCTTAAAATGAAATCGATATTTAACTTTTAGTGGGCAACTATAATTATATTATAATTGTCCACTAAAATTATGATGTGCAACTTCATCATATGTTAAACTTTTTCAACATTTAATTAGTCACTCATAGGTCTAACACGAACTCTTAAAATGAGACCGTGCATATACATATGTATATATACATTTATACATGTACATGTATATACATGTGCACATATATATGTATATACATGTATAGACATATATATATACAGTGGCGGCTCCAGGAATTTTCATAGATGGGGTTATTAAAAAAATAAATTTAACAAAATTTTTAAAAAATCTATTGTTATCTTATATCATATATTTATAAAAAAATATAAATTTTTCTTTGTCAAGTAAAACTATTTACATTAATAAAAAAAAACCATCAAAGAAAGAACCATTTTGGATATATGCTTTTCTTATTTTGTTATGATCATTAGGATGAAAAGTTAAAAAAAAATTTCTTAAACTTGGATCCAAAAGAGATTGCTTACTTCAAGATGACTTTGCTTAACACCACAATTATTTTTTTTGTAGAAGAAAAACCTTGTTTTATAGTTGATTTGTTATCCATTAAACAAACATTTTATAAACATAAATACATTATATTTTGATACACAAACAGGTAAAGAGCTTTCGATACACATACAAATGACTGAAAAATGGTGTAATGTTGAAGGGTCTCGTACTAGCGATTTTTTTTAAAATGGAGTAGTGTTTTACTGTTTCACTATTATTTCCTTTTTCAATGTGGGTGTTGGGTTTTTAATGGGTCAAATACTGGCTGGCTTGTTTTAAAAAAAGGAAAATGTTAAGACTCGATTTTTTTACCAATCAAAACTCAAACTACATATGTTTTAATTCATTTTTGATTTGTAAACATCATTTAATGAGGTATATGTTTTGATAAAAAATGTATATCTCTCCATTTCGAATTGAATGAACCATATTTAATAAGTGTAAGAAATTTTTTAACAAGATATATACATCGTTTAATGAGGTATATGTTTCACTAAATTTCTAACGAGGTATATAGGATTGTATTTTGAACTGAGTGTAACAACACTCTTTAAAAAAAATTTAATGGGCTGATTTGTTTTAAAAAAGTTTAATGGGTCAAAGTGGCAAATCTCTGGGTCAAAATATGAATAAAATATGATGGGTAGACTGGTTTGTTTTTTCTTTTTAAAATATTGATGGGGTCAATTGACCCTATCCTGTGAAGAGTGGAGTCACTCCTGTATGCTGTTACACTCAGTTTACATCTCAGACCCTTTCTCAGACTCCACGTCACACTGCCCACGTGGAAATTTTTTTTAAAATGCCACCTCAACCCCAAAAAAAAGTAATCGAAAATTTTCCCTCAAAAGTTCCCGCCTATAAGTTCCCGCCCATTTTTTTTAGATCAATTACTCTGTCATCCCTTCTTGTTAGATCCATTAAAAGCATTTCATTTATTGTTTCTCTCTCTCTTTCAAACTCTGCATCAACCACCACAAACCAGTCATTGAAGGGGATGATAGAGAGGTACCACAAGCAGCTCGACCTTGCCGTCCCCACCGCCGTCCGTTTCGATGCTCGCCGACATGAAATCTCATATCCCCTCAACTCCGCAGTCCGATCCGACGGCGTTGAGCGTCATCAGACTACTATCCATTGATGAGCTCTTGTTGCAAAGGTTGGTCACAACCTGTTTGATGAAATGCATGAGTGAAATTGTCGGTGTTTATGATGCATTTGTTTATTGTAGGTGGATGCGCAGACAGAGCTGATTGGGGAGATGAAGAACCTGTTGGACATGGCGGAGACGTTGGTGGTGGAGGAGGAGAGGGTGACCCGGTCTCTATTGGAGCTCCCCGTCTTGGGGTCTCCGAGAGACCTCACCGCTGCTCTAGCTAATGGTGGTGAAGACGATGATTCAGATTGATTGAGATTATGAATGGGCTTTTGTAGATGTGTTGCTATTTTTATGACAAGTGAAGTTAAAAAAAATTTATCTGTGATTGTGATCAGTGTTTTTTTTTATGTGTTGATGTTCTTATTGTTTGAATTTGTGTGTGATACGTGAGTTCTGTCATTCCATTGGATCTTTTTTGCTATTAGAGGATAATAAAC
The DNA here is from genome assembly GCA_030737845.1 of Acorus calamus. Taxonomy (NCBI): domain Eukaryota; kingdom Viridiplantae; phylum Streptophyta; class Magnoliopsida; order Acorales; family Acoraceae; genus Acorus; species Acorus calamus. Next base: position 3,160,685 of record CM060879.1, on the reverse strand, counting down.
ATTAATAAATATGTACCTGATCTAAGTAAGTATATACTTATATAAGGAGATATATGACTCATTGGATGACAAATAAATTACTTGAGACTTGGTACTATAAAAAGAAGTTGACTTATTATTTTCAATCTGGTGTGGACATTTCTTCAAGTTCTGTAAGGTGATGTTTTACGTTCTAAACTTGATTATTTGTATTAAATGTGGATAAGTATTTAACAAGTTTTTAATGGCACATACAATGTTTAATTGAGCATATATTTCGATAGGTTTATAAACATTTGAAGTGATTGGAATCACAACCAAGTTTCACTGCACGCTATATCGAGTGGTAATCATAGCACGCATATATTTGGGTTGGGTTGTTCCTTTTTTCTTCAAGTTTCACCGCACGCTATATCGATCTGATCGAGTTGATTTAATATTAAAACATGTGAATTATGAAACCATATGCTAAAAAATATAAAACATGGAAGGAATTTATTTCATATTAAAATATTTGATTTATGAAAACAAAATTAGATGAATAATCCGTAAAGTGGTATATACGTATATAGCAGTAAAAAAAATGGTATATGTTTATATAGCACAAATGTTAATTTTCAACATAGTATATTTGGATGAATTTTTGAATCAATAATATTTATTTTTAAAGATACAAATTAATATTAAAAACAATTGAAACACCAAGTTATTGAATAAAAGACAACGATTTATAAATAAAACAACGATTCATCATCCACAAATCCAACAAAAACGAAAACGAATATTAAGCATCCTGCAAGCAATCCAATGCGGAGCAGGGACATCAGGAATATGGGGCCACAAGTTTTACTTTTGGGTGCTTTGGTCGCTACAGTCCCTTTTGGTGCTTTAGTTGTCTCAGCCCATTTTGACGCTTTGAATCCCTTGGTTTGGGTTGTTACTCCTTTCTCCAAGTTTCACCGCACAATCCAATTATACTCCCTGTTAAAGTATATACAAGTGTCATAAAAGTATATGAATGTTTGACAGGAGTATATACCATATTATAAAATAATACATTCTTTTAATCCACATTATGACCCCCTATTTTCTCTCTTCCACTTTTTAGTTGGGGAAGAAGAGGATGGCGGAACAATATTAATTAGTACATACATGTGCAGAAGGACTCTTTTGAGTGCCTTCATAAATTGTTCCAGTGAAGTGACCCAAAATAATAATAACAATAAGACCCCCCCAAAAAAATCACAAGTTATGTTTCAAGGCTATCACAAACTGCCTTCATCCGCGACCTCCCCTCCGGGTTCACCTCTCCACGCACGCCATCGCCACGTGGAACGCCGCCACCACCTCCTTCACCCTCACCTCCCCAAGCAACCCCGGGTCCACCTCCGACAACGGCCCCTCCTCATTGAGGCGGCGGAGGAAGGAGAGGCCTGCGATCTCAAAGGGGAGGTGGCCAGGGAGGTTCTTGGAGGAGAGGGAGAGGGAGACGACGCAGAGGGAGGCGGAGAGGTTGGAGCAGGAGACGTTGGTCCAGTGGCAGGGGTCGCCGGAGGAGTAGTCCCAGTCGGAGAGGGGGTCGGAGACGGCAAATTTGAAGGCGATCAAGGAGGCTCAAGCCGTCGGAGGTGAGGGCGGCAGCGATGGCGGTGAAGGAGACGAAGAAGATGAAGTGGTGATTCTTCATTATCATCATATGGTATGTATTGATTTTTTTGGGGGTTTTGATTTGGGCTTTTTATTTGTTGGGTCGATTGGAGTTTTATTTGAATTTCAAAATTCAAACCACTCATCCGAGCCCGCCTAAATAAACGAATAAAGAAAGGAAAAAATGCCACGTCACCAAGTCTCGCCACGTCGGATCCTACGTGGAGTCTGAGAATATGACTGAGAACCGAACTGAGTATAACATTTTCCTATATATATATGAATAGTTGTCTAGCTTGCCTAGGATCATTGTCGATCTTGGCACCAGGGCCAACCCAATAAAAAAATGCTGTCATGTATTTATGTATGCGATCACTTAATTAGCTACATGTTTTTATCCTGTATTAGTCCAATAAAGTATGTTTAATTGAATTTGGTTTAAATTTTCTTGTAATCTAAAATATGTTTAATTATTTAACACACTTCATGATATGTTATCGTAAGGTAACATAAACATCTCATGATATGAAACTCTGCAAGCTTGATATGTGAATGATAATGTGAATATGTTTTTTATGTCTATACTAAAACAGGAAGGTTTTCATCTTAGAAATATAAACTATCTTCCATGGTTTGTATGAAAATGCATAAGATGTGACAAACAAGAAAACATGACTTATCTACCATAGTTTTGTATGGAAATGCATTAGGTGTGATAACTAATAAAAGTTATCCTCTTCCTATAAAATGTAATATCTTTTAAGAAAAAGAAAGCTAGAATATATATGAAAGCGAATATCATGGATTTAAGAGATAAGATATTGGAGGAAAAACAAACTATTACAGTATGTCGAAAAAAAATTATTTAAAAGACAATAATGTGATTTATATTAAGTGAAAGAAATAAGTTTTTAATTCTTTTTATAGTCTCATTTAATGGAATAAAAAGAAGGATCAAGGACATTTAGGTCTCAAGAACAAAAACAGAAGCATATAAGTTTTTAAGAGCAAACTTAAAAGTCCCTAAAATACAAGAGTGAATTCTCACTTCGATTTGACATAGGGACGACAAGGTAGAGGCACGCGAGGACGACTATATACTAGTATTCATATTCGTACATAAAAAAAAAGATATGAAAATTAAATATACGGAATTTAACTAATGATGTATGACCATTAGTTCATCCTAGAATGAATTAGTGCACTATTATTTGAATGTAAATACATGAGTACATGACAATAGACAAACAAAAATATTAGAATCAAATTATTCTTGTTTAATAAATGGATTTTTTATTTTAAGTCCCATAAACTATATGATTTAGTGATCGATCCCTCACTTCTTCATATTTCGGTTTAAGTCCCCATATTTAAAAGATATGTTCTTTTTTAGAAATAGATCCTTCCCATGAACTAATAAGAAACAGACCCTTTGTATCTAAGGACTTAAACTGAAATATGAATAAATAAGGATTGATCACTAAATCATATAATTTACAACGACTAAAAAATAAAAAACCCTTTTAATAAATTCATCACATAAATATTATATATATATCACATAAAGGTAAGGGGAACAAATCAATACTCAAATTCAAGTCAAATGGATGTATGAGGATTTAAGGTATGAGAAGAAACAAATAAATTATGAAATCAAGAAGAGTTCATATATATGAAATGTAAATACCAATTTCACTATATATGCCCTTTTTTAATACCAATTTCACTTCTATGTGAAATGTATGATCATATAAAAGAGAAAGGAGAGAAGTGATTGATGAGTCCATTTTTAATTAATATTTCATTTAATAGTATGTAATTCATCTATATGCCTGTGGATGAAAAATGATAAAAATTTATAGTAAATAGGAATACAACTTCATCCTTATTCTTCCTCTGATTCACAAGTACTGAGAGAACAAAGTATTTCCCCTATTTGTTATATAACATCTTATCACAAATTAGTCACACCTACACCTCCCCACCAGTTTCACACCAGTATGACAATGGAAATACAAAAACCACAAAAAGAATTCTGAGATCCAATAATACAATCTTTTCTAAACCCTAATCTTCACATGGTCAAATGATTATGTATAAACAGAACACCTAATATCAGGCAGCAGACCTGGAACGGTCAGTCCATTCCCATACAACTTCATAAACTTGTTTTGATTCCCAATTCATCATACATTGCTTCGCTTGATGCGAAGCATCTCTCCTGAAGATTGCTATCTGTGAAGCAAAGCCTGGTTCAACCCCCTCTGACCCACCGACCCCGCCAAACTCGACACCATAGTTATGTCTCGCAGCAAGGTTGGACGCCCAATGTTCGAACTGCTCCCTCGTCCACTCAAACTTGTGGTCATGGTTTCGGAATCTACATTGTGAGGTTTGTGATTTTTCATCCATGTCGTCGTCTTTGTCAGGCGAAGAGGTTTTCTGAAGTATGGGATTATATTCGTAGTTGGGTGTTGAGACAATGAGTGTGTGAGGGCAGAAATAGCCGAGCGCGACATCTCCAAACATATGAGCCTGGTCTTCTTCCATGTGCTCAATCACCTGAACAAAAGCAAACCTACAAGTCTCAAAAAAATAAAAAAGAATAGCTATACACAATTAAAAAATGAAATGTAGAGGATGTACAGAAATACTTACATGTGCAGGTATTTATAGGTAAAAATCCCACAAAATGGCCTTTTTATTTTGTTCGAGTTACTCTCATAAATATACTAAAATCTTGGGGAGGGGACAGCAAACTCCCATCCTTCTTGGAAAGATTTTATATATAATAAAAATTATACTACTATGCATTTATGGATTAGGGCTTAGTGACCTATTTTGATCAGTGTTCAGCCACCAAGGCCCATTTAGCAGTTTGGTTTTGAAGTTTTGGGTGGTGTACTCTAAACATACTTACACTTATACCGCTTGAATGTGCATGAGCAGGCTCAATATGCAAGTGTTAGCCATGATATGCATGAAGCACTGGCAAAATTGATACAATCAATTTACTCCCTTCATAAATACATATTATGTAACATGATATACACAAATATTATATATATGAGTGAGAGCAAGCATAAAAATTAACAAACAGATGAATATCATAGGTGTTTGAGGATTTTAGATATTGGATGGAAAAACCAATAAATTGTGGATTATTGTGAAAATTATATTTTAAATATTAAATTAATTAAGCCATATGAAAATACTTGTCTGAGAAAGTTTATATATATATATATATATATATATATAGGGACGTGATTAGGTGCGGTCGTGCGATCGGTGCGGCCGCGATCACGGGCCGTCGATCACGGGTCCATCGCATCGGACGGTCGGGTGCGATTCACGTCGACCGTTGAATGCGATGGACCCGCGATCGCGACCGCACGACCGCACCTAATCGTTTCTGTATATATATATATATATATATATATATATATATATATTATTAATCAAATAAAATAACCATCTAGGGCAAACTTCCATCCTTCCTTAAAAACATAGCTTTTATACCCAAAATATTTTTTCCTTCTTAAAGGAAGGTAGGAAAAGCTGTATTCCTGACAATTATAGTCTGGAATTTACTACAAGCAAGTGCAACCCATATCCGGAACGCCACCTCGACTCCAGACGCTTAACAAATATATATACATGTGAAAAAGAAAAGCAAAATTGAAATTTTAAGCATTGTTAAACATCAAATGAAATAATAATAAAATTCCAAATGCTGGAAATCATCGAATCACATAATTAAAAGACCATTATTGGATCTGATATTATCATACGTTCTGTATAGTGAATGCAAAATGTCATCTAGTAAAAAGATCATAATATGTATAAGTTTTAACTTCATTGAAGATAAATTGGTACAGGAGATTTAGTACCTCTAGACAAGTGCCTATGTCAAAAGCACAAAGTCGAGGGTCAAAGTCGGTGATGGATCCATAATAAAGTTCTGCAGATTTAACACTTGCAGTTTGTATTCCATGATTAGAATTCATGCTTAGTTTTGAATGAACCATCTGCAACAACAGAAGGAAGATGGTAAATAATAAATCCAATGGGTAGTTAAAAAGGGTAAGAAGCATAAACACTTCAATAGACATGCCATGTTCATGTTCAATACACTGGACACAACATGACAAGACACATGCAGACATATGTCTAAAATTAAAAATAATTTTCTCAATTTCAAACACAAATGTATACATGGGGAGACACAAACATGTCTTGGAATTTCTTTTATAGATTTTTAATAATAAAGGTTTTATGTTCTCAACTGAACAAACTATGGGGAATGGAAATAATAATTGACACACTACTATAATTATACCAATTGTTATTGTTCATGGATGCGTTCTCATTTTTCAAATAACTAAAATATAATAATTATCTATACATTATTGTATCAGTGTCCTATTTCTCATGTGTCACGTGCTCATGTCTGTTCTCCTTAGGGAACAATGAATTTGGAAAGCATATACAACAGCAAAGATAAAAATAAAATTGAGAAAATGAATATGGTAGTCTACCATCTCCAAAGGAAATAGGTTTAAGTCCCCATTTATTTTGCAAATGATCAGGTGAATTAAGGGAAGAATAGGCTTAATCTTGAAAAATATATGTTTAGCATGGATCAACTGCAATAGTTACGACTGATATGTTAAAATAAACCCTAATAGTTATACCTAGGGAAACAAGTGTAGTTTATTTTGGCTCACCCATCTAAATCTATAACCACATTCTAACAAGTACACAAAAAACAAAAAATTATTGAAACATATACAGAAAATCATTTAATTATCCTTTATTCCTGTATATTTTATATCCAAATAAGATATCCACAAATCAATTGCAGGTTACAAAATAATAAAGATTTATTACATCTTCAATGAAAAGCAATTTCTTGAAAACGAATATCCTACCATCTCCAAGGAAATAGGTGTAATGAATAATAATTTATATATTTCATTTTCAATAAGAAGAAAACACTCATTTTCTCATGATAGATATAGATATAAAAAAGGTGATCAGAATATATCTACAAATATTTCAAGTGAAACATAAACGTGTCAAAACTTAGACCTTCGCAGCACGACTGAGACTCTTCTTTGATAAATCCACACCAACAATCTTTTGCAAGGTAGTTTTATGTTCCAGTAAAGATTCCAATAGGCTTCCTGATCCACATCCAAAATCTACTTGTAATGCAAAAAGCAAAAAGAACAACATAATTCACCGACAAGAAGCTTAGACTGAGAAATATAAAATACATAGCAATAATTTTACCAAGGTTTTGGCACAGGACTCTCTGATATGTCGCAATGCATACTCCACCCTCTGTTTAGATAAAGATGGGCTGAAAAGAGCTTGCTCCATCCTGTCCTCGAAGGGTTCTGTGACCCCCAACAACTTTACGGAGTATTCCAAGTAGCAGGATTTTTCAAGAAAAGAATCAGAGCCTACAAACATAAAATATTTCATGGCTGTTCATGGACAAAACGAAATGAGAAAACCACACCATCCTTGACTAATAACATGATTTATGGCATTAAAGCCATAGTTTTGAAGATGGGATTTTTTGTAAGGCTTGAAAATAAATTGTTTCAAAGTTTCTGAAAAAAATTGGAAAAACCAAAAAAAATTATGGAAAAAAATGTAAAAACAAATTACAAAAGGATGGAAAAATTTGTCATTTACTGACAATTTTTTGTAGTTTTTATAGGAATTACATGCAAAGAATTATTTAAAAAATAAAAGTTAAAATATAATGTTTATATATGAAAAATGAAGCATCTAATGGAAATGGGGTTAGGGGTGCAATTTTTTTAAAATAAAATTTGAGGGGGACCTGCTTATGAAACCACTTACCCCCTCAATGGCTACTTGGCTAGAATTCCAATTGTCATAGAATCCATATATGATTTCCAACCATTGAGAAAGGGGACATTAGCAACAATTGCTGCCACAAAGACTCTAAAATGGTAAATGGGTTGGGTTGGGTGACCCGACCTATTCATCCACGTCAATATTTTTTATATATCACTGTTATACGATGATGTCATTAAAGTTTTCATCAATATATGACCCAATTCAATAATAGACCTGATAAGTCTTCCAAATTTTTCTTAAATTATTTTCGTCTCAACCATGTTCAGAGGTTCTTTTTAATCTTAGAAGCTCCTACATTTTCTTTTAAAAAAAAAGGTCTTCTGATTTGCAATTACCAAACCATTTGATCTATTGAGCCAATATCGATATATCGATCAATATTTGACACTATGATTAAAACAGAATCTCGAAAGTATAACATACTCAGTAATTGTGCAAAGTACTTCGCAGCTTCACCAGCAGCAGCTAAAATCAAGTCTCTAGATGGTAATGCTACGACAAATCGAGCCTCTTGGTTGATGGAAAGCTGCATAACACATGTTTCTAGCTGAGGAATCACAGCACCAGTCCCCACCTCAAATTCAAACTCATCCTTCCTTTCTATAAGTTCATTCATACCCTCCTCAGCCATAACCAAAGCCACAGCATAACTTATGCAAGCTAAAGATCCCTGTGATGGGCTCAACCCTGAATCCGGACCTTCAATATAATAATCACGATGTATAATTTGATCTTGCAAGCTGCATTTTCTAATAGCAATACTTTTCTCAACACTATGTATGGATAAACACAACAAAAATTCTCGATCTAAATTTTGTTGATGAACATGAATACCCTGAACATCCCCAACAGAAGATAATGTCTCCATAGGTGCAACTGACTGCTTTAAATATTTATTGAACTATTAGAACCTTTAGAGAAGCATTTTGGATGGCATCATTCTCTTTTCTGTATGATTCTTCTGGCGCATACTCTAATAACACGTTCTTTCCCTTGGATAAAATTCGGATTTCACAAATAAAATTGCTCACCTCACCAGAATGTTCGTCAACAGAATCAGGGACTCCATCCCATCCAAATTCATCTACCTTAATAGACTTTAATGCCTTGACTTTGTCACACAATTTTGATGCCCTCGGTTTATGGTCTGGATATGTTGCAATGTCCAGTGGACTTTTCACTGAGAAAGTAGGTTCCGACAACCGATGCTGGCGGCAAAACATGCAGAGAAGTTCCTTGGGGCACGGCCCCCTCCAATTAGAACGAGTAGTGAAAGCAATTGGCAATTCCGCAGCAAGTATTGCCTCCCTTGACAGCTTGTAACATCCATCAGGTAGTCTATGGAGCAGCATCCTGAAATGACATAGCTTAATATTGAAAAGAACAAAAGCTGTACCAAATATTACCTATAAAATACTGTTCTACAACATATGAACTGTTATTTATAAATCAACACAACTTTTATGGAGCACATTACCACTTTCTTTAATATAATTAATTTTCTGAGGTTTTTTTTTATCAAAATGGTAGGATATTTTCCATTGAGAAGAATCTTAAAAATGAGAAGACATCCTTAAAAATGGGAAATGAGTAGTCTCTCCCTTACAAAAGTTAAGGAAGAAAGAAAAGGAAATATACGAAAAAAAAGGCAAAATGAAGGCTACTACAACTAATTTTCAGACTTCATTGTTTAAGAATAGATACAACAAAAGAAGAGACAATAAATCAATGACATATACAACATGCCTGTAGCCATAATCAATTTTGTATGGCAACATGCCAAAAAAAAAGTTGCCTCATGGCCACGGGCTACATAATCGGACCCTCATTATTAAATCAATGGTTTAAATAAAGCCACCCGCAAAAAGAAGAGAGCACATATTTTATACATGTGATACGATGTGTGACTGCATATGTAGAATAGCTTATCATCATCACAAATCACCATAAAAAAGGCAGTTAGAATCTAGATGAAATTGCTAGCTTCATTGGTGAATACAACAAAAGATTTCATTGCCATTCATGAATCACTTCAAAATACATGAGTTTAATTTATAAAAAGACTGAGGAAAGTCTTAATATCTTGTTTCTTGACACACCCTAATAGGATACATCATAAAATGCACAAAGCAAATAACTTAGTTATGAGTAAAGAGGGAAAAAAAGACAGTGCAATTAAATAATATGAATTGCAGTGAGAAATTATTTGCACAAATAATACAATTTTTTGTACATCTAAGGAGAACACTGATCTTTTGTATAGCAATAATTCTTCATTAGGATGATATATAAAAAGACCAAGCACCTAAATAACAAACAGACCTGTAATAGGTACCCAAAGAGACATCTTCATGTGACAAGTCGGGACATCTCCACGTGTATCCAACAGTTGCCAAGATTGCGTCCCCATATATATTTTGACCAGAAAGAAATGATGCCCTCTTATTGAAAATTTGTTTCACATGTTCCACACTTGAAAGAAATTCCAATGAGGGATTTGGAGCCAGCAACGGAACTTTTAAAGCAGAAAAATATATTCTCATCTCAGAAGAAGCTTTGCCAATGGACCTGTAAACATGACTCATAAGAGTTAAGCAAGGCTCAAGAAAAGGAGACAATATTTCGCATGAATTCATTTAAGGTGATACAAACCTTGATATAAGGACTAGCGAAGAATCACAAACACCGAGTGATCGAGCTATTTCATCCATGTAATACTTGTTAGGGGCAATATTAATACTCAGAGTTCCAACAGAGTTTTCAGCTGAGCAAGGAACATGTATGGCTTCAACCTGTACACACACTGTTGGTTATGACAATTGATTACCAAAAGATTGTATAATCACAGGGGCATATGGATTCCGCTTCCCAATCCAGAGGTCTCCAGAAATACAAACAGTCCCACATTGCCTTGCCGCCTTCAAAATAAGTATTACAATTGAAAGAGGATCTAATTCAGCCTTTGGTTCGATCAATTTGCACAGGTTATTGACCTTCACATCACATGCAGTGATTATTGAAAGAGGAACCAAACCAGAGTGATCACCCTCTCTCTGACTTGCTTCTTTGATGTGACCAACCAATGGATGAGCTGATGAGAGGAACTTTACCCCATAAAAGGAAAAAAAAAATATTCCAAAGAAGCATCAGAGAGCAAATTTAAAAATCTCAGTGAAATAAAAGAACTATGTATTCATATCCTGATGTATCTGCTCAACAGATGCATGTAAAGATAATATTGAATTGGAATGCATGCAGAATTTCATGGAAAAAAGGCCATTTCAGCAAAAAAAAAATTGACATTATAAATAAATTTACTTATGCTTACCTGTTGAACCAGGCAAAAAAAAAAACAACTTAACTTACAAAAGAGGAAAAAGAAATAACTCATTTTTAAAATTGGCCATAACAGTGTGATATGCACAAAACATTTAACTAGTTTTATCCTCTTGTCAGCATGGCCTCTCAACATATTTTCCAAAAAAACTGCATAAGGGAGATTGAGATGATGCCCATTATGAATTAATTGTTGAGATGATGGCCTCTCAACAATTTTGGCTCACACACGAATTAATTCAATTGACAATCATTTTGATGAGTAATATACCTCCTCTGAAAATAAGTAAGAAACACGAGCAACTAATTCATCCCACGCTTCCTCTGGAGTGAGGTTATCTGCTTTAGCCTGGATACCAAGCTGCACAAAAGGGGAAAAAAACTCAAAGAATCAATGGTTGAGACACATACAAATCCTTGTGTCACTTCAAAATAAATTGATAGAACACATCTAATATAAGGTTGACCTTGTGATAATCAGAAACCTTAATTTTGTCAATGATGCTTAACATGGGCAAAGAGCATTGCAAAACTAGCTTCGGAAGTGTAATGATGCAAAAGTATGCAATGATCCAATGTTATCTGATGTCATTGCCGGTGCAACAACATCGAGAAGTTAGGAAAAAGAATATTTGTATTTTAATCCCTTTTTTTCCACCAAACAAAAAAAATCCCTTTTTTCCCCAGAAGAATTAAATGACATTTGAAGCCAAACATAAAGGAAAAATGAAACAAAATTACAAAATAATAAATGGACCTTTTCTATAGCCATCTGGGCAGCAGCTTGTTCTGCATCCTTCTTCCTAGTAAAGGCATCTGAAACAATGGACAGTTCAGGAAGCTCCAGATAGCAACGGTAACGACAGCGGACGTGCTGTGGAAGAGCCAGCCCAGGGCAGCTGTTCTCAACAGGTTCGTGCACCTCCTCAATCCTATAACATGCCTTCCAACCATATTTTTTGTGCAGGAGGGCCTTTGGAGTGAGAGCCGGCTTTCCCACTGCCAGTGTCGACATTTGACAATCATGTATTTTGTATATAACTATATAAGAATAGATAAATTGAAAGATGCCCGCCCACGCCTGTTAAGCATAAAATACAAAATCAGAATCAACAAAACAATAGAATTCAATCATTCATTGGACAGTCAAATCCAGTGTGCCAACATAAGCTGCTATTCTTTTAAAACTCAAAATTATTGTCAAAGATATCCAATTTAGAGTTGAAATAAAATGTGCTTATTTATATCATACCTAACTAGAAAATGCCAGCATCGACATTTGACAATCATATAGTTCATATAATAAATATATAAAAACAAATAGATTAAAGGTGCCTGCCCACTCCTGTTAAACACAAAATACAAAATCAAATCAACCAAACAAAAGAATTCAACAAACAGTGAAATCCAGTGTGCCAACATTAACTACTATTAGGTCATGGGTTCGAGTCTTGCCGCTGACTTACCCACCTTTTTTTAGTGATTATTGAAAAGAATTTTCCGTGGGACCGGGGCAAACAGGCGGAGGCAGCCTTCATAGCTTGACCGTAAGGTCAGCCACGGGGGATCCCTCTGTTATCCAAAAAAAAAAAAAAGCTACTATTACTTGAAAATTAAAATTCATTGTCAAGGACACTCATTTTAGAGTTGAAATAAAAATAAAAATGTGCTTATCCATATCATACCCAACTTGAAAACTTGAGTGCCTCCATTGAAATTGACTAGTAGATATCATTAAAAGGAAAATCACATAGACAAATTTGAGGCCAATCCAAATGTTAACGGATTCCGATTTACTAAATAATCTCATTTTGGTTCTTTTAACATATACGAGATTCCATGACTTGTATAAAAATAAGGACATTTCACAAGATAAAAGAATCCATTGTCATATAAGCATGACTGATGTTCCAATGCTTTAATAAAAAAGAGAGAGAGAGAGAGAGAGAATCACTGAATAAGAATAAAATCCAAGAAAAAAATTGCCATTCCTAAGTGGTCTTCAGTAAGGATTGGAATTGAATAAAGATGCATCCACTCCCATTCTTAGCCCCACTTTTAGCCTTCCGGGTACGTATCTTTTCATTATAATGTATACAATACTGAATGGACTTCCATATAATATTACACACGCACACACACAAATTCCCTTATATAAAGTGAGTTAAAATTGGGGATTGATGTATTAAAATTAATCGGAATTTATTCGTAGAACAACGCATTATAGTTTTTTCCACAAATGCAGAGCCCCATAGGCAACAAAAAAACAATTAAAAGCATTCCAAATATTATCATATTCTCATACAGCAAATCATTCCCTTCTATACAAAATCCAGATGATTCTAATGAATACCAAGTCCCATAAATCACATAAAAACCACAGCTTTCCAGAATAAAATGCCCAATCTCCTCCAAAAAACACTAAAAAAAGAGAAAAAGAGAAAAAGAAAGAAAGAGAGAGACTACTTGCCTCTTCTATCCTTTCTCAACATACAAATGAAATTTTGGGAAAACCCACCATTATTTAAACCAAATGGAAACATTGTAACATACAATCAAATCAACAACCCCAAAAATCCAAAAAGTACTAATAATAATAATCTGATATAGAGTCGTACATTTGGCAAGCATGCATCAACAAAAAAATAATAATCTAAGGGACTTGGGACGATTTTTTTTTTGTGGGTTTTTGGGGTATTTCGAACAGTACCATCAAATACTTCTCGCTCAGTGAAGCGGTTCCTTCGTTCAGTTGTTTTTGGAGAAAAAAAGCCGAAAGCGTGAGAGTGAGAGTGAGAGTGAGAGAGAGGGATTTGAAATAAATGGTCCCTACAATGACTGGGTGAGACTGCATTGGCCCCACAATTTGGATGGAAGAACGAGGAAGGAATAGACAGTAACAGAGGAGAATAAGGATTCGCATTTCTTTGATTATTATTATTAAGAAAGTATGTAAATTGCGATGTTTAATTAGTGATAATTTTGATGATAATTATAGCTTTAGATTTAGAATCAAGGCATGTGAGAAAATAAGGTTGAATTAAACTCTCATATTTTTTGTGTTAAATCTCAAATTCCACGAAGATTCTTAAATTAGATAATTATTCTAACATTTATAAGTTAATTGAATTACTATATATTTTCCTTCTAAAATAAATGTCTTCTCTTTTTTTTTCTTACCCACAGCATTCTGCATCCTCTCTTCTCTTCCTCTCTTGCTGGACGGCTTATTCCTTCTACAAGATTCTAAACATTAACACCCCATTTGGGAAGTGGAATAGGCGGGTATAAGGGTAGTATAAGGTGGTATAAGAATGGATAAGGAAAATGGTTGTTTGTTTGTAGAGTATAACTTGGTATTACTAAGCCAGTTTAAACGAGTATAAGAGAGTATAACAATTCTAAGTAACCTCTAGGATAAGCTATACTCACTTTATCTATTCTCTTGGGCCCACATCTCAAATCAACTTTTTACATCTTATCTCATCAAATCATCTATCAACACCTCTTATACATCAAAGAGCTCAAATGTCAAATCAACATTTTTACACTTTATTTATATTTTATTCTTTATCAACCAAACAACTCAACTTTTATTCTTACATTTTTCAATGAGATTAAAAAAAAACACAATCAAACAGAAAATCTCTTATTCATGTAGATTTGTTATCTATACTGGCATAATTATCTATCTAGAATAACTCAATTCCGCTATCCAAACGGGGAATAATCGAATATCAGGTATGATTCGATTACATATGATTTTTTTAAAATTTTTGTTTAATTTTTTAAATGTTATTTAATTTTATAATTAAACAACAGGTACCCTTAAAATTATGTTATTTCACCCAATTTATTCCACTAACATAAAATGGTCTCACATGTCAAATCATCTATCATCACATCTATTACACATGTCAAATCAATTTTTTCACATTTTATTAATCATTTATTTTTTATTCACTTTTTAAACACAACTTATTACTCATCAACCATACAAAAAAAATTATAACATATATTTTCCAAGAAAAATAACTATTTATTCTACACAAAAAATTATTTATTCTTTATTTATACTAGAATAATTACTTATCCCATAATAGTTTATATCACTACCCAAACTGAGGCTAGAGATGTAAAATGAATAAGACTGGCACAAGGTACGACATGTCACCACTTTATTAGCACCAGCATATTAAGATGATATGAGTCATGTCAGGTAGTCCTACACTACATTACACAACATGTTAGCGAACACGACATACATAGAGGGCATTTTTTTCCAAATAATCATATTTAATTATTTAATTATCAAACTAATCACACATTTTAATCATTTACTAAACTACTAATAAGATCCAATCAAAGGTGCCACATAAGAAGTTTTTTTATTTTTTTAATTCTCCTTGTCTAAAATGCTCACGCAGATGACGTTTTGGTAATTTTTCTTTAAAAACACCAATGGGGTTGACATTTTATAAAGAACAGACAATAATACACCAATCTTAGTAGTGTATTACATTTTTCACATAAAATGTCACTGGGGTTGACGTTTTATTCAAAATATGACATAACACCACTGAGATTGGCGTTATATGTTGGAAATAACTAAAAACGCCAACCCGTCTCATTTTATACAAAAAATCTATTAAAACACCAATGGGGTTTTTGTATTTCATTGGTGTTTTATATTGGAATGATATAACGCCAGTGGGGTTAGCATCATATGCTACTACCAGCAAAAAGAAAAAAAAAATGATATTCTCATTCAAAACCTTTCTTTGACGAGTAACATGCATGTCATTAAAAACAAACACATATTCCAAATGAAAGACATAATTCAAATGAAAAACATGGATCCAGATAACATATATGTCATCTCACATTTACAAATTTTAACATACATACTAACCCATGTTCATAAATTCAAAATGGTTAAAGATTAAATCTTCGAATCTCTTCTCTTTTTGGCTTCGAAGGCCCAATGATAAGAGGAAGTTGTGGTACGTTCTTTCTAGGACAGCCATGTCCATACAGAGGCGGAGATGGAGGTGGTGGGGGAGGTGGAAGCTATACATCGTCACCTATCATCATCATTGTCAAAATGCCACTCACAGTGGCATTTTTACTAGAAATTTATTAAAATGATTAAAATGCCACGTTGGCATTTTATATGAAAAATTTGTATAAACCACCATGGGGTGGCGTCTTAATGTGATCTTAGTTAAAATGATAACGCGGTTAGCGTTTTATAAAGAAAAGTTCAAAAAGTTTACAAGTCCCAAAAACACTACCTCTGTTGGCGTCTTAAACGTGGAGATTAAATAAAAAATAAAAAATGCTAACGTGGTTGGTTTGATTGGGTCATATGACTACTTCGGTAATATTTCGAAAACCATGATTATTTTGGTAGTTAAGTGGACAATATTGATTAATTAGGAAAAAATGCCTACATAGAGCCTTAATATGATTTTAAATCTTAAATTTTATGAACAATAGTAAAATTTTGGGTTTTTTCTTTTTCATGTTTACCATAAAAAAAATATGTTATTTATTTTTATACTATCACAAATAACATATTTAATTTTATACCATTAAAATTTTTATTAATGAAAAAATATGCCCCTCTTTTATCTTTTTTAACCAAATGAAACTTAATCATAGTTAGTTCTTAACCAAGAAGTAGAAATGACAAAAATAACTTTAACATAATGTAAATAATTAAACATAATAACCTAATTAATCTTTTGTTCTTTTCAAATCAAGATCTAGATGTTATTTAAAATTTATGATTTTGTAATATATATGATTAATCATTCAAAAAATAATTTTATTTCATTTCTACTAAAGTATTACTAAATACTATATCTTAGCTAATAAATAGTTTGTATATTACCGTGTTTAATTTTGATGTTTGGATTTTAGATGAAATTTATCATTTTCATGTTAAAAACTTATAATTAATATTTTTTTAAATATTGTATTTGGTAAGATAAAATAAGTAAAATAAAGAAAGAGTGATTAGTCATTTCTCAAATATTTTAATGATTTTAATAGAAATTTAGATGAAAGTTAACTAGGATGATATATATATATATATACTAGTTTTATTGTACGCGCATTCGCGCGAGTTAATAAAATGTATTTCTAACATGACAAATGAACTTTATATTTCTTAGACTTCAAAGTATATGAAGGTATCAAATTCTCAAAAATACAGGTAAATAATATTATTTTTTATATGAATTAATGAATTAAGCAAAACATTTGAATTCATAAGTTACATTAAGAAAATTTATACATACATATTATCCTCGGCCTATAGGTAAGTAAAACATAATTTTTATCCATTAACATCGAAAGTGAAGAAAAAATTTCATGTGTCCAAACATATGTTGTCTCAAGAGCATTAATTTATAGAAATAGATATTTGATTTTTAAGGAATGTATTTCAAAGATTTTAATAACGAATGTGTAATAAAAATTTTAAAAATAAATCGATATTCTAATTTCCAAATTTATTATAACATTATATATTTGACTTATTATCACTTAAATTTAATTATCTTATTTATCGAATTATAGTCATTAAAATATTAATTACCATGATTTCAAATGCATATCAAATAAAATGTATTTATAAAATAAGTTATATAATATCATTTCTTATCATGTCCCTACATAATCTCTTAATAGCATGAATAATAAAGTATCTAATAACATTTCCTGTTATATTTCTACAAAATTTCTTAATAACATTAATATAATTCTATTTTGTTATGTAATAATGTTTTCTCATCATTCTTCGAGGTAAGCTCTTTCGCGTGGAACTAATTATGTTTTATGAAAATTCTCAAATAACAACGCAGTCATAATATTTAATAATAAATATTCAATAATATTTATGATACTAATAATCAATTAACTGATTTAAATCTTTTTATCCATAGTTAGAATCCAGGAAAAAAAAAGATTAAAAAACAATTGGATACACTTCCTCCGTAAAATAACTGATTTAAAATTTGGCGAGTCATGTTTTGATACGAGAGATTTCATTATAAATCTTAAAATCTGAATGAGGCATCTTTTTGTAACATAGATGGGGGTCTAATTATAAAACTGGTTCAAATTAAAGATGAAACTTGAAAGATCTCCCAAAAAAGAGTTGTTGGGGACCTAATAATAAATATGAGGGACCTAGGAGCCTATCTACAAATAACCAAAGAAAAATACAAATGTGACCAATTTTTCAGGGATCTGTTTATAAATAAGAGGGATCTAGGGGTGTATCTGAAAATACCCAGATCTGGGGACCTATCTATAAATAACCACAGAAAATGACAAATTTGACCGATTTTTTAGGGACTTGTTTATAAATAAGAGGAATACGGAGGCTTATCTACGAATGGTCGAATAAAATGTTCTAGGATAACATGGTTTTGGACATTTATGAATGAATGAACAATTAAAGGTGCTTTTTATAAAAAAACTTTTGGCACACGTAGTGCTTAGATATATATATATATATATATATATATATATATGGTCGTGATTACGTGCGGTGTGCGGTCGGTGCGGTTTAACGTGGGCCGTTCTCGCGGGTCCATCGCATCCAACGGCACTATCGCACCCGACCTAGTGCTTTAGATCGCGCACCGCACCGACCGCACACCGATATATATATATATATATATAATTTCTACATATTCCAATTATATAAAAATAATTAGGTTATTTGGAATGGTATAAAAATAAATAGTATGATTTGGATGGTATACATGTAAAAAACTTTACCCCACTCTTTGGATACAGAATATAACTTATTCTTGAGTATATAGTCATTTTGACATAAATGGATATAAATAAGGATAAAATGATTTTGTATTTGATTGTGTTTTGAATTATTCTAATTGGGAAACATAATAATAAAAATTTTGTTGTTTGAATAAAATGTGAATAAAATGTTGATAATGATTTATAAAAGGTGAAAAAATTATGATAGTTGATTTGACATGTAATTTATGAGAGATGATGATAATTGATTTGATTGTGGGCCCACATATTTTTTGAATGGAATGACCTGAAATAACTTTAATTTCTTGGAATATATATTTTTTACTACTTTATATCAGTTTATTATGACATAAATTATACTAGGATATTCTATACATCCAAATAATAAAAAACACCTATTCTGCTTTTTTCTCACTTGTTATTTGGGCTATTCTATATACAGGGGCAAAATTTATGAAAGGATATAAACATAAATGAATTCAGCGTACATACGGGATGATACGCCTACGGTGTGCACACGGTCTGATCTAGGTCCACCAATCGGATGGTCCAGATGAGTGTCCTTTTTAAAAACAAAGGAGCGACCGGCATGTCAACCGGTCACCCAAAACAAATCACATAAATATATTTAAATTAAAAAAAAAAAACTGAAGTCTCTCTCTCTTTCTCTATCAAATCGCCGGTGGAGGTATCAGCGATCGAAAGCTTTTGTGAATCCAATCTTCGATTATCTGTAAAGCTCTCTCTCTCTCTCCAATTTTGATTTTTTTTTTGAAATTTTTTGGCCTCAGAATATCAAATCCGGAAATCTTTGTTGTGTATATTATAATCCAAATTTGTACCAATTTTTCGATTTCATTATTCTTTTTCCATGAATGAATGAATATACGTGAGGGCCTCCGCATCAGCGAAAACACGTTGATCGACCATTATTCGTCTTTGTAAGGATTTACACTAACCCTAATCAGAATTACAATCGTACCCAATTCCCTCGTTTGGTTCGTGGATAGCTTATCCGGGCATGCAATATTTATTATGTTTGGTTGTTTTTCCTTCCTCGGTTTGGGTAATTTTTTTGTATTCGTGTTTGTCTTGTTAGAGCATCTCTAATCCTAGATTCATACCCACATCAAATTTAAATTTGAGTAAAAATCTCATAAAATCATCTCCAATCCTTCACCTACCCATACCAAATGAAGGGAGACTCGAAAAATTACCCAAATCAAGGGATAGCCAAACTTTACCCAAAATTTTCTAATGGCTGTTTTTAGGCCAAACCAATAAATAATTAGGAAAAAATTAGGAACTTTAAAAAGATATGAATAAAACACAGAATAATGGTTGGAGACACTACACACCAAATGACACTTTTACTCAAATTGTTAATGAAATTTGGGTATATGTTTGAGTAAGGGCTGGGGATGACCTTAGAATGTGGTTATAGTTTTGTGTCCATAAGCACGAATAAACTATACCTGCCTACTCGAGATATTGGGGTTTATTCTAACTTATCAAGGCAGAAGTATTACAATTTATCCATGCTAAACAACCGTGTTGCTCACCAACAAGGAATGACAAGTTGTCCCATCACCAACAATGCTATGTGGAGGAGTACACATGGTTACACCTAATCTATTTGCCAAAGGACTGGAGTAAACATGTCCTAAAGGGAGTAGATCTTGATTTCGGAGGAGTGTTCCAAAGTGGAGTAAAGGCGGTGTTGTATCAAGCTGGAGTGGTCCATCCCTTATGAACCACTCGGTCCACTCCCTGCTTTGATCATTTACCTCCCCCTTTATTTTCTTCTTATCCTCATTTTTGGTCCAAGTAGTATATCAATCTTAATAAAATTGGTGGACACCACCTTTTGTTCAAAAATTCCATGCTTAACAAGCATGCTTTTTTTTTTAAATTAGTTTATTCTTCCCTTATCCACTTGCTTATTCGTGAGACAAACGGGTGTGTAATGAATTGTTAGTTTTGCGATATTTGGTAAAGAATTATTTTTGGATTGGGAAGCCGCCGCTGACTTTGAAATGGTAATCTATTCAAATTATTAGATTGATTTGTCGGGGGAAGGGGGTATTTATTACGGGGAGTAGAGATGAGGATGAAACTCAATGCTTTGAAGAACTTGGATGCGTTTCCTCGTGCAGAGGAGCACTTGCTGCAGAAGACTCGATCAGGAGCTATCGGTATGTGTATCCTTGTATCTATATCAACTTGATTGATTTTTTTTTTTATTTTTTTTTACTTTTTTTGTGATTTGGAGGTCTTTAGTTAGTAATATTGTTTTTAGATTGATCTTGTTCCATGTTTTATTCAAAATTTTTTGTAGTTTCAATCGTTGGTTTGGTCATAATTGCGACGTTGTTCATGCATGAGCTGCAGTACTACCTCACTACTTATACTGTACATCAGGTTTGTACATTTTATCCATTGTAATGTCTCCTTTAATTCGGGGGCTTTCTATCAATAAGATTGCACCTGAACTTCTCAAAAAAAAAAAGGGCAGGGCATGTGTATTTAAAGTATGATATAAAAGTGTTACGCGGCATTCCAATTTTATTAATGTTTTTATCATTGTCTTGTGTTGCAAGGTTAGTGTTTTGGAAATTGTCTTTCTAACCTGAAAACTGCCTTGATAAAATCTATCAAAAGGGATGCATGCTGATGTAACTTGGCATGTTCTGGTTTTCATGATCAATATTTGACATGCTGAGAAGTCTGCTTCTCTGTTATTGTTTCAAATGTAGCTGTTTTATGTGAAAATATATAACGTTCAGGACCAGGTAATGTAAATGGATGAACTACAATGGTTTACTTCTACTCATGCAGCAGCCATGTCCCTTTGCATCCCTGACATATGTTTTTAAAACATGTCTTACCCTTTTTAGGAGGTCCAGGTTCAGTTAGCTGCAAAAATTTTATAATTAAAATTTTAATGTATACATGGCCAGGTATTTATTTTGTTTCTTGCTTTTGGTGTGTGTCCTGAGCACTGCCTCTTTAGACTTATTTCACTGTTTTGATCTCTGCATCTTTAGGTAAATCCATCAAGACATTTTGTGTATAATGGAGTATGTAACTTTGTAGGCTTGGGCCATCCTTTTTCAGGAAAAAGAAGAAGAAAAAACTTTCTGGGCTTGGGTTTTAAAATGCTGACCTCTGGATTCTTCCAATATAGCTCATCTCTTCTTTCATATGTAGCCATCATCTGAAGCTTTTTTTTTTCTTCTGAAATTAACACAAATTTTAAAAAACTGAAGGTCAGTATTAAATAGAATGACCTGAGGTCACATTTGACCAAAATCTGCTAAATTATCTCAGCGCTTGATTTCTGCATTGTGCTGGTCTTTATGACTTTCAAGGATTTTCAAAGGCATTATGTTCTGTCTAGAAAATACACGAGAGTCAGCATTTAACTTAATAAGGGATTGGGGTGTATCTTGCATTGGGGTTGAGATTGTATCCTTTTCTAGAGCAGTTAAGCTTTTTTTTTTTTAAGAAACTAGGGAAGGTAAGCTTATGGTGATTTGAGGATATGGCTTGTGTATCCCCCCCCCCCCCCTCCTGTCCGCCTCTTTTCATTTTTTTATTTTACAACACGTGATGATGAAGAACAACAAATTATACATTATTTATATAACCAAATAGTCCATGCATTAATGATTATATACACTTCATGTTTCAGGATTTTTGTTTGCAGGGTTGTATCATATTTATCGTATGATGCTGCTACATTTGACATATTCCTTACAAGTTGTCCTCTGCTGTTTTTTTTTAGAACAAACCAACATCTTGCTGTCTTTTTGTTTAGAAAATATTTTTATTTGCATGTATGACTAACAATGTTTCTGCTTTGTTTTATGTTTCCTTTTGTTGGTATATGCGAGAAAAACTCAGTCTCTGGGTAATATGATGATTCCCTGAATTTATTTTGCACAGATGTCTGTGGACTTGAAGCGTGGAGAAACTCTGCCGATTCATATCAACGTGACTTTTCCTTCGTTACCCTGTGATGGTTTGTTTCTACACTTTGTGAACTTTCAGTGGACAATGTTTCCTGTATCTCTTGGTAGCAGTTTCTGATTCTCTGGTTTTTGAGAATTATAGTTCAATGGTATTTCTCTATGTCTGCAGTTCTAAGCGTGGATGCCATTGATATGTCTGGTAAACATGAGGTGGACTTGGATACAAACATTTGGAAGGTAGGGTTTTTGTCTTTTTTTTTATGATAGAAGCTTGCTTCTCATGCAATTGGCGCATCATTGTTTTCCATGATACAATTTTCAATTTTTTCCCTGTACAAATATGGCAATTTGAATTGTTTATTTAATGAATGATTACAAATGTTATTTTTGAAAAAGATATAGGAGCAATCTTATTAATATAGAAAGCCCCCAAACTTTAGGAGACTAGGGATCTCTGTACAAAGATTAAATTAGAAGAAAAGGAGATACAAATTAAGAAGGCCGATGAGGAGGGGCCTCCACACCAATTAATGACAAGTTGTTCATGGCGGCACAAATACAGGGATGTTTATAAATTCAATCTTGTAATTTCCTTTTAGCCTTTCCAACATATCGGACATGTCGGGCTGATCATCCCTGTACAAATGCCTCCAACATGCAATTTTCCAACTTACAGATCTCTAATTTTCTTTTAAATCAACTTCTCTCTTTGACTGGCACACTACCCTTCTTTGTGTACTTCTCATTCAGTTGTATCCTATAACAAAGACACAATGGTTTACTATCTGCTAGGTTTGAGGGAGTATGACCCACCCTTGTACCCACATGTGTAGCTTGTATCGAGCTCCAGCTCTGCATAATGCATCCAGCATGGTCAGTAATAACAAATGCAGATGTCTCAGGCATATGACACAAGATTTTAATCTGTACACCCATATTCACCTTGAATCCAAATAATTGCATTTGAGTTTGCAGCACAGTTGAACTGACTCTTTGGAGAAATGAAGGAGTATATGGATCAATTGTAGATTCTAAAAGTCTGACTTGAGGTGGAGATAATTTGGGTCATGTAGTTGCATTACATATTTAAATGAGAGTGCTGGATGTATAGGAAATTTTTTTTTTCTTTTTTATATATGTTTTTTTGTCGTCAGCTTCATTTTTTCTTTTATTTCAGGTAAATTAAAAGACCATATGTCTTGTGGTGGATGATTCCACTGATGCTATATGTTTACAATATTCTGTTATCTGATATTCAACCAAGTCATTATGTGTCAGTTGCACCAATTGTGTTGCTTTTAGATGTGAAAATTAAACATTTTACCAATCTCTGATAAATTACAATCCAACTGCAGCTTCGCATGAATAAAGATGGCCACATCATCGGCACCGAGTATTTGTCGGATCTTGTTGAAAAGGAACACACAAACCACAAGCATGGTAAATTTCTTTCTTACTCGGACATTTTTTTCATCAATAAGATGCTTGATTTGGTGGGAGTAAGCATTATTGTGTACTTTGTTGGTGCCATGCGTGCAATTTGTGTCATGCCATTCCCAACATCACAACATCACTTGAAATAGAAAAAATTAAGCATTGAGTGCACATTTTGCTTGCTAAACTGAATTTTTTGTACCTTATAATTTCTGGTGATGATGTGATAAGACTTAATCTAGTCTGCCTGCCAGAGACGTCGACTGTTGCCTTATCTCTATCTTTGTTTTTTAGTGGTCTTTTTTTAGAAGGGACTCCAAACAGTAGATTAATCAATACTGGGATGCGATCCCTTTTTTGGCTTGTATTTTTTATTTTTTCTTGTTTTGGTGCCCAAAAAGATGATATCTGGTTTTAGTTATTTATCCTTTTCTGAATAATAAGAAAGGATAAGTTTTGGTGTCCATTTAACGGAGGATTTGGCCCTCAACAGCTGAATGGGGAAAAGTTGGCTCATGAACCCAGTCCCAAATTATTAGAGCTCATTGGACGGGAGAACTCATGACACTTATGTGACTTGACATTGTATCTTTTTTCCTAATTAATATTACAAGTTTGATGTTAACATTAAGTCAAATTGATGTTAAATTATCAATATTAATGATGTTCACATTATCAACCTTAATGAGATTGATAATTAACACACATTAGAATAGTTATATCAACTTTTTATAGTTTATGGATGTACACTCATTTTTTTTCCAAATAATTATGATTATTTATTTATTTGTTGATTTGTTTGTTTGTTTATTATCATGTCTTTGCCATGCCCATGTTCTAGTTTTTCAAAATTTACCGTTACGAAGTCTATGTCGTGTTGTCTCCTTGATTAGAGCTTTGTTATTATTGTTGTTTATTGCCATTCAAAAGCCAAATCCAAATTATTGGATAACAGCTTTGTTGCTATTGTTGTTTGGTTATTTATTCTCATTTTAATGATATCCTATTGACAAGGGATCTGAGGAGCTTGGAGAGCAAAAGAAAATCAGATTGTAAGAGTGATAAATATTTTTAGCTTCATTACTGTTTTTGTTTGAAGGATTATGATTCTCTAACACCAGCAAGATATATAACACCAACAAACCAATCTTAGGAGTATCTTGAATTATCTTAATGAAAGTGATTAAATTGATGCTTCTTTTTTTGTTTTTGATGCAAATTAAAACGGTGCTTCTTGTTTCTTATTGTTTTGAATTGAGATTTTAAAAAATTGCCCCATCACATCAATGTCGCATGCATCTTGCTTTGTGTCATGTGATTTGGTTGCGCTTTGTGCATTAGTAACCTTAAATTCAACTCATTGTGGGGTGACATTATGGCTATTTTTTTACTTGTATCCCCAGACATCTTAGTGACTTGAAAACTACAATGTGAGGCATATGATTTGCATCATTTCAGTAAATTATGGTGGGACCTTTATTAGCTGTACTGCTTACCTGCTATGGCTCAACTGAAGGTTTTCAATATTCTTCCTACTGTTTCATGTTTTTGTTTTATGTAACCTCATGCTTATTCTGATTTAAGCTTTATGGGCCCGTTTGGGGTGTGACATAAGGTTATTCGCCCTTGATAGCTATACTGGGATAGATAGCAATCCATGTTGAATAGGTAAATTTTTGTTTGGTTGTCTTTTCTGTTATTCTCATTGAAAAACGTAAAATTGATCTTTTTGTTGTTTGGTTCACCTT
This sequence comes from Acorus calamus, assembly GCA_030737845.1. NCBI lineage: Eukaryota > Viridiplantae > Streptophyta > Magnoliopsida > Acorales > Acoraceae > Acorus > Acorus calamus. Next base: position 3,134,875 of record CM060879.1, on the reverse strand, counting down.
GAATAAAGTAAGGATAAGTGATAGATAAGAGATGGATAAGAGTTTATGATTTTTTAAATGACAATTATACCCCTGCATAAATTATTTGTGTTTGGGAATAAGTATGAGATATGTGTGTGTGATATGATAGATGTGATAGTTTTTTGGAATGTGTGCAGAGAGTGTTAGGTAAGATAAATTTTTTAAAATAACAAATAAGGGTATTTTTATCCATTGGTATAGATAAGCCCTGATAAACAATTCTAGCTTTTTCTGGTAATAATTATCAGCCCTTATCCTAGCTTATCCAGACATAACTATCAAGGTTTATTCTTGTCAAACAAACAGCTGTTTGGGGGTTATTCTACTGTATTCTCCCCTATCCGACGTTTATGCTCCACCCCAAACGGGGGGTATAGGATTTTCATGTTGGTCTTATGAATTCTATGTCAATAATCTTTTTTGTTTATGATTTACATCAGCTTAAAGCTTTATGTATTTCATGCACACATATTGAAGTCTTTGACAGGCTCATACTACGTTGAATATATTAACATGTATCATTTCTTTCATCAGATGATGATAAAGATCATCAGAAGGCTCATGAACTTGGTTTAGACCAAAATGCTGAAAAAATGGTTAAGGATGTGAGGAATGCACTGGCAAATGGTGAAGGATGCAGGGTGTGTTTAACGAACTTTTTTATGTGTACACTGGTTCTGTTTTATCATATAATAATTTTAGTAAGGTTGCTATTCTGATGCAAAAGCTTCTTTATATGCACAGGTTTATGGGGTTCTAGATGTTCAGCGTGTTGCTGGAAATTTCCATATTTCAGTTCATGGTCTGAATATCCTTGTTGCAGAGCGGGTTTGTATTCTGAACCATTAGTTAGCATCTAATTTTTTTGTTTGGAAATGTTTTGTAAATTTGCAATTGTTATAAGCATGTCAAGTTTTGCCTAGCACAACTTCCACTTTGTGTTCATATGATCATATGCCGGCATTGTCAAGGTTCCACTTCTCTATTTGCATCCATATAAATTCTCTTTATGGAGCTCTCAAACTTTTTTTTTTCATTGTAGATTTTTGAGGGTTCATCTCATGTAAATGTGAGCCATGTTATCCATGATTTGTCATTTGGCCCAAAGTACCCTGGGATCCACAATCCACTCGATGGCACTAGTCGGATCCTGCAGGGCGCTAGCGGAACATTTAAATATTACATCAAGGTAATTTCCATCAACTTGCGAGCAACTTTTATTCTTCTGCTAGAGAGGAACACTTAATGTTAAGAATCGACGTATTTATAATATTTTTTAGCATATTTTGAGTAGAATATGATTACAAAGGGATATCTTTTTCTATTAGAGAAGGGTGAATATATTTGGTTGAAGAATCCAAGTACATCTATGTTCTTTATTAAAAAAATTTCTTATGCTGTTTTTAATTGTCATTTTTTAAACTCACTTGTCATGTCTAAATGCTCGAGTTGATTACATAAACAGTGTTATAGATGATCAAAGAGGCTAAAGGGCCATGTGCAACTACCTTGCTTTAATCTCATGATATATTAATTTAAATAACACTATTCTTCTCAGAGTATGTATGATAGTATGCCGAAAACTTTTCATTGTTATTATGCAGATTGTTCCAACTGAATATCGATATCTCTCGAAAGACGTTCTTCCTACAAATCAGTTTTCTGTCACAGAATATTTCGTACAAATACGTGAATCTGACAAAGGGTGGCCGGGTTGGCTTCTTAACTTTTGTATTATTCATTCTTTGGTTTTGTTTATCTTCTTTGAGTGTGTGTGCTAAACTAATCACCTCTTCATGATACAGCTGTGTACTTCTTGTATGATCTCTCACCTATCACTGTGACAATTAAAGAGGAACGTCGCAGCTTCTTGCACTTTATAACGCGCCTTTGTGCAGTACTGGGTGGTACTTTTGCGCTCACAGGTTAGGATTTCTTTCCCTTTCCCATGCATGACTTGTAGTTACTGGTTATACATTATTATGAGTATCAGCTTTTTCATAAGATTTTTTTCCCATAAGAATTTGTTTTGCGGTATCAAAAGTTTTCGCTTTTGCATGACGGAGGCATGGGATTCTACAGTTGCAGTAAATTTTACAGTAATTTCACATAATTATGACCTGGAATTTTTTTTATGTAATCTGTCTGACTGAAGTTGTTGACTGGTTGGTTATGGATTTGGAGGAAATTTTCCTAAATCTAACTAATTTGGTTGGGTTAATGTTGAGGGAAACTGAATCAAACCCTTACTAAAAAAACCTGAATCAAACCCCCAAGAATCCGATGAGACAGTTATCCTTCAGTACATACAAGAAATCTAATTTATGATAGATATATGCATTGAATAAGGGTGTTGTTAGTTGTTACGCTTTGACATTTTTGCCACGTCACCTAGTGTGGTATATGAAATCACCTAATGCATATATACTCTACTATGTCTATTACGAAAAAATGTATGCATTCAATTCATACATGTACTTTATTTTTATTTTAATAGACTTTTTCAACCTTTGAATTGATATCGGCAGGGATGCTTGATCGATGGATGTATCGGATTATGGAGGCTGTCACCGGCTCAAGCAGCCGGAGTGTTCTCCGGTGATGACCTATGTTTCTAGTATCAGTGTCTGAAAATCTGCCCACTTAGAAAGATCAGTTCCCATCAGTATTGCTGCCGGGGACACCAAAGGCAGAAATCCTGCTAAAGAAAGAAAAGAATAGCAGATGATAGTGAAAAATCTCTCTCTCCTCCCCCCTTCCCCATGATAGCAGATGCTAGATAAGGTTGGCATGTTAAGTTATGCTCTCCCTTGTTTTTTTGTTCTTTGTACCATTAGGAGATTCATTTATGTAGAGTGCCTCATTTGGATTTTTTAAAACCCCTTTTAATACACGAAATTTTGTGGGATTGTTTGATGATCCAATTGGAGTTTTTTTTTTTTATTAGCTGGGATTTGTTCCATTAGAGGTGAATCATGTTACAGATTTGATAGTTAAATGAAGTTCTCCATTTTTATAAAGTTCTGTGTTTTTGTCTGTCTTCCACTGGATGGTGGTTTTTTTTTTTAATTGAAACGGTAGGTGGCTTGTCAAGAGGTGAAAGGAAATAATAAAGCAATACAAGAAATAAAGCTTTTGGTATCTAGGTAGAAGAGATATCCACATAGGTGTTGTATGTTTTTTTAGTGCTATGGTACAGTTCTCGTTATAGTCACACCTGCAGTCTCATACATCTTATAATAGCAGTCTAATGAGGTATATATATTGATAGGCAAAATATATATGAGTCTAGATGCCCGGCCATCAGTACTATTAATATTTAACTGCACAGCTTATAATTACACAATCTATGAATGGAATTGCACATATAATTGTTGATACAATGTCATTTTTTATATAGTTCGATTTATATGTTGTGTAGTTCGATTTATAGACAATGCAATTCGATATTGATGGTGTTGGGTCTAACTGGATTTGGAGTCAATATATACAATGTTTGAAATTTTTTGATTTTTTTAAAAAATGGATCAATTTAATTCATTGGAGTATATACATTATCTTTTAAAATAGTATATATCTCATTAGACATGTAGCATAGGACATGAATAGACACAACAAGAAAATTGACCTTGATTAAGTCAGATTTTGGCAACGGACTAAATCTAGCGACGGACAGGATCCGTCATAGATAAATTTCACAAAACCTGTAGAATCTAATCCTCCAGCTTTTTTTTTTTTATCAATTTCTCCAAAAATTAAAAAAAAAACAAATAATCACTCATTCAACCCATTTGATCACAAATTGGACGCAATTTCATAAAACAAATAATACATTAACAATTAAAAAAAACTGTAACAATACAGTACTCTCACTTAGAATAAATGTTCATCCTTTCTATACATACTTGATCCGTTTGGATAGAGATATAAGCTATTCTAGGGTTATACATATTCCAGGAATTGTTGACTTTATCAATAGAATAAAAGATTTTGTGTTTGGTTGTGTTTTCAGTTATTCTCATTGGGAAACGTAATAATAAAGGTTGAAGTTTTTGGTTGATGAAGAATAAGATGTGAATAATGTGTAAAAAGTTAATTCGACATGTGGGCCCTATTGATGTAAAAGAGGTAATGACAGGTGATTTGATGTGATAACATGTGATTTAATAGGTGAGTCCCCTTATTCCAGTGGATGAATAACACAATTCCATGGGTGGATTTGGAATACAAATATCAGTTTATTCTCTCATAATTCCACATAGCTATACCCTCATATTCTCTCTACCCAAACACTTTTTTTGCCTTGTTCTCTCCTATTCCACCCATATTCCCCTAGTCAAACAGCCCCACAAGGTTTAACTAACTAACTAATATGTAAAATTTGTCCAACCATGACTTGGTTTTCGTTTTCTTCCTTTGGCATTTGCTAAGTGATGCCCTTGTATACTCACACGTAAAAGAGTAAAGAACTTGTAAAAAAGATATCGTAAATGAAATATATATATTTAAAAACTTATCATGATATCCTATAAAATGATGTGAAAGGAATACTCTCATTAAACAATCATAAAAACAGAGCCCCATCATTAAGCACCCATATAACAACTCCCACAAAGTTCACTCCTAAATCCATCATTTGATGCACATTTCTGATTTTCATTTTTATTTAAAGCTATCATCATGTAAATTAAATAGTAATAGACAAGATTAATGAATATTTGCATTGGAGGGTTTAGTAATAGACAAGTAGTGATCTGTAACATGGGGTTTAGTTAAATATTTGTGTTGAACACATTGATTAATCACCAATGTACAACTTTATTTATGTTTTATAAGGTTTTATTGAGAAAAAAAAATTCACTTATTTAAAGCTGATTTATTAACTTGAAATATAGTAAAACTAAGAGATAACTTTTTTATTATTATTATGGCTAGTGCCCAAAATTCACAACTACAACTTACATATTCCTATAGAAAAAGAAAAAAAAAGCACTACAACATTTGGTATCTTCTACTCTAAAGATTAAAATATATTTGTAGCTTACTTTCACACACATTTATTTAAGCAGTCTCTTTAACTTTTTTGGGGAACTCCTCTTTACACTGAGAACATACCTGTTACAAAAAAAAAAAAAATTTAAAGTAATGAAATAATCTTTTTGAAAGCTAAATTTCAATATTTGAAAAAATAAAATAAAAGATAAAATTTTACCTTTAATTCAGTTTGTTTGATCATGTTCAACATCTTATGGACACGGAGGCTTGATTTGTTCTTCAAGAATTTAAAACATGTAATGAGCCCTTTTATAGTGTCTGCTAAGATTAGAATTAATTATGTATTTAGCTGTTTTTCCAAACCTAAAACATGTCATAACATAACATTTCCATCAACCAGAGTAGTTTTCAATGGTTTCTTTTACGGTGATTTTCACTTTTGACCCCAGTAATTTTTTTTTTAATTTCAATATTTACCTAGTCAAACTGACCTGGGACCAGTTTTAAATTAAGTAAAAAAAAATTGAGGGTTAAATTGAAAATTGTCCTTTTAGGGTAGATTATTTATGTCCATTAGATAAATCATGCCTTATATTTTACTAGCAGATTTCACAACTTTGAATAGACATTTCAAGCTATTTCAAGCTTCTCCTGATAGTTTCATTTTTGGTAGTTTTGGTGTATGTATTAAACTAGCGTTTTGGGAATTTCACTTTTTATGTTTAAAAGCACTTAATGAATAGAGAATCGAGTGGCCAAATTTGAGATGAAAAAAATAATTTCAAATAATTGTATTTTTATAAAAATTGATTAATCAAAAGTGTATTAAATAAAATTATTTATTTATTTATATTTTAAATAAATAAATAAATAAATAAAGTAAGATCACAGTATTAATGAATACATCTAATAATTAAAGAAAACATAAATCATTCTAAAACATGGGGAAAAAAAGCAAACATAAATCATTCTTAAACATGAACAAACATAATTCTTTAAAGGGAATTTAGCATATAAATGAAAAATAAAAAAATTTAGATTTAAGAACATTACAAACAAAGAAAATAATCTACTTAAAAAGATTTTCCAAATCATAATTGAAACTGACCTTATATTTTTTGGTTCTCCTCCAATGTCTCATTGAAAAACATCATGGAACTAGAGATCATGATATATGATAATGTCTGCAATCAAGGCACTTACATATTGAGGAGAATTCAACTACTTTATAGATGATTAGTTAGTTTGTTTTGTCACACCAATTACACCTTTCATTCACTCTTTATTTTGTCATATCAATTACACCTTTTGTTCACTAATAAAACATTGGGCATCACTCTCATGTGAACCATGTGATATGCCTTCAAAGTCACAACAATGTCATGACAAAAAAAAAATCTCATTGTTCTACTGTTAATGTATTTATTGAACCTTGCTTTAATGAAATAACAACTTATATTCACACATTAGCACAACCGCACAAGTTTTAATTAAGTCACAATTATATTTAAATATTTAATTCTTCCATAAGTAAAGGCCTTAATTACATTGAATCATACTTCTAAACTCGTTTTTAGAGACTCATAGTGGTCCCACCTTTGGCAGAAAGCAAAAAAGATTTTTAAATTTTAAATACTAAAAATCTAAGAGAGGTATATGCTTTCTGAAAAATTATCTATAATACTGCTTTAAATGAAAATGTGCTCCTCTTCATCTAGAGAACTTGAGTTTGATCCTTTTATCTTCTTTTTTTTTGAAAAAAAAATAGATGTTTGCTATCCGATTTCATTGCTAAATTTCAAATTACAAACTCCGAACGGAGGGAGATCAGAAGACGAATATAAAGACAAAAGAAAGATCAAGTACGAGAACCAAGAGAACCACGAGACGTCTCTCTCCCGGTTAGAAGAGGCTTCTCACATGGGAGGAGGAGAACATCCTCAACGCCCCGCGGTCACCCGCGATTCGCATCACCCCGTCCCTGAAGGAAACCGTCTCCGCTTTCGCCAGGAGCACACCCCAATCTTGCATGCATCCCTGGATCATGTCTTGCATGTTTGATCATTTATCTTGACTTACCCATTGTTGCAAATTTTGTGTACAATGAATATTAATTAAGAAACATGCTTGAACCATCCAAACTAAGTTAAGGGATAATGCACACTTCGATGGACAAAAAATTCTCTGACCGTTAGATTAAGCCTATTAAATATCTGGAAAAAAATATTCATATCCGATCTAAATTCTGATATGAAAATTTAAAAATTATTAGATATCCTAAAACCTATATGCGAATGTGAACAAATATTCGTGTCCAAAAATTTTCAAATTTGATTTAAAGAGTATATGTATCCGGTGGGTTTATGAAAGTGAAAAGGTTTTTTTTTTTTTTTGTATATATACCTTTAAAAAAATCTAATTTTTTCAAAATACTCATAATGAATTATAATTTACAATAATACATTTTGAAAGGGTTAAATCGTGCATAAATGTCCTTTCCTACATAGAGGGGCATTTGTACACAAACCCTTTTCAGGAATATAGATGGTAATAGTATTTTAAGGGGTGTTTTTGACAATATAAGGTTTTGAGGGGTACATATGCAGAAAAACCTTAAATTGGAAAATTATACACCCAACCTTAAAAATCACCATCTACCTTTTGTTTGAGGTTACATGCATTTATATCAAATTTTCTTCTATACTGTATACTGTATAGTTAAGGCACATATACGAAACACGTGAATTGCTCTAAACATTATTATACCATTTACTAACAGGATCAAATTCCTGGAAAACTTTTTTTACTTTAGTCTTTTGAAAATCAAAGACTTTGTTTTGAAAAATAGGACTACTGATTTGTTCAGATGTCTTTTGAATTCTGATCTCTTTAAAGAGTTCATTTATAAACTTCTCTTTGTATTCCAAGGCTTGCCTAAGCTGGTTTAGAAAAGATAGTTTTGATGTAATACAAAATTTGTATAAAATATTTTTGCCATTTTGGGTGGCATGAATACTCTCGATACCAACCGAGAAGGGTTTTATCATATTTATAAAGGGGGTTCCTAGGATGACACCTTGATGAAGATCTTTAACTAATAGGAATGATGTTTTTAAACATGATCCTTATATGAACTTCTGGTATTTTATAATTAATCTTTAGGCTTTCCCCATTTGTAGTATCTATACCATGGGTTGTCTTTTCAAAGTATCTTGAAGGGATCAATCCCTCACGAATGCAGTTCATATCTGCCCAAGTGTCATAAGGGCCTTGTATTTTAGGGAAAAAGTTTTAATTTTTAGGAGGACTTCAACATTCCATTTTTGTTTTGTATATCTTTCGAGAGAGCTAATAAATTCTTCTTCCTCTTCAGGTTGACCCCTGATAGATTCTTCATTATCAAAATTTTCAGTGGGTTTTCCCAATCTAGGGATGGCTTCAAGGTATGTAATCTTGTCTCTAAGGTCATTGATTTCTTTTTGCATATCAATTTGTTCTTTTCTTAATTCTCCCATAATCACTCTTTTGGGCTTTTTAGCTTCTAATATTTGAATAACCTCGTTATAGGAGTATTTTTCTTTATTTTCATTTTGAATTTGACTAATAGGAGTTTTTATCAGGCTAATATACTTTTCTAATTGTCGTTTCTTTTCAACAGGATTCTCGATAGAGTCAATAATATCTAAAATAAATTGTTCTTGGACTAAAAGGACCATCAGGCCATCTGTATCTGAGGATGAATCATAGGATTCAGGGTCACAACAGTTACAACTACAACTTTCAGATTCAGAATTCTATTCTTCTAAGTTTTGTATGGACTCTTTGTTTTTTGGTTTTCTATTAAAGCACTTATTGGCATAATGGCCTTTCTGCTTGCATTTAAAGCTGGTAGGAGGATTAGAGGTGTTGGGTTTTCTTTTGGGGAACCGCTTTCTGGCTTTCTGAGCAGGGGTTCTATTTGATTTATAATATTGTTTATCAAAAGGTATTTTATTATAAGAATGTTTGGTATTCCTTTCCCGAGATTTGGAAGGACTTTTAATGTCTTCCTTCTGATACCCGAATTGGTAGCAACAATCTCCAAGTTCCCTCTTGGAAGTCAAATGTTGATTTTTGAGTTGATTCTTTATCTTCAGATCATTGCAAAGGGTCAGACCTATTAGGTTTATTTTTTGTATGAGTTCTCCGAATGTTATAACGGAGTAAGGGATATGTCCCCCGTATTCTTGATGGAGGTTGTTTTTAACTCTTTCGGCGAAGAGCTTGGGTAGCCCAGAGACAAATTTTTCCTTCCAAAAGTCATTGTTTGAGTTATCTATACTATAAATTTGTGATAAACACGTGTCCTTATACCATCTAAAATCGAGTAAGGTTGGACACCTAAGATTTATGAGTTGTTCTCTAATTCTGTCAACAGTGTCACTATGGCTGCCAACAAAATGTTTAAAAATAGTGAGAACAAGTGTAGTGACAAATCGGGCTCAGATCTCTATTGGGATCTATTTTACGGCTGTATAAATAGCATGTCTTTGCTCGGGGTAATGAAGTTGTCACACCAACCCCTTAATTGCCCCATGAATGAGGTGGCTATCATATCAGTTATATGTTTATCACCATTAGCTTGTATCCTACATGCATTAGCATAAATAAACATAGAATGACATAATTGTCTGATCTGATATTTAGACATGCCATCAAGATTTCATTCAACGAAAGATTTTCCATCATAGGAATGTAAGAGTAATATCATTATTTTCTTCTATTTGAACATCAACCGGAGTTGGTCTTCTATAGAATTTTTTTTTTCTCGAGGTCTGAGTTACAGTCCCAAGCTTATTGACTTCAATATCAGAATGATCAGGAGGGCTTTCAGACATGCTTCCATTCTCAATGTCTTCTTGGGAATTTTATTCACAGGAGGACTCATCATTGAGGTTATTAATGGATAGTTTTCCCAATCTTTCAGATAATTTAAACAACAACTCTTCAAAGTATGTTTCTTTGAACTTGATTCCTTTTTCAAGATTTTGTTAAGGAATAAATATTAGTTTTTCAGTCCTTTTGACTATATTTTTGGATGAAGTGGTCGAGGTCTGAAGGCTTTGCAGACCATCGGCTTGGATATTGTCAAGGATACAATTTTCAGCGAGGGCTTTCTAACTCTATTATTTCAATTTGGCTACTTATAGATCTCAAGGCAATGTTAGTAAAATTATTTTGCTCCATAACCTGAATAAAGTATTTTGCATTGAAGGGACTACTAGGGTCTATCCCAGTAGTAGTCTTAAGAGGGCTGGCTATAATGTCGGATTTTGTGACTTTAATCTTTTCAAATGGTGGATGAATTGATTCCACTTCTTCTTTGGTATATTTTCTCTATTTGGTGGCATATTTATCTATTTTCTCTACGACCATAGCATGGTTTTCTTCAGGAAGATCAATAAGCATGTTTTGTAACATTGGAATATAAGTATGTTCAAACCAATCAAAGAAATATACAATGTTTCATTCAAATCTCATATGATCATATTATTGTTCTCTAATTGGGCCTTATTCTTCTTTGGGTATAATGTTGAAAAACCATTTCCTTTTATCATCATTTTTTTAAGAATGAAAATCATGTTTTATGATTTCTTTATCTATTTCATAGTCATCATTCTCACTTATAGTAAGTATGTTCAACTCAGCGGGATCATATTCAGATGGAGTATCATATTGAGTTTCAAATTGAACATCATAAACTGCCGATGCAACCCCTATGGGTTGGAGGTAAAAGTCTTGAGTTGCCGAATATTGACTCTCTCTTTCGGAAACAGAGCGTCTCCTGGGAGTCAGGTTTCTTCTTATCGGTATAGTTCTAAGAGATCTTGCCCTTTGAAGACCAGTATTAGAAAATCGAACTTCAATATTACCACCATCCTTTTCAATCTTTAAGGTCTAGGTTTTTCAAAGGCTTATTGGGTTGAGCATTGTCAAGGGTCTAGGAATTTGGCAATCTGATCTCATCCCATTTTAAAGGTTTAGGGATAAAAGAGTTATTTTTAGGGTTCGTCTGAAGCAAAGTAGTAATACATTTAATATCAAAGACCCTACTCTTAGGGGATAAAATGTTCATAACTTTGAAATATACCCTATAACTAAGGTTTATATTTAAAGTGTCAGTATTAAGGTCAAAACCATTAATCTGGATTCTCAGGACTAGAGTATCCAAAATGTTGGGATCAGCTAAGGACACAGAAAAATTAGGAAAGACATTAAAAAATATCGGTCATTTACTTAAGCTGGATTCAACTATCCCAAGAACAAAATCAGCAAATACTAGATGCCTATTGTCTTGAAGACACACTAAAACTGCAGTATTCAAGTTTTCTCGAACTAGGGCATCCACAGATACCTGTACTAATCCAATGTGAAGATAGTGATATTGGGATTTTGCCTTATTCCTGTCTATATCTTTCTAGGATATAAGGTGGAAGTTCTCATGCTCATTAGTTAAAGGAATAGTTATTTCAATAGTCTTGATATAATAGTCTGTTTTAAGACTAAAGGTGTTACAAACATAAATCTGGTTTGGATTTTAGATTAAGTGTTAAAATATATCTTTAATAAAACTGTAAATAAATATTATAATTTTAATAATACATATTTAAATTTGTACATTGAATTATAGAATTTATATTTAAATATGACAATATATTTTACATTGTATTATATCGAATTAAAAAGTAGCTATTGATGAAATTAATAAGCTACGGGTATCATTATTAAAAATAAATGAAAATAATAATAATAATCATATATTCATATAAATTGGTATTGTTTGTACACTATGTATTTTTATCAAAATGTTTATAGGGTTTTGAAAAGGTGGAATCAATATTAAAAATGAGATTTCGTGGAATTGGACAAAAAAGGGCTTAAAAAATGACTGCCCGTGGCTTAGTTTTGATGGCCGATTAAATGAATTTTTTGTTTTTATAAAGATTTGTTTTTTTTTTCTCTGTCTAAGTGTACGTTTTTGAAGGGCTACTGTGCATAGTCCTTGATACTTTGTTATAATCGCATCTGCAGTCATATATATCTCGATAGTTGTCTGATAATGTATATGCATAATTGGACAAAGTATATACTTTGTTAAAAAAATTTCAATTTTTTTGAAAATATATCAAGAGAATTCATTGGATAATATACATTATTTGGAGTATATACATCATTAGATATACAGCAGAGACATAGTCATTTATGCTTATTTTGGACATGAATAGAGTAAAGATCTTAACATGGATTTTTTTTATTTTTTTGGTTTTGTCACCAATGTGCATCTCTTCATTTATGTTGTATGAGATTTTATTGGATGAAAAATTTTCAGGTATGGTTTAAACTGGTTTATTGATTATTATAGTAAAATTAAGAAGTAAGTTTTATTTTTATTATGGCTAGTGAACAAAAACTCACAACTACAACTTTTTTATTCTTACATAACAGAAAACTACAACTTATATTTTTATTTAAGCAGCTTCTTTTAACTTTTTCAGAGGAACTCTTCATATGAAGAATATACCTATATATACCACAAAAAAAATAGATACTTGAGGTACTGAAATAATATTTTTGAAAAATAAACTTCAATATTTTTTAAAAAAAAACAGAGAGAATTTTACCTTTATTTGTTTTGATCATGTTCAACATCTTATGAACATGAATGCTCCATTTGTGATTTGTTCTTGAAAAAGTTGAAACACGTGATGTGTGTCTTTGTAATGGCTGCTAAGATCAGATTACTTTTGTATATCATCAGATAATTTAAACTGAAAAATAATACACCCAACCCTAAAAATCACCCTATACTTTTTCTTTGAGGTAATATGCATTTATATAAGACTTTTTTTTCTTCTATACTATATAGTTAAGACACATGTGCGTTGCATGTGAATTGCTCTAAAAAAATTTCGGGATTGTTATTTTGTTTTGATTATTGTGTCAACATCGTATCTGTAATAAAAATGTAAAAGCAAATATTATAATATTAATTATATGAATTTAAATTTGTACATTGCATTATAGATTTTACATTTAAATATCATAATAAATTTTTTACATTGTATTGTATATATTGTATTAAAAAAATGATTTTAATTTTATAGAACATAAATAAAAACAAATCTGATTTGATAAATACAAATAATATATCTCAGGCATGGTTTTTTTCTTCCAAATTGATATTTTGTTAGTTAAGATTTGGGGTAGCTAAATAAAATTTTTGATGTATTTTATTATTTTAAAAGGTAAAATCGTACAATGAATAATTTCCCTCAACTCAGTATTTTTTTTAGTAGTATAGAACTATAGATTAGTTGTGATTTGTTCCAGCAGATGCCAATAATGTTTTAGAGTGTGTTGTTTGGTGTGTGGTGTCTCCTTTTATATCTTCTTTTATTGTTGTGTGATGTCTCCAATTCCTATTGTTTGTCCTTTGTTTTCTAGGGGTTTTTATTTTTAAGCCCATGTAAATTTATGTTATTAAGTGATCAATCATGTACTATAGGACTGCAACTTAGGTCTGTTAAACCTAATCCGAACCGATTTTTATCGGGTTTGGGTCAATAAGTTTGATTTGAGTATGGATTGAAATATTCATAAATCGATCTACTGTGATTTGGGTTCGGTTTTACTTCAAAAAATAAACTAACTAAACTGAATCGAGTTAAATTTAAACACATGAATATTCATAATTAATGTTTATCACTCTTTTTATATTAAAACTATATTTTTGTTAGGATAATGTTACGTTCAGCCCCATTTCCAGCCTCAATTCCACTCTATATGTGTTTCAATTTTTTTTAAAATAGTATAGCTCATCTAATGAGGTACATGCTTTTATAAAAAAAATAAAGCATATACTCCAATAAAGTGTATGGATACATTTAGAAAAAATATTTAAAAAATCTTTCGAAGCATATACATTGTTAACATGAGCATATGCGTCATTAATTTTCTATCAGCGCATATAGGATTGGAATTGGGGTTGGAAATGGATCTTGGTGTAACAGCACCCTTTTTGTTATATCATTAATATACTAATTTATACTATCAATCATAACATTTTAGATATTTATGTAAAGTTGTAAATCAACCAAAAAAAAAAAAAAACTCTAATCAACCCAATTGATAGGAAGAAAAAAATAATTGGGTATGTATATGTTTATCTTTAACGGTTCGGTTCGATTCGGTTTAGTTCGAGTTTATCAAACAATATTGGTTCGGTTCAGTTTCAGTTTTCGATTCAGTTTTTTATTCAGTTCGATTTTTGGGTTAGATGTGAAAAATGAAACCAAACCTATCTAATTGCACCCCTACAGTACAGAATATGAAGCGAGGGATCGATCACTAGATAGTATAGTTTACATGGACTTAAAAATAAAAAAATCTTTTTTTTTATCCAAAGAGATGTGTTACACTTCAATTCTTTACTCTCCACTCACTATAATGAGACATATACCTCATAATTAAAGTGTTGGTAGCAAGCTCTATCTTGTTTTAAAAGAAAAACTAGGTACCTCATTGAAAATTTCACATTTTATAAATAATACGATTTTATATATATAAAAAGAATATATATACTTCACATTTTATATATATATAAAAAAAAACATACCTCATCAGATGATGTGTATGATTTTAATAAAAATGAAAGCATGGGCAAACTGTCTTTTGGACTATAAAAAGAATGTTAAGCATTTTCCTTTTCAAAATGTGTATAGGTTTTCACTTTTCAAGATGGCATCAATGGATTCGAATTGGGCAAAAAGGGCTGTGAAAACGACTGCAATCAAGAACCCAATGTCTCATGCTTATATGTGAGCAGGCACTGGCGAAGCTATGATTTGACAATTAAATGAAGGATAATATTACATCTAATCCATTTCCAACCTCAATTCCAGATTAAGAGTGTTTTTGAATTTTTTTTTGTTTAGATAAGCAGTGAAGCTCAAACACAAGTGATAAGAGGTTAGACATCACTTATTCCCACCTCCTAAAGACATTGAACTGGCAGCCATATATGGATAGAATAGACGTGGAATATGATAGAATAGGAGTGAATTAAACCAAACAAATATATTTATTCACAAGGAATAAGTGGATATCGATAATACCAGAATACGTAATAATAAATAGGTATTGGGATTTCAAGTTCCCTTGGAATTGTGTTACTACTCTATAAAGAGCCTCACATGTCAAATCACATGTCAATATCTTATAAATCAAGAGAACCTAAATCTTGGATCATTATCCACAATTTATTCATGATCAATCAAAGATCAACCTAATTGTGTTCCCAACAAGAATAACTAAAATACAACCAAAAGAAAAATGACTTATTCCACTTATATAATCACCTATATTATTATGTCACTAACCAAATGTGGGAAAGAATATTACATCACCATCTTGAACTACATAACTTTTGCCTTCATGCTTGTATTTCCCAGCATCCTGCACAAAGATGGAAAGGTCAAAATTTCCAGAGAAAGTTTGTATAAATATTATAGAATTTTTATAAAAAAAAATGATTAGTGTGTGTGTACCTGCACTGCATATTCACTCCCCAGGCTTTTTGAGATCTTCAAATTTCATAACCTGGAGTCAACATTCGTTTTAATATAAAAGGGAAAAGTTAAAAGAAAACAAATATTCTGAAAGATGATTATACATTTCTACTACTAAACTTAACACAAATAATTCCCTATTAATCTCAATTTCCCAATATCTAATAATAACTATCTACTAAACTTATTCAAAAATTCATTGCTCCACTAGACTTCTTCCCATCACATCAGGAAAAACATATATGAATAACATCTTATGATTCTGAAAAGGATCACAAAAATATAATATACCTAAGGTATCACTAAATTATAATTTATGCTACTATATCCTACACCAAAAGTCACACAACATTTTATTCAAAGACCCTGAAATTTATTTTGCACCTATAGCATTAGCAATCAAGTGTATGCTAGTTCAGCTCCATAAGAAAAATGGAAGTTCGTTTGTAATCCCACTGGTGCCCGCTCTAGCAACATCCCCAACCAGGTCCTGAAATTCTCCAAGCATTTAGGCCTTCACCTGTCGGCTTTCAGGGCCACGGGAACTCGAAATAACCTGCAAACCAATTGCAAACCTCGACATCAAGAAAAAGTATTCATCAGGAGTCAGGACATATATGCAGACCTGTTGCATGGATGTTCAAAGTGTGTAACTACAGTAAATGTATAGCAGAATATTGAGGCAAATGTTGGAATTAAGTTGTGCACTTTTTTAAAGATAAAATGACAAGAACCAAAAAGTTGAAAACAACCAGAATATATCAGCAATGGCTGACAACTTCTATGTTTCTAATGTGGTTTTCTTATTTTGTTCTTTAATGTTCTTATGTATAATTGTATATTTATTTAGGTTCTGAAACAAGATAAATGGGTTGAGATAGTAGTGAAAATTTCACAAAAGAAACTACAAACTTGCCTTTTCTATAAGAGGTAGAGCATGCTCTTCCCATTTGGTAGCCCACCGTGCAGAGGACCACGAAGTCAAGGTGCCATCCCTCAATAACTTCAAATCACTATTATTATCTGGAAAACCTTTGAAAAGTAACTGCAACCACCATCCAAAACTCAAAAAAACACCAAAAAAGAATAAACTTTTGAAGATGTGCACATTATCATCAATCATTATCATTACCAACTATATACAAATTACTTTTTTTATGAAAAATGATTAACATCAAAATCGATAATCTGGATAACTACAATATATGAAGGCAAAGAAAGAAATTCAACAGCTGACACTGGACACGACATAAAAAGATGTTCCAAATCGCAGCCCTACCATTCCCTCCAGAAATTCATGCTTTTATGGTACATTTCATACTCTCTGTTTCTATGTATTTAAACATTATTTAGGGCTAGCATGAAAGAAACTTATCCTACTAGTGCTAATGAAATATATGGATCTAGAACATTCCTCCGTTGTTGGCAAACCGATTACATTACATGTAGTCCGCTGATACATGATACATGTCCTTTACCACTCATTAACCTCTTTGTCCAACACTACCTCATTCAGCTGACAAAAAAAAACCCTCCAGATTCATGTTTATATACTTTTGTCATGATGTTGAATGTAAATGGGTTTACCTCATTCAGCTGGAAAAAAAAAAGATTCATGTTTATATTTTTTTTTATGATGTTAAATGTAAATGGGAAACAATGAAGCCTTCAGATATTCTCACATTACATGCAACTCTCAAGCAATGGTTCTAAGACAAGGAAAAGCTGCCTGATGCATTTATATTTTATTAATCATTTCTTTGGATCAAGTCTTCATTAGAGACCAAACTAATAAATGTATATATGACAAAGTCATGCTGCTACCATAATAAAGATTTCAAACTAAAATACTTATACTTCTTACCAAGAGTTCTTCTATACTACTAAAGATTTCAAATTTAAATATTTATCCTTCTTACCAAGAGTTCATCTGCGAGTTCTGAAGAGTTTGAAAAGAGAAGCCCATTTGTACCGACTTTTACAAGCTCCTCGATGCTTTTATACGATGAACAATTAGAGTTTCTGTTAAAAAAGAAGAAGCTAACAAAGGATATTACAAATGATGACTAACCAACAAACATTTACCATGAAAATGAAACGGCACAAACAGGCAGCCCACAACCAAACATGTCTACCACCTGAAACAGAAACATGTCAAATGTTATATCTTGACGAAAAAGATCCTAGATCAAATTTCTACAGAAGAAAGATGAACAAAATTATTACCTTCATCGGAAGGTCCAAACCAGATGAGGAAGTATGCAGGCATACACCCAAATCTGCTGACCCTATAACATAATTGGCAATATAAGAATCATATAATCGCTTGAAGAAGTGGATCGCAATGCAGTTTCTGGACAAATAATTATGCAAAGTTACCGAGTAGTAGCGGATAATCTTCAGCTGATAACCACATTGTTCGGAAAGCCACACGTTTCAGCTGTAGCTTTTTTATTTGATTTTCATATTTTTCCCTTTCCGGCCCTTTACCTTTCAAAATAATTATCAATTAGGATCTCAAATCAAACACTGAATTGTATAAAATTTTGAACAAAAACTTGACCACTGCACATATACTTGAAACACGTATACTTGAAAAGTTACCGGTGATTATGAACAGCAATCTTGGGTAGAGGTATTGTTTCCCATTACTAATATGCTTCCAAAGCATTTCCACTTCAATCAAATCATCATCTTTTATAGCTGCTGCAGCATGGCGATCATACAAAATAGCTGCTTCAAGAAGCATGCCAAAATCTTCATCTGAAGTCCTGAAAAAGAGAGAAAAAGTGGGGTTGAAGGATGCATTTAACTGTGAGATGCAAAACCAACAAACTCAATATTTTGGAGCCACCTGGAGCTACCCGAGTTCATATCTCCGAACCCTTTCACATGATAACCCAACTATTTCATTTTTAACATGAAAAAAAAACTCCGAATAAAGTCTATACGTCAACGTAAATGAACCACAAACTTTTCATTCAGTAAACGATATTATAAACAACAAAATCAATCTCTTTGCACAAAAATATCAAACAACAATTTACAAAGGAAAACATGGTCTAAAAAGGTTCTCCTCACCTTGCAGCTTATGACACAATGCAAGGATATCAAAAAACACCTCAGCTATAACTATTTTGTGAAGAAGTTAAGCCTCATTTCTCTATCGAGAGCAAATTTTGACTATTATTTTTTCAGTCGGGAAAAACATATCCATTCGAAATTTGCACCTAACACTCAGGTCCAAAAAAAAAATTGAACAGAAATTCTAATTGTTTGATGTCCACTCATAAGATCATATCATCTCTTCTCCACCAGAAATTTTGTCCCTCTCAAATACCCATTCTCCATAATATATACTATAGTACAACATCAGTCTTTTTTTTGTAAATCCACAGTAGTCAAACAAGCAAAATACTTGCTTCCATTGAAAAATTGTTAGACAGATTTTTGTTCTCAAGCCAATCTCTCAAATAAACTCATGAAAGCCAGAAACATGGTATCAGAGAATCAGGTTAATTTTTCTTAGATTATCTTCATTTAAAATTTAAATTTTTTCTGTAATGTATTATGTTTGATTGCTAATGAGATCAGAGCTTTGAAATTACTTTTCAAAAATTACATATATACCTGTCACATGGATGCAATTCTTTTAAGGTGCAAATGAAGCAAGTAACCAACATTCAGGGTATAACAGGACAATCAAAACTTGGTTACTCATGAAAAATAATTAAGTGTGACTATGATAAATATGCCTCACCAGCTAGTACTGCTGACAACTAGGGCTGGTCTGTTCGGCTTCAGACAAATCTCATGATCAACCTTGGTGCTAAACAGGGTATCCTTTGAATCTGACTCATTTCCTTTGCTTGCACCACTATCATTAAGCCCTTGCATTCCTGCAATTACACAGATGTCATTAGAAACTCCCATCCACCTAGTAAAGAGTTTCTTCCCACTGAACTTAACCCAACATGAAAACTAAATAAAACCAATTATATAGATGTATCAGCTATACCAAGGCTAATGTAATCAACAATGCCGTGTGAATGACCAAGATCTTTCTGCAATCTACAAAACAACTGTAAATGATTGAACAGTCATGTGTAAGAGATTCTAGGGGAAAAAGGGGGGAAATGTGAGAAATAAAGGTAAAGAAAGCCTTTTGACCTCATGCTTCTCCTCTAGTGTAGTGGGGTGGAAAAATTCAGGAGGTTGATCATACAAAACAGTTGCTCTAAAAAAATAGAGAAAAAAAAGTGTATCATAAATGAGGATTGAGAAAAGAACAAAATATGTACACTGCCCAAACATTTGAACTCCTAATAATCAAACATACTTGATGCCCCAATTCTGATCAAGCTCATGTTTCATTGCCTTGGTCACACACAAAGCACCATCAGCCATCCTCCCAAAGAAAAATTCAAACCTAAAAACTCATAATAAAGAAAAATTCAAAACATTTATTTACTGGCCAATGGCCATTAATAGTAAGCATGTTGAGTGGAAAATTGTACCAATGGTAGATCTTCACAACTGGATGACTTCTCCCATGAGACAACCCAAGTAGTGTATACCCAAAATTGTGCCAATCAATGACAAACTTGGACGACCTAAACCAGCTCGCTAGTTTGACAGCAGCTAAAGTTGGAACAGAAGGTGGATTCTACAGATGCAAATAATAACTTAATTCAAAATCTACACGAATAAAGTGAAGTAATGATAGTAGATTTGAATGCTAAATTGCTAATGATCCTCATGCATTCCAAAACAGTCTCACTTAATGGGTGACCATATATATCACTCAATATGATGCACACCAATGAGAAGGTCAAATAAATATAATGATGAGGTGAACCGAGCAGAATAAATTGAAAATTTTGATAATTAGTGCAATTGCATTTATATTCCCTCTGAAGGGTGTCTTTACAGGGAGTTTAAAATGTACCTACCTTTATAACCAAACTTATTCTCCTTTACCCCCAAATCCCTCCAATACCACCCCCTCCCCCAAAAAATTAAATAAATAATAAATTAATTAAATAAGATTAAATACATGCAAGAGAAAAATCAAATGAAAATTTATACTAATGTATATAGTGAAGTGATGATGATTCAAATGTTAAAGGTCTCACCCATTTTAAAACAGTCGCACTGAATGAATGACAATATGTAATTTCATAGAACTTGGACAATTGATGAAACTCCTTGATATTCTCTCTGACACGGGTGCATTAAAAGAGAGTTAAAAATGTGCACAGATACAGATTTTCTCATCTCTTTCCCCTCACCACCACCTCCAAAACCCAACTACCCCCCCCCCCCCCCCTCCTCCCCACACACACACCCCCTCAAAAAAAAAATTCCAATGAGAGAGAGATGGGGCCATTAATATTTTTGTAGCATATAAAAGAAAAGATCCCAGTCAAAGAAGAATATGAGAATGATTTAAAAAAAAACACTAAAATTTGCAATCCAACTCTATTGATTATTGTAATGTACCAGTACCACTATCATCATCCAACCACAACAATACAATCATGGCAACTTTTTTCCCCTATCCTTGACACCAGAAACCTGATCAGACAGTTCTTGATCTCAATTTGCCTCATTCTCCTCTCACATACATCACATGGGCTTCCTTGTTTAGCTTAAAGGGAAGATGTGTACAATTTTTTTCAAGATTTTAATCTACATAACTGCTATAAATTATCTGCAATGTAACGAGAAGAAGAGCACATTAAGCATGAAGATGAATATATACCGAAAATGTTTCTCACTTGCACAATAAAGATGTCAGGTCGAGGTATCTTAACACAAAGAAACCAGATCAGCTGAAAAAACTGAATCAAAGTCTTGAGCACAAGTACCAACATGCTGGATATGTTTGATAACCTTCGGAGATGTATAGTCCTCTACAAATATAGGTAGGAAAAATAAATCATTTACTGTGAGTAATAAGACTCGTATAAATGGTTCCACAACGATAATGCATGTTCAATACCATTTTATATAGATGAATCGACTGATTCTCTATAACAGCCATATGGGGATCTGTTCCTACACATTGGACATGAAAAAAAAAACAGTTTTAATGATCAAAAAAGTTAAAGAGAAGCCAAGTAAAAATTGTATGTAACAACAGAAGAAAAACAGACTTCAGTGAGCACAGTACTTAAATTTTGATTTACACCAACAAAATGGATAGATATGTCAATAGATATTTCCTCTATAAAATAAATAGACAGTACTTTACAAGTAATGTCCCCAATTTATATAAAGAAGCAAGAAACTACACATACATATGCAAGGAAGAGCCAAAAAAAGGTATAGGACATGAAGAATGCCCTAACCTCAAACTCCCACACACAGAGCTAAGGTGTCCCTCATCAATATCGGAAACCCTCTCTAGGAATACTTTCAGCTTTTCTGAAATAAGTAGCACAAGTATTCAAGAAATATAGCAAAAGGCCTTGTTTGTTCTCCACATAGTACTCTTTCCTATTGAAAGCTTCCACAATGCCCACTGATACTAGTAATGAGTTCAGTATTAAAGTCTTTCTAATTCTCCAAATACACCTTAAACCAGATAAACGAGGGATAAGAATTATCTAAATAAAATATACAAGCAGTTTTTGCATCAAGCTATCAAAGAACATACCTCCATTAGCAATAATGTCCACTTCCATATGTGCCTGCAAGGAGCCAACAAGTTTTTCATTATGAATTAACACCAGGAATCACAAGGAAGCACACACTTTTGTAGGGCTCTTGCTTACTCAAAAAAATCAAACAAAGGAACTCGGAGGGAATTAAAAAACTTAAAAAGGCATGTCAAAAGAAAAAACAGTCACCTGATTGGCAAGGGAGAGGGCGTGATATTGCATCCGAGGGCTACGGCCGATGTCTCCCAATACCACTACAGCCGCCCTCCCTTTATTCTTTATCTTCATAACTCTATATGTATTTCCCTCCTAATTTGCAACCAGAAGATTATTAGAATAGTGTTTTTAGTTTCAAGAAACGCATAAAGTTTCATCTAAACAGCAAATCACATCAAATTGATCAATGATAACTAATAAATTAATAATCATTCAAGTAGTTCTAATCTAGCAAACTATGTAAATATCATCAGCAAATCAAACATCAATCATATTATGTTTCTCAACTTATATATCTGACTTTTATTATATATAAAAAAAAAATTGGTAGTAACTTATATATCTGAATGACATTCGACTCCACTGAAAATATCAATAGCTCATTAAACCCTATTTGTACTACCCATTGTCTTTGACAGGATGAAAAAGAAAACCTTCCTTTCAAAGAATCATGAAAGATGTCAAAATTTCACCTGGATTTCAGGGAAATATAAGTAAACTTGGCATCATAATTAATTAGCAACACAAAACAGTACTTTCAGAAGCAAAATAAATAAACACATGCTAACATAATAGGAATTAGCTGACCCAACAAAATTTCTAAGAGTTGTTTGCAACGATTAAGGCCATAGGATTCTAATGTTGCAACTATAAAAAAATCCATGTTTTTAGTAGGATGAATGAAGCTATGATTTGCCAACAATTACGTAGTTTCTGGGATTCTAATGTTCAACAAACACTTCATTTGGACTTCAGAAAACAAAAACACTTATCCGGCTGTCAAAAAGCAACGGTGGTCAACTAGCAGGAGAGGAAGGAAATTGATAGCAAAAGAATCCGCTTTGTCAAAGTTTCAGAGGATATGGATATTCAAATAGACAAATCGAGTTTCAAAGGATCTGATGTTCAAAGAGGCAAGAAAAATTGTTTTTTTTTTAACAAAAAAAAAAGGTTTTGGAGACTCCTTTTAAAAGAAACCCCATATAAAAGGGGACGAGGGATCTCCTTACAAGAGAAGGGAGAAGAAGAAGAAGAAGAGGGAGAATTAAAAAAGGGGGATGAAAATTTCTTTTTATTGAAATCACATTATACCTACATCACCTTCATTTATCTATCAAGTAGAAACTTTCTATTTTTCTTTCCATTATTGCATGTCATGTGCCTATATAACTCATGAATTCATTCAATAAGTTTAATAAAATCAACTCTTTCTATAAATTTTTATTTTCATAAAAGACTAAAGTGCAATTGTCCATTATCTCCACCAACTGTAATGGTTATACTGGTGTGAGGTTTTGAGTATCATTGTCCATCAATTTCCCCAACTCTGATAGTTGCATCGGTGGACGTGAGTCAATTGGCCTTCACCCAAGGAAGGTCTCTTCTTGATGGTTCCTTCATTGTCTTAGAGAGTGTGGTAGGGACCCCATAAAGGCAAGAGCAAAGAAGGCTTCTGATTCCGTCCAGTGGGATTTTCTTTGAAAGTTGTTGAAAGACTATGGTTTCCTGTAAAGGTGGATCTAGTGATTAAAAGAATGCATTGGTATCATTTGCCTTGACATGTGAGAATTCGAGTTTCATTGTTGCGGGGTTGTCTCACCAGGGAAGGGTCATTCTCTATGCTCATCTCATGTTTGTACGGAGAATGCTCGTATCTTTGTTCGAGTGCATCCCTTTCGTAAGAAAAGAACTTATAGTTTACCAATGCTCACCAAACCTTCTTTTTTTTTTTGAGGATTCACAAAAAACGGGGCTTACGAGTTATGACAAAACCTATTCTTCCCTGACCCTTATTCATGAAACAAATGAATGCATGAGGATTAAGCTTATTTTTCCCTTATCCAACAGGGGAGAATTAGAATTATAAAATGAGACTTTTTTTTTGGAAAATGTTACATTCGGTCATTTTTACAGTCCAAAAGGTAGGTCCACACATGTTTTCATTTTTTTGAAAAATAGTAAACATCAACTGATGATGTATATGCTTTGAGTGTACATCGCTTCATATTGAGTTGAATAAACCTATTTTTAGTAAGTGTAATAAAAAAAAACAAGATATATATATCATATGCTTCACTGGATTTTACATAAGCACTGCATTTTGGACTATAAAAATAGACCGAGTGTAACACATGTGTAAGGTAGCCCATGAATTTCCATGTGTGCACATATAATAGAAAAAAGAAAGAACCCTAGAAAATTTGTGACGAATGAATGAATGATCGCCCTTGTCACCAACAGACAACTCCCAAATCTTTTATGTATTGTTTTTCCGAATAAAAGGTATCCCTAAATGCAACTCACACCCATACAAAATCAAACTTTTATTCAAACTTTTGCCAAAATCAAGGGAGACTCGAACCTTTACCCCAAATTTTCAAAGGAAACACAAAATGGTAGTTGCAGACACACCATATCAAATGAAGCTTTTACTCAAATTTTTAGTGAAATTTGGGTATAAGTTTGAGTAAGGGCTGGAGATAGCCTAAATCCTCACTTAATCGACAAGGCCACCACCGTATCATCCAAACAACACTCCCCCCTCCCCCGATTACACCAACCATGGCGCGCGGCACAAACTCAACACATAAAAACAGAGAGAGAGAGAGAGAGAACCTAAACAACTCCGACGAACACTGAAGGGTCTCCCTTAGCCTCCCTCGACGTCGACAGAAGGTTCCGTCGGAGATCGAGACCACCAGCACCACCACCGGTGCCGCAAGAACCGCCGACCAAAAATTTCTCCTCGAGCCGCTTGATTTTTTTTATATTTTTAATTTTTTAGGTTTTGACTGTGTTTGGGCATTCGGTGGATTAAGCGTCGTGATTCAAAAATAAATAAATAAAAGGGCGCCGATATCCGCACCCGAGTTACAACAAACCCACCCCTTTTTAAATGAATAAATAAAAAATTATGTAGGGCGGCATTCCCTCTAGCAAGGTTCCGGCGAGTGTACCAACTCAGGTCAGCATTCCCTCTGGTGACAATGTTGAAGTGTGATTATTCGAAGGCCCAGCGAACTAAAATAAGAGAGAATAAATTCATATTTTTACAAGTTTCTAATCAAATAGACAAATTTCACATTTAAACACATATAACAGACAACCATAACAACATTTAAAACACATCAAAATATGACGTTTGCATTCCATAACTAATCATTCACGTGACTACACAATAAAATACATGTTCAAATTCTGCAACCATTCATGTGACTATATTGATTTTTTCATATATAAAAATAAATAATATATCCAATAAAAACAATTACTCATTTTTTCAAAAAATAAAAATAAACATAAAAATAATTTGAACATGTATTTTGTAGTGTAGCCATATGAATGATTCGTTATGGAATGCTAACATCATAATTTGATGTGTTATAAATGATAACATCATATTTTGATGTGTTTTAAATGCTGCTATGACTGTCTATTATATGTGTTTAAATGTAAAATTTGTCTATTTGGTTTGAAACATGTAAAAATGTAAATTTATTCTCTTACTTTAACTCGCTAGGCCTTCGGGCGACCACACGTCAACACTGTCGCTAGAGGGAATGCCGACCTCGGGGTGGGTTTCCGTTTACTGTTACAGTACATAATTTTTTTTTTTAAAAAAAAGGGTGGGTTTCTTGGGGTGCTGATATCGGCGCCCATAAATAAAACTATGTTACACCATCTCAAATCATATATTCTTATGCTTAAATGTGTATTTAAATTTGAATAAAAGTCATTTAAAAATCTTTACAATTATTTACTCATACTTATATAAAATTAGGGTTTTATTCAAATTTAATGTTCTACAGGAAATAATTGGCAGAAGATGATAATTTAATAAAAGAATTGAGTAAAACATAAAGTGATTGTTGGTACATTGTTAACCAATCTGAGTACACTGTTATGTATTACCTGTACATTGTTAAATCAATCTGGGTACATTATTATGTACTACTTGTATACAGTTTAAGCATCATCAGATCAACATGCACTCAACAAACAATAAACATTCAAGATAATCTGAACTAATACAATTAGATATAGGGCAGGGATACACCCACCTCCCATTTTATTAGGGGCACCACCTTCATAAGTCCACCACCTCCCTTTTTAAAAAAAAACCAAGCCCACCATTTTATAAAAACCTTTTCTTTGATACACCAATTTCACCACCCTTCACACATTGTAACACCATTCTCTTTCTTCTCTCTGCTACTTCTCTCATTCTCCCCTCCTGTTCACTCCCACCGTGAGGATGCCGACGACAAGCCGCCGTGAAATCATCTCCCTCACCCCCGTGAGGTTCTCATTGTGCCACTCTTGACGTCGTAAACTCCTCTCTCTTAAATAGGTTAAAATATCTATTTTTTAAACATATTTTTTAATCAATTATTAATGGTGATTTCATGATTATTATTATTCATCTTGGAGGTAAATTAGGGCTTTGATAGGAAAAGTTAAGGCTTTGATAGAGAAAGCTATGATTTTTTGATATAGGCTAGGTTTTATTTATTTTTATTTTTTTCAGAATGAAGTGGGTTGGTTGAATTTCAATAAATTATTCAAACTAGGGTTGTGAATGAATTTTGGTTTAATTTTCATTAATTGTATGTTGGTGGTATTGGTTGGAGAGAAAAAAAATCCCCTTAGAGAAGATTATTGTTGGCATGTTGAACATATTCATGAGATGAAATAGTATACTGACAGATATGAAATTATACAATGGTTCAATACAATTGTTGAACTACATTTAAACAATAATGTAATTTTAATTTATTCATGCTCCAATCAATCTAGTAAAGATAATCTAGAGAAAACTATGTTTTTATAGAGAAATGAAGTGTGTTGGATGGATTTGAATGGTTTAGGATTGAAAGGTTGGGTGTGAATGCATTTTAGTGACTCGTTGAATTAAATGAGTTATGTGGTTTGAACTTGAATTATATGTATGGAAACAGATGTTTGAATGAATCTGTTTAGGTTTTAACAAAATTTTTGATTGAAAAATTTAAAAATACTTGTTTATTGTGTAGGTACCACGTGCCGCTCGCCACTTTTACCCAATCATTGAACAGGGGACAACTTGGAAGTTGTGCAAAGTTTGAAAGAAACAGAGATTTTAAAAATGAATACAATCTTAGGAAATCTCAAGATATTCTATATCATTATGAAGAGGAGGTTTTTACTCTCCCTAAATATATACACTTTTTCAATTTTGAATATGTTAGTTAGTTTGTTTGTTTTTATGATATTAGAATTTCATGTAATTTTGTATATGTTTTTGCACATGTTAGACTTAGTCTTCTTTTATTAAATTGTCAACTTTATTGTATTTGCTTGCTTAGATAAATAAAATTTAATGTAATTTTGAATATATTTTTAAACAGGAGCGTTCCGTGTTGAGATGTCGACAGCCTGTTACCCAATTGGATAGTTGGATTTTGGATGACGAGTCCATTGAATTCATGAATCGAATAAGGGGGAGTGGTCTCCTACCATTGGTTCAATGGAGCTTCAAAACAATAAATTGTCATCTAATTTCTGCAATGGTTGAGAGGTGGCACCCAGAAACAAACACATTCCATCTACCATTCGGGGAAATGGGCATCTCCTTGGACGATGTAGATCAGATCGTAGGTATTCCAGTAATGGGTCGTGCAGTGTCCAAGCCAGTCATTATAAAGACAGAAGAAGTTGTGAAATTAGTTCAAAGCACTTCACAGAGCTTGATCTTACTATATGGAGCTTATAGATTCAACAAATCATTTTGTTTTTTCATCGATTTGTTGAAATGGATGTTTATTTAAGTAACAACAATGAACAAATCAGTTGTGTATTATATGGTTTTTGTAGGATGACTTGCTCAAAGTGAACAACTATCTTAGATTAAACAGTGTAGATGTTTATTTGAATGGTGTTATTGATAGTTTTGAATGCAAGTATCTTATAAAAAATAGTGGAAATGTTTATTTGAATGGTGGTATTGATGGTTTTGGATGCAAGTATCTTACTTTAAACAGTGGAAATGTTTATTTGAATGGTGGTATTGATGGTTTCCATTGCAAGTATATCATTGATTTTTCTGTTTTCATCGACTTGAGTATTGTCTAGGAAGTTTAAAAAGTTAGACACTGAATATGTCTAACCCACTCCAGAACCTCTGGATTATTTTTCTGTTTCCATAGACATAATCATTGTCTAGGAGATTTGCTAAATTAGACACTAAATATGTCTAGTAAAGTTGAAAACTTAGACACTAAATATGTCTAACCAATTCCAGAACCTATAGAATATTTTTCTGTTTCCTTAGACAAAATCATTGTCTATGATATTTGTATCATTAGACACGGAATATGTCTAACACATTCCAGAACCTATGGATTATTTTTCTGTTTCCATAGACATACTAATTGTCTAGTAAAGTTGTACATTTAGACACTTTATATGTCTAACCCATTCCAGAACCTATGGATTATTTTTCAGTTTTCATAGACAGACGCATTGTCTACAAAACTTGCAAACGTAGACCCTAAATATGTCTATCCAATTCCAGAACCTATGGGTAGTGGGCTTGTCCAAGCCAAATTGTTAGGGTGGTGACAAATAGAAGGTGGTGCTCTTAATCATTATTTTTTAGAAGTGTTTGGATGGTTTTAGTTAGTTGAGGAGGTGGTGCCTAAAGTATTTCAGGTAGTGGCAATATCCTTGCCCTTAGATATATTCGTACATCAAAAAAGACAATGTAATTTATACAAATAATTATTTTTCGAATAGGATCAATGGTTTCATTCTTCAACCGCAACTAAATTTCTACATGTCTTCCTGTTGTGTCTAAGGCTCTTGTATCTCGAACAACGATACAAGGACACTGCATTTGGATCTACTTGTGACTCAATTCTACTTTTCTTCTCTCTCCCTGGATTAATCTTTGTTAATGGAGATTTGATGCATATGGCTTTCCCATGAGAAACTCTGCTACAAGATGTAGGTGCTGATGCAACTAGATTTGATTGGATAGTGTTGAACATCCTACAATTCATTCTCATCGCGATATTAGATAAGATATAATAAAACATATAAAGAATTGTAATGCACTATTAAAAACATTGTTGTGTTCATTGTTAATCATATTATGTACATTGTTAATAATTATGGATATATTATTAATGTTAGTTGAACATGACAAGGAGCATAACATTTTACCTCATGCCTACTTCTTCAGACGTTTCTCCGGCATTTACGATAATATTCATTCTCCAGCATTTACGATAATATTCATCCGAATAATCTTGGCCCAAACATCTTGTGAAAGTCATACATCATCTCTACATCAATATTGTTCATAAGAGTCACTTTGAGGTCCATTTCATTGGGGATGTCATACCTCACACATCGATCCTCCATCTTTTACACATCACACTTACAATATCACGATATGTTGTAGTTCTATAAATATCAATTACATATCTATCTCCCTTATAGATACAAACTGCCATTAAAAAATCCATGGATAAACTCTTATCTGCAAAAATGAATAGTGTGTTCAGTCTACATACTCTATTAAATGCATTACATACATTATTAGCACTACATACACTATCTACATGAAACAACGCACATGTATGCTATGTACATGTGTTGATTCAAGGTGCATTTATTTATTGTAATCATTAAGCACAATACGTGCTGTGTACATGGTTAAAATTTTGGACTGTATTAGAATTCACTAGTAAAACATTGTTAACTGATCTATGTACACTGCTAAAATTTCAGCTTTCATCAATCATATTAACATTTACAAAATGTATAGCATAACACATTTATAATAATATAATAACCTTCTATAAAAAGATTGACTACAAAAGGTTGAAACGGAATCATAGATTCAATGAGAGAATATCTGACCACAATCAACACTTAAGGGTGGCCAATCTGAAAGAGCCAAGAGAGGCGGAGTCCAAGTGACAAGAGAGTTGAGTGACGAGAGAGAAGCCAACTCCAAGTAACAAGAGAGGGAGGACCGAGGCTGCAATGGCGAAGTAGAGGTTGAGGGATGAGAGAGATGGTGCCCCAAGTTGATGGGAGAAACCGTGTGACAAGAGCGGCTACCCCCAAATGCCGGGATAGCAATATCATTCATTGTTAGGGGAGGGAGACGGTGTGAAAACTAGAGATTTAAGACGTTAAAGAAGGTATTTGGGAAAGAAAAAGAGAGAGTGGAAGGATATTCTAACCAGGTAGTTAGAAATATTAGGATATTGCAATATGACCTAAAAATATTTTCAAACAGATGAATGACCTAAAGAAAATAAGAGGGTAACAAAAGAGACCCTTAACTAATTTCCCCTAAAAATAAACTACTTTCATATGGGATTCAAAGCAATCTATTACAATAATTGATTCAATATATATGAAAATTACTTAAAACTGATACACTGCATGAAACACTGGCTATATGAATTTCTTCCAAGTGAAACAATGAAAACATAGCAGCAACAAACATGGAAAAATCATTTTTTTAACGAAGTTTAAATCAAGTTCTCGTGTTGCACCCTCAAAATTCATTTTGAAAATGAAAAATCATAAATTGGAAGGAGAGATCACTTCTTCCCACCACCTGAGACGTTGAACTTGAAGAATATGATATCCCCATCTTGAACTACATAAGTCTTGCCTTCCTGCTTGTATTTCCCAGCAGCCTGCACAATAAAATAAGCATTATAAATGTTTTTCTTATGACTAGATTATTTGGACATTTATTTTTATTTTTATTTTTTAAAAGAAAAATATCAGTGTCATGGTGTACCTTTACTGCTGATTCACTCCCCAGTTCTTTGAGATCTTCAAATTTCATAACCTGGAGACCATATTCATTTTAGTATAAATAGGAAAAGTTGGAAGATAAAAGCAAAACATTCCGAAACAGTCTAGAAATGGCCCTCTAACTATACACTCCATTAGTGGAGTATATACTGTTCTAGTGTAATATATACTCCACTAGTGCAATGTATGTTTGATTAAAATTGTTTTCAATTTTTTAAAATAAATGAAACGGAACTGGTTTATCTAGGTATTTACTTCACTTTTCATAATAGTATGTACTTCATTATACTTTTAAGAAAAATCTAAAAAACAGATAGAAACTACATACGAAGATACAAACGGGGCTGCACATATCATTTTCCTTCCACAAGATGCTTATACACTATTGCTTCTAAACTTAGACCGTCACATGTGGGTGTGGCCCATTGAGGGGGTGATGGGCTGGACTATAGCTTAAGATCTTAGTAGGCCCATGTGGAATGATGTGGAAGTGTGCACCATGGTTTAGTCACACACACAAAACAGAAGAAGATAATTTGTGTTTTACATATGAGCACAACTATTACACACCAAGAGGAGTTTTAAAGTTGTGACCCTGTTGAACAAAATCTGTGTGTATAAACCTGGAAATTATGTAAACCAACAGGGATAAAACTCTTGACACAGTTGTGATGTGGAAGGTCCCCTAAAAGCAGCCAACTTTTCTTCAATGATGTTCACTTCTACTATTTTTATGGATACAAATATGGTACTTTGAAAAACTTGAACCTTGAGGACAAGATTCTTTGAAAGAAAATGGAATAATATGTGCATCTATTTAACAATAAAGGATAGATGAAGCCTTCATTTTCTACAAACAACTTGAACATCATTCATAACCCAGGGACCACGGGGGAAAAAAAACCGACAATGAAAAGGAAGCATCCACTGACTCAATATTGTGTGTCAATTCATTAGCAATTTTATTCCCAAGGTTCTTAGTTAGAAGTAACATGCTTCATGTGTCCTTGAGATTTAAGGTAATTTATATATTGAATATACCTACAGGTGAAATTTCACACAACTTGAAAAATCAAAAGGAAATATATAATGTCATCAATCATCATAAGGAATTATTTCCTGATCCATGATGAATAATCTCAACTAATGATCATCCCGTGAGTTCATGCTTAGAACATGTGAAACTATTCAGAGAGTTCTTTAAAACGATCCCTCTTGCATATTAACGGCTAAGCACTAAAAAGAGGTAAGAATCTTAAGATAAATATAGTATCTGCTCAACAGAAGAATGCATCCCATGGGATCAAATAAAATGAGCAGAAAATTTACCTCAGCACATATAAAACCTTTCTCAAAGTCAGTATGGATAGCACCAGCGGCTTGAGGTGCTTTTGTTTGACGTCTTATCTGCCAGCATTTAACCTGCAAAAGAAAATGGTTTGGCATGGCAACCAGCACTTCAGATGAACAAATTAAAATGAGGGAGTATGATTACAGTCCTAACAACTGCACAAGCATTAAATCGTAATGCACCATCATTGAGAGATTACACATCTCAATAATAATCAAACAAAGAAAGCACTGTACTGATAAAGAAAAAAAAAGAGCTCATGTACTGATTGTAGTAAATGGAACAAATAGTGTCCAAAATCCAAATGACATCAAAAAAATTGGATGTCTATTCCAGAAGAACCAGTACAACATGAATACTAGGCACAACACAAACTCAATTATTTTCTTTAAAGGAGGTGGTATAGTTAGTAAACTGCAAACTTGTTAAGAAAGTATGCATTGTGTAAAGTATAGGTCACAGATCAGCTCTAAGCTGGATAGGATCAGTACTGCTTTTTAAGGAGCTTTTGTTTGAGTCTATAGTTCAACCCACCAGGAACAGCGTCCTCAAACCTGGTTTTTATTGGCGATCAGCATTCTGAAACTTGTACTTATTGGTGGGTCAGTTTTAAATGACCTGAGCCACTCAACTGAACACATTAAACATGATTAAAAAAATTGTGATTTTGTTATAGCAAATCTGAACAGTTTATGTATCTCTTATTATATTAAAATCACATATATTAACCCTTCTTTGGGCTTTCTATATTATATTCATTAATATGAGGGCAAAGGCTTACAATTTCCAACCAAAAAACACACACATATTAAATGTATCTGACAAGTTATTCCAGTGTTCTGCAAAACAATGCTGATTTTTCAAAGATCATATGGTTGGTGGACAGAAATTTCACTAAATTAGTAAAAGGACATTTAATATAGCAATAAGGTAACACAATATAGGAAAGTTACTTAAGCTTGCTTTGCATGGTTTGTCTTTCTTTTGTTGGTAGATAATTTATCTTAAGCTTGCTTTGTGTGGTTTATGTTATTATAAGAAAGCTCATCTTTTGTTGATAGATCATTTATCTTAAACTTGATATGCATGGATTATGTTATTATAAGAAAGTTTATTTATTTTTATTTTTTTGAGGAAATGTGGCAATGCACAGTTTTATTAAAAACAGGTGAAACTCCTACAAGGAGTGTTACTTAAGTGCCTAACCTCCAAAAACAGATGGTAACTCCTCACGTCACAGGGTCACGATCGCAAGAAGAGATCATAATCCTCACGATATAAAAATGGATTATAAATATCTCCTCCCCCTCACATCCATAAGAGCACCGTGTGCCGGTTGCTAAGAGCAATAATTATGCTGCTACTCATTGCCAGATAGGCCAGCATATGGCGATTGATATCAAGGAAGATTTCATCTCCTTTAACTTCCTGCAGAACTCCTGAGCGCACTCCCAACAAATCCCACATGGACGTAATCATAAAGAGCTCTCATGTTGAATCCCAATTTGGACCACTTCATCCAAATTGAGTTGGCCAAACATCTAAACAGGAGATAGTATTTTCAGAGTGGAGACAAACACATTGGTATTTTGAAGCCACATGCTAATATTTTCAAGTTTTCCTTGGTGCAAATTCTCATATTCTCTTATATAACACTAACCAGTAACCACATTAAGGCTTTTGATGGTGGAACCCATCCTTTCTAAACGGAGCTGCAGTAGGCTATGTAAGACCTGTGTCAAGATGAATTTGAAGAAGGAAATAACGAGCAGAAGAAATATAATAGTTAACTTATCCCATCCCAGATATCTTGAACCTGGCTCTGCCATCCTGGGACCAAGTCACACTTCTTGTTGTTCCCATAATAAGAATGTGAACTGTTCTGTGCAATGCAAAATCTTTACCACCACTTACCCATTAATACTACGTTGGCTTCTGCAAGCTTTAGAATTTCCAAACCTCACACCTCCTGCGGAACAAGAACTCTTTTCTAATAAAACGAGATCAATGCCTCTTCCATTGTGGCTGTTTACCGTCCAGAGGAACTGTTTGCAGAGAGATTCTAAATGCCTTGAAATAGAGCCATCTGAGGCAAAGTTTATGCTCAACTGATTACTACAATCTTCATTAGGAATAAGCTTACAAGAGTTTACAAGTGCAAGAAATGGTCTGGATGAAACAAATACATGTCAAAGTAATATATGCTTAGCACATATACTTTTCGTCTTACTCACTAGCAAGTACATAACTATTCCCAAATCCTAGTCATTGAAATTTGGAAGGATAGTTCAAATGTTTGTGAAGTCAAACAAAAGAAGCATTCCCTCTCCTCTACATGTAAGTGATGAACAAATAAAGAATGGTTGCACGAGAATCCACATGCACAAAGTTCTAGCAAACTTAAATATACTTTAAAAGAAAAATTAACGCTGTAAGGCTATGCCTTGCATGTATTACCTCATCTGGGCCAGCAGTGAAAAAGTATATAAGATTAATTGCAGAAAATCCAGTCTTTACGATCTTTGTTAGAGCACTGAAGCAAGATGGAACGAAATCAATTATCAGTTATCATCCACAACAAAGATGTTACAATGCCATCATGAAAACCATACATAATAAATTTATATACCATTTGTTAAATCTTAAAATTTATTATTCAATGAGAAAATTCTACACCAAATGTATAAGGTTTCAGCAAGCTAAAAGAAGATTGTTGACTAACTGCCTAAACTCTTCCACTGATTAAACTACACGATAAACTTTGTCAACAAAAAAAAAGCACACAATGAAGCTATAATTTTAATGGTATTAAACGAAGTTTTGTCATGATTTTGATAAAAATAAATTTAAAGGTGTTAAACTCTTCATTTACATGATTAGAGGCACATGGTTATAAATTCAAACAAGAAATAGAGATAAACACCCAGCTTCATGTACCGATGATGCACATTACCTAGTGTCATAACTGTGTCAGACTCAAAATATCATATTTTTTGTTCCTATCAATGGGACACTTTTCAACATTCCATATATGTGTCTGAAACAAACATTTGTGCTTCTGGCATTGTCATCTAGCCTACCATACCTATATGTACAAGTTGATGCAAATGGATAATCACAAGCAGATGATGACACCCCCCCCCCCCCCCCCTCCTTTGATGTTTAGTTATGTTGAAGGGTAATTCAGGAATAATATCTGTTAAATGTATTATGATAGTTAATTCTTTGTTTATTGGTAGTTTTGTAATAAGCTCATCGTGGGGTGTGGTGGGCTTTAGGGTATTCATAGTTTTACAAGTCCAATGAAACAAAACAGAAAAGAAACAGAAACCAGGGCCTAAACAGCGGCCTAGTACATAAACAGCCTCAATATCACTCTGTGATCACCAATCTCCCATGACTCAGTCCAAGCTTAGTATTTGAAATATAGAAAGTACAGACATCTCCAACCAATTAAGTTTACCATCCACATCAATACATCATGCATCCAATTCTTTAAAAATCAGAATGAGGCATTGAATAACGGTTGGCTTACGTTTGCAACTTTTTTTTGAAAAAAATGGTATGTGTCCTACCTCATATGTTTCAAAGAGAATGCCCAAATACAAACAACAATATAATGAAAATAAAGAAGAAGAAAAACCAGGGCCAAGGAAACAGTAGGCTTACCTTTGCAACTTGTTCTCCTCGCAATACTTGGCAGCTTCATCCTCAGGCATATCCGCAAGATTCTTCTCCAAGACACAGCTAAAAGGTATAATAGGTTCACCTCCATGCTCTTGAACCCTGAAATTAGATCAACTCACAATTAGAAGATAAAAAGGATAATTATCATGATGAGAGCAAATATTGCAAAATCCGAGTCCCTCTGCAATGCAAATCTATAAATTAATAATGTTTTTGACCATCCCACACCGAGTAAGAAAGAAGGCACCAATCAGTCACCATGTTCTCATAAGCTTATACAATGGAATAAGGAATTTTAAAAAATACAGTATATCTGCAGCATGATGGAGTCCAACAAAAAGCAAGCTCACTACAAGTGAGCGTGTGTACCATGCATGGATCTTGGGAAGAAACTTGTTCTTTTTTCTTTGATAATCTTTCTCGTTCATGTTCACCTGTAAAACAGATTTGATGAGGATCAGGAATCTAGCATATAATTTTCATACAAAGATAATTCGATAATGCAGGATTGATGCAGGTGCTATGATTAAACCACACTGGTCTTTGATGAAAGAACCTTGCCAATTGCAGGTGCTATGTTTAAACAATAACTATCCAGCACTTTAGTCAGTCAGAAAAATTATCCAGCTAATAAGTCAGTCAAATTTATCCAGAGTTTTAGACCATCACTCGGAAAATTTTAGAGAAATTCTCAGATATGGACATCAGGTTAAAAGCCCCACTGAGACTTTTTCAAGGTGCCATGTGTCCCCATCCAACATTATTGGTCCATGATCATATTAATGAGAATTGAGAGCTGCATAAAAAAAAATAAGAGAAAAAATAATGAACTCCTCAATCCTAAAGAATCTAAAACCTAAGTTTTTGAGGAAAAGCGTAGGAAAGTTGAAAACTATAAATTCTTTTAATTTTTTCTTTCTTTCTTTTTGATAGGTAAGCGGTGGGACTTGAACCCAAGATCTCATGGTTGCAAATTTTATTGTCAACCATTGAGCTATGGGTCCAAACCTGAAATCTTTAACTTAGAAAAAGAATTAATATGTCCCGAGGCCTTTGGCCTAGTGGTGGACACCACCCCATTTGGGGTGACTATCCAAGGTTTGATCCTTGCTCTCATCAAGGTGAAAAAGAATGCCAGTACTGCCCTTCTGGGCTGGTTTCAGTGGGTCTGGCCCACGGTTTGTCTGAAAAAGATTCATGTTGGATCTCGTTGTGTGTTGAGTCTGTTGCGTCACCCTGTTGGGGCCTCTGTACTACCAAATAATGATAATAATAATAATATGTTCAAGATTCAATAAGATAAGACTTAGGAAGTACTCACAGATCAACTCAAACTACGCAATACATGAATCAGATTAGAAGGATAGGAGAAGAGAATACCAAATATACTACAGGTTTGGCTGTAAGCAATTGAAAAGTATTCAAGATCTCAATATCCGCAGCTTTCCAGTCTCCAAGACGTACATCTTTTCCATCCTGAACCCATGCTTTGACCTGCAGTAAGAGATTAAGAAAATTTTGTTTAGCTTTTGTTAAGATCTACATCAAGAAACAAGAACAAAAAATGGTTGGACCCAGAAAAAATCCAACATGACCAAAAAACGAAACCACCAAAATCCAAACCACATTTGCACTTGTGCGGTTCGAAAACGGAGACCAGTGACAAAGTATGGCATTTCCCACATAACTGACAACTAAATTATTACAAGTTTTTTCACAATAAATTTAAGATGAGAATAATCTTCACCACCTCATATTTAAACCATTCCACATACATAATGGGCCCCACTGTCTTGGCTCTATGAAGGCTTTAAGAAATCCTTGGTCAGGTGTTTATGTGGTTCTATGGTTCCAAGAAACCTGCTCATCTAGTTTACCTTGGATTTTTTTTTATGTTGGTAGTGGAAGATATATGCACTTGTCTCTTCCTTCCTGCATCTGGATTTTCCTATTGTTTATACAGTAAATAATATCTCACTATTTTAACAAAGAAAAAATAAACTGATCTCTGACCTAAAAAATCATTATGCAAAAAAATTATTTATAAACCATAGTGTGGACCATAGATAACTTGCACAAAAACGTATATTAATCCCAATC
This sequence comes from Acorus calamus, assembly GCA_030737845.1. Lineage (NCBI taxonomy): Eukaryota > Viridiplantae > Streptophyta > Magnoliopsida > Acorales > Acoraceae > Acorus > Acorus calamus. The sequence goes on along the minus strand of CM060879.1, from coordinate 3,096,410 downwards.
AACATAATGATTTTCTTTCAACAATTCCATTTGATTTTGACAGATATGCCTACCTTGCAGTTGTATTAAAAATGTTGTGTTGTAAACAAACCGATATAGGCAGGAGACAAACAGAAGAAGAGAATGCATATATGGCAGGATCTCTCTACTAAAACAACAATATAAAAGGTTAATGAATTGCAAACCTTCTCACAGAGTTCATGTTCTACTTTCAATTGCTTATCATTGCTCCTTTTCATGCTTTTCTCAAGATCCTCCAACCTCCTTTCCATGAATTCCAAATCCTACAATGGAAGGACATGAAAGTTGATTGTGAAGAATAAGTGTTGAACATTATTTTCTCAAGCGCATACATAAAGGAAGATACAGATATCCACAACTACATGTATCATATACAATAATAGCATAATTCATGTCAAAGAAACTCCTCTTTATAATAAATGATGTCCCGAGAATTAAATTACAACTAATGCAATACCGGGAAGGGGGGGGGGACAAAAACTTAATATAGAAAACAGGATCGAGTACATGAGTAGAATCCTCAATCCAGAAGAAAAAAAGGAAGATTGCACATCGCTGCACCCAACCTCATTTATATTAAGAGCGACCTCAAAACAGGGAAATAAAAAGGTTGGGTCTTCTAATTAATTTTAATTGTTCCTTTTGTTTTTCTTTTATTTTCAAAATCCCTCGCCTCATTTTATTCCGGGGTCATCATCTTTAATATGAAGGCTCTAATCTTTCTCCAAAAAAATTTTAGAAAGTGGGGTGTAATTTAGAAAAAGAATGCATTCTTCAACAAATTTCAATAAGTCTTTCCATTTTGGTTTTTGTTTTGACAAGACATCATGGAATTAGTTTTGATATCCAATTATGTGACCAAGGTTGAAACACATGATACATTAAAATTTCTAAACAGCCCAACCTAATGCTACAGCAGTGCACATAGAATAAGTTGGGTCCAGCATTGTGATGCATATAATACTCCACAACTTGATTTCATGTTCAACTCTAAATCACAGACCAAGTGCTACAAAGGTCACTGCAAAGCAGTTAGCTCCAAAATGATGGATATACTATTGTATGCTTAAGTCTATAATTGTAAGCATTATAGTTAAGTTTATTATTGCAAGCATCAATTTTATGGAGACAAATCACATAATAACCAGTAAGTATCACCTCCAGTGGTGAACATCATAAGAAAATCCAAGACAAGACATATGATATTGTCTCCTAAAAACGAATCATGGAGAGAAGCACATGAACTGAGTTTCTAAAGACAAAAAGAAGTCTTCAACATTCTTTTACTGATTCATTTTAGAAAATTTTGCCCATGTTTCCCCGATTCTAAATCCACATATTCTTCTTTGAGACTCAGGATTCCTGATTGACAACCCACGAAGAAGCTGATGTCATACACAAGTTGCATCGCATGCATGTATAGTACCTTGCATTCTGTTCAGTGTTGTCATAATGAGTGCCAATGTGCCATGATCTTCTAAGAAAGTTCCCATCACGAGGTCTTTACTTTTTCCTTTTTTTTTTAAGAAAAATATTGGAGCGATTTTATTAAGAAAATGCCCCCGAACGAGATGGAAAGAGGGATCTCCATACAAAAGAAAATAAAATGAAAATCAAGAATAGAAAACAAACAAAAGACACCCCCCCCCCCCAAAGGCGGGCCAACCCTCTACATATTACGCAAGCTTCTCACACTCCAAACCAAATTTTAGATACCAAACCATCACGAAGCCTTTACTTTAAAAAATAATATATATAATTATTATTTAATTTCAGTTGGTACACTTACGTAAGCACACCAAAACTACAACGAATCAACATTCATCTCCAAATAAATACAGGGACTCCAGTTACCAACAATGACAGTTGAGATATTTTCCATGAATTTATGGACTCCTAAGAAATCATGATACCCATTAATTCAACACAGATCTGATACAAAATTCAAAAAAACACAAAGCAGACACATCATAACTTGATAGCTATAAAAAAAAGTACCTTCAGACGCAGTTCTTCACCTATGACCTCCAAATCCCTCACAGGATCCACGGTGTCATCAACATGAATGATATCCGGATCTTCAAATGCTCCTACAATGTAAGACAAAAGATTAATTTCCCTCTTTCAGAAATATTTAATAGAGAACTCAACCATGTTATGTTACTCCGATAAATTGATGGGATTCAAAATTCAAGAAAAGTTCAAGAAGCAGATGGTATGCTTTGGATATTTGGTTGTAATGGGCCAAATATTTATTTCCTTAAACTTGTTTGGAGGTTATTGAACAATTAGGTTATTTTCTATGAGGTGTGAAATTACAGAGGTTCTTAAAGTACCAAAGTGTGCTTACAACATCTCAAATTTACAGCTGGTTATTTTGGATCCAAGTAAAAGGAACATGGACCAATCTACAAGTCCTCTTCTAAAAATCAAATAGAGTCACATTCATCAAATCAAGCTAGGAGGTTTAGATCTATTAAAATTGACTAAAAAAAGCAACCATCAGAAAAACAAGGGTCAGTGCAACTAACAACCCTCCAGTTCTGCAGATGCTTACTTGAAATTTGGCTGTTGAATATTCAAAGGAGAGTGAAAGAAAATCACATGGACTACTAATTAATTATGGTGCTGATCATTAAGACTAAAGATCATAGAGATTCATGATTAAAAACTGGCTAAACATGAAAAACAAAAATGGTATTGTTGAGAGTGGAAGCTAATAGAGAAAGCCACTAAACACAAGTATTTGTCAGATTTTAAAAATAAAGAAGGTAATCAAGTCATTTGTCTGATAAAAATTGAAGGAAAATATGAAAGCGAAAATAAATTCATGTGCATAACCAATGATGTAACGGTCCAGAGTGCAAAAAGTTTTCCCAGTGAGAAGCTGATCAACATATTTGTAAAAAGAATCTTATCTACAAATAACAATCCTGATTATATGACTACTAAATTGACATGCATAAATTAAATACAAAGGCAGTTATACTTGGTTTATGACAACCCATCAACCAAGATCATTGTATAAAACTGGTACCATGTGCCATACTCTGTCCTTAAATAAGTTTCACAATACAAAGGTCTCCAGCTATGGCTTGAATCATGGCAATTACCACAAAGAAATACTTACTTAAAACATGAAAAATCCCATCAACCGCACGAATATGAGACAAGAAGTTGTTCCCTAACCCTTGTCCTTCATGTGCCCCGCGTACAAGTCCAGCTATATCATGTATTTCAAGGAATGCTGAGACCTGCATGTGAGATGAATGTCTTGTATGACTATAGATATAGATTTGAGGAGAGAAAAAACGATAACATAAGCATTCTGGAAATAGCATTCCTTATGTCCTGCACTCATTTTTTTCCTTCTCCCTACACCTGTTCTATTTGTTAGGTTCTTTACCATTATAATGCTAATTGGTGGACACCATCCTTATATCATGGAGTTTATTATGCCTAAGTGGAACAAACATGCCTGGGTGTAAACACAAACCTAGGCGATTGCTGACTAGCAGACAAACTTCTAGGCCCATAAAGATCACCTAGTCACCTAGATGCCACCCAGACAACTATAACCCCAAATCATGGGGCATCATTATGTGACAAAAGGCCTTTATAGCCCCACATATAGTTTTCAAATTTTTCATCTTGGAAGACCTCTTGTCTTCGAGCATTTGCTTATTTTCTTTTGGAGGTCTACCATTTTGGCCCCACATTCTCCGGATTGTACCATCCTTATTTTGTTTATAAAATTCTGGCGGTGTGGTCCCACTCGTTTCAGAGAAATAATACTATCCCAGCATTCCACCACCCCCCCCCCCTCCCACAACCCACAAAATAAAGGCGGGAGGGGGGGGGGGGGGCATCATAGAAGAAGAATAAAAACTGTCACATAGGAAAGCCCACAGTTAAAAATCGCGATCGATATATCGATATATCGATTGCGGAGACCAAATCGCGACTTATCGGTGATTTCGCGAGGAAAAGTCGCAATCCCGCTGACGTCATCGATATATCGTCGATATATCGAAAACCGTCGATATATCGACGATATATCGTTGTGTTTTTTTTAGTCAGTCGGGTCGAGCAAACATATATTATATATATAAACTATAAAATGAACAGTGTGGTGTTGTTGCTCAGATGGTACAGCTATTCTTTAGTATGCAACAGATTAGGGCTTCGATACCCGGCATTGTCATTTGTTTTTTTTTTTTCATTAGAATATATATTTTTTTTTAAAAAAAAAACACATAACTTATAACTTATAAGATAAATTCATAAATATTTATGAATCAATTTATTTAAGTATTTATTTTAATAAAAAAATAAAATAACTCAATTAGTATATTTATTTACATCTTTTACACACATCATTAGATGGAACTCAAAAATGAGATTTTGTAACTAATATAATGGATCATCTGTTTAAATAAAATTTCATCACTTTTATATTTTTATGTTGTAGTTAATTAGTTATGCATTTTTATTTCATATCAAACCATTGTAAAATTATTAATATCTTCATATCAAATTATTCTTATTCATTTTCATTGCTTTTCTCAATTTTCTACTTTTTTTTCTTCTGTTTTTTCAGTTATTTTCCATTCTTTTTCCATTAGAATATATATATATATATTTTAAAAAAAAACATAACTTATGGGATAAATTCATAAATATGAATGAGTCAATTTATTTGAATATTAATTTAATAAACAATGCAATGGATTATCAGATTTATAGTTTTATATTGTAATTAATTAGTCATGTATTTTTTTTCAAACCAAAACCATTGTAAAATTATTAATATCTTCATATCAAATTATTCTTTTTATTTTTCATTATTTTTTATCTTTTTTTTTTGCTGTTTTTTTAATTTTTTTCATTTTTTTTCAAAAAAAAATTAAAAAAATCGGACCGATCGATATATCGATTTGAGGCCAAATCGATATATCGAATTAATCGATATTTCGAACATTGGGAAAGCCTCTCACAAGATAATAGTTATGAAAAAATCAGCATCACAAACCTCACTCTTTGGCTTGAAAAGTTGGCACAGCCAGGTGAATCGCTCGTCAGGAACGTTGACCCGCGCCTCATTAGGCTCTATCGTACAAAAGGGGAAGTTCTCCGCTGGTATAGATAACTTTGTAAGGGTGTTGAAAAGAGTTGATTTTCCTACATTCGGCAACCCAACCTACAAAATGAGAGTATACATTAAAGTCAAACAATGAAACCAATGTCTCCAAAACTTGATCCAAGCCTCACAAAATATACTTGCAAACAGCAGAAAAAACTAGACCAGACTGATACTGACACACCAGTCACTTTGCTTGATAAAATCAACATTTACAAGCCAACAGAAAATTTCACAAGAAGAAAAGCTGCAACAAGGAGGACCTAAAGACCTAACCTCCAATACATTCAGGGAAAAGGCATCAAAGACTGCTTCTACGTAATAGATTGTATATTTATTTTGATAGGTTAATCACGGGATTTGAACTTAGGGCATCATCTTTGCAAAATCAAACGCACACACACACACACACAGATATATATATATAATGCCCACCCCCAAGCCTCCCAAAATAAAACAGATTACACTGCGTCCAGGACAAATTACAAGGCAAAGCCCGAACTAACCCAAGCTTCAATGCATCCAGGACAAATTAAAAGGCAAAGCCCGAACTAACCAATAAAAACAATTGCTCAAGCACTTCAAACATTGTAGAAAAAGGCGTGCACTAGTCAGAGAAACAGTAAAGCAAGGAAAACAATTGAACACCAAATCAAAGTAAAACAAAATGGTTACAACTAAAGCAGGGAAGAACAGACAACAACGCCAACTCCTCACATACGAACGCATCGAATCAAAGTGCTTATAGTGAAACAGTGAATCAGAGCTTCAAAAATAACCAAATTACGATCCGATTCAAAGCCGTTCAAGAGGAACAACCGAAGAAAGCATGAAAGAGAGCTTACGATGCCGATCTTGAGGTGGGACGAGAACCGGCCGAGGATCGGCCGTTCCACGACCTGGTCCTTCGATTTGGCGGCCTTCGGGGGCATTCTCGGAATGAATTCTTCGAAAATGAAGGGACCTTCTCTTCGAGGGTTTCTAGGGTTTCTGCGCCGATTGGGGTTTTTGGTGGTGCTTTTTTGTGGAGTGAGTGAGTGTTCTGGAAATGGTGAGACGGTGATGGAAAGGAGAGACGTTGGCCCGGACCAGCCCGGATTAGCCGGCCCGTACTGGATTCGGGCTGGACGGGTCGGAGTCTACCTTTTGGTGGGTCTAATTGCACCCCCTCTATATATCTCGCACACCCCGTGTCCCCACTCAAATAAGTTTGGTTTTTTAAACACCTCAGTATATAAATAGATTTGAATCTCTCTCTCTCTCTCTCTAACAAATGAAGAGGCTATGTGTATCGTATCTCCTCGACGCCCGGACCCTCGACGCCCTCCACCCCATATGACATGAGGAGCAGCTGGGGCTGGCGGTGCTTCTCCGGGACAAGGCGGCAACAAGGGAGATCATTAACATGAGTGAAGAGCTTTACAAGGCGAGCAACAATGGGATTATAAGGATGGTAACAGGGATGAGAGAAGGCAGTGGCGGTGTTGACGAGGCGAGGGAGTTTGTGAAGGGGGTGGCAGAGACAATCCAAACAGACAATTTGTTTGGGTTTTGAGAGGGGTTGATGTGCAGGGGATTAAGGGGAGGATTGATGATGTGTATAGGAAGTTTGATGAGGTCTTGGAGAGTTACAAGGAGGGAGTGAGAGAACATCAAAGGCTTCATTATTGTGAGTATAGTGGTTCGATATAACCAAATTGGTTTGCATGTATTGACACTGCCTCTATCGACATATACTAAATGTGTCAACACATTATCGGTCGATCCCTTCAGAAAAAAAAGGTTTGGTATAACCAAACCCCATCCAGTTGCTTCATCAAGAAAATATGGAACCTGAAACAGGGAAAAAAGGGTCCAATACTCTTACGTGGATTTTTGGCATAAACTTTAAATGATCTCAAATTAGTTTTTTTTTTAGGTAACTCAAATTAGTTTAAGCAATGCAAATACATGAAAAGAAGACAGAATTCCATCATGACATTTGGCAGTGTTATAGCCAACATTGTACTTCTTTATCATCAAACAGAAGAAAAAAATTCACAAAAAAAAGAACACATTTCTATACATATAGTTTTGCATGAGTCGACACATTAAATGTCTACAAATTCACATATGTTCAACATCCCATGTGTCTACTCTTTCAGAAAATATTGGTTTAATATTATGTTTTATCGACATCATATTTGTTGAAAAAATAGAATATGGTGGACATCATACGTGTCTAACCCCTTCGAAAGCCTACGAGTTGTTAAATTTGTTTCCATCGATAGCCTATCTGTCTAGGATTTTCATATTTATCGACATCATATTTGTTGAAGAGTTCAAATATGGTAAACACCATACGTGTCTAATCCATTCCAAAGCCTACGAGTTGTTAATATGTTTCCATCAACAACTTATTTGTCTAGGCTTTCATATTTATCGACAATCTTGATGTCTATGTGTCCAGTCAATAGGAGGTGTGCATAATATCTGAATATGATTAACAGGGGTATTCATGGTAAAACGAGGGGTGCAATTAGCTAGACCCCTACCTTTTTCTATTAGGTCAAGCTGAATTTGTCTTGCCAAATATGCAGACAGGTTGGATCTATATACATCATGGGTGGTGGCTTTATTTGAGCACCTCTAAATTGTAAATAAAACCCTCTCATTCTAATCACTTAGTCCCCGTTTGGATAGCGGAATTGAGTTATTCTAGATAGATAATTATTTCAGTATAGATAACAAATCTACATGAATAAGAGATTTTCTTCTTAGTTGTCTTTTTTTATTCTCATTGGAAAACATAAGAATAAAAGTTGAGTTGTTTGGTTGATAAAGAATAAAATATAAATAAAGTGTAAAAAAGTTGATTTGACATGTGGACCCTTTGATGTATAAGGGGTGTTGATAGATGATTTGATGTGAAGATGTAAAAAGTTGATTTGACATGTCACATGTGGGCCCATGAGAATAGATAAAGTGAGTATAACTTATCCTAGGGGTTACTTAGAATTGTTATACTCTCTTATACTTGTTTAAATTGATTCTGTAATACCAAGTTATACTCTGCAAACAAACAACCATTTTCCTTATCCATTCTTATACCACCCTTATACTACTCTTATACCCGCCTATTCCGCTTCCCAAACAAGGCATTAATGTATAAGCTCCTCATATATAACTTCATATGCAAACAATGAGCACGCTCCTCTCACACCAAAATCTCTCTCCTACCCATTTGTCTGGTCCACAAAACCCTCGCCACTTGGTCTGTTGACGCTCGGTTTCGTTTCGTCGTGAGTCTCCATCACCGCTCCGGTTCCCCCTCACAAGTGGTGGTTGAAGAATAGAAATAGGAGTCCTCAAAGTCGAAGAAGAAGAAGAAGAAAAGATAAAGGGGAGTTGATAGGATCATTTGATGAAAAGAAGAAGGCTGAGAAGGAGAAGAAGAGCAAGGGGAGTGGTGAGGCCTGAAGGTTCTGTGGTGGAAGTCAACTGTGAGGATGCGGAGAGGAGTGAGAAGGAGAAGAAGAAAAGCAAGGACTCTGACAATAAACAGCAAGACGAGCAGATGAGAGGATTTGGTGATAGCCCTTTGAGGTTTATTATCTTATCTGTTTATAATAAGAGTTATGAGTTTTTAAATGGTGTCCTTTCCAATTTGGGATTTCCTTTTATGGAATACTCAGACAAAAACATTGGTTTACCTTATTTTATGAGTATCGACACTGACAATGTCGATTGTGTTCTTCACACAGGACAATTAGGATGTCAATATACCAGATTTAGTTCATTGCTTATGATCTGATGGTAATGATACTACAACTATTGATAGTGCAATTGTTGATATTTTTAGGATTTCAATAGTGAGTAATGACATGTCATGATTGTCGAATGATCGTACTTTGTGATGTTGACCATGTTAAAAAATACTGACAACTCAATAGATATTTTAATAAATAAAAATTAGTAAATATAAAAACAAATGAGAATCTATTATTTATGCAAAAAATTCAAACAAATCCTCAAAACCCTAAAACTAAAAAAAGTAAAAATTCAAACCCTATATAAATTGTGTACCTCATTATTTGGTTCTCCTCCTTGTCCACACAAGGAAGAATATATATATATATATATATATATATATATATATATATATATATATATATATATATATATATATATATATGAAAACGATTGCGTGCGGCGAACGGCAGGTGCGGCCGCGACGTGGGCCGTTCGATCGCGGGTCCATCGCATCCAACGGTCGACGATGAATCGCCACCCGACCGTCCGATGCGATGGACCCGTGATCGCTGCCGCACCCTGCCGTTCGCCGCACCTAATCACGGTTCCCATATATATATATATATATATATATATATATATATATATATATATATATATAAAATTTATGGGGAAAATCCAATTAACCCCTTACAAACATATGAAAATTCCAGATAACCCCCCGCAAACTTCAAAAATCCAAATAACCCCTTGTAAACATATGCAAAATCCAATTTACCCCTTCCATCGGCTTCCTCAACTATAGCTTAACCTGAACTTAAACCTGATGTTGGAAGTTACTATTATATCCTCCCCCATTTAACCCATTTGAGAAACCCTAAAATCAAATAACACCTTCATTGTCTCCTCCGTCGGTGTCAGCCGTTGCTCAATCACCCTCATCGCCGCTGCCTGGACCTCCTCCTTCAATCACTCCTAATTGTATTCTCATCATCATCGCAACACCTGATATTCTCATCACAATTAGGCATGTCAACGAGTTCGGTCCAGACCCAGACTCGACCCGACCCGGACCCGATTACACGTGTAATATACTCTGAATCGAGTTGGACCCGAACATACAAACGGGTTAGGTCCGGGTCCACCCCGCCCCGACCCGTTAGACCCGAGACCCGATTGTTTTATTAATATATGCTCATATATTATAAGATTATTAGTATTAGTTGACCCTTAATTTTATTTCTTATTATTTTTGTTCCACAAGATAACAAACCTATAAATCATCCACAATTAACAACCAACTAAGCCCACAATGGCACACGACTCAACCACTGCCAGTCTTTAATGTTTAGGTTAATATGTTATTTATGTTAATGTTTACATTTTAAATGTTGTTTTAACTCTTTTTTGAATTGTATAAAATTTTTGTATCCACAATGGTGTCATAGTTAAAAATAACAAGATCTCCGATCAAATCGCTATTTATCGCTGATCGAGTAAATATCTCCCCACGTCATGTTGACGTCAGATATATCGACGATCATATCGAAAAACCGTCGATATATCGACGATATATCGTTTGTATTTTTTTGAAGTGGTGTAAGATATATTATATACAGAAACCATCACGATGGCATGTTGCCCAGATGATAGACGTTCTTTAATATGCAAGAGATTAGGGGATCAACCTGGCATTTTCATTTGTTTTTTTTTTCTGAATATATATTTTTTTTAAAAAAAAATACATAACTTATGAGATAAATTCATAAATGTTTGAGTCAATTTATTTGAGTATTTATTAAAATAAAATAATTCAATGAATTTAGTTTACATATTTTAAACATATCATTAGTGGAACTAATATGTAACTTGTTGGATATGTTTAAATAAAATTTCCTCACTTTTTATTTTTATGTTTATTGTTATACATTTTTATTTCATTCAAACCATGTAAAATTATTAATATCTTCATATTAAATTATTCTTATTCATTTTCATTACTTTTCTCAATTTTCTAATTTTTTTTGCTGTTTTGTTATTTTCCATTCCTTTTTCATTGAATATATATATATTTTTTAAAAAAACACATTTATGGGATAAATTTATAAATATAATTCAATTTATTTAAGTATTTATTTTTAAACAACAATTGATTATCTATTTAAATAAACTTTGTTTTATAGTTTTATTGTATAAGTTATGTATTTTTTTTCAAACCAAAACCATGTAAATTATTAATATCTTCATATCAAATTATTCTTATTTATTTTTCAAATTTTTCATAATTTTTTTTATCTTTTTTTGTGTTTTTTCAATTTTTTTCCATTTTTTTTCCAAAAAAAAAAACAAAAAATGGGAGATCGATATACACTGAGGCTAAATCGATATATCGAAAAAATCGATATTTCGAACATTGATGGTGTCAGGACACCAACTCAAACATAGTTTCAATAATAATCATAATGATTTATTACAAAAAATTTCAAATAGAATGATAAGGCAAACAAATTCATGAGCTCTCCCCCTTTTTTTTACCAACCATCCTGGTCAGGTCCGACCCGGGTCCTCGTCCAGGTCCACATTTCCCCAGACCCATCAAGTCCTGCCACGGGTCGGGTCCGGGTCCACCACGACCTGGCCTGGACCAGACCCTGACAAGCCTAATCACAACAAAGCTCTCTGTGATCATCTCAGGTAAAAGAATCATTCTTCTCGAATCCATTCGTTATTTCTTTCGGATCGATATTGTATTTTTTTCTATATATCTGATTTTCTGTGTTGCATACATCTCCTTCTTTGCATATGTGAAAGTATATTTCTGGTTTTTTTTGTATTAATATTGCTCAAATACATATACCTAGTACCAATTTTTGTTTTTGGGATAATTTTTTGTGTGTTCTGAATGTTTTTGGGTTCGTTAAATGTGTATCATACAAAAACATGGATGAAGATACCTTGTACAAGGTGACTTTTGTCTATGATAGATAATGAAAACAAATAAAATCAACTCATGGTTAGAGATATGTTGAAGGGAGGCAGTTTACAGAGATATTAGACTCAGATAAAATTGCGTTCATCAATTTATGAGAGGATATTGGGTCGTGGTCCACCCAATTTGTCAAGCAAGAAGGGGGGGGGGGGGCGCTATGCAACACACTGGCACCCAATCTAGCAATATCTAAGTACGTTGTATACGTTGACATAAGAAATACTAGCTTTTATTTTTTCAGTTTATAGAATTATCAACAGATAATCAACAATCTGAAATAAGAAATACTTAAATTTTCTATTGCAGGTACTTAGATGCAGTTTCCCAATCTGATAGGCAATCAACAATCTGAAGGTGTTGAAGGGCTATGGAGTAGATGTGATCAGACATGGACCCAAGTTTTTAACAACTTTGTGGTCAGTTTGTGAAGTTTGTAGTCAGTTTCTGAAGTTTGTAGTCAATTTGAACAATTTATGTTATTTGAAATGTCTGCAATTTTCTGTTTGTAGTGTTCAAATAGTTTGAGACAATTTATGCAGTTTTAAAGACAATGTATGCAGTATTCTGATAGTTTATGAAGTATAAATTATGTATGCAATTTATTAGTGAGTCTAGGTTAAATGTTGTATTTTTATAGTTGTTTATTTAGTTTTTGCAATGAAAAATGTATGGCTGGTTATATGTAATGTCCAGTCAGTTTGAATGTAGGGTTATGCAGTATGTCGATCAATTTTTACATTGAACCATTCAGATCCACCCAATTTGCTAGGTCCATTTAGATCCACCCAGCTAGATCTCTCTCTCTCTCTCTCTCTCTCTGAAGAAAAGAAAAAAACAGCAGCAGGTGTGTTGTTTCAAATATCCAGGCCCTTATTTGTTCTTTCTTTTATTTTATTTTAGTTTTTTGGTGGGTGTGAGAGCTGGATAAAAGATGAGTGAAGAAGAAAAAAAACAGAATAAGATGAGTGAAGAAAAAAAAAGAGAAGAAAGAATAAGATGTGTTTATATCCATAAATTAGAGGAAAAGGAGAGAGAGAGAGAGATGAGAGAGAGTTGATATGGATCACAACAACAACAACAGCACACCCATGAAATGATTATTACACCCCCCCCCCAAAGCAGATCCATCCATATTCAGCCTGAAACTCAACAAGTTCTATGCAGTCTCCCCCCAAGTATCCACACCAAATGATTAATCAATTGTTATAGACTTATAGTAAGTAAACCAACCAACCAATATCATAAATGCATACCATAAAGAGCACTAAGCCAATAGACATTATCCAGATTCATAGAAACACTTCATTTTGCAAATTTTATTTCTTCAAACACTAATAGACAGTATATTGGGTAATACAAACAAGAGAATAATTCATTTGATACTTTGGAGTAACAAAACACCAATTACAACAACTAAGATTACAATAACAATTGGTTCATGCATTTCATCAAACATATGAAATGCATAAGATGAAATGCCTCACCATTTTCCAACATCAAAGTGACTGTAGAGATCAATGGACACAGTAGAGATCGACAGTGACTGATGAGGATGAGATAGAGAAAGAAACTCAGTAAATAAGCAGTGGATGGAATTTATACACATATAGGAGAATGTGAGCGAATTTATACACATGGGGGATTATTCAATGATGGAGGGTCTCAACGATTTGTTTGGGGGGTCTTCTCCAACGGTCTGCAATCTGCAATGGTGGGTGGACGTTCGAGGAAGGAGGAGGACTATTGAGTGGGAGGGCAAAACAAAATTTGGTAAGGGGAGTATTTAGATTTTTTTTCAGTTTATGGGGACCTAAATGAATTGTTGAATTTTGAATGGGTTTAGATAATGGAATATTCGAGGAATATTCCAATTCTGTTGGTGTTAATCTAACTCAGGATGGTGATATGGATTTTGTATATGTTTACAGGTGGGTTATTTGGATTTTTGAAGTATGCAAAGGGTTATCTGGATTTTTGCATGATTGCAAGGGGGTTATTTGGATTTTCCCTTAATTTATATGAGATGGTGGACATGCTTATTAAAATAATATTAATTGAAGATTTTCCCAAAAAATTAGGTGGGGTTACTTATATAGGGGGGCACATTTATTAAGAATATTTAAATGAATTTTTAGCAATAAAATTCATTTAAAGGGGTCAAATAAAACCACCCATACATCATTAGTCCATTTGCATCCCATTAAATTATAAGTAAGTCCCCTATAAATAAGCCCCTCACATTTTTTATCACTTAATTTAAAAAGCCCCTTATATAGTGATCCCCAATTAAAACAATGATCACGTCCCTCACATCAAATCCTCTCTCGGGACCTCTCTAGGCTCTTCTCCTCCGCGTCTGCCTCTGCCTCCTCTTCATTTATTGGCGTTGTCGTCTCCTACAACCACCACCTTAAGTTAGACGACCTCAGCAGCCCTTTCAACTACTACTACCCCCTTCAAATGTAGCAAAGACCACCAAATGAGTCTCGTCTCGATGTTTCGGGGCTAGTGACCATCGAATCCTCCATGAGCCCGTCTTTGCCAAACCTAAGGATCCAACGCGACATTTGCTCCCCCTTTTCCCCTCCTTTCTCTTCGCCTTACAGGGCGGGAAGGGAGAAGCTTTTCAATAGGTTCATTCAGAACGCCTTTAGTTCATGCCTTGACTACGACTAGTTGAGTTTTCCGATGACGCGGGTGTAGATACCCCAATTTTGACCATCCAAAGAAATGAAAATACTTCAAGTAATATTAAGAAATAACCACATTTGGACATCTAATAGAAAACATCTTTTAAATGAACAAAAAAAACCCTGGCAACAACACTTAAAAAAAAATTCAAAGACCAGAGATGGGGCGGCTAGTTGAAAGTAGCCGCCCCTCACTGGGCGGTTAGTTTCAACTAGCCGCCCCTTAAACCGCCTCTCACCGCTTCCCTTAGTTGGGACATAAAGCATCATTTAATGTTGATGATTGCAGCAGTTTATCCCCTTTAGCCACCCTATCTTGGTCGGTTCAACCCTAGTAACCGACCCAAGCCACCGCTTGTCAAAGATGGGATGTTTGATAGGTCATCATGGGGGCAGCAACTTGAGATTAGCCGCCCCTCACCTGGACAGTGTCAGAAGAATAGAGAATTAATGGGAGGTCAAATCAACCACTCTATTATCCAATTTGATTTATTGTCCAGTGAACACTCCCCCACCCCTTTTTTTACTATTAATAGGGGGCATCCAAGCACTTCTTCAACATCATCAATAATACATTAATCACTAATTCATAACTCACAAACAATCCACCATTCAAGCCAACACCTCCCACACCTATTACTTGAAACCTTAGAGAGAGGGAAAGAGAGTTCTATTTGTGAGTAGAAAACTCATTCCCTACACAAATTCACTCTCCAAGTCCACTCTCTAAAACCCAGGTTAAACCTAGGTTAACCTCAACCAAACTCTAATCCATTTCCTACCCAGGTTCTGCTCATATGGAACCAGACACCAGGCGGCTAATCATAACTAGCCGTCCCCTTTTAGGCGGCTAATTTCCACTAGCCGGCCCTCATCTACACCCCTGACTTTTCAAACCCCTTTTGTTAAGTTCCCAAAGCAGAAAAAGATTCCTGTTTTTCACCTCCGTTGTGCGGCAAGCTCATATCTCAGAGCAGAGACCCCACAAACTCCTTCACAAAGGAGATCAAATCAAACACCAACTTTTCCTGCTTTTTGAGAAAGCAGGTGGCGATCACAAACACCCATGAATTCTCCTGAGGAGCTGTCGGGTACCCTAGCAAGGAACCAAAACCTCTTCCCCCTTTCGAGAGACGATCCGACCGAGCCTGCCAAGGCACGCACCGAATCTGAATCCCTGAAGAAACCTCACACATGCCGCAACCAGAAAGAAAGGCTTCCCGAAGCGCGTCCTCTCCGAAATCCGATACCGACAGTGGGCCAAACCGGTAGTGGATTGGAAGCCGACGAGTTCTCTTTCAACATGGAGGACAATTTCAATAAAATTGGATAGGGGTGTACTTACCAAGTAAAATTTAAATGGAGCTTTTGTAACACAATTCATATAAGGGGGCTTATTTGCAATTTAAAGAAGCACAAATTCCCACAAAACACAGATAAACATGATAACATTTACATTAAAACATATGAAACTTGGGTGAGAATTTTTTTTTAATTTGCCCAATTAATGAGATGATCCGACCAAAAAATCACAGATCACATCCGGATAACACCCCATACTCTTTTTGTACATCCAACCCATTTTATGCATTTAATATAGAAGTCCCAAATATATAAAGGATTTATTGTTTGCACCCCCTCTCTTTCAGCCGATACTCTTCGATTTTCAATAGCTTGAAATTTTTGGGCATGGCTTTCAAGTTTTGATGTACATTGCCTTCCTCGGGGTTTAAGTTAGATATATTCTGAAAAATATAATTATTTTTTTAGTACTGGTTTTTTTATGTGCTACTAATTATGTATTTTTTCGTATCTATTCAAATAACAGTGGGTAATATAAATATCTGGGATTGTGTCGCAGATATATGATTTAAAAAAAAAACTATGGGGCAGACTGCATTTGAAATTGTAAAAACCATTGGATGTAATATTCTTCTTTCTTTTTAAAGTTGTTCAGATTCAATATCTAAATGCGTATTTTTCAAAATTGACACCCAAAACCCGTGGTTTGAAGAACATTATTTTGTCAGTTTTTCAAACACCAAATTTTTATAACTCATAACAATGGTGAATGTTGTATTCGATGCAGAGATAGTCATCTATATAAAAAAAACTCATAATCTTAAAAACTATATTTACTTAAAGTGTCATAATGAAATTAGAGTACAATGAAATCATTTGAGGAGATCTAAGTTGAAAAAGAAATTCTCTCCACATCTAAGAAAAGATATATACAAATGATGAACTACATTTAACAAGTAAATGACTCTATGGGACTAGAAAATATTTTTCCAAGTTTAATAAAGAAACAATTGAAATTTATGAACGAATGAATGTTTAAAGGAGAAAATTAATCTATTAGGAAAAAATGACATCATACAATTGGAGAATAGTGGCCACTACTTCACAAGGGAAATAAGGAGACAATTTTAAGAATTATGACATAACAACATGCTTTTCCGAAAATGAAAATGATCCAACGGAAGGATGAAGAACCGAAAAAAGTTGGAGGAGAAAAAGACAGAAAAGAAAAATTACTATTACAGATTTTATATTTACTTCACTCACAAAAAACTCTTTTATAGTTTAATATGTTTTCACTAAATCTTTTCACTAATGATAATGTTCTAAAAAAAAGTTAAAAGAAAGATGCTCCATAGTTAAACAGACTCTACTTAAAAGAAGACAAGTTAAAAGTAAGATTCTCCAAATAAAATTAAAGTAAAAAGTTAAAAGTTCCACTAAAAAAATGGACGTGACATTATATTTTAAAGAATTTATGTAGGAGAAGATAGCTATAAAAGTAGAAGACATTGTGAGGAGGAAATATATCCAGAAAATAATCTATAAAATCTATTAGTAATAATTTATTATATTTAAATTGCATATGTACAATTGAAGATGCTTCATCGAAGAAGAGACAACTCAAAAATAAGATGCTCCAATAAGAAATAAAATAAGAGTAATATTCCACTTAAAAAAGATGATGTGACATTGTATTTTAAAACATTTGAAATCTGCAAGAAAAGATGACTATAAAATAGAAGGCATTGCAATGAAGAAATCCATAAAAAGGGACCAAAATAAATACCATTGTCATTTTAATACTATTATTCATTTTGGAAAATACTCATCCTCCATCTCTTTTTTTTTTGGTCTTTTCCATTCCCTCCTTTGTATCCACTACCACCATCAATTAGGCATCATGTTGTTGTTACATTATAAAAACAAGAATCATACCATACACAAAAATCAATTCAATGTGTATGGAGAAGAGATATGGAGGAGTTGTCATTCAAACTTAAGTTACAGTAAAAACAATGAGAGTGTTGGCAAGATTGTCTTTGACAACCCCTTCATCTCTCTCTCAAATCTCGAAATGAAAGGAAAAAAATAAAGTTTTCAAAAAAGGCGGATGCACAATTGGTTCCAAAGTGAAATGGCACTTATGTCGACTATTGACAACTGAAAAAATTATCAAGAAGATTGAGGAGTTCTAAAAGACTCCAACAACCGATATAAAGCTCAATGCTCAATAGCTCATTCAGCTTCTCCAGCTTACCCCAACTTCAAGTTTAGGTTCTCAAGAGGAGGTTCGCTGATTGCTTCTCCTCCATTTAGAACTTGAATCGTGAAAGTCGAAGAAGCTGAGGAGCTATTGAGCTTTTTATCGATGGTTGAAGTCTTTTGTAGAATCTTCGGATGAATTTTTAACCCTAATATAGTTCCACTCTGGAACTGTGTTAGCTTTTCCAAAAAAATTTTTTTATTCATGAGAGAGAGAGAAAAATTGATTTGTAGCTTTTATCTTGAAAATATCTTTCATGTGCAACGCCATATCTGATAAAATTGGGCCATGGTAATTACGATACTTGATACTTGCAAAAGTTATGGTTAAAACAGTGGGACGGTTTCAACATTGATTGAAGAATATTTGATTGGAATTTGCCCTCCATATATAAAACCTAATTCTAAACAATTTTACGCCCCCCTTATCGCACCCGTATCTCTTCACCATTGATTTGGTGAGAAGGAGAAGTCGGATCTAGGATTTTTGAAAGAAGGGGTCGGGTGTGATAGGGGAGAGAGGGAGCATAGGGGAGGCTGATTGAGAGTGGGGGGAAGTGGATCTGGTCTGAAAGAGAGGGGAGTGAAGAAGAGGGGAGACATGAGAGGGAGAGAGAATGAGAGAGAAAAAGGAAGAGTCCTATTTATTTCAGGAAGTTGGGTTTATTGTATTGATTCGACACACCTCATCAACATCTTAGATATATCTTTAAATGCTTTATAGAGTATCTTGCATTGATAATCATCATTTGTCTCAATTACCTATAATAACATATAAAATTTGAATATTAGTCATTATTACACATAAAATTGGGAATAAAAAACTAAATTAAGGGGTTTAAATGTGAAAATAATATGCTTATCACATATCCAGGTTTTGCCCATATAGAACCAGACACCAGGCGGGCTAATCATAACTAGCCATCCCCTTTTAGGCAGCCAATTTCCACTAGCCGGCCCTCATCTACACCCTTGACTTTCCAAATCCCCTTCGTTAAGTTCCCAAAGCAGAAAAAGATTTCTGTTTTTCATCTCCGTTGTGCGGCAAGCCCATATCTCAGAGCTGAGACCCCACAAACTCCTCCACAAAGGCGATCAAATCCAACACCAACTTTTCCTGATTTTTGAGAAAGCATGTGGTGATCACAAACACCCTTGAATTCTCCTGAGGAGTTGTCGGGAGACGATCCGACCGAGCCTGTCAAGGCGCGCACCGAATCTAAATCCCCAAAGAAACCCCACACACGCTGCAACCAGAAAGAAAGGCTTTCCAGAGTGCGTCCCCTCTGAAATCCGATACCAACAGCGGGCCAAGCCGGTAGCGGATTGGAAGCCGACGAGTTCTCTTTCAACATGGAGGACAATTTCAATAAAATTGGATAGGGGTGTACTTACCAAGTAAAATTTAAATGGAGCTTTTGTAACACAATTCATATATGGGGGCTTACTTGCAATTTAAAGAAGCACAAATTCCCACAAAACACAGAAAACATGATAACATTTACATTAAAACATATGAAACTTGGGTGAGAATTTTTTTTAAATCTGCCCAATTAATGAGATGATCCGACCAAAAAATCACAGATCACATCCGGATAACACCCCCATACTCTTTTTGTACATCCAACCCATTTTATGCATTTAATATAGAAGTCCCGAATATATAAAAGCCAAAAATATAAAGGATTTATTGTTTGCACCCCTCTCTATTAGCTGACACTCTTCGATTTTCAAAAGCTTGAAATTTTTGGGCATGGCTTTCAAGTTTTGATGTACATTGCCTTCCTCGGGGTTTAAGTTAGATATATTCTGAAAAATATAATTATTTTTTTAGTACTGGTTTTTTTATGCACTACTAATTATGTATTTTTTCGTATCTATTCAAATAACGGTGGGTAATATAAATATATGTGATTGTATCACAGATATATGATTTAAAAAAAAAAAAACTATGGCCAGACTGCATTTGAAATTGTAAAAACCATTGGATGTAATATTCTTCTTTCTTTTTAAAGTTGTTTAGATTCAATATCTAAATGCGTATTTTTCAAAATTGACACCCAAAACCCGTGGTTTGAAAAACATTATTTTGTCAGTTTTTCAAACACCAAATTTTTATAACTCATAACAATGGTGAATGTTGTATTCCATGCAAAGATAGTCATCTATATAAAAAAAACTCATAATCTTAAAAACTATATTTACTTTAAGTGTCATAATGAAATTAGAGTACAATGGAATCATTTGAGGAGATCTAAGTTGAAAAAGAAATTCTCTCCACATCTAAGAAAAGATATATATAAATGATGAACTACATTTAACAAGTAAATGACTTTATGGGACTAGAAAATATTTTCTCAAGTTTAATAAAGAAACAATTGAAATTTATGAACGAATGAATGTTTAAAGGAGAAAATTAATCTATTAGGAAAAAATGACATCAGACAATTGGAGAATAGTAGCCACTACTTCACAAGGGAAATAAGGAGATAATTTTAAGAATTATGACATAACAACATGCTTTTCTGAAAATGAAAATGATCCAATGGAAGGATGAAGAACCGAAAAAAGTTGGAGAAAAAGACAAAAAAGAAAAATTACCATTACAGATTTTATATTTACTTCACTCACAAAAATCTCTTTTATAGTTTAATATGTTTTCACTAAATCTTTTCACTAATGATAATGTTCTAAAAAAAAGTTAAAAGAAAGATGCTCCATAGTTAAACAGACTCCACTTATTAAAAGAAGACAAGTTAAAAGTAAGATTCTCCAAATAAAATTAAAGTAAAAGGTTAAAAGTTTCATTAAAAAAAAAGGATGTGACATTATATTTTAAAGAATTTAAAATATGTAGGAGAAGATAGCTATAAAAGTAGAAGACATTGTGAGGAGGAAATATATCCAGAAAATACTCTATAAAATCTATTAGTTATAATTTATTATATTTAAATTGCATATGTATAATTGAAGATGCTTCATCGACGAAGAGACAACTCAAAAATAAGATGCTCCAATAAGAAATGAGTAAGAATAATATTCCATTTAAAAAAGATGATGTGACATTGTATTTTAAAACATTTGAAATCCGCAAGAGAAGATGACTATCAAATAGAAGGCATTGCAATGAAGAAATCCATAAAAAGGACCAAAATAAATACCATGTCATTTTAATACTATTATTCATTTTGGAAAATACTCATCCTCCATCTCTCTTTTTTTTGGTCTTTTCCATTCCCTCCTTTGTATCCACTACCACCATCAATTAGGCATCATGTTGTTGTTACATTATAAAAACAAGAATCATACCATACACAAAAATCAATACAATGTGTACGGAGAAGAGATATGGAGGAGTTGTCATTCAAACTTAAGTTACAGGAAAAACAATGAGTGTTGGCAAGATTGTCTTTGACAACCCCTTCATCTCTCTCTCAAATCTTGAAATGAAAGGAAAAAAATAAAGTTTTCAAAGAAGCCGGATGCACAATTGGTTCCAAAGTGAAATGGCACTTATGTCGACTATTGACAATTGAAAAAATTATCAAGAAGATCGAGGAGTTCCAAAAGACTCCAACAACCGATATAAAGCTCAATGCTCAATAACTCATTCAGCTTCTCCGGCTTACACCAACTTCAAGTTTAGGTTCTCAAGAGGAGGTTCGCTGATAGCTTCTCCTCCATTTAGAACTTGAACCGTGAAAGTCGAAGAAGCTGAGGAGCTATTGAACTTTTTATCGATGGTTGAAGTTTTTTGGAACTCTGATTTTTTTTTCCAGCTATCAGTAGTCAACATATGCGTCCTTCCACTCTAGGACCAACTGTGTCTCCAGCTTTTCTGAAAATTTTAAATATTTTTTCACTTCAAGGTTTGAGAGAGAGATGAAGAAGTCTTTAAAGGCAATCTTGCTGGAATTGATTGCTTTTACTTCAACTTAAGTAAGAATATTCATGTGCCATGGTAATTATTTTTAAAGCAGTGGTTTTCTTTCAGTTAGTTTAACAATGTAAATGCAGTTAAACTTGTCAATGGAGCGGATACGAATCATATAAACCCGTATTCGTATTTGTATTCAAATTGAAAATTTAAAAAATATCAGTATCTAATATTCGACGGATATATTGAGTATCTATATCCAATATGAAAATCTGGATTTGAATTTAAATAATTATCCAAAGGGTGGCACTATTTGTGCCCATCTAATCTATAAGTAAGCCCCCTTGTAAATAAGCCCTCCATATATAAAATCTAATTCTAAACAATTCTACGCCCCCCCCCCCCTCAAATCAACCACCCATGTCTCTCTCGCACCCGTACGCCTCTTGCACCATTGATTTGGTGAGAAGGAGAGAGTCGGATTTGTGTGAAAGAAGGGTCGGGTGTGATAGGGGAGAGAGGGAGCGTGAGGAGGGGGGTAGGGGAGGCTGATTTGGTGAGAGTGGGGGGAGTAGGCGAGCCTGATCTAGTGAGACTGAAAGAGAGGAAAGAGTGAAGGAGAGGGGATACATGAGAGGGAGAGAGAATGAGAGAGAAAAAGGAAGATCTAGTGATTTCCTATTTGTTTACAGGAAGTCGGGTTTATTGTATTGAACATCTCGACACATCGAGTCCGAGGGTCAACACGCTTAGATATAATCTATACCGGTAATGTTGATGGATTTACAAAAAAAAAAAAAAAAAAAAACAACAGTTGTAACGAATCTATAGGGAACGGCAAGGAGGAAGTCGAAAGTGTGTATATATCGACACATATAGTGTGACATTACTAGACTTTTTTAAAAAATCATGTTAGTTGTTGATAGATTTGAAGTCAATGACTTACAGTTTATCAATAATAAATAAAATTAGTTGCTAACACATCAACAAATTGTACGATCTTCTCCTTTGTCTTTTTTTTCCGTGCAAGGAAAAATATGTTTTTTAGTTTATATGAGATGGGGGGCATACTTATTAGATGAATGTTAAATTAAAGATTTGTTCAAAAATTAGGTGGACTTACTTATTGGGGGCGTATTTATAAGGAATATTTAAATGGATCCTAATTACAAATTAGAGGGGTGCAAGTAATGCCACCCTCAGTCCTCTTCATTCACTGTGATTAGATATATATTAGATATATATTTATTTTATTAAAAAATCAATTTTTTTTATATATGATACCATTCAATTCGTGAAATATATGCTTTATTTTTTTAAAGTACTTACTTCATTAGATGGTGTATATGATTTTAAAAAAATGAAAACATGTGCCGTCTGCATTTTGGACTGCAAGTCTGCAAATGTGACTGAGAGTAATATTTTTCTTTCTAAAGAGATGAGTTTCAAACTGGATTTGTAGGAAGGTAATTTCTTTTGGATTTTTGAAAAATGGAGTTTCTTCACAAAAAGAAAGAAAATTATAAGCTCTTCCAAATATTGTCAGAAATTTATTAATATGAAAATGAGATTGTGCTTCATACAAACGCATAATCTATCTAGGTTTGCTTCCAACATTAAACGGTTTTGGAAAAAAAAATTGAATCAATTAAGAATCATAAAAAGTACAGGATCAACCATGATATTGATTACTTAACAATGTAGTTGGGAGTGTTAACATTAATGTACTAAAATAATTGTGTGGGGTGCATTTTCGGTATTTTTGAAAAGCATCCAGCTGGAGGGATCTAAAGATTATTTTTCACCGCTTTAGAGACCTAAAAAAAATTTAAAAATTTTACGGATCTAAAAATAATAAATGAGTGACCACAAGGACTCATAATTAATTTCCTCAATATTTTGCATAATTTTTAAAATTAATCTTTTAAAGCATAAAAATAAAAAAAATAAAAACAAAAAGTATCATTTAATTCAAAATTAAGAAAGGATGATCACTTTTTTTTACAAGAATGTAAAAAACAAAAAGAATTTCCTTGATGAAAATTTAATCTTCTTTATAAAATCAAATAAAAACAAGACTATCTCCCATTAAAATAGAAAAACATAATAAATAAAAACTAAAAAATGACACAAAAAATAAAAAATGAGTATTTTAAAAAGAAAATAAAAAAATCCAAATGCAAAAAATATAGAATTAATTTTTCATCATTATGTAAATTAGGATTATAAGTATAATGAAACAATATAAAAAATGAAAATGAATGAGAGGAGATTGCTGGTTTATTTATTTCATTGAAAATTGCTGGTTCAGATTGGGATTAGTGAGACTATTAAAATTAATAAGGTGTTGGAGACTAACAAGATCAATAAGACGAAATTAAAAAATGTACATGTTTTTATTAAAATTGATTTTTTAAATATTATTTTTTAATATATTTTTTAGGAAAATTAATTAGGGATCCTTGAGAATAACTATCTATCAACCATTAATCTCTGGACTGTTGTACGAGAAGACCTAGTCATCGTCGATGTGAGTGAAGGACCCCTCGTCCGCTCTCTCTCCAGCGAGATCGAGAAACTCTAGAAGGTCAGGTCTCTTGTGGAGCTCTGGGAGCTTCAATCGGCCGTGAAGAATCCCCATGTCCTCTCTCGCTTTACCGTCCGAGATCAAGAAGCTCCAGAAGGTGAAGCCCCCCTTCTCTCTATCATTCTATCTCGCTCTTTCTTTTATGCTTGCTACGAAGATTTTTCCTGTGAGATGCTGATATGGATGAGTAATACGTGGAATAAAAGCTTTTTGTGTGTGTTTTTTTTTGTTTTGGAATTGATTGGTTTTTTGTTCTTGCAATGTGGAATTGATTGATGATGATTGGTCTTTTGTTCTTATAATGAGTTTATTGTAAACATAAAATGAGTGCCCAAGCAAATGACACTAATAAAATCCAAAAGCTATAGGGGAGACACCATATGCAATAAACATTGAAACAGGGACGGGTTGGATTTAAGCCTGTCAATCGAACGGATACAGATCAGATAAGCTCATATCTGTATCCGAACTAGATATTAGAAAAAAATCCGTATCCAATATCCGACGGATATTAAAAGTAAATATCTGAATCTGATTTGAAAATCTGGATTTAGATACGGATACTTATCCAAAATATCCAAATATTCAAAATAAATATAAAATGACTTAAATATCCAAAGATCCAATATCCAAAAATAAAAATCATATATCTAATATTTGAAATATATAAAAAATATAATAATTATCTAGTATAAAACACAAAATTATAAGTATTTACATAAAACATTATATACTTTAAAGTAAAAATAAAAAAACTCATATTAATTCTAAAAGTATAAATCTATTACTCTTATATTAAAAGAATGTCATCCCATGGGATATTTGCAGAAGGCCCCCCATTTTCTATCAATTTAACAACCAAGTCCCTCGCTAAGATTCACCCGATTTCTATCTCCTCTGGGCTATTTGCAAATAGACTCCCCAGATATATCAGTTTATAATCAGGCCCCTTTCGTCTGGGCTATTTGCCAATTTCGTCTGGGCTATTTGCCAATTTCGTGCTAAAACCGGCCAATTTCGTCTTGGGCAGTGATAGACCCATTACCCCACTTATTTTTCCTACTACCTATAATTACAAAAATGCCATTATTTTTTTGATTTTTTGTCTCCTTTTCCCACTACTCAGTTCGACAGCGTCCAGTCGAAGTGTTTTTCACTGAGACGATAGAGATCCGTCGAACTATCTGAATAAGTGTCGACAGAGGCCCAGTTGAAGTGTGTTTCACTAGGATGACAGAGGCCGTCGATCTGTCTGAGAAAATGTCAACATGGATGTGTCGAACCCTTCAAAATAATAACTTTCTTATAAGAATCAATCATTTATACAATCATTTAAGTCCTTATGAAAAACAAAAATGTCATTTAAGTTATTTAAGTCTTTTTAAAAATCATTCACATATATATTTTTTTAAGTATAAGAAATAAAAATATCAAATAAAGAGTTATTTGAACAAAATAAACAGTAAACATTTCATATAGAAAAAAAACATTATTTTCTTTCCTAAACAAGTGGAGTTTTATATGAATGATTTTCAAAAAGATTTAAATAACTTAAATGACATTTTTGTTTTTCACAAGGACTTAAATTATTGATTCTTAGAAGAAAGTTGTTGTTTTGAAGGGTTCGACACATCCATGTCGATACTTGCTCAGACAGATCGATGGGTCTTTGTCGTCCTAGTGAAACACACTTCGACTGGGCCTCTGTCGACACTTATTCAGACAGTTCGACGGACATCTGTCGTCCCAGTGAAGAACACTTTGATTGAACGCTGTCGAACTGGGTAGTGGGAAAGGAAGACGAAAAAATTAAAAAAATAATGGCATTTTCGTAATTTTAGGTAGGGGGAAATAATAACTCGGGTAGTGGGAATAGCTTTGCCCTTTCGTCTTTTATGGGCTTCTTGCACATCGGTCCCCAGAATCTATCAGTTTCACAACCGGACCCCTATCTGTGTTACAAACATTTGTATCATCCATATTTTCAGATTTATAACCAGATCTATCATCTAAAAACATCATATCCCAAACTTCTAATTCATGGAAATATCCCAAGATTGAGATTGACAATAGCCTCAAGATCCCTAAATTCGGATTTGAGGATAATAGGGGTTGTGTTAGGGTTAAAGGGGTTGATTTGCTATTATATTCCCTTCCAAATCCGTCGGTTACATAATAAGATCGTGTACAGCACAATTACAGATAGTTCCAGACAGAAATTTTATTTTCAAATGGGTCCCTCTTTGGACAACTTCATGCTTGAAATATTTACAACTGGGTCCCAAAATCCATATTAACAACTCCTATCAAAGTCCACCAAAATGCCTCACTAATCCTTATGATCATAAATCATTATTTAATTAAAAAGGCATATTAATTTATATATGTATATAGGATATATTATATAATTGTATAAAATGAAATTGAATTTATTAAAAAAATTATGATACCATGTAATTGATTGTGAAGAATGTTAAATAGTAAATAGGAATAATTTGAAAGCATAAATATGTATGATTAAATATCATTTGGGATATGAATGGTTTTTCATGGATTGATAACGGTAAACATGTCCAATGAATGTTTTTCATGGATTGATACTTTTATAGGAATATATATATATATATATATATAGGGCCGATTAGGTGCGGCAAACGGCGGGTGCGGCAGCGATCACGGGCCGTCGATCACGGGTCCATCGCATCGGACAGTCGGGTGCGATTCACGTCGACTGTTGGATGCGATGGACCCGCGATCGAATGGCCCACGTCGCGGCCGCACCTGCCGTTCGCCGCACCTAATCGGTTCCCATTATATATATATCGGTTCCCATTATATATATATATATATATATATATATATATATAATGGGAACCGATTAGGTGCGGCGAACGGCAGGTGCGGCCGCGACGTGGGCCATTCGATCACGGGTCCATCGCATCCAACAGTCGACGTGAATCGCACCTGACTGTCCGATGCGATGGACCTGTGATCGACGGCCCGTGATCGCTGCCGCACTCGCCGTTCGCCGCACCTAATCGCGAGCGTATATATAATTTAATATTGTGAACAATATACAATTTTTTAAATGCATATTAAATTTATATACATAGTAAAAGAGTCTGTCAATTAATTGAATCCGATCCGAATTCATATTTGGAAAACTAAAAATATATAATATTCGAAGATCCAGAGTGTGGATACGAATAACAGTCTATAAAATAAATTTAATATATATAAGTTAATATGGTAACATGTGCATGTAATATAATATATATTAGGATTTTATAATAATTTAGATACATTGATTTAAACATAAACTTCACGATACAATTTATAATTTGATAGATTGTCATTATTGATTAAATCTCTCAAAAATATATAAGAATAAAAATGTGCATATAATATAACATATATTACGATTTTTTTTATAATTTAGATTGAAATAATTTGAAAGGGTAAATATGTCTGATAAAAAATTACAGACAAAATGGCGGGAATCAACTGAGCTATAGTTGTCAATTCTAGAGGTTTTTTTGGTGGATTGGTCTTCCATGTCATTTTAAGAAGAAAAAAAAACATAACTAAAAACTATATAAGAATAAAAATGTGCATGTAATATAACATATATTACATAGTGCAACTTTTCAACAATGTACATTATCATTATATACTAATTTTCAAAAAAATATATACTATTGTATATAAAAAGTTAATAATTTTTATATAATTTTATTAATAAAATTTAATATATATAGGTTAATATGGTAACATGTGCATGTAATATAATATATATTAGGATTTTGTAATAATTTAGATACATTGATTTAAACATAAACTTCACGGTACAATTTATAATTTGATAGATTGTCATTATTTATTAAATCTCTCAACAATATATAAGAATAAAAATGTGCATGTAATATAACATATATTACGGTTTTTTTATAATTTAGATTGAAATAATTTGAAAGGGTAAATATGTCTGATTAAAAATAATTTTCGATATGAATAGATTTTCATGAATTGTTAAGGGTAAACAAAAATGTGCATGTAATATAACATATATTACGGGTTTTTTAAATTCAGATAGGAATAATTTGAAAGGGTAAATATGTCTGATAAAAAATAATTTTCTATGAGAATAGATTTTCATGAATTGTTAAGGGTAAACAACATGTAATTGAAAGGGTATATATTAATTTTTGGTTGAATTTTATCTCCCTTCCATATTTGTATATTTTTTATTTATACTTACAAACATAGGGCTTCTATTATATAAAAGGATTTTCTAACGACTACAATACAATATATGTAGATATATTATATAATTATATAAAATGAAATTGAATTTATTAAAAAAATTAAGATATCATGTAATTGATTGTAAAGAATTCTAAATAGTAAATAAGAATAATTTGAAAGGGTAAATATGTATGATGAAATATCATTTGGGATATGAATGGATCATCACGAATTGATAAGGATAAACATGTTCAATGAAATTTTTTCAAGGATTAGTATTTTTATAGGTAGTAGAGATATAGATGAATGACAGTTGCCTGCTTGGATGATTAAATTAGAATTCTTAAATCATTTATGATTTCTACATTTCAGCATAGTCCAAGAATATTAATAGCATATGTAACTTCAAAATTTATTTTTATGTTCTTCTTGTATATTGTTATTCTTCTCTTGTACACTATTATAGTTTTTGTTATCTTGAAATGAGAGGAAATCAAAGAAAAGATGGGGTTGGGTTTAAAAAATAAAGAAAAAAGGTAAGGTTAACTGAGAATGAATAGAAACACCTAAAAAAAATATATATAGATGAAAGTAAAAAAAATAATAATCAAATGACTTATTGTTATTCCAGTGATATCCCTGTGACTCATGATTAATTTCCTACTTAATTGTTTTCAAATATTTTATAAACAATATTTGTTAATTATTATTATCTTTTTCATTTTCAGATTGTCATCGCTAAAATTCCCCAAAATTCGCCAAAAACATCTCTCTCTCTCTCTCTACCGACCCTTCTAACGCCATTGCAGAGCAGTTGAGGAGGTAGAGATGAGGAGGCACAGGAACGGAGAGGTCTTGGACTCGGAGAACGACAACCCTCCGAGCGGCGACGGCTCCGATGTCATTCTCGGCCTCGACGGGGGCACCACTTCCACCGTCTGTGTCTGCATGGCGATGCCCCCCTCTTCGCGCGGCGGCGTCCCCGACCCCCTCCCCGTCCTAGCCCGCGCCGTCTCCGGCTGTTCCAACCACAACTCCGTCGGAGGTCCGAATCTGGTGATTTGTTTGTTCTATTTGGTTGATTTGGTTATTTGATGATTTGATGCGTATTCGTAAATGGTTCACCTTTGGTTGTCTCTCCTGTGTTGATGATTGATTTCAGAGCTTTTTTTTGGGTTTGTGTTGCTTTCATTTTTTCTAAAGGAAAATGTCGGAGACCACACATGTTTTCATTTTTTTTTTAAAATAGTAAACATCATCTTCTAACAATGTGTATGCTTCAGTGGATTTTTAGCGAGGTATATGACTGCATTTTGGACTTAAAAAAAAACTGAGTGTAACAACGCTCTTTTTAAAATGTGCTAATTTCATGTAATGAAGCATATATACTTTAATAAAAAAAAATGATGTATATTACTTTAATGAACCTGATGAACCCAATTATAGAATAAGAGAAAAATTGCATTCAATGAGCTATGCACCTTGTTGGAGATACGCGGGACAACAAATGGAATTGCCTGTAATAATAACCTTTTTTTGGTGATGAGGAATACCAATGTTAGTTGGGAAAACCCCGGTTGCACATAGTTAGCCAATGACCATGTGCATTGGGTAAACCTGGAGGGATTTGAATTTGATATTTATGGGGAACAAATCCATGGCTCTAGCCAAAGTGTCAATCCCATTTGGGTTTGGTAACTTGGGTTTGTGTTGATAGATTGCTATGAATGTGTCATCTTAGTTTATATGTTTCAATCATAGTCACAAAAGTTCGTGCATGACAAATATTTGGCAGCGTTAAGTTTAGTACAATTACGTGTAACTCGCAAATCGTATAGAATGAGTACCGGAAAAGTAAAGAGATAATAAATTATTTTCTCTGTGTATTTTAATATTAGGATGAGGCATACATACAAAAACTTCTATGTTGAGTATGAAGACAATCAAGACAAATAGGATTCTTTTCTTTTTCTTTTTAAATTACGAAGAATGTGATGAATCATCCCAATTAAATGTATACCCAAATTCTGAAGGTACTATACGTATAGAGTTTGACGAGTATGGGAGGTATCCAATTGTTGATCTTTTTCAGACATTCAAAAAAGATTGGAGTACTTTGTGATTATGGTTTCAGTCTCTCTTTAAAGGATAATGTTACTGAGAGTCCCTCCTACAGCCCAATGTGAAGTCTTCACATGCTTTGATTATTATTTGAACGTGCATACTTCATGTAATGAAGCATGCACTTTCATGAAAATAAAGTAATACTCTGGTACATTGTACATGCCCACTTATGACAATAAACAATTCTTATACCTCATCAGCGAATGGGGACTGCATGCAGGGTTGCTTATAAGGACCCAGTATGACAATGCCCTTCTTTAAATGGGCCATCTTTTTATTCCCACTTCCTCTGTCTCTCTCGCATAATGTGACTAGGTTTTAATAGTTTCATGAACGAGTTACTGAGTTAGCATTTCTCTTCACTTTTATCTTGTTCTCGGATATGGTTGCTTGATTTGATGAATCAAATTTAGTTAGTTTTGGCATTTTTGCATGTTCTCTGAATATATGGGTTAATTCTTCCCTTTTTTCTTTTACATATTATTTTGGACACTTGTTTGAGTGAATTTTAGTACAAGTTCGGTTGTTGTTTTGTGTTTATTTGGTTGTAAAACCCTTTCCAGATATTAATATAACTTGGGGACAGAAGTATCCCTTTTAAATTCTCCCAGATTTACATTCCCGCGATCCGTTGGTCTGTATGGATGAGAAGAAATGAGATTATCTTCAATAATATGCTGCCGCATTTCAGAATACATGGGAGGAGGTGTCTGATTAAATCCTGGAGCATTCACTGTGCATGCGTGAAGATGGTGCTATTTTAGGAGCAGGGTTTGAGGATTGCGACCTGAATGGGTTCAGTTCTGGTTTGGTTAGGTCCTCTCCAGTAGGCCACTCACCGTCAGGGATCTCTCCTATCTGCTTTTCCTTGTTTCCTATCTTTTTTTTTCCTTTGTGGAAAGTACCCCAATCTATGAATAATAATTGATGGTACTATTCTTACCAATTTTCTTAAAAATAAAAAATAAAAAATAAAAAATGGAGGACACCAGACTACCCTTCTTACTTTACTTTCCATCTTGGATTTTTTTTGGATTGTTTAGTCTTGAATTATTTCTCGTAATTTGGCTTTTTGTGCTTTCTTCAGTAATTGCCTCATTTTCACTTACAGTTTGTTTTAGTTATGATTTTTTTATTTTTATTTTTTTGTGATGTCTTGTACGAAGTTGCCTTGCTAGTTTTTGTTATGATCATCAAAATGTGAAATGGGATGGACATGTGTTAAGTTGGGTGTTTGTTTTGAGTTTATGTGGATCGTAACCATCTTGTCATTGTGCCTCTGGTTTAAGTTATTATAATTTGAGGTGGGATGGTATTAGTCCATTTCCATTTCCATTTCCATTCTCTATTTCCATCTTCTGATATTATTGTTTTTTTTAAATAATTCAAGGGGATGTTTAGGATTTTTTATATCAGGATGCTTCCATGTGTAAATTTCTGCAGAATCTGCTGCTAGGGAAACGCTAGAGCAAGTCATGGCAGAGGCCCTTTTAAAATCTGGCTCTAACCGTTCTTCTGTTCGAGCTGTTTGCCTAGCAGTGTCTGGTGTCAACCATCCTACAGATCAACAACGGATACTGGCCTGGTTAAAGTTTGTTATCTCATTCTGTTACATTAGCTTTGAAATTTGCATTTCTTTCATGATCTTTCTTTCATCTGGAAGTCTTCCGAGCTCCATCTATGTGTAATTATAATAAACATAGTTCTTTATCATTTTTTTGAGGCAAGGTAGACTAATGCTATTATGCTAGCATGATTTTATAAATAAAAATTGAGGAATACAAGAGTCCGAAGCAAGATGGGAGGACTAGAGAAAACTAAACAAAAACAAATGAACTACGAAACACACGGTCACCAATGCCCAAGCATCCGAGTAGAAGAGAGCTCTACTCAGAGATGTCCGGGCCAACTACATGCAACCTTATGCTGTGTGATGTCAAGAGTTGCCCCCCTGGGTCTATTGTTTTTTGCTCCCGCAATCAATATTCTCAAGAAGAGGTAGCCCTCGAACAAAAAGAGACAAGGGATCTCCGTCCAAGGGAAAAAAGAGAAGATAGAGATTAAAGATATTCAACAAAATGTAATTACAATGAGTTTTGAATCACCCAATCAAAAAGCACCTCTAACAGAACTACCCAAACCAAATGTCACCCATAATGGTCGAAGGAGACTCCACATCAAGGATTCTTTTGACCCAGATTTAAGAAAAGAAGAAATCATCACCCATGTATTCTCTACATTAATTCTTTTTGTTGAAATAGGCAAACGTTGCAAGTTAATTGTATATTCTGACAAACCGCGTGAGGAACAAGTCTTTGAAACTCAGCTAGATTGCTTTGATCACTTTAGTTTTGCGCCTCTTGCTTGACCATTTCCACATGCCTTCAATATCTCTTAAAGAGCAATTTGATCCTTAGGCCACACCAACTTTTGCCCAAATCTGGATAATGAAAGGGCGACCGAAAAAAGTACTCGATTAATATCTTAAATATGGCTGAGAATTTGTAGGTAGACAATATCTAGCATTTTTTTCAGTAAATGTGAGAGTTCACCACTTGAATTTCATTGAATCAGAGGAAAGTTCCTAAAGCATATTTCAGAGATGACGGATCTCTAACAAAGGGAAAATTTGTTATATTGTGCTAATATACATTGTGAAATAGTACTAAAAAATGTGTTATATTGTGTATAATTGCGTCCACCCATACTGAGCTACATGCCTTCTTCCATGAAGTGTCCTCATCGCTGCGTGCAATTCAAGTAAATTTTAAATTTACATTAATTGTTGGGCTACTAGGATACATGTCATACTAGAAACTTTAGAACTATGAATGAAATGATAAATTTTTTATTTATATAGATATACATGAAATCATTGCGTGCATCTCCTAGAGCATGAATTCTTGTATTTTCATGCGTGCGTATGTATACCCTTTGATTTAATGGTTTTCTGAGATTTATTATATCAGTTCTGATGTTTATCAATGTATGTATGAAAGCTCTTCACAGGTTAATTGAATGAAATAACTCTTTGATAGCTCTTGGGTTGTCTCTGAATCTACTGTGTGGTTTTGTCAGAGAGATGTTTCCAAGTCATGTCAAGCTGTTTGTTCAAAATGATGCTGTCGCAGCTCTGGCAAGTGGGACACTGGGAAAGCTCCATGGCTGTGTACTCATTGCTGGTACAGGGACTATAGCTTATGGGTTCACAGAAGATGGAAGAGAAGCTCGAGCTGCAGGTGCAGGACCTGTTTTGGGTGATTGGGGAAGGTAAAACCTCTATTGTTTTGATTTGTGAGATAGCAATATTTATGAGGCACCATCATAGCTCATCTAAGGGACTCAAATCAGCTTATAGTTTGTTGAATCTTTTCAAATGTTTCATAAATTTTGTCATAAATATGACTATGAAAAAGATTGAGTAAATTATAAGAAGAAAATCAAACTGCAAGATGTAAAAAGGATAAGGTTAATGGAATGTGAAAATATTAATAGCTGTGCATGTAGCTGAATCTTGGCTTCTTTTCCATAGAGTTTAACAAACAACAATTTAATCAAATTTCTGGTAATGACAAGGCAATAAAGTACTTGTGGATTTGTACAGTGTTTTAGGTGCAGTTGCACGCACATGAAGTACTTGTGGATTTGTTTTTGTATGAATGAAGGAAAAGTTTTCAACATCAAAGTAAGTACTAAAATACATTAGAGATGATACTTTGAGCAAGGGTGATGCAATTTGGGGCTTCAATCCTTATTCTGAATATGGGTGGGTGGATCTGCATTGAATGTGTTTTTTTTTTCCTTCATAAAAGATTGAAGTTATCATAGCTTAAAATGGCGCCCCTCGAGAAAAAAAGGGAGACTAAGGATCTCTGAACAAGAGACCGAATGAAAAAAACACGAACCAGAAGCCCTCCCTGGAGCTAGGAAGTCCTCTCAACATCACAAACAAGAAATAATCACATCCTGAACCATTTGCTCCCCATAATGATGGAAGGCAAATCCTCCTTGAGGAACACAGTAACCCATGATCGAAGAAGAGTTGTGATCGCTGCCTAAGTGTTTTCTTGAAAATTTTCCTTTGAAAGATATACTCATTTTATGTTTGCCAAATGCCCAACAAATTGAATGTGAATAAGGAGTTGAATTTTAGTTTTGTTACTAAAATCGCGTCTTTTTCTTATTTTCTGGAATCACTTCCACATGTCCTCATGGTTGATGAAGTTACATTGCGAATCAAGTGCCAAAATGATTTTTTCTTTTTATTTGAGCACTAATGAGGTATTCAAAACAAGATGCTCTCTAGCATCCTCTTTCCCACCACATAGTTCACAACCATTGTTATCGCCATTAGCCCATTTCAACTGATTGGATTTAGTGAGAATCTTGTATGGTGGTAAAATCCCCATGAATCACCAAATTTTCAATTGAAGTCCCCAAATTTGATGAGCAAACCTAGCGGCAATGGTCATGCAAGAGGGGTTTAAGTTGAGTTTACCATAAAAGGAATTCATGAAAAGCCAATTTGGGGAGACCTATTCCATAATATTGTGTCCTCTTCTTCTAATTCTAAGTTTACCTCAAGAAGGGTTGCAGTAGGGGATGTGGCTTCCGTCTGATGGAATCTAGGGCACTAAATGATGTTGTTCCACTTGATGAAGAGTCACAAATGAGTTCCTCCTCATTTGTTAAAACCTTATATAGATTAGTGAAAGGAGTCACCAGGGATGAACCCTGAATCCAATTATCTTTCTAAAATCAGATTGCCAGACCATTGCTGGGTTTGAATAAAAGTTCCTCCTTCACTTCATTGGCGTATCAAGGATATTTTTCACACCATGGAAATACAAGCCCTTGTGTGAGGTTCCAATGTCTGTCTATTGCAACCCACATAATATTGTGCCGAATGAGTCTTATTCATAGTGTTTCCCAATCCACAAAAAAACTCCATAACAATTTTCCCAAAAGAACTTTATACATGTTGAGAAGTTTTAGCATATCCATTGTGGGGAATAGGAGTTGGATATGAATTTGCTATAAACTTTTTTTTTTGGTTTCCCTTACAAGGAGATATCTTGTCTCCCCCCCTTTTTTTTGTGAAGAGATATAAGAGTATCTTATTAATAGAAACCCCCCCGGATAGAAGGAGACGAGGGATCTCCTTACAATATAAGTGAGGGGAAAGAGATGACTATAAGAAAGAGAGATGACAAGGAAGGGGAGGACTCCAAAGATTCCCCATAATTGAGGAAGGTGTTTCCACTTCCAAAATAATTGATACCCAATCTCTAAGAAGAGATGAAATGGCCACCCATGTGGTTTCCCAATATAATATCTTATGTTGGAAGATTCCTTCAATACGAGTGAGCCAAATACACCAACACCTTGTTGGAGGTCAAGCATTTATGTTCCCCTCATGTAGGAGCTTCTATTTTATTAATAAATTACAGGCGGTCCACATGTTTATTGAGGTCAAGCATTTATGTTCCCCTCATGTAGGAGCTTCTATTTTATTTATTAATCTATTTTAATGAGTTCCCACTTTTCTTCACACAAAAAGGCAGTCCACATGTTTATTGAGATGATTGAAATTGTAAATTGGTTATAATTTGAGGGTAAGTATTTATATATCATAGAATTATATCAAACAATTGATTTCATGTATATTTTATTATAATTCTCTTGTCCAATAAGTTTGAAGCTACATCATTTGTTTGGACTTATTTAGCTAAGTCTTTCACAAATCTGCACTTCCAGAATTTCGCATTCTTACAGGGAACAAGTTGTACTTGTTGAGTATGAATTGGTGCTTTTTGGCCTTTGAAAATATCATATTTGCGTTCAATACTTCAATATATGCAAAAAACAGTGGATGTGCTGATTAAATTTACATTACTATATTTGCAATATACAGCGGTTATGGTATTGCTGCACAGGCATTGACGGCTGTTGTGAGGGCTTATGATGGTCGTGGTCCTCAGACAATGCTAACTCAAAGTATTTTGCAGAGTCTCCATCTTTTTTCTGCAGATGAATTGATCGGGTACTTCCTGTCTGTAATGCATTAGGTTGGTTTATCAATTTTAATCTCCTTATGGATGTGTTACATTGATATAATTTTCAGTCTCCAAGGGTATAAATTTTGTATGAAATACTCATACCCAATTTCCATGTTGAAGTGCTTTTTTTACTTAAGAAAAGCAAAGCAAGCTGATTTATAATTTGATATCTACATGTATGGATTGGAAAGTATCTTTTTAGAACTCTAACCTTTAATATGAATGTTGTCAAGATATTGCTTGGGACTCTCTTTACTTGTATCTATGACTTGAATTTCGTAAACAGAAGACACCTTCCTTCATCCTGTATTCATATGTTCATATGATGCATCATAGTTCTAGAGATGTGGAGCTAATCCACTTATTATACCTGGCTTCACTATGTCAACTACGAGCTCCATTTCTAGGGTTTTCCCCAACCATTGAATTTTTATGAAGATAATTTTTTAAGCCATTTTGGGTGGAAGAATAGATGTGGAATAAGTCCAAAAAACTTGTTTGTTTGTAAGGAATAGGTGGGTATAACTATGTTAGAATATAGGAGAATAAGCTGGTAATGGTATTCCAGGTGCACATGGAATTTTGTTATTCCACTCAATCTATTCCATAAGGGGGTCTATATGTCAAATCACCTTTCATCACCTTTTATAAATTAGTGGTTTACATGTCAAATCATTTTCACCTTTTATAAATCCTTTTTCATGTATTATTCATATTTTTTCCATAACTTATTCATGGTCAATTAAACCACAAAAACTTCATTATTACATTTTCCAACGAGAATAACTAAAAAGAAATCAAATAGAAAATGACTTATTCTACTAATAGAGGTATTTATAATGGAATAATTATCTGTCTTGGAATAACTTATATCATTACCCAATGTAGAAAAATCTAAATTAATAGATTCTGATATGACTGAGATCTCCTATCACATCTTACTTTTATCTCGAGTTCATGTCATTCATTTTGTAATTCATAAAGTTATAAAGAAGCATAATACTTCTCTAGTTCATTTAGAGACCCCATACAATATTATATTTTTTGCTCCGTGTCTATATTTTATCTTCTTTGTATTGCCAGTCCTTTTTCAGTTTGTAAGTCCTCACTTTTGTACGATATTTTTTATTGGAGAAAATAAAAAGCAATGCAAATGGGACCTCTTTCTTTCAGCTGACTTCTGAACTTCTGATCTTTGTACCGATTTGTCTGTTACTTTGAGATTTCTGTATTTGTGATGCGGAAACTTTATTATTATTATTATTGTTATTGTTATTATTATTGTTCTTGTTCTTGTTCTTGTTCTTGTTCTTGTTTTGCATGGATTCTTTTGCACATTTTAAGTTTGGGTTTTGTTTTAGGTGGACATATGCAGATCCCTCTTGGGCCCGTATTGCAGCACTTGTTTCGGTTGTTGTTTCTTGTGCTGAAGCTGGTGATCAAGTTGCGAATAAGATCCTACAAGACTCTGTACAAGAGCTAGCTGTGAGCGTAAAAGCTGTTGTTCAAAGGCTGAACTTATCTGGTGAAGGTGATATGTCACTAAAATGTATCTTTATATCAAACAGGATTGCAGTTTCACCATCTTGTCTTGAAGTGATCTCTGTTTGACACTTGATTCGAAAGTGCCTTTTTCTGTTGTTTATTTTTTAGTCGAATAAATCCCGACTCCTTGTGTATTTCAGATGGAAAAGGTTGTTTTCCACTCGTTATGGTTGGTGGTGTTTTGGAAGCTAACAAGAGATGGGATATCGGGAAGGAAGTTGTAAATTTTGTATTGAAGGACTACCCTGGGGCTCATCCTATTAGACCAAAGGTTAGATATTCAAGTCTGGATCTCTGATATCCTTGCTTCGAAATGCTCTAAATTATTGATTAC
This sequence comes from Acorus calamus, assembly GCA_030737845.1. Taxonomy (NCBI): domain Eukaryota; kingdom Viridiplantae; phylum Streptophyta; class Magnoliopsida; order Acorales; family Acoraceae; genus Acorus; species Acorus calamus. The sequence continues at coordinate 3,057,500 of CM060879.1, read as the reverse complement.
ACATTCTTTCATTATTAGTTTAATTCCCATTTAAAACAGGTCTAATTAAAGGTACCCATCTTATTCAATAAACAAATTAAATATGTATTAAATGCATGATAGGTATTTTTACTTCACACAGAACTAAGATAAAAAAATGTCCACTGGACTAGATTTTAATGTGGATTGATGATTACGCCTAAGTAGAAATTTTATAACTTGAACTCAATTTTTTTCTTTCTTTTGTGATGTTTGATGTTGTAACATCATTTGAAATTCATGATGTGATTTAATATTAGTGATTTTGCATGTCATAATATATATTTTATTTTTTTTAATTTTTTATTCTTCCAAATTTCTCCCGAATTTTCCCCATGCTTAACCTGAGTTATACCATTTTGCAAATTTTCACCCCTGCCAAATTATCCCGATTTCTAAACTGGTGACAACCCCCAATATAAAGCTTGGATGTATGTGTGTACGTACACATATATGTGTGTATATGTATAAAAAACTATCTTAAAAAATGTTGACATGCATATCTTCATAGCCTTTGCATGGCCACAACACGACTATGGAACCTCAAATTGAGGAACTCCATAGGCCAATGATTCACACTAGTTGAATTGTTATCTTTTCATTAATTAATTTTTTATATCAGAAAGTTAGATTAAGGTGCATAAGAGTTTTTGATCCATCGGATTTTACATTCTTGCTGTCTCATGTGCTCAAACCTACATGACATTAAAAAAAGTTACACGTAGTCTTTTTTGTAGCCCCATATGCGGTCTCCACCTCTGCATTCCTCTTTTTCGCTCTGTCTAAGTGATTTTTTTTAAATTATTTTTTATTAACTATGTTCGATTTCCAGTAATAAATTATTCACCCGTTTTTCAAAAAAAATGGCGGGATTGTGGGGGAGAAAAATAAAATTTCAGACACTTTTTTGGCGTTGATGTGACTTAAAATATTGATTTCTTACATGAAATAGAGAAACTGAAAAAGAAAAGATTCTGAGCTGGAGATTACATGTGGGACTGTAAAATGGAATTGACACTTAGAAGATGGCATCAACAACATAACACTGAAGAGTTAAAACTCATATCAATTTTATGCGCGTCAATATCAATTTGATGAAGACATTGTTTTTATTTTTGTTTCTTTTACATTTGCAGGTGGCATCAACTACGTAACACTGAAGAGTTAAAACTCATATCAATTTTATGCGCATCAATATCAATTTGATGAAGACATTGTTTTTATTTTTGTTTCTTTTACATTTGCAGGTGGAGCCTGCTGTTGGGGCTGCATTGCTGGCTTGGAATTTCTACTTGCGAGAATCTGAAAAATAATGTTTACAGGACATAACAAATTCATTCTTCTATTTGTACAACATGTTTCAGACTAAAGTTCAAACACAAAAAATAAAGCAGTGAAGTAAGAAGGGAAAGCCTTCATAAGTTTCCATGGTTAGGTCAATTTGCCACTCATTCAAAATTTTAACTACTTTTTAATATTGTTTGATCATTTTGTTTGGTTTTGTTTTTGCTTTGTTTCAATCATCACTGCCTTTGTCTTTGTATTAGATGCTTAGCAAAAAATGTTTATGTACAAAGAAAGTTAAAAGAGGACAAATTGTGTTGATTGATGTATATTTTGTGATCTTCTGTTGTTGTTTTTACCCAACACTTGCATTGTATTTTTTTTATTCCAACAAAGTTTATATAGGAGAAGGTGTTGAACTCTAGTGTAATACTAATTCTAATTTTTTCCTATCTATTCTAACTTATCTATACTCATTTATTTGTTGGATAAAAAAATGTGTTTTGATTGATTCCTTCATATTTTCCCTTTATTTCACTATTCAGACAAAAATGAGACCTACAATAGACCACCACCACCTAAGGGAACCAAAGTAGAGAGATATACATCTATTAAAATCCCCATTAATTCTCTCTCATATTTTTTATGCTTGTTTTAGGTTTTGTTTGGTTTAAAAACTCCAATTAATAAAGAATCACAGTTATGGTTTGTGCCATGCTTCCCAAAGAGACATTGGATTTGATATATAGCAAACCTGAGATTGAAAATTTTCAATATCACTCGATTTTCTCTGATATCTCATATTATTATAGTTTTGTAAATCATGAATGGCCAATAAAACTATTTGACACACACAAATATATAGTAAAGAACATGTGTATTTAATACATATTTATAATTGTAAAAATATATGCTAATTTATAGAAAGTACCATCATATGTATTCATGAATACATCCCATGACTTTTGTGTGAAAATTTTCCCTATACAAAACAATCCACAATTTTTTAATCATGAAAAGGAAGTTGAAAATACACTATCAAACAATTTTAGTATGATATAAATATTAAAAAAACAACTTTGTTTAACACTGTATTGAACAATGGAATAATGGAAAATGATTTGTAAGGTTTGGAAAATAGTATGTTTAGTAGTCCCATCCACAACTTTCATCCGCATTCAACACCACCTCTCATTGAATTACAGAAGCCAGGGGGTAATATAGATTTCAGGCTGCTTATAGGGGGTTATTTGGATTTTTTCCTATAAATAAATGAAGTATATATTAAGATACAATAGTATATTTTTTTTTCTTTCAGTATATATTGAGAAAACGCAGTATATATTGCACTAAAGTAGTGTGTGTATAGGCGGTTGGATATATGATCGTTTCTAAGCTGTAGTCAGGGATACAAAACAAGCCGAGTATAAGTCTTAAATATGGAAGTGAGAAAGTTTTGTCACTGTGAGCAGGACCCTATTGTGAAAAATGATATATTCAACCTCAAGAGCAAACACCCACTTATATCTCAATTCTAGCATAATAGTGAATAAAATTGTCATACACCAAAAGGAATTTAAATGATCATATTGTATAAAAAAAAATAATGTTTACAGGACATAATAAAGTCCTTCATCTACTTGTAGAACATGTTTTTGGCTAAGTTCAAACACAAAAAATAAAGCAGTGAAAGGAGAAGGGAAAAAGCCTTCATAAGTTTTCATGGTTTATGATGGTTAGGTCAGTTTGCCCCCCATTCAAAATTTTAATTTTTTTTTTTTTAGTTTTCTTTTTGCTTTGTTTCAATCATCTCTACCTGTCTTTGTATTGAATATTTAGCAAAAAAATGTTGAAGATGTACAATGAAAGTTAAAAGAGGGCAAATTGTGTTACTTGATGTATATGTTGGAGCCAAGATTACCTGATTCACTGAGTATAGAGTATCTCTATCACCTTCCATACACAGTACAATGACACATTTTTGACTTGCAAGTTACAATATAACCACCTCAAATTTCAGAAAGTCAATGAAGTTTTTTTCAAAAACTCATTTAAAATAAGAAAACAACATGAAAGAAGAAAATATATTCACACACCACGATCCCCAGCACCATATATATCAATAGGGTTTTGTTTTCCTTTCTTTCTTAATTCAAGAAATAGACAGTAGGGATTGAGCCAAACTTCCTGACTTAAATATTTTTTTTTAAAGGAAAATGTGAGCATCTTCATTCAATTGAAATCAAAAGAATATTATCAAAAGGAGATGAGAAGATACAAATAATGAAAATAAGAAAAATAAAGCCAACAAAATAGAGAAAAAGGGGTAAAAGGAACACAAACAATGAGTTCTAGTTGCCAAAGTGAGAAAATGTTTCTACCACTTCGACAAAGCCTTGAACGCGCCAATGTGTTATGGTATAATTGAAAAAATGTTTCAATTTTTGATACTTTGGCATGTCATCTCTTAAAGATTTTCAAAGTAAAACTGAGTCCCTCTTAAAACAACTGCATTACGTGATCTCCAAATCGCCCACGTGGAATGATGAATACCATGATGACCCTGGGCTTACTTCTATCCCCTCTTTTCTTAATCCTCATAGCCACCTCCCAAAGATCTTGCATCAATTGAGCCCGCAACCTGAGTCCTGTGAGCTGTTCCAAGATGCACCAAAGTTATACCATATTCGAAGCTGAGCAATTGTAGAATAAGTGATCAAGGGTGTCAGCATCCCAAGACAGAGCCGACAAATAACATTATACGATGCTCGCCACTTCGCTCTATAAGCTTTAGTAACAAGGCTGTCATGGAGCATCAACCACATAAGGCATTTTTTTAATGTCACTCGATTTTCTCAGATATCTCATATTATTGTAGTTTATAACTCATGAACTGCAATAAAAGCTATTTGGCACACACAAATATATATCGCATTGAACAAGTGTATCTAAATACATATTCATAATTGTAAAAATATATGTTAATTCATAGAAAGTACCTTCATATATTCATGAATACATCCATGAGGCCATGACTTTAGTGTGAAAAGTTTTCCCTATACAAAAGTGATTATGCTTTTCCAATGGGCTTGTTACAATCCAGTAACAACATGAGAGAATTTTTTAAGGGCATTGTTCCACTCATATTTTTTTACAGTCTAAAATGCAGTTCTATATGCATTGTTAGAAATCTAATGAAGCATATACATAGTTAGACAATGTATATATATCGTTTTTTTTAACATTTACTAAAAATAGATTTATTCAATTCGAAATGGAGCGATATACATTTTTCATCAAAACATGTATATCGTTAGATGATATTTACTATTTTTTTTAGAATAAAAACATGTGTGGCCTGCGTTTTGGATTGTAAAAATGACTGAGTATAACATTTTTCATTTTTTTAATCATGCAAAGGAAGTTGAAAATACACTATCATGCAATTTTATTATGATAAAGATAAATATTACAAAAAACTTTGTTTAACATTGTATTGAACAACGGAATAATTGAAAATAATTGAGTTGGAATGTTTGGAAATAACATTAACATGTTCAGCCCTGTGTGTACTCTCTCTCTTCCATAGCTTTCAACATATTTTTTTCTTCTAAATATTAATATGTTCAATATTGAAGTACATATTGTTATAAACAATGAATTATATACTAATACAATAGTGTATATTTTTTTTGAAAAAAATAAAAAAGAATTTAATTTTCATACATCGTGATAGTATAGTATATATTAAGATAACGCAATGTGTACTATACTAAAGTAGTGAATAGATGGTTGGATGATCGTTTTCGAGCTGTAGTCGGGGCTACAAAACAAGCGAGCAAGTTTAGTCACTGTGTAGGACTCTTTTTATGAAAAATGATACATTCAACCTGGATAATAACACCCACTTATATCTCAATTCTAGCATAATAGTGAATAAAATTGTCATTAACACAAAAAGAAAAAAAAATCTCTTCCTACTTGAATACAAATGATCATATTTTACAAAGAAAAATAAAATTCAATCATATATTTATATACATTGTCTTAAATAAATAGGGAAAAATCCAAATAACCCCATGTAAACTGTCGGAAATCCATATAACCCCCTGTCTTTTCGTAATGTCTATATAACACTATGAAAACACATATATAAATCCAAATAACCATTTGAGTTAAATTTTTATTGACAGATAACGATTATTCTGTTAATTTTCTTTCTGATTTATTGATTGAGTAGACAAAGTCCGGACGCGTGCAGTTTGTCAAATACATTAAACTGTCAATTATTCTAGAATGCTCTAGTTCTGATATACTTTGATTATTATTCTTGGACAAGAGTAGATTTACATCTACATGTATTTTTGCTTGATCATCATCATTCTTGTTGAATTTTTATAGTATTTTCTCATATTGTTAAGGCTTTTTGGTATATTTTATTTTTAGTAAGAGTTAACTAGACAAAATATTTATAGAATAATCATAATATGTCAAAAAAAATTATGACTCAAGGACTATTTGAATTTACATATGTGTTTTCAAGATATTATCACTTGTATAGACTTTACGAAAAGTCATAGAGTTATATGAATTTCAGGGTTTATATAACCAGTTTCAATCAATTACAAAACATTTTCTTTGTGTGGGGGTTATTACCACCCCACAAATTATGCAGCCCACCCCATTATCAAACCCACTAAATATCTTTTTTTTTTTTTATAGTTTTCACTTGTCCACCCCACTATTCCATGTGAACCCACCCCATTCATTTTCTCCTCTTCCCCCCCCCCCCCCCTTCAATCTCAGAATTTTTTCTCCCTGAGATTTTTCTCTCTCCCCACACTGGTTCTACTCCTCCACCTTCCATTCATCGGCGCCCCCGATCGTGAAGAGTGTTGTTATCCCCGTTCACTCGACCATCATCCTCCAAGGTTAGCAACCTTTTTTTCTTTTTTCTTTTGTTTGGAACATGGTTTCTACATTGGTGGGGATACATGTTTTTAAAACATGGTTCATACGATATGTATAGTTGTGATTTGTATTTTTAATTGCCACTCCAATGGAATGATGTAAGCATTGCATTGAGAGTTAAAGAGACTAGTTTAGGGTTGAATTTATATCATGTATTTATTTTTAGCTTTCTTTTTTTGGATGTTGTAGTTAATAAGGGTGCAATTCAATTAATTTGGTTCTTTTTTTGCAATTTCAAATTGAACCAAATTATATTCACATGTAATTGAAAGACCAAACCGAACCAAAATCGAACCGAACGGATTTTTGTTTGGTTAACTCGAGATGAACCAAACCGAACTGTTAAAGATTGATAAATTGGTTAGAATTTTTTGGGGGATTGGTTTACAACTTTACATAAATATCAAATTCTAGGATTAATTGTATAAATTAGTATATTATTTTTTATGAATATTAATAATATAACAAAAATATAGTTTTAATATAAAAATAATGATATAAATGAATATTGATTATGAATAATCCTATGTTTAAATTTAATTCAGTTTGGTTCGGTTAATTCAGTTTTTTAATAAGCAAAACCAAACCCAAACCAATATATCCAAACCAAACCATAAAACTATTGATAAAAAAAAAGTTTAAATCGGTTCGGATTCAGTTTAACCAATCAAAGTAGCACCCCTAGTAGTTAATGCACCATCTCTAACAAATATGTTGTGTCCTTGCATGCATTTGTATACTTTTGTTGTCCTTGTATTTCTATTTGGACACGAAAAAAAATTATTTTTTGAACTAGTTCGACAGAGGAAACATGGGAGGATCTAGAGGTAGACTATAGCCGCCCGGCCCAGAGTTTTTTGAAAAATCCTTAAGTATCCCTTAAAACTACATCCTAACTAAATTAATATATAACAAACATAAGTTTTTATTGTTGTTGTCCATCGGATCAGATTTTTGGGGAATATATTTTGTTGATTTTGGGAAAAAGAAGGTGTCAGGACGTTAGGATTGATGTGTGAAACAAATTTGGAGGAAAATAAGGGTGTGAGGGATGTAGGCAGTTAATTGCTTCCTATAATGGCTGAATTAAAGTCTAAATTATTGTTTTTAAATGGATGGATTTAGTGGCAATAAGTGTGACACCTTGCTACTCTTTTTTTGGTTTGGATATATCCGCCCCCATCTTAATGTTCTCATTTATTTGTGATGAAAACAGTGGAGCTTCATGATATGAAGATCGAGATCACAAACCAATAATACTTAAATATTTATTGAGATGAAATTTTTAATGACACTTGATTTTCTCTGATGTCTCATATTATTTTAGTTTATAACTCATGAACAGTGAAACTACTATTTGGCACACGCAAATATTTATAGTGAAGAACATACACGTGTATCACTTACACATATTCATAAATATAAAATATATGCTATTTCATATAAAATATCTTCATATATTCATGATTACATCTCATGACTTTGGTGTGAAAAGTTTTTCATATACAAAAGTGATCATGTTTTTTCCAATAAAGCATTATTACTTATCACGTATAATCTGTGCGGACAATCATATACTTTTGTAGTCGTCCAACGAGATACGTATAGCGCTGGTAAACGAATCAAGCGGATCAGGCTCGGCTCAGTTTGAGCTCGTTCAGGCTCGTTCGTTTAGATAATTTGAGCGAGCTTGAAAAAGTTTTAAAGTTCAGCTAGGCTCGGTACCTGGATCGAGATTCATTTTATGTTTAAATTCGACTCGTTTGTGTTATTAAAACTTAGTTGAAGCTTGACTACACTTCTTTATAAAATTAAAATATTAAATTAATATAAAGTTATGCTTGTTTAAACTCATGAACTTGACTTATTTAGGCTAAAATTTTATTTTCAATTCCTAAAAACCCTAAAATGAAGAAGAACGCTAGGCTCGTTGAGGCTCGTGAGATCGACTCGGTTTGGCTCGGCTCGGCTCGACTCGTTTATAAACGAGCCGAGCTTGAACATGTCAAAGCTCGACTCGTTTGACTCGTTTACCACCCCTAGATACATACTATCATATATGTAAAATATGTTGTCTCCTAAAATATATTTGGTAACACTACATTTTGTGATGTGAGATTTTTTTTTTTGTACTCCTAATTCCTTATCAAAAGTGTCAAAACAAAATTACATGGATTCTCTAAATTCTCCATATTTAACATGTTGATGTATCACAATAGAGGAAAGGTATCAATGTTCTTCATTGATTGATTTCTAAGAAAATGGACTGGAAGCCACAATGAATAGTGGTTTTTATGGTGGATTGATTTTTGCTTCCAGAAAAGTCAATAACAATTTTGCAGTCTTGTCTGGATCTTAGAAGCGGTCTCTAGCTACATATACACTAGCACTATTTTTTTTTTTTTTTTTTGGGGGGGGGGGGGGGGGGGGGGGGGGGGGGGGGGATTGTTCAAATACCCCCTTGACTAAGTGTCTAATTTTTTTTATATTTTATTTACCCCTGAAATCTGGTTTTATTTTTTTTCTGCCCCTTAACCCGTGCCACCTCATTTTATACCTAAATCACCCCCATATGTAAATTAGTATCATATTTCTGTAATAGATCATTACATTTCTGTAATCAGTTATTACATTTCTATAATTTATATGTTCTTAGTTTAGTTCTATGTATGATATTACATATTTGTTGTGTAAATTATAGTTTTTATAATTTCTGTTGTAATTGTTATAAAAATAATAATAGATATTACTTTTCTATTATGTAAATAGTAGATTGAACATTACATTGATAATTTTTATTGTAGTTGTTATGTAAATGTTAATTTATATAATAATAATTTTATTAAAGTACATGAATCAAGAAGTAATTTTATTAAAATATTACAATTTTTCATAAATTTTCAGTTCATATTCATGTTATTACTAATTTTGTTCATATTGCTAAATAAAAATTTATTTAAGTATTTGATTGTTGTATTTTTGATATATTTTGAAAAACTCATTCTTTGTTATGAAGTACATTGAATATTTAGTTCGATAATCTTTTTTCATTTTATCCAAGAGGACATGAAGAGGATTAAATGAGAGATAACAATTAATTATTAAGATTTGAAGAAAACGTCGTAATTTAAATAGTTGATGTATCCATTTTAACAAAAATTTGAGATTGTAACTACATCAATTTTGTGTATACTGAATGCATTTACAAATGATGATATAATGATATTGAGAATGTATATATGACCATTTTCGTTAAGGGTCTAATTTTTTTATATTTTATTTACCCTTGAAATCTGGTCTTTTTTTTTTGCCCCTTGACCCGTGCCACCTCATTTTTATACCTAAATCACCCCCATCTGTAAATTAGTATCATATTTCTATAATGGATCATTATATTTATGTAATTAGTTATTACATTTCTGTAATTTACATGTCCTTAGTTTAGTTCTATGTATGATATTACATATTTGTTGTGTAAATTATAGTTTTTATAATTTCTGTTGTAATTGTTATAAAAATAATAAAAGATATTACTTTTCTATTATGTAAATAGTAGATTATGTAATTGAACATTACATTGGTAGTTTTTATTGTAGTTGTTATGTAAATGTTAATTTATATAACAAGAATTTTATTAAAGTACATGAATCAAGAAGTAATTTTATTAAAATATTACAATTTTTCATAAATTTTCAGTTCATATTCATGTTATTACTAATTTTGTTCATATTGCTAAATAAAAATTTATTTAAGTATTTGATTGTTGTATTTTTGATATATTTTGAAAAACTCGCTCTTCGTTATGAAGTACATTGAATATCTAGTTCAATAATCGTTTTTCATTTTATCCAAGAGGACATGAAGAGGATTAAATGGGAGATAACAATTAATTATTAAGATTTGAAGAAAACGTCGTAATTCAAATAGTTGATGTATCCATTTTAACGAAAATTTGAGATTGTATCTACATCAATTTTGTGTACATTGAATGCATTTACAGATGATGATATAATGACATTGAGAATATATATATGACCTTTGCGTACTTTAATATTATTGTAAATAATTATTAAATATCTGTAACTATGTGTATAATTTTTTTATGTATCATATTATATTTATGTATTTCTGTAACCTTGTCTGTAAAAGATAGTTTGGGTATTATGAAAATTCAGGGGCAAAAAAAAATAGAATCAGATTTCAGGGGTAAATAAAAATAAAAAAAAGTTCAGGGGTAAAAAAAAAAAATTGACCCTTAGTCAAAGAGTATTTGAACAATTCCCCCCTTTGTTTTACGAAACGGTAAGAATTCACCCTTAATTATATTTCAAAGAAAAGATGTGTCCAAATAAAAGAGCATAAATGCAATAAAACACATCAAAGAGATAGAAGTAGAAGATTATCTACTCTTTCTCATGGTATAAAATTGAAAATTCAATACTAAACTACTTCTCAATATATAATTGCACCCTCATAAAAGCCACCTTTTCGCTTCTGTGCAGGAGAGCCCCAAGATTTAATGATACAAACAATAAATTTTTAAATGTTCTCCTTATATACTGAAATGTCTCTGAAAACCAAGTGATTACGAGAGAGCCAAATTGCCCAAGTATACTGTATTCTACTAGTGTATATATGAATTTTTTTTTATAAAAAAAATACATTATTGTATCTCATAATATATACTTTACTTTTTATAATAGTATAAATTTTAGTGAGCGAGTGTATATATTTTTTAAGAAAAAGAAAATCCATCACAGCCGTATATGAAGTTGCATACAGGGCTGCACCTATCATTTTTCTATTTTTTGGTAGGAGATTTCAATATTTCATATCAGAAAATATAAGGTCCATGGATATTTTTTTTACTTTTTATGGTGGATGTCAGCATGTATGGGTTAATTAATCAATGTTTGACTTTGGTAGTTGTTTTTAGTATTTAAAATGACATTTAACTCATGTATAGATTAACACTAATTCTATGCATGTGATACAATATTTCACATTATATGTATAAATAAAATAATGACAATGATATAAATATATATTTAATTATAATTTATTAAATTGCATTACTATAATTGGTTAGTTTCATTAGTGTTTTAATGAGATCAATGTAGGATAATTAAGTGAGAATTAAATCAATAAAAAATCATAATCAGATGAAATGCTACTTATACACACCAAATTAAATAAATCATAATGAGATCAAGGTGGGATATTTAATTTGTTCATTATGAAACTCAAACTACGTACATTGTAGATGTATAAAAAAAAAACTACATGCATATCCATACAAAAGTTATACCATGGATCCAAACGAGTTTGAGCATTTATAGGATTTCTTTTGAAGGATTTTTTTTTAGAGAAAACAACTATCGTTATAGGAATGGTGTTGGATAAAGTGAGTCAAAGTTTAGAGTTTAGAATTTAGACAAAACAATGTCCTAGATAGAGGTTAGATAATTAAATTAACAAAGAATCTATAGACAAAAAACATTGCCTTTCTTTATTTCTTTCTAGTTTATTGTTTTTTGTTAGAGCGTTATTACACTAAGCCCATTTTATAGTTTTATACACCTACTCACTGTAATAAGATATATAATCAAATTGTGCTCTACCTGTATATCTAAAACAAAATAAAATTATGTGTGTTAAAAATAAGCCATTTGAATGTTCAGAGAAGAGCATTCAGGTGTTTACAATAATTTTGCAAAAAAACAATGGTGCTATTAACCCTAATTTAGAGGTGCATTGAACTCTAGATCAAATTCTTTTAAGAAACTAGAGAATCGAGGATCAATTTCAACTAAGATAAGATTTCAGGGAGTAATATCTCATCTAATTTTTTTCCTTAGAGAAACAACATACAAATGTTTTATTCATCTCATATTCTGTTGATCTATTTTTCGATCTCAGTTGTTTATCCTATTTTAATTTTAGAAGTAAATTATAAAAAACGATTTCCTCTAATGTCTCATGATACTTGATTTTGTAATTCATGATAAACTAATACAGATATTTGATATACATAAATTAAATATACATATATATATCACGTGTTTACTGAAAACATGTTCATGTTCATATATATGATGCTCGGAAAGGCACCTTCACATATTCATGAATCTCACATTACTTTAATGGAAATAAGTTTAACATCATGTTATTTTGATGAACACTTACACACTCAGTTTGCTTTGTAGTCCTGTCTGCATTTAAAAACAGTTCTCCAGTTGCATATACATTGTTATAGCAGTGTAGTATATACACTGCACTATCTTAGTATATGAAAATCATTTTTTTTTTTAAATACATTCCATATCTCTTTTCTATTTCCATTTCATATAAGTGATTTTATTCATTTGATAGACCAAAGTCTCACTTGGAATCAATTTTTTGAAAAATGTCAGACTCAGTCATATTCACCAACCAAAATTCAAACCTCACACGTTTTCATTTTTTTTAAATAGTAAACATCATCTAATGAGAACGAACCCATTTTTAGTAAGTTATAGCAGTGTAGTATATACAACATCTAATTAGATACATGCTTCACTAGATTTCTAAAATGGTATATAGGACTGTGTTTTGAACTGAGAAAAAACTGAGTAGAACAACACTCATTTTTTTTATAGTACAAAGGCCTACAAGGACGACACAACACAACACAACAAGATCCAACATGGATCCTTTTTTCAGGCAAACTGTGGGCCAGGCCCACTTGGAATCAATTGTGAAAGTAATTCTTATTTTGCAACAATAGTTTTTAGGTAATTGTTTTCAAATGAGTATTTTTAAATTTTAATTTTTTATTTTAAATTTTATTTTTATATGTACAAGACAATGAATTAGCTTTTATGAAGAAAACTGATTAAGAGAGTTTTTTTGAAACAGGTAATGATTGAGTATAACTTATATTGTTAAATTGTTTTTTCTAGAAAAATGAACTTGGTGAGCCTGCGTTTCTTTGTATTAGATAAAGGGGCGATGTTTCACTCAATCCTTTTTCATATTTCAAAATGCAGTCTTATTTGTATCTATAGAAATCTAGTAAAACATATGTATCATTAATTTTTTTTATATTTATAAAAAATGAGTTCATTCAATTCGAAATAGAACGATATACATTTTTTTATCAAAGAGTCACCCCACTATTCAGGTCCCATTGACAAACCTCATGATGTGCCATTCCTGTTACGCCCCGGAGCGACTGTCCCCGAAGCATTACCAATCAAACAATAATCAAAAGGATCAAATAAGAAAACAAGGCTACAGGGAAGTGGTAGCCAATAAAATGAAATGATGCGGAAGTATAATATACAATTAAGTCTGTAAATCAAAACATTATTACAGACTCGAATACACAATTACCGTCCTGTGAGAGCCCAAGTCTAGTCCAAATACAACAATATATGCGACACGCACAATTACTAATATATACACAAAAATAGGATTGCTGATAGCCCCACACTTGTCAACCGGAAGCTGAGACACGCCACGCGCGAACTACGCTAGAGGGATGCTCCACCTTCACGCCCCACTGTCCCTGGCGGAAAACAACACACGAGGGGTGAGCTACAAGCTCAGTGAGTGGCAAGAATCAAACTCAAAAATAATAATATAACACTAACGCATTTTCCTTTCAAGGAAAGATATGGATGGGAGAACACCGACATATATAAATGTCACGTAGAGTCGTGACCACACATCACCCTCACCCTCACCCCGAAGGGGGGGGGGACTGTTGGGACTTTTGGGGGACAACTAATCCATTAACACTAGCGAGTTGTAACACAAACTAATACCACGCTACAAAGTTCTCCACATCTAGATAAATACATATCAATCCCTCGCATCATCCGGTAGCCCTCTCCCGGGTAATCCTCATCCAAACGGCCATCAATGGTCAGTACTGAAGCCTCGTACGATAGTGGCAACATACTCTGGGCATTCCCAACGATACGGCATACCCGTGATCGGTACTCGAGCCTCGTATGGTAGCACATCATACTGGGCATCCCAACGATACAGATTCACCCATAGTCGGTACTCAAGTCTCGTATGTTAGTGACATCATAATCTGGGCATTCCGACGATACGGCATCACCCGTGGTCGGTATTCCTAGCCTCGTACGATTGCCACATCATACTCTGGGCATTCCCAATGATATGGATTTACCCATGGTCGGTACTTTAGCCTCGTATGGTAGTGACATCATACTTTGGGCATTCCCGACGATACGGCATCACCCGTGGTCGGTACTTAAGCCTCGTATGATAGTCACATCATACTCTGGGCATTCCTAACGATATTATGGCACAATGCAGGACAGACTCAACCCGGGTAGCTTCGACGCACGATGATGTAGGGAAACAGTACTCCTCGTTCGCAATATCATCGGTAGCCCTCTCCCAGGTAGCCCTCTCCCTGACGGCCTTCCGGTGGCACGGTGGCACCACGCAAGGTAGCTCCAACGTTGGGTAGCTTCGACGCACGATGATATAGAGAAACAGTACTCCACGCTCGTAATATCATCCGGTAGCCCTCTCCCAGGTAGCCCTCTCCCTGGCAGCCTTCCGGTGGCACGGTGGCACCACGCAGGGTAGCTCCAACGCTGGGTAGCTTCGACGCACGATGATATAGAGAAACAGTACTCCACGCTCGTAATATCATCCGGTAGCCCTCTCCCAGGTAGCCCTCTCCCTGGCGGCCTTCCGGTGGCACGGTGGCACCACGCAGGGTAGCTCCAACGCTGGGTAGCTTCGACGCACGATGATATATGGAGGGGGTACACCATGCTCGCAAGACGATCCTCCCGAATCAACTACTATCATCTAGCAATTACCAATTGATATACATAATTCTCTTGAATTCCCGCACAGATGCATCACTTGGATGCACGGGAAAGAAGCTAAACACTCGCACTCAATTATGACAAGACATGATCCTGAAGGCGGGTCATGCACACGCCTAACACGGGTAGGCCTATCATACCATTTTCATAGCTATCGGGTAACAAACACCGAGTAGCTTCTACGCACGACGATGTAGGGAAATAGTACTCCACGCTCGCAATATCATCCGGTAGCCCTCTCCCAGGTAGCCCTCTCCCTGGCGGCCTTCCGGTGGCACGGTGGCACCACGCAGGGTAGCTCCAACGCTGGGTAGCTTCAACGCACGATGATATAGGGAGGGGGTACTCCATGCTCGCATGACGATCCTCCTGGATCAACTACTATCTAACTAATACCATTGCTAATGAATTCTTATGAATTCCCACACGGATGCATCTCTCGACGTGGGAAATAAGTCCTTGCACTCAATCAGGATAGAACATGATCCTAAGGGCTGTCATACGCGTCTAACACAGATAGGCCTGACATTCTATCATCATAGCTATCAGATAACAAACATCAATACAACAATGAATTCTCATGAATTCCCATAGAGTTGCATCACTTGGATGCAGGCAAGATAGCTACTATATTTGCCCACTAAAACAAGTATGCTCCTGATAAACAATAGATCATAGATATACCTATCACAGATAAGGCCAAACAATTAAACATACACACAATTATCACATGAGAGTTCCTATCACAACAAGAGTGCATAGACCACATGTCCAAGGAACCTAGCATTCAAGAATTAACCACACTAAGCATCTACCAACACGAAGGCAATACTACGAAAGGACACCTTTAGTATAACATACCCAACATTCCATGCTATATATATAAAAGCTACAAAGTGATAATAGCAATATTATTTGAAAATCAATAATGAGTATAGCTATAGAACCCCATGGGTACGCGATGCACAATCACATGCATCGAGCGCTTCCCAAAAGGGGTGGATCGAACCACTCACCAAAAACCCATTCATTGCGAGTTCCGCCAACGAAAGCTGCAAAACACAACCAATGATTATCAAATGAAATATGAAGTTTCTTGGCACCTATATATAAGCCTATTTCATGAAGACAACAACTCCTGATATTGTCCACACCATGCATAATAGCTCTTTGACACATATTTATACAAGACTAGTCCATCTACAGCAATCAGCCCCAAACATTGGTCTCCACGGCATTGAATACACATCCAAAAATTCTGAAATAAATCATGTGCATACTCTGATATGTTAGGATCATAATCCGTGAAGACATCAAATCCTGATTTAATCATGAAATACCCGAAATAAATTATTTTCAGAAACAGGTCTATTTCTACGCGAATCTGGGCAGGCCATGAACATTAGGCTATAACTTTCAATACAGGTGACCAAATGACACCAAATTTGATATATAGCATCTAGACATGTGGATGATCAAATCACATGAAGACATAACCTTCATAACATGCCTCTAGACATTAATTTCAAATGGATCTTCACAGGACAGAAAATCTGTTTTAATACAACACAAAACCCCCACCATTAATGCATAAACACAAACATCTCATGTGCAATAGCAATTACCCATAACACCCTCTCAACAGCACCCATATTCAATTGCACACAGACTCACACCAATATAAACACAAATACATACATTGGCATAAAGAAAAGGGGAAGGGAGTACCTCTTGGAGGAGGAGGAGGATTTCACAAGCACAAATACACACAACCTTCCCTTCTTTGCTGGCTGGACAGATCACAAGAGGGGAGAAAATTAAAAGAGGGCTTAAAAGAGAGAGAGACCAAGCTAATTAAATAGGCTCACACACATGAATCATACACTTTCACCCTTTCTTCCACTTCTCCTCTTCCTTTGCATTAGCTTTTCTCCTCTTCTTTGGCTCTCTATTTTATTTTCCCATGAAAATGAGTTTCTCCCACTCTCTCTCACACACACCATAAATTCAAATAGCAATCACACCTGAAATATGCAGCCACAACACCCTCCACACTCAACAATACTACATAGAGACACTAATACTTCATTGGAGCATAAAAACAAACACTTACATGGCACCCCTACACAACCTTGGAGAGGAGAAGAAGATGGAGAGGAACACAAGTGCACACACACATATACACACCTCCCTCTCACTCATCCATCACTTCCATCTTTAAATATCAACCTCCCATGATGGCTGAAACCATAGAGAGGAAGAGTGAGAGGGGAAGCTTGAAAGAGATGGAGAAAGGAAGAATCAACAACAACAACCAACAACCACCATCCAAACATACCTTCTTGGACTCCTTTGTGTGCTCCTTCATCTCCATCACCTCCACTTTCTCCACCCAAAACACACACAAGAGGAGGGGCTGCAACAGCTCAAAAAGAGCCCAAACAGAGGCTGAAGTCGTGCATATTTGGGGGGTTAAATAAGCAAAGGTCGAGTAAATGACCAAGTCATCCTCGGACTTAAAACCTCTGCGCAACCTTCACTTAAACGACCATAACTTCCTCAATACAGCTCGGAATTGCGTGATTCCAGTGGCATTGGAAAGCTAAGAAGATTATCTACAGCTTTCATGTTTACACCCAGATCAAATAACCTCTCCAGATATTCCGAAATCTAGGCTAAACATCTTACAGGGCTGCTGCCTGGATTTCTCAACTTCGGGGTATACTCGGAAAAATACCCATAACTTTTAATATACGAATCCAGTTGTTCCAATTCCACTTCTATATGGAAGCTATCTCAAAACTGAACATCTCATAATAAAATCGGATTTTTAGCTTTTCATCTTGAATTTTAACAAAACCAAATCCAAATACCAACTCAAAACTGCATAATTCCAAAAACGTCAGAATGCGACGAAAATTTATAGGTAGGCCAATGCCGGTACCAGGAGAATAGATATACAGTTAGATTTTGAAATTGAATGCCCAAACTATAAGAATAAATACAATCCAACATTTAACAGCCAAAAAGTGACACAGACATAACAATTCCCTCATTGGTTGCTTGCTTGATTTTAAAAAAATGTTAAAAATACAAAATACAATATTATCCTCATTTAAAACCCACATTTTCTTCCCTCATTAAACTCATCCCCACTTTTTTCGAAAAACAAATGAACCTATTCCAATTTGGAAACCTAGTTTTTTCAAAACCAATTCAAAATAAAAAAAGAAACCATTCATTACATTCGTGAAAATAAGATCAAAATTCAAATCCTCTAGGTTTTTTTTATATAAAAAAACTAAAAAATGAAATCTTCTAAAAACTCATTTCATCAAAAACACTGAAAATACCGAATTTTTGTTTGCGACCTCATATTTCAACAAGAAAACAATGGCAACAAGGAATAATCATTGTTTTTTTGAAATGTTGTTGTTAATTTGATGATTATTTTTTTCAATCATCAGACAAAGTATTTGCAATGGATGTAAATTTTTTTCCGATGAATGCAGAAATAAAACACAAATCACATTATAAAATAAGAGTTCATAATACAAGTAAGTTACATTTATAAAATGTAACTTAATTTCAATAATAAATTGCATTAAAAGTCAGTTACATTCACAAATGTAACTGACATTCAGATATAATGCATATTTATATTAGATTAGCATGTCACTGACTTTTGAAAAATAATGTATATAAGTCCAAATAATAGTTTGAAATGTAATTAACTTTCAAATGTTACACAACTCATGCCAATGTAAAATAATTTAAGATCAAACATCACATTCAAGAAAAAATTATAATAAAGGCCAGACCAAAGGCTGCTAGATTTAACATCTAACACCAAATTCAATAATAAAAAATTGTAACAGATACAAAACAAGGAATGTAAACCCAATACAAATTCTATTGTAGGTGGAAAAGAAAAAGAAGCAACAGATGAACAGATAGACATACTCATTTTTTTCACCTTATAAAGTAAAAGAGAGAAGACTATTACTTGTCAAAAATCGTGGGATTTGATTTTTTAAAAAAAAATCAAAAACTAATGTCAAATCATCAACAATCTAACCCACTCCTTGAGTATGAGTAGTAGTTATAAAAAAAGCAGAAATAGTAAAATAGGTATTAACACTTATGTCATCTCATGGGGCTATAAGATGATGCATGTGAATTATTATTATTTTATTAAAATATATCAATAGCTAGATAATGTTTATTATTTTAAAAAAATAAAAACATACGTGGTTTATATTTTAAACTATAAAATGGACTGAGTCTAACACTTTTTTAGATAGAAAGTAGTACATGCCCGATCAAGTAGACCAAAAAGGAGAAGAAAACAAGGAAATGAGAAAGGAGGGAGAAGATTCTGCGAGTCCCAAAACGGAAGTGTACACAATTTTTTTTCCAGTCCAATCCTAGTCTCATATGCGTCAATTGAAAATTATAAGAGCATATGCTCACATTAACGATATATATGTTTCGATATAATTTTTTTATATTTTTTTATAAATGCATTTATGTAATTTATTGAAACATATATTTCATTTTTTATAAAAGTATGTACTTAATTAAATAAGATATATTATTTTTAAAAAATTCAATATACTTGTAGATTGGAATTAGAACTGAAAAAGGGATTGTGTGTAACATTATCCTTTTGATTCACTTGCATAATTAAAATCTCTTAAATACACGCTTGATGCATAAAATTTTATTCCAGTCAAATGCTGCAAAGGAATATTAAACATGCATTAGGGAAAAAAAGCAATGTTTTACAACCCGACATGGTTAATTCTTTATTCACAGTAATTAATTAGGATTAGTTACTTCTTAAATATTAAATTTAATAAAAAAATATTTTTATATAATAAAATCGTACTATGAGGTTAAGGAAAAACTTAAAAAATTATTGATAAGACTTAAAATTATTCAATTTTAAGTACATACAATTATGTAAAATGAAACTGAGATGCAATATTATTATTTTTTTATTTTGATAAATTGAAAAACAATTATCACCACTCTAATGAAAATATGAAATAATGTAACTAAACCAATTCAATGGCCAGGAGCACAATATATAACACAAAATCATCCTTCTCCCTTGCATAATTATTGGGAACTTTATTTTGGTTAATTGTAATTAATATATCATGAATGATGAATTTCATATTTTTAAATTAAAGATAGCATGCAATGATTTCAATTTTTTTTATAGATATTCCTTTTTCTATTATCAAAAATTTACATATCAATTCGTACTAATGAGAAAATCATTAGTATGTATTTACATGAACTAAGTGTGTTCATCAAAAAATTAAATTTTTTAAATAAAAAATAATTGATAGAAATCCCTTTAAGAAAAAAAAATTCAAGGATGATCAGTTTATCTCCTTTATTATAAAATATTTATGATTTGTTTTTATTTATTTATATGCAGGGACACTCCTGTGAGCTTCCATAAGTCTCCGTTTGTTTTGGGTATAAGCCCCTGGATAACTCTGGATAATAATTTTGGTGTGTTTGTTTGTCCCGGATAACCCTAAATAAAGTATGCCAGAATAAAATGGTATAAAGTGGTATATGGATTTCAATCAACCATTGGAATTGAAGTTATCTTATGTTATTCCACCCAAAGAATATGTGGGCTCAATGTCAAATCAACTGTTATTACCTCTTATAAATCATCTATCAAATCAACTATCATTATTTTTTACCTTTTTAAATCATTATCCATACTTTATTCACATTTTACCCAAACAACAAAACATTTATTCTTACACTAACGAGAATAATTCAAAACACAACCAAACACAAAATTATTTTATCTTCATTTATACTCACTTATGATCGGGTAAATGTATACCAAAATATAAAAAATATTCCATTCCAAACGGGGGCTAAAAGCTTTCAATATGTATATGGAAAAATCCACAACCCTCTAAAAACTGACTAAAATCCATTTAACCCGCTGATTTTTTTGAAATCCAAATAACCCCCCTAAAAACATTTAATAAATCTAGATAATCCCTTGAATAAAATTTATTGTTTTTTACATGTGTATATCAATATAAAAGTTATACCACGAATCCAAACGAGTTTCAGCATTAGGGTTGGATACACGCTTTTTATTCAAAAAAAAAAAAGTTAGCAAATAATGCGTTTTAATGCCTGGTTTTAATGGTTGAATTTTTTTTCTCATATTCAAATGGGGTGCTAAATCTTTTTTTACTAAAATATCTTAATATATCCTATTCTGCTAATAAAGAAGTGTTTATCAAGGTTTCACCTTTCTTTGATAATCTATTAATTTCAAACCTCTAAATCTTTTAAGTTTTTTTTTAAGCCAAATATGAAAAATTAGGTGCTGCTAATTCGCCCGTTAGCATACTAAAAATGTTTATGCAGAATGATCCCATGTACACTGTTAATCAGTTACATTATTAAATATTTCACGTATATTGTTAATACTCTTATGTACATTGTTAACCTTTTTTTATAGTAATTATATTTTGTTGGTTGAATATACATATCTTTGTATTTAAACTTTAGAAATGTTTTATTTAGAAATATACATATGGAAGAGGCAAAAACAAAAAGACTCATAGAAAAATATTTTACTGAACCATATATAGAAAACTTCAAAAGTGTTAGAGAGACCCGTAACTAATTTCTCATAATTATTTTACCTTCACTTCTTTTACTTGATCTATGATATATTGAATTACTCCGTCCATGATTTTGTTGTCGCGTGCATAAGTGGAAAAGAGCTTTCACTATTCGACTGAGGATCCTTTAACAAAAAAAAAAATTTGATATATATTTATAAAGTTTGGATTTGTTTATCATAAATTATATCTATTTTTATATATATTATTAACCAAAAGTATTTAAAAAAAAAAAAAAAAAAAAAATTGATGTGTGATTATAAAAATTAAGATATGTTTCTCATGATTTATATTTATATCTATTTGTATATGTATTACGAACCAAAAGTATTTTTATCATTTCAATCAACACCAAAATAAAAAAACATAAAAATAAAAATAAATCGTGAAATTTTTTTCATAAATAGGGATAAATCCTAAACTCTATCATTTCAATTAATATATTTATAATTTAAATTAAAATTAAAAAAGAATAAAATAAAATAATACAAACCAAAAAAATCAAATCAAAATCAAATAATGAAAAAGTTACAGAGATAGAGAATAACAAGCATGTTCATATTAACATATTTTTAAATTAAATTAAAACACACAAAAAGAACAAAAATTTAACAAAAATGTAAACTAACCCTTTCCAATGTTACATAACATTTTCTTCATCCATTGTTCCTCTATCTTATCTCCACTGTTTTTCCTCTTTTAATATTAAAAGGAAAATAACCATACTATATAATTGTAATAATCGATTTCCTCTAATGTCTCATGTCACTCTATTTTGTAATTCATGAAATTAAAACTAATTAAAAAAATTGACATATATATATATATGTCAAGTGTCTACTTAAAACATGTTCATATAAATTTAAAATGAATGTCAATTCAAGATTCTCGTGAAGCACCTTCACATATTCATGAGTATCTCCATGACTTTAATATGAATTAAGTTTAACAACATGTCATTTCTCGTTCGGAATCAATTGTAAAACCAATTCTCCTTCAGCGAATTTATTTTTACTGATAATCGTTTCTCAATTAGTGTTTTTAAATTTTAGGTTTTGCTTTTGAATTTAACTTTCATGTGTTAAAAGTCAACAAAACAACTAGCATTTATGAAAAATTTGATTGACAAAGATTTTATGAAAAATATGGTTGAGCATAACTTTTATTATAAATTGTTTTTGAAAATTGATTTCCGGTGCCTTAGCATATATGGGTGTGTCACTGTGTGTGTGTATGTAAATTGGTGCATGATTCAATTTTAATTTTTTCACTTGCATAATTAAAAGCTTGTAATACACTTTTCATGCATAAAATTTTAAGTTTCATAAAAATATTAAACATGCATTAGGAATAGAAGTGATGTTTTAAAACCCGATCAAACCTGCCAAGTTGAACCGGTTGGTCACCCTATATAAATTCCAATTCAGTTTACTCTTAAAGACGGAATAAGAAAATAGTATAACCCACTTTACTATCAATTTAAACGGACAATATTCGTTTTGAGATTGACTATAGGTTTATTAAACCAACTAACTAATTCTTACTCACAAAAATTACAATCAGTTACTTGTCAAAGTATTAAATTTAATAAAAATAGATTTTTATATAATTAACCATTTTTATATAAAATGGTTTTTATATAAAAATCTATTTTTATATAATAATAAAATAGTTTTAGTCATTTTGAGATCGACTATGGGTTTATTAAACCAACTAACTAATTCTTACTCACAAAAATTACAATCAGTTACTTGTCAAAGTATTAAATTTAATAAAAATAGATTTTTATATAATAAACCATTTTATATAAAATGGTTTTTATATAAAAATCTATTTTTATATAATAATAAAATAGTTTTAGTCATTTTGAGATCAACTATGGGTTTATTAAACCAATTAACTAATTCTTATTTACAAAATTTGCGTTTTATTACTTGTTAAAATATTAAATTTAATAAAAACATATTTTTACATAATAAAATCATGTAAAACTTAAAAAATACGAAAATGTTAAAATATTTGATAATTCATTATAAATTTATTTATTTAATAATAAAAATTAATATATATTATGCCATGGTTCAAATCTGGTACCATCAGGGGGGGGGACTGGGTCTTCCATCTTCACCGCCAACTAAATGAACATGAATTCCTACAATATGTTCAACTCTATTGTGTCTTTGCCAACTTTCGGGTGAATGAGGACTGCGAAGACTCACCGGACTGGTGTTTTCCTCCGTCAGGCGCGTTCACAGTGAAATCGGCATATGCTTGGTGGGGCAGTGACAAGCCATACAACCATCATGTGGCCTGAAAGACCACTCAAATATGGAATATCAAAGTCCCACTAAAAGTGTGTTTCTTTCTATGATTGGCCTACAACGAAAGGCTTCTTACGAGGGCTTATCGCACTGTTTGGCTCCCGGGTGAACCGATGGAATGTATCTTGTGTGGAACCGAAGTGGAGACCACTACCCATCTGTTTTGTCACTGTCAGGTTTCGAGGACCGTGTGGGAGATGCTCGGGTCTACCTTGGGGAGACGCTGGTCCCCTACGTCTCTAGAGGAGCTGTGGCTACTGGGTCGATCTTTAACTAGGCTTGGAGATAAGAGTGATGTTCTGTGGGCCATTTGGCTTGGGCGCAATGACATGATCTTTGACGGATCCATTTGGGATGGGGCAAAGAGATTTATCTCCGCATGAGGCTATCTGTGTGGTGGGGCGTTGGTGGTTCGGGTGGAGAGACACGCTCTCATTGCTGCCCCTAAGTTTTTACTTCAAGATGGGGGGGGGGGGGGGGAGACTTTTAGGTGTCTTAATTAGATCTCCTAATCAGACATCTTTGTCATCCCCCCCCCCCCCCCCTTCTTCCCTATGTATCTTCCTTGTATTTTTCTCTCTCCAAAACTACACTCCTTTTAATCAAAGAAGTGACAGATCCACCTATTTCATTTTCATTTAAAAAAAAAACCCAACTATTAAAACAATGATCCTTAATCCATTCATTTTTTTATTTTCAATGAATGGTCTGATTGTTAAAACATTGGTGAGAAGGGCAAAAGATTGAACTCGGTAAGTTAGAATCATCATATTTTGAAAATGAGAGTTTATAATAAAAATGTGAAAATTTAACTGCAATAAATAAAAACAAGTGCTTTTTTCTTGTTTTGCTTGGTAAAAGTGTGTATTATTATTGAGAGACAAAATTACATCAATGTACATCTAGTGAGTAAAGGGACCAAAGAAACCATTAGTGCTGGAAAACATACTTTTCAAACTCATACTTTCTAAACATTAGTTACAATTACAACAATTGCTCTGTCACACTCAATCTTTTTTATATACCTCGTTAAAATATATACCTCGTTAACCCCCTCTGCTCACTGCATTAAAATATATATCTCGTTAAAAAAATTTCACATTTTCAATAAATGATATCATTCAATTTATTAAAATATATATTTCATAATTTATAAACTTGGAATGTAAAATGTTTAACCAATCAAAACTCATATCATACATGTTTTCATTTAAAAAAATAGTAAACATAACATAATGAGTTATATATTTTAATAAAAAATGTATATCGCTCTATTTCGAATTGAATGAATCTATTTTTAGTAAGTGTAAAAAAATATTCAACAGGCATATACATCGTCTAACGAGATGTATGCTTCATTGGATTTTTAATGAGGTATATACTATATAAGACTGTATTTTGGGCTCTAAAAAAAACTGAGTGTAAGAGAGTTGGGTCCATAAAACAAATCTATTTAAATGAGGCCAGCATGGCCCGACCCGGTGGCCCATTCCATTAACGGGCCGGCATGGCACGATCCAGCCCATTTTTACACCCCCTTGCATGATTATGGAGAATTTTATTTTGGTTAATTAAAATTAATATAGCATGAATTGGAGAATTTCATATTTTTTTTATTAATTAAACATAACAACCAATAATTTCATACTTTTCTGATATAACCCTTTTTGGAGAGTCTCAACTTATAGGCCTAATTACAAACCCCATGAGGTGGCACGGTTGAAATTATTCTTTTACCCTTAAGTGTCCCATTTGTGTTTAATTCAATAACATATACCTTAATTGTTGGAGACAATTACAATATCATCTGATTTGATTGTTCTTTCTTTTTTAAAAAAAAAAAACCAATTCAATTAAATTCAATTGCTTATACGAAATTGCAGCTCTATTCAAAAACATTTATTGATCATGTGTGTAATTCAACACAAAATGGAAATCCGATTCCAGTTTTTGTGAGGAATTTCTTTTTTCTTTTTTATCGAGTGAATTTTTTGTGGCAATCGATTCACAAGGCAATCGTTTCACATTTGACCGATTCGATCTTTCTGATTTTTTATTATACAAATGTTAATTCTTTGATGAATCTCATATTTCAACTCATTTACATTCGTGCGAATAGAATTTTTTATTTTGAATCTAGATACATGTAAGGTGTATCTGAATAATAAATGCATATTGTGTTTATTTTTTTTTCTGTGTAACCGTTTATGATGTTTTCGATGTGCATAATTATGTATATTGAAACAATGAGCATGTTTAATCTTCTACCTTCGTTTTTCAACTCATTTACATTCGTGAAAACAGATTTTTTATTTTGAATCTAGATACATGTAAGGTGTATTTGAATAATACATGTATATTTGTGTGAACAAGGACTGTATCTAAATATGTATATGTAATTGTATATGAAAAAATTAGTATAGAATTGTATCTAATCTGTATCTGTATTTGTATCTAAAAAAAAAACTAATATACTCATCTGCATTTATATCTAAAAAAATAATATACTAATCTCTATCTGTAT
The DNA here is from genome assembly GCA_030737845.1 of Acorus calamus. Lineage (NCBI taxonomy): Eukaryota > Viridiplantae > Streptophyta > Magnoliopsida > Acorales > Acoraceae > Acorus > Acorus calamus. Next base: position 3,030,844 of record CM060879.1, on the reverse strand, counting down.
TTGAAATTTTTTAGGTACATCTGTATATGAAGAAACTAATATATAATTGTATTCAAATCTATATTTGTATTTGAAAAAACTAATATACTCATCTGTATCTATATTTTTAATATATTCATATGTATTTATAATTGTAACTGAAAAAATGTAGTTGTGGAGGTCGAAGGAGGTGGAGGCCAGAGGAGGGCTCAAAATGTAGCTAATCCAAGCGACGAGAGGAATCCAAGGATGGTGACACCGGTCGTCGGAGATGAGAAGGCCAGCCGGAATGGATTTTTAAAGTGGTGGATGACATAGGAGGGTAAAAAAGAAATTTTTCAAAAGATAGAGTGTTGTATTGAGAGGTAGTTATACATTACCAATCAATGATGAATTGTTTAGTTTTTTACTTTTTAAAAAACTCAAATAAAGAACGAATGAGATAATGACACATTTAAAAAGTGAAACAAATAACTAATGAGATAAGATAATGACGGGCTTCTCAATAGGCCTAAAGTTCTCAATAGGCTTAAACTTTAGGGCCAATGTAGCAAGACTATTTTGGATTACAAAATGGGATCAACTCCAAAGTTTGTGAAGACTTGAGAACGAATAATTCAAGAATCATCAGTCTCACTGATTATAAAATATTAATGAAAATTTGAGCTTCAATAAAAGCTTTCACTATAGATGTGTGTACGTACACATATATATTTTATTACATGCAAATGCACTCATATGATTTATTACTCTTATATGCATCCCCAATCACATTCAGGTTTATGCTTCATTTAAATGAAATGTGAATTTTAATTTTTTTTACATAAATAAAAACATTCAATTAATGAATATATATACATATACACACATCTGAGTGTAACTGATTATGGGCTTGTCAATCCACACCAAGCCTTTCACCTAACCCACCATAAAAAAAAAATCCGGTGTTTTGCTGTTCCCACCAATCCAGATCGACCGAAATTGATCGTCATTTCAGGTTTTGGGCGACAGAATTTGGTCGTCATTTCAGATTTTGGGCGACCAGATTTGGTCGTCATTTCAGGTTTTGGGCGACCGTAATTGGTCGTCATTTCAGACTTTGGGCGATCGTAATTGATCGAACAGGGTTCAGAACTATATCTAACTATTCTTTGTAAACAAATAAATTTTTGGGTTTATCAATCATATTATACATTTATTCTTTTATCCAAACAATAGCTAAGAGACTGAAAAAAATGTAAGTAGGTATATTTTCAATTAATTCAAATTTTTATAGAAAAATATCTTATTAGACAAATATATATCATTTTTAAGCTTCGTTTGAATTCGTAGTTAAAATGATTATTTGTTTGAAAATAAAAAAACCTAACAGTTGATCCAAACACATTTTATATTTGGCTTTTGAAATTTGTCTGTAACTTATGTAAAAAAAAATTATTTTTATATTCTACATTTAAGAATAATGATTTATTCTCCCTACATTACAACTCAGACTTGGAGTGATATGAAGGATTCAAGGAGGATACACGTCATAAGATTATATTTTCAATAAAAAAAATTACAAACTTTATTACAAATCCTGTTTGACCAGGTTCGGTTGCCCAAAACCTGAAATGACATCAAATCTAATCACCCAAAACCTGAAATGGCGATAAAATTTGATCGAACTAGCTGGATCGGTGAGGATAGCAAAACACCGAGTTTTTTTTAGCCAATTGGTGGGGTAAAAAAAAAACGTCGATGGACTAGACGTGCCCACTCATTATAGATAGAATAGAGAACACAAAAAGTCGAGTAAAACACATCATCAACAAAATTTTCTCCAACCAAAGTCCAATGCTACCTTCCATTAGATGTAAATATTCCCCATAAAAGTTGCCCAACAAATACCACCACCTTGTAAATATTTCCCACAATAGTTAGCCCAACAAATACCAACACTTACTATACAAAATTTAATAATGCTCTCACCAATAAAATTTTATACAAAATTCTTCTCCATCCACCTCTTTCTATACGCCAATACACCCCCCCCCCCCCCCTCCCAACCCCAATGGACCAAAATCAAAATTTTATGTACATTGACTGTGTCATTCCTCAATACCAATCTTCTTTTAGATACAACCCAATTTCCTCCAATGGGCTCCGCCGCTCATGTCCATTTATCGCATCCACTGGACTCGAGGGATATCCAAACATCAGAATATCTTCGAGGATACTCAGATTCTCATCGATATCAACCGTCTTCACCATCTGACCACAATTTGAGTTTTCCAAACAGTATGAGATAATACTTCAAAATCAAAGTCTAAAATAAAGGAAAGAAGCATTGGAGCATGAGAACACACTTTCTGTAGTGTTATGCGCGCTGCTTCTCTCTCCCTCTCCCTCTGCAGCTTCGCCTCAGCCTCCACTTTCCTTCTCGCTTCCGCTTCAGCTGCCTTGAACTGGGCCAAGAGTCTTGCCTTTTCTGTTTGACGAGTGACAACTAACAGTTAGAAATTCATGCTACTGGAAGTAAAAGAATCAGAAACTTGAATGGTATAATTAGAAGAGTGAGTAAACATTCATGTAATGATTTACTAGTGTTTTGCAACAACTGGATTCACGTCATTTACTCAAACAGTGCCATACTTTAAAATGTCATCTTTAGAATGGCATTCTAATCACAATTTTCATATTTGTGTCAAGGTTCAGACTGGCAGGGAAGATTTTAAAACAGTGAAAAAATTGCAATCAGACCCACAGCCAAAGTCACCTTCAATTGGGTACAAAATTAGACATTAGGACAGCCAGCTCAAAAGAAAAGAGATCTTCCTATGTCGATAATACATGGACTGCTGTGGTTTGGAATATAATTTTAGTTCACATTGGAGGTCAAGCCTTAATTAGCATATTACATATAGATAATATGAAGATTAGGTGTGAAGCTTTTTACAGGAATCTGGAAGAAGTGGAAATATGCCATATGAAATAGTTTGCCATTTATTAAATTCGTCATACATTAGACCAATATTTTAGGTTGAACAAGTTGGGCAGTTAAGACTTAAGAAAACACATGGTTCATAACAGCTGCTAAGGTTATTAACAGATTGGGATAGATGTTGTGTATTGGGAGCTGAAACAATTGTATTTACTATTACTAGGCAGGATGTTGTTTGTGGGGTGAGTTACTTGTAAATGTAACCCCCTTTTCTTTCATCTGTATGAATTTGTTTTGTTAGATACCCTTATCTGTTAATCTTTCGTGGTCTTATCCCAGATTAATAAACCCTCAGTGGTAGACCCCACCTACTTCTAAAAAAGAGACAAACATAATGTTATTTTGCTGTCATGGAAATAAATTATTTCCTTTTGTTTTAACCGATTCTGTTTCTTCACGAGTCTTATTTTCACAGATTTGATTTCTTCCCCCTTTCCCATGAAAAATCAATTATTTTTTTCTAACCCTCATGAATACCAATCAGCATCACATTTTCGCCCTTTCATGCATTATGTTTTTTCATTCGATCTATGAAATGAAGTGACATAATTCCCCATATTTGAGAAACAGCTCTAATATCATAATCCTTGACTTCTACGTCATAAAATTTTTCAAGCAAGGACTTATAATATATGGAGATACAAGATATATGCAAATATATGCTAAGCGTGCAGGCAAATACCTAGGCCTACATGCATATGATCATATAACTTAAAGAAACTGTTTTGACTGATTTCTGAATAGACGGAATGTTGTCATGGTTACCTTCCCTTTTCTTCTTTTCCAGTTGATCTTTCACTTGAACAGGATCACTCTTTTTTCCCTGATTCAACAAAATAATAAGATTAGCCAAACCAAAATTTGGAGCAGAATAAATAACATCATGAAGTAAAACACTGAAAGAAGATTACATTTTCCAACAGCATTTTCTGTTGCGCTTTCAATATGGTATCAGCAAATCGCTTCTTTAACATTGCAGCACGGAGCGCTTTTTTCGGTGAGAGTTGTTGATCACAACTATAGTCATCTCCTAAAAAGAAAAAAATTATTGTCAGGATTCTGTAAGAAACCTCCCAACATAATAACCACACACACTAACAAGAATTACTAATCAAGATGGTAACCTTCCACAGGTAGAGAATTTGGTGCAACAGGACTAGATGTAAGCCAAGATTTTCCTCCTTCTGCACTCACAACCCCTGGATATTTCAAGAATCATAGATAATATCAATTATCTGTGCATCCCAAAGTCAACAATGAACCAAAAATAAAAAAAAAGAACTCTCTTACCTTCAGAATCCGGATCGGTCAAATGACTCTTGATGCGTTTCAAGTTTTTCAACTGAACTGTTACTCTGCACACAATCTGAGGTACTATGAACCTGCAAATTGAGAGAACAAGCAATTATTTTCTTTCAATTTTTACAAAGCCACAAGGGAGGTTGATTTGTATTGAAGAAAAACAATAGAACTTACAGGAACTCTGTTGTTTTCTCCGTGGAATAATCCGCCAGAACCTACATCTGAACCAAAGAGTCGTAAGACAATAAAGATCCCTATATTAGTACATAGAACAATATTTACAAATGGATAATTCAGCCAAAAAATAGGCGCCCACCACCAGGTGAAACATGGGAACTATTCTTATGACGGCTGCGGATAACAATTCTACATGAAGCAACACGAGATGTCTCACGAGCACCGCCAGATCCAGAAAATTTGACATGCTTCCCACCTATACAAACACTATGCCAGATTAGCTCCATCAACATAAGCATTAACATTCAGCTACTCCATACCTCTGCACGAGTCCAGTGTTGGAGAGTCGTTGGTACAACTTGTCGCCAAGTCAGCACACTGTATTGCAAAAATGCAAACACAGAAAAACATAAAACTAGCCTGCCAAGCTGTACAACATAACAAGCACAGTAGCCCCAAAAATGTGGCTACTTACTTCCACAAATCTGTTTGTCCGTGTAACTCCTGCCGGTCTGATTCAGTTGCACCGAAGCATCCTCAGGTTTAAAGTGATGGATTTCACCAGGTGGGGAAGATTTCTCTTGCCCGATAACTTTCCCAAGTCGTTCTTCAGGTCACTTTTGAGGGCAGGTACTCCCTTTTTAAGCACTCCCCCCGACACTGTCTTATGCAAGGCCGCTGGGGCAGCCTGACCCCATTTAGCTTCAAGTTCCTTCCACCTTGAGGCGAAGAAATCGTCAAGCTGCTTAGCCATCTCATGCACATCGTTTCCAGGAGGGTTGTAGTGCATGGCATTGGAGAATGTCAACTTCACGTCCGCAGCGAACAATGTGAGTGTCTGCGTACACCCTCTTCTCCAACCTCCACTTCACTGTGCCGAGGTCCATAGGCTTTGATATGATTGTGAAGTAGTCCGGGATGCACAGCTTAACCGGATCGACCGGCATATTGAAAACCCAACCACAGGGATGGGTCATCAGCTTCTTCAGCAGGAGTGTGCAATCCCTCAGTTTGGGGCCGCCAATGCCCGGCGCATTCGCAGCACCAGTCATGTTGAAATTCTGAAAGAACCTGTGCTCAAGATTTAAAAGAAAAAAATAAATCAAATAAATCATGGCCCAAAATTTGAAAGAAGGAAAATTAATCCGTGAATGCAAAATAAATATTATAACAAAAAAATTATTATATATTAATCAAAATTAACGAGTTTTCAGAGAGAAAAACCTTAAGCCCTAGAACAAAAATTAAAATCCCTCCACACCCCCCCCCCCCCAACAACCCATAAAACACAAAATAGGGTTTTTTTTTTTAATAAAGATAGGAACTTTTATTGATTAAAAGCCCCGAACAAAAGGAGACGAGGGATCTCCAATAAAATTACAAAAGTACAATTTGAGGAAAATCCCAAATCAGAGAATAAGAAAAAATAAAATAGGGTTTTAAAAACAAGGATTTATATATATATATATATATATATATATATATATTTTAATCAATTTCACAAGAAAAACCAAACCTTAGAACAAAATTTCAAACCACTCAACCCCCCCTCCCCAAAAATAAATAAATAAATAAAAATAAAACACAAAAAGAAGTTTTGGAAAAAAGGTTTTTTTATATCCAATAGGATATATATATATACTACAATTTTTTGTTTTATGAGAATCCAAGTAATGGTAAACCCTAGAACAAAATTTCAAACCGCCCCAAAAAAAACCCAAAATAAGGTTTCTTAGAAAAAAATTTCTTTTTCTATTCCAAATCGGGCTTGTTCAATTATAATAACTAGATTGTTTTAGAAAAAAGGAGACCATCTTCTTATGTGTCATTCATATATTCAAAACAGAAACACATAATTGTATGATCGTAAATCAAAAACAAAACCAATTTCCCTCTCGAGAAAACAAAAAAAAAGAGGAAAAAGTAGGGTTTTGAAACAAGGGTTTTGAAGGATTTACAACTGAAAAACCCAAATAATGATAAAGCCTAAAATAGAAACTCAAACCATCCTAGAAACACATAAAACACAAAAGAAGGTTATCAAAGCAATGGCTTTTCTATGTTTATTCCAAGTCAGAAATCCCGACACGATCTACTTCTTCAAAAGGGAATCACATGATTATATAACCGCAAATCAAAACCAAAATCAAACCCCCCTCTCCGAGAAACAAAAGAGAGAGAAAAAAAAAAACTAGGGTTTTGAAGAACACACCGATACCGATCGAAACGAAGTCCCACTCACGGAGGCCAACTGACCGAACCCAACTAACGATAAACCCTAGAAAAGCAAAAAAAAAAAAACCAAAAAACCCAAAATAGGATTTCGAAATAAAAAAATCGCGAGACGATCGTCGTCTTCACCATTCAAACATCCAAAATAGATCACGCAAATCAAAACTAATTCAACCCCGTCTCCGAAAACCAATCAAAGAAGAAAAAATTGAAGAAAAAACACTAGGGTTTTGAAGGGCTTACCGATCAAAACGAAATCGCACGTCCGTCGATCGAGAGCGAGCCGAAATTAATGAACGAAAAATGTTAAAAAGGGAAAGCCTTTCGGATTAGTTATATAGGGTTCAACTTGGGCCGGGTTCGGATCCGGTTCAACCCGAACACGAAGTAGTTTTAAAAGGAGAGAAATAGCGACTCTTTGATTAGTGCTCATATATTTAATTTAAGGGAAAAATCTAAATAATCTTTTGTAAAAAATTTATACAACTCCTTCATTTTTCTTGAAGTTCATATAACATCTGAAAACATTTATGTAAATTCAAATAACTCCCTAAATTAAACTTCTATTAACAAATGAGAAATATTATACAAATATTTCATTTTGTTAATCTTAACAGTATGTTAAAATCCTTCTACATGATTATTTTTTCCTTCAGATAGATTATAAAACCCTATCAGGAATAGAGAAATCATTATCTGCATATGCTTTTTTTTTTTACATTTTTAATACATTGTAAGGGGGTTTGGATATATTATGTTTTCAACCAGAGTTATTCAGATTGAATATTCGCTTAATAATTATAATCTGTCGACGAAAATTTAACTTAAGGGCTATTTGGATTTACATAGATGTTTTCAGGGGGTACATGGATAAAAACATAAAAAAAAAAATCCATGATAGTTGATTGGGAGGAAAACATAAAATAAATCATGTTAGCATTTTAAAAGACCCATCAAATCTAACCCATTGGATATGTGAGATTAAATAAAGTCCATCAATTGAAGTGGTCTCAGACATAGATCGATCTACACCATCAAGACTGGGGCTTGTATTTTATGTTTGTCCGGTTAAACCTGTGAGGGGTTTTTTGGAAAATGATATATGTGACCTCTTGTGCAGCCCCAGTTGCAGTCCACATCAGTTTTTTTTTTTTAAATCAAACACTGTTTAATTAAAATAAATGTAATTATATGAAATGAATTATATACTGAGATACATTAGTATATTTTTTTCGTGTTAAAAAATAATAATTTCTTATGTCATACACTATGATGGAACTCACATACACTATGATAATGTAGCCATGTTATCATAGTGTATGCATGGGGCTGCAAAATGGAGTGAGTGTATCAGTGCACAAGGTCTTTTCCATGTTGTATGTTTCCATTTTTATGGTCCAGTTTCATCAATCTATATCTATACTATATATAAAAGCATCAATCCTGAAAAAACATTCAATTGATAGAAATATCCTCATTAAATCTTTTAATTTCTATTCATGCCCTATATATAAAAGCACCAATTTTGAAAAAACATTCAATTGACAAAAATACCCTTATAAAATCTTTCCATTTCTATCCATGCCCCAAATGATGCTTATTTTAGATACACTTATCAAATCTGTAATTTTAATATATGCCCCCCAAATGTCACTTATTTTAGATACATCAAATGATACTTATTTCACATATAACATATAAATATATAAATAACGTAACATTGGATTTCAGATATATATATATATATATATATATATATATATATATATATATATATATATATATATATATATATATATTACTTTCGTATTGCCTCAACTTGTTTTTATATATCCCAAACAAACAAAACCACTGAACCGGTGCAATCCTTCGTCCTCCTCTCTGAACCAAATCCCTCTTCTTCGCCAAAATGCCGATCAGTTACTCCGACCAGTCTTACTTTTTGGTTCTTGTCCCTCTTCCTTTGCTGCTCAGATCTTCGAAGGTGTGGTAGCTTCTGTTTTGGGTTATGGATTCTTATTTATTTGCTTTTTTGAATTGTTGCCTTCAATTGTTGCAAGTTCAATTTTAAAATGGGTAGTTTGTTGATCTTCTCATGTGTTTTAGGTGTAAATTTTATTTCCTTGTCCTACATATTTTTGTAATTTTGGATTCTGTCCCAAACCAATCACTCCATTCTCAGTTTCTTTCTTTGCTTATAATTTTTGGGGGTGCACTTTAACATGTTCTTCAGTGGGGTTAATTTTTTTTAAAAGTTTAGGCTCTAAAGTTTTTTTAGGCTCTAAAGATTTGGAAAATTTATGATGAAAATCTTTGAATTTTTTTTAGTTATATAAAGATTTTGCTTTTGGTATTTAGATTGTTTATGAAGTTTGATTTGATGATGTTATGAATTTTTAACTATGTTTTGCAACTTCTTATGGATTCTCATTGAAATTATAGACTTCCTATGCTAATTCCCCTCAAAGATCAGTGGGATTTAACATTAGCATAATCGATATGTTTTGCGCAGTGAATCTGGTCCATTTAGTGTTTGTTTGCATATTTATAATGTTTCAGTAAATTTAATATATGATTCATTTTAAGTATATTTTTTAAAAATGTTTGAACTTTAACTAGAGATCTCTTCTAGCCCCATATTATTGTTGCAAACATTCACGAAACAAATGAGTTTTATCTTTGCTTAGGAGACAGACTTATTTACATAGGGCTGCACATGGTAGAAATTTGTGAAAACAAAGACTTGATAGAAGATAAAAATGAATGTATATTTTGAGTTCCTTAATGATGGTAGCTTATGAAGACCAAAAGTATTTGGGATACAAAATGAATTGTGCATTTTCTACATATTGTTCAAGAAATTACACACACATTTTATATAAAATCAATAGCAAAGGATGTGTTGGAATCTTAAGGGACTTCCATATTGTTTGTTGGTCCTTTTTCTTCGTAAAAAGTGATGCTTTGTTACTTTAGTTACTTAAAATTGCTCAAAATTTTTAATTGTTTGGTATGAACTAAGTATAGATATAGAATAGTATACATAAGTGGCAGTATTGGTGCTTTTCAGGATTGGTCCTTTTATATTAAGTATAGATATAGAATAGTATGCATAAAGTCTTTTGCTACGCTCATCTCAATTGTTTCGATGGCATTAGATGCTTTAAAGTTCTTTGATTTTTTAGCATTCATTCCATTTTTTGCTCTGGAATGTGTGGAGTAATATATAAATGTAATATTTACTGATGTCTCTAAATTTTAATTTTATGATATCAACCTAATAATGTAGAAATTCTGTTGATTAATATTTTGTTTTGCTTCATTGAATGATCTACATTTGTTTTCATTAGATGATATCTTTTTAGAAAAATATATTTTCTGCAACATCTGATGATAACATTGCATTCCATGTCTTCTAAAAAAAGGATTTGATTAATCAATGAATGTTTAGGTTAATTGTATCAATAGATTAGAACAACTATTTTTATGCTTGTTTTAATCCTAAATCAGGGCTTCTATTATAATTTATAATAATTAAACTGGTACATGAACTCTGCACTTGCTCCAACAACAATTGCCATTAAATAGCAAACTGGTAGTATTCTAAAAAGCTATTATAAACTCAAAAAATTTCCAACTATATTTAGTTTTCTAGGAAAAAGAGAAGGCTGTAATTTATGTCATTTTATGAATTTCAATCAATTAGTTGAAGGAGAACATGTTGACTTGGTAACATGATAACCACATTACACATATATATATATATATGCCCCCTTCTATGGTATTTTATTAAGTGGCATAGATGTTCTTCTAAAGTTCCATGATCTTTAAGCATTGACATGTAAAACAACCAAGAGCAAGGTGGGAAAATGATTGGAGTTGTAGTTTGTTGACATGGAAAACTTAGTCCGGATGTCTCACTTTGCTATAGGCTCAAAAAGCATGGCATGTGAACTAAATTGTTAAGTGTCGGGATTGGGAAAAAAAGGAAAGAAATAAGAGATGTGTGCAATATCCAATTATGTTGGGAATTTTGAGCCTATAATGCAATTTACACATTAACAGGTTGTGTGAAGCTCCCCAAAGACATGAGTTTCAGACCTAACCCTCATGTCGTTGGATGAGAGTCATATCACATCTGATGTTTTTTAGAAAGGAAAATTGACAGTGAATATATATTACTCTTTACACTTCAGAATATGTTCATATTCCAGAGATTTTTGGGTTGTCTGTTTGCAGGAATTTCTTAAACCTTCATTTTTTTGTCATGGAGCCATGCTTATGACACTTATAATTTTTTTGGGTAGGGTTAATTTGTGGTTGTTCTCATGTTGGATTGTTGGTTTTGACAAATTTTATGTGCGTGTATCTATGAATGAATTGGATTTATTTAAAAAGGATTTCAACATATTTCGTTGTTTGTTTTTCTTTGATTTTAAATTTTTATTTATCACCCAATAATAAAAAAATCCATCAAGACTCTCCGACTATGTTATATATCTTTTTAAAGTTATAATCTAATGTGTGACTTCAAAGAACACTCCCCAACCGATTCTCATTCTCTCTTACATAAATTTTTTATTTGCCAAGTATGATTTATAAAACATTTTTTTCTATCTCAGATAGTAATCCTACGACTTGTATTTTTTAATTCTTACAGAAGTTGCAGGTTCTACAGTCAACCATTGGGTGGAAGACAAGACTTGTCATTTTGCTTCTTCATAGATTCAGACTGCTAGGTATTCACTAACTCTGTTTCACATTATGTTTGTAGGAGAAAAATTCATATTTAATAGCAATTTGCTCACATATATCAATAGATTAATATTTTAACTCTCCACAACATTCATCTATTATAGCGTATGCTCTTTCTAGGGGTCTTCATAAAGTTTGATCGGCCTTTGATACCTCTAAACATTCATTTAATATTAATATATTAAACTATTAAAAGAGGCAAAAATGGGTGGAAAAATAATAAAAAAACAACTTCTACTCCATAATCTCATATTATCTTTTGAATTGTTCTCATGTCACTATAAACTAATTATGGAATTGGAGAAGGAGATGATGGAGATTAAAGTTAAACCTCAAATAGACCCATAAGAAAATCCTATAGAACTCCCATTTCACAGTATATCAGCATGAATGAGGAGGTAAATTCACAATTTAAGTTCATCTATTATTAAATATTTCAATATACTAATTTTTCTCACATCCCAATACAGAAAGAGATGCAATCCAAGTTCAACAGGAATTTGATATCATGCATCGGGAAGAAATATATGTTCTATACAAAGGTAAATAAAATTAACGAAAATGACAGAGCAATGAGACGTTGGATCGCTCAATATTTAGAGCGTATCGATGAGGTGGAAGATGTGGATATCAACAACAACAATGGAGTCCGCAACAAAAGAAAAAAAATTTAGATTCTACTTTTGAGCTTCAAACCTTAATGGTAGAAATTGACCCGTTCTTTAGTTTATTTAAAGTACTTCGCAAAACAAAAATGAGTGTTCGAACCTTAATGGTTCTTTAGTTTATTTTAACTACTTGACTAAATAAAAAGGATTGTTTGAACCTTACTCTTCATCTTTTAAGCCTTCTCATTATTATGTGTTAATGTGTCATTGTATTTGACAAAATATATTTGTAATTGTTTATGTTGTCTTGACTTTTGGACAAATAAAATGCAATGGAATTGAGTTCTTCATTACTTGGGCATCTTAGGATTAATTAATATTATTTTTCTCAATACACTAAGTCAACCAAGAAGAAGGGATCAAAGGAATAAATAAATAAAATCCTTCCCAACACAGGTGTACATTTTATTAGAAATTCATCATCTCTCTCTCTATAACGGTTGGGAAACTTGCAATTGTAACTTTCATATATGGACATCATATGCAATTTGGATTGTTAAATATAAGTAAATTTTCATAATTTGGATATCATTAAATATTAATGCCATATTTAGAGGTGAATCATCATAGTATAAAGTAAATATGATATAAAAGTTATAAATATAATACATTTACTATGATTAATGTATTTATGAAAGTGTAACATGGTTTTTTATTTGGTGCACATCATCAAGAATGTTAAACCATTCTTTCTGAAGATTATAATACTCATACCATCTGTTGGTCCATCTAATTTTATGAAAAATGAAAAGATCTTCCAAGAAGAAGAATGTTATGTGGTATATTGTGGAATAGGAGATGAAATCTTTTGATTTATATGACTTTTCGGCTTCACTCTATCTATCTTTCTTTTTTTTTCTTTGGTGGGAGACATTTGTTCCACACCTTATCAGTTATAACATGATTGGTGGACATCCTTTTCTTACCTGCAAATATGAAAATTTAAGAAATATTTTGTGGCGCATCATCATAGTATATTTCATCAACAATTACACAAAAACAAATTTTGGTATCATATCACCATACAATTTTTCATCAACAATTACACATAAAAATCATTCATAAAAATTTTCATTTTAATTTTCAATCCAACATCTCTTAATGTTTGGATAATTGTAATTTATATTATATTACATCGCGCATCGTCCCAAATATATTACATGTGCTCTTCCACCAACACATCATTCATGAAATTAATACATGTGCAACACACATGTGCTTCAACTAGTTTGGAAGAACAAGAGATACACAAATCCATGGCAGTGAATTGGGAGGGGGGATGGTCCGGATGATGGTGAAGGGGGGAGGAAGAATAGGTGACTTTAGGTGGTTCATGGTTGGTTCAGATGATGATGATGGTGATGATTATTTTTTGGATTTTGTCATAATTTTCATTTGATATATAAGATTTTGCTTTGTAAACCTTCGTTTAAAGTCATGTCTCTGTCTCTTTGGTGTTTGACCCACACCAACCCGAATCTAACCCTAACCTGAATTCAACCTAAACCCACGAGTTGAAGCACGGGTGAGGTCCTTCGGGTTGAAGGTTGGGTTGGGTTCGGGTTCAAGGGTTTGGGTTTAAGATTTAAGCATGGGGTTTGGGTTTGGACAACCCTCTAACTTGACCCAGCTTGAGTTGCATGCCTAAATGTTACATGCAATGCATTTAAATGGCTACAAAATCCAAATAATTTTTTAAATTTAAATTTAAATATTTATTTTATGTTGGTTGAAAAAATTAATAAATAGAATTAATTCTCATTTAAATTATCTATTTTATGATGATGTGTTTAAGTTCCTATAACCGCATGATCTTATAAATTTTTGTTTGATTGGGTTTGGCTTGGTTAAACAAATTATGTTTGGATTACAAATTTAGTAATAGCTTTAGATAAAATGATAAACGGGGGATAAATAGTTGGAGAGTATATTTATCATGTTCGTATAAAAATAAACATGATAAAATGAGGATAATTGTTTTGATTCTAAAATAAAAATGGATTCCAACTGTGGTAATTTTGAACGCAATGAGAGTATTTTTGCAATCAGAAATGTAGTAGAGGTAATTTTACAAAAATGAATTCCAACATGGGTATATATGAAAAAAACCCATAAAAATTTATATTATAGAATTTTCTAATTATTTTATGTTTGCATAATAAAACGCTATAATACAATGAATGCAACAAAATTATATTACATAATATTTTCTTTAAATAAGCATACAGTAATTCTATCTTATATTTATTATTACTTTAAAAAAAAGAGTAATAATAATAATAATAATTGTACTATTAAGCCAGTCAAAACTCCTTCATGGTAGTTTGGCAAGGGCCAAGGGTTATGGTTTGGAGGACAAATTGTTATGATTTTAGAGGATAAAAGGTTCATCAATTTTATACATATTCACATTTATCAAAATAAGAACTAAAAGTGAGGATAAACGTTATTCTAGCCATTAAGTGGAACAAACAATCCTCATTTTTCTTTAAAATTGGGACAACTGTCCGTATTTTTTCCTGATTATTTGTTATACCAAACGGGATAAGTTATCATCTCCCTCATTTATCCCCATAATTATCATTTATCCCTCACTTATCCCCTTATCAAACTAGCCCTCAGGTGTAAGGAAAGGTTCCACCTTTCAAATTCTTTTGGGCCCGAATAAAGCCCGGTTCGAGTCCGGCCCGGCCCGACCCACGGCCAACCTCTATTTAACGGAAATGACAATGATGCCCACGTGAGAAAGTGAGAATGACCTTGGTGACCTTATCCTTGTAATCTGAAACACGAGGTCATAATATGTTAATGGTCTTATCTTTTATCCTTCCCTACAAGAGAAACTAAATAAGCAGAGCAAGAGCAAGAGAAAGAAAAACAAAAAACTGATGATATGGGTCACTCAGGAGGCCACATATGTCAGTGCCTCGGCCGGCTGTGGACCCTCCGGCGGAGCTCCGTCGTCATGATTTCCGAGGAGAGGCCGGGGAGGACCGGAGGAAGGTTCGTGGAGGACGTGCTCGGCCTCACGAGGGGGCTGTCGGAGCATGGTCTCCGAGGCGGCGACGTGGTCGCTGTCGCAGCACTCAACAGGTTCTCCGACATAACCCCCTACAAACAAACTGTCTGATATCCACATTTACATATATTTTTTTTGGTATAATGCAAGGGTTTTATTGTAATATTCTATGAACGTTTAAGTATTTTTGAACTCTGTAGTTTATTTGGATTTACATATAGATTTTCAAGAGGTTACGTGGAATTTAGATGGTTTAAATAGTCCACGAGACAGTAGCGCATGCAGTTCGAGCATTTTTTATTTTTTTTTAAATAATAGATTTTAACTAAATTTTTATATTTTGATGAAAGAGTTTTGTTATACACGTTCTTTTTTTCAACTCTAATTACATTGTTTTGTTACATTGATTTATGAATATGCCCCTTATTTAACTTAAATTCATTTGGAGGGTAATTTGGTATTTTTACCTCAACAGTTAAAGTTAGTTTGGTTTTCCCTCCCTCCAGTGATTTGTATTTGGAATGGCTTTTGGCGGTTACATTCATTGGAGGCATTGTGGCTCCACTCAACCATAGATGGGTGAGCTTCCAATTCAGTGTTATTCATGTTATTTGAGTTCCAAAAGAAAAGTGTTAAAATGTGCTTGATTTTACAAGAGTTTCGACGAGGCAAGGTTCGCGATGGAGATGGTGAGGCCTAGGATGCTTGTCGTGGACGAACATTGTAGCCCTTGGTCTCGCAGGGTGGTTCGAGAACGTGGAATCCAGTCTTTGAAGGCTCGTGTTTTCGTGGGTGATCCTCCTTTCAAGGCTATAGATGATAGTAACTGTGAGTGCCTGAATTTCTCTTTTTGATTGCGCAAATTGAAATGGACACAAAATTAGCTGTGGCAAGACTTGAATATAGGATCATTCGATGAAGAGGGTATATCTCTACCAACCTGCTAAGAGATGATTCAGTTTTTAGACTGATATTTACAAAATTGTTGCTTAATTTGGCATAGATATATCGATGGACTCCTTAAGAAGACCATCCCAGGTCTTCCAGAGTTTGACTACCGTTGGGCGCCAGATGACATCGCTCTCATATGCTTCACTTCAGGTGGATTTCTTCTCTGGGTCAGAATTACTATGCATGGTCACAATCTCAAATTTCACAATTCAAACTAAATGAAACTTGTAGTTGCTCTCCATTCCAAATTAGAGTCGTCTACTCTGCTTCTCACAATGATGCTTGCTGATATTCGATTGTAGCATCACAGATTTTTGCCATCATATTCAGACTGCGTTCATGCTCTTGAAGTAACAATGATATACTTGGCTGTCATGAAGCAGGAACAAGATATTCTGGAATAGAAATGTAAATCAGAATTAAGTGAGATTTTTCTGTTAAATTCAGTACTAACTTAGGTGTCCCACTCGGCGTAGGAACCACTGGAAGGCCGAAGGGAGTTTGCATAAGCCACACAGCGCTGATCGTCCAATCTCTTGCAAAAATCGCCATCATTGGCTATGGTGAGGATGATGTATGCTTTTTTTCCTTGGCAAAGAAGCAAACCCAAATCCTACTTTAGTACTTTGTGAAATTATGTTGTGGAATAGTCCATATGAATGCATAAACATCATGCAGAACTAAATATAATGATAAAACATGATTGGGTATGGCAAAACTGCCTACAATTACAATTATGTTTTTCATATGCCTACTGATAGAGCAGATGATCAGATACCTTGATATATGTATCCATTCTTAAATCTTTCAGCTTTAAACATAAATATCAGTATCATCCTTTAAAATTAAGAAGAATTTGGATGTAATATTAGTACTGAAGATGGATTTTTTCCTCTAATTTGTGTGTGTGTGTTTGTTCAATAGATGTATCTTCATACTGCTCCTTTGTGCCACATTGCGGGAATTTCTTCCTGTATGGCTATGTTGATGGCAGGAGGTTGTCATGTCTTTATGCCCAAATTTGAAGCTAAGTCTGCTATCAATGCCATCGAGAAATACAGTGTTACTTCTTTAATTACTGTCCCTACAATGGTGGCCGATATGGTCTCTTTTATCGGGTAATCACGCATTTCAATCCAAAAGCTTCACGAACCTTGTTTTTATAATATATGTGCAAAATATGCTTTAGAATTTGTTTCTTAATGCTGTTTTAGGAATTTGTTTTTAGTCAGAAACAGAACCAAACACATACTTTTTAATTTTTTTTTTTCACATACTTTTATATATTTTTTTCTTTGAAAAGCAACTTCGAGTTTATAGAAAAAAACTAGCTTTTCAAGAAGCTATGTTTGATCATCTTCGAAAAGCTGAAAACTAAACTTGTATAAAACTTCTACTCCTAACCATTAAACATAAGCATCTATTTATATATATCTTATTGGTAATTAAACATTTTACAATCATGTTTAATAGTTAATTATAAAACGACAACTAGATTTTCAAATTAAAATTTACAGCTTTTTCTTTCTATTTTACATCTTCTATTAAACAGGATTAACAATCCTTCACCTGCTTTTGATCAAACATAGCCTTAAAGTGCTTCAACTTTCATATTCATGCCTCCCCTAGTAATCATTTATATTCTATATGAATATTATGTTAGCATCTATTAAGAAACTATGTATGCTGTAAATTTTACTCCAGTAAACAGAAAAATGGAAGGTGGATGTTCTGTAAAGAAAGTACTCAATGGAGGTGGAGGTCTATCAACTGAACTCACAAATGGTGCCACCCAACTCTTCCCTAATGCCAAGCTTCTCTCTGCTTATGGTTTGTTTCCTCCCCCCAAAAACCAACTTTTTTTTTGTTCATTTCCAATTTTCTTCATTGCTAATCATAGCCAAAATGTAGCATTTTCACAGTAATAGAATTCCAAAATTTTTGTTGCTAATGTTGAACTATTTTTAATTTTGAATTTTCACTAATTTCCATCCATTCTTATTATTTTCCTGTAAAGGAATGACCGAGGCATGTTCTTCGTTAACCTTCGTAACACTTCATGATCCAATACTCGATCATCGTAGATTTCCTTCGACAATCAATGGACAAGGCGGTGTATATGTAGGAAAACCTGCTCCACACATTGAACTTCGAATATGTATCGAAGATGAAATAAACCACCCTACCCAGATCGGGAAGATCCAAACAAGAGGTCCTCATGTACTAGTTGGATACTGGGGCAGTACATCAGTTTCAGAGAAGCAGAGCTGGTTCGACACAGGCGATGTGGGGTGGCTCGATGACTCTGGTGGTCTGTGGCTCGTCGGACGTGGCAAGGACCGGATAAAGACCGGAGGCGAAAATGTCTACCCCGAAGAGGTAAAGAAACATAGTGCATTGATATGTTCAGTCCTTTTTACACTCGCTTTTGGCCGAAGCCACGTCAGTAATGCAACATATATACATTATTTTATTTATAGAAAAATTTACTTTATTAGTCAAGTATACAAAAAAAAAATCAAAATGTGTGAGGTCTGCCAAAGTAGCTATAAATTGGGTTGAGCATAACATTTTTCAAAAACATATGAAGCAACATCCAAATTTCTGGTGTTTCGAAGATACGACATTAGTAATATCAGTTGAAGTTGTATTAGGAGTGCTAGATGCTCGTCTTTGGGATACACTCAATAGGCGCTACATCATTAATGCAGTATATGAAATCAACTAATGCAGTATATAATCCACTATGTTAATATATGTTCTATTATGAAAAATGTAAAACCATATGCATTCGATCCATGTGAATTTTCAGTGTTTCGAAGGATATGACATTAGTATACATATCAGGTGGAAGCTGTACTATGTCAGCATCCAGGAGTTGTTTCTGCAGTCGTTATCGGATTACCAGACACTCGCCTTTCAGAGGCGGTCGTGGCTTGTGTTCGAATCAGGGAGGACTGGAGATGGATGGATTCGGATTCGGATTCTCATCGGACGAAGGAGAATGAAAGGCGTACGATTTCAAGATTGGTACTTAGGAAACACTGCAGGACTAAGAGTCTAACTGGGTAAATACACTCACCTCTTTGACTTACAGGACATAATGTGATTATGCAATATAAGCTTATATGAAGAAGCACATAGACTTGCATGCTATATAACAACTCTTTTTTTTTTGCTTGGTAAAATGTAATAAAACATAACAAGCAACACCATAAACCATACAACCATTTCAATGCCTCATGGCATCACCTCTATATAACAACTTGGTGTGTTCAAATAAGCTCTTTTTTAATAAGTTTCGCTTATGCTTATACCATAGTCACATAGTACTCTGAACTTTATCATAATAACTGTTAATACTCTTGTCATATTTTTTCCCATATTATTTATGAACACACACTTATTGTACCATGCTTATCTTATACGGACTTTGTGACTATGGAATGTTAAAAATCTAAATGTGTCATCCATTCTACAGCTCAAATTTCTTCCCAAATAATAATAATAATAATAATAATAATAATAATAATAATAATATTTCTTAATAAGTGACCTCTTCTTCCTTTCCAGGTTCAAAATACCAAAGATTTTCATCTTATGGTTGCACCCATTTCCCCTGACTTCAACGGGGAAATTAAGAAGAGATGAAGTTAGAAGAGAAGCCATGTCTTACATGAACTTCTTATCCAGTAATTTGTGACCAAACAAATGATATTGGTCATTTGAAATACTGTTTTTTCTTTTACTTTTTTTTTTTTTATGTTATTACTCTTTTTAAAAAAAATTGATGAGCAACATTTTTTTATATAAAAGGCTATTGGCTAATTAGTTTATCATCTTGAAAGAAAACCACTCTCTGGACATCATTTTAGATTACATGAAACATTATAATTGAGTTTTATGTTTTATATATGAAAAATGTTAGGTTTCCGTCTCACCTGTAATCCACAACCATTTTATTTTATTTTATATAATATATCACATCTAATGAGATATGCTTTTATAAGATATATGAAGTATACATTCTATTTAATTGTGTAGACCTTTTTCAGAGAATGTAAAAATTTACAATGAGGAATATACCTTGCTAGGTAAGATATATACATCGTTGAACAGCTATCAAGGCATATGAGATTGTAAGCACGACTGTAATAGGGGGGTTGTGTGTAACAACGCTCTTATATATGGAAGCAAGAGGAAATCCAAGGAACTGAATTATTGCATAAATTAATGCCCAATACCCTCTAAACAATATCAAACGAACTCTTGGCAAATTGGAAGAGGAGCCTAATTTCTAAATTTTCTAATCTTATCATAGGAGAAGATTTAACCAGAAAAACGAACACTCTGCCTATTGAAAAAAAAATGATAAGCATGCCCCCGTTTGGTAAACGGAATAAACGAGTATAAAGGTAGTATAAGGGTGGTATAAGAATGGATAGAGAAAATGGTTGTTTGTTTGCAGGGTATAACTTGGTATTACTAAGCCAATTTAAACGAGTATAAGAGAGTATAATAATTCTAAGTAACCCTTATAATAAGTTATACTCGCTTTATCTATTCTCATGGGCACACATGTCAAATCAACTTTTTACATTTTATCACATCAAACCACCTATCAATATCTCTTATACATCAAAGGGCTCACATCAATTTTTTTATACTTTATTTATATTTTATTATTTATCAACCAAACAACTCAACCTTTCTTCTTACGTTTTCCAATGAAAAAAAAAACACAACCAAACATAAAATTTCTTATTCTTGTAAATTTATTATTTATACTGGCATAGTTATCTATCCAGAATAACTCAATTCCGCTATCCAAACGGGACAGTGTATGAAAATTATAATTTTTTTCATTTTTTAAAAAGAGAATATATGTTATACTTATACTTAAATGGGTGAGTATCTATTTAAAAAAATATATATGAAGGGTGCCAACCGGGCTGCATACAGGCTGGACATATCATTTTCCATAGTCTATAGTAATAAAGTGTTGATATAATTCCTCATCTGCGGATCATTTTCTACATACAAAATTTTTAAATAATTACAAGCCATTAAACAAGATTTACATTTTGAGAATGTAAAACAAATATTTAATGGAATTTTTATTGACAGTCTGACTTGGAAAATGAGTTCTGATTAACCAATTAACAAAAAGAAACACCCTTTAATAAATCTAGTCTGATTGGAGTTATTAATTGCTAGTGAATTCTTGAGTATTGGGATCTGATTTTTTGAGGTCTGGCATCAACTTGCACACAAGACAAAGCATCTAAAATCTCCAATCACTTGTCTTCATAATCATTAATAATATGAAAAATGTTATACCCAAAAAAAATGTATACAATTCATCTATACTCAGAAACACAGCTATTGAAGATCAATTTGTAGAACCAAAAACAATCAGGTTGGACTAAAAATTTACGTTCAATAAAATTCCGATTGATTTCAAGTTTTCAACCCACTATATCTGTAATGCTAAAACTGATCTCAAGACAATCTGATACAGCACAAACATACAGAATTATCTCTAGATTCTGAGTCTTACTCTGATAGGAGACTATTTAACTATGAAAAAAGTTCTAAAAAATACTTGCCTACCAAATAAAAAATACAGCACAAAAAATATCGGCTGTCATAGCTTTGTATACAATATCTGTGCTCAAATCAAGGCAGTAGTTTACACTGAACCTGTCCCTTCTCAGTTTTCCATTCTATTAATTCCCTGATAAAGCTACTGACAAGAAAGAAAGAGAGACTATGAACAACAGATCAGTAAGTTTTTTTATACCATGAAAACAGATTCTGAATTGGCAGTGCTGTTTTTTTTTTCATTTTTTGTAGGAAAATACACTTGAACAGAAGATGAAGAAAAAGGAAAAAGAATTAAAAGAAGATACCTTGTTCTATTTACAAACATTTGGTCTTGTTTTACAATATCTCATCCCTCGTCGTTCCTTCTGTTCATGGGGACCTCCAAAAATGTTTACTAGATTTCTTTTGGGTCAGCTTGAAAGGGCTCCAACTCTTCCGCCGTTGTTGTTGTTTGGTGGTGTCAGAGGAGAAGTATCCTGCGGCAAGGGCCTGCTGTAACCA
Organism: Acorus calamus; assembly: GCA_030737845.1. Taxonomy (NCBI): domain Eukaryota; kingdom Viridiplantae; phylum Streptophyta; class Magnoliopsida; order Acorales; family Acoraceae; genus Acorus; species Acorus calamus. Next base: position 3,008,670 of record CM060879.1, on the reverse strand, counting down.
CAGCTCAAAATCGTCTTCCTCAGAGTCCTCCATCATCTGTGCATCCAGGTCCCACGGGAATCTTGATGATGCACTCGACCTCTGTGTGTTCTTCTCCAGGCTCACCATGTTTACGTGGAAGGTTGGTCGGTGTGTGTTTGGCTTACATGTCATGCCCTTCATGAGAGGGAGGGGAGAGGATGTGTGTGTCAGACACCATAGAATCATTAACATGGAGATCAGGCATCAAATGTGATCTAAATATCCGAATAATGCAGAATATATCTGATATGGATGTGTGTCAGGTCCAAGTACTTTCTTCTAGATTTATCATTGTTGTAGGGATCTTATACTAGAATTACCCAAAAACAAGTTATGGGTTATATTTCTTGAAGAAGGATTTGGATCGATCTAATGATTAATCACAAGCATGCGCTCAGGTGAGTAAGAAATCACACATTGGCTTCTCCCTGTTTTCCCAACTCAAGAGCCCTCACAATCCCTTTTAATACATATATATTCCCGGGGTTAAGAAGATATTAAATATCTTTGAGAGAGAAGACATTCTGTGGAAGGGTGGCATGGTTACGATAACCACCAATTATGTGGGGTCTATCTCCCTCTCATTTTTCTTATTATATTCGGGTCCCGGTCAACCCATCATTGGCACTCAACCTGTTTTCTTTCTAGCAATCAATGTTCATGGTGAAGTTGGTTGGAACTGCAGGGAAGTGAGAAGAGTGCATGCCATGACTGGCTTGACATCACGATATCAAATTATTACATCAATAATACACAATCATACATAATTTAGAAACAGTTTTTTATGTTATTACAACATGCTCAATTGACCTAGAAAATTCAATTTTATAATATATACCATACCAAATAATTTTTTACAATATATCCTGCTTCATGGACCTCTGTAAAATACCATGACTACACTGGAAATTCTAGCATATCTCATAAATTTTTGACTCAGTATTATTAAAGATTTCAGGGGTTGCTGATCACCAAGACATGCTATATGTCCGAGAGGTAACATTTCTTTTTTGGTTTTTTAAATCTTCAATTAGATAAAAATTTCGTCTGCAATTAAATATTAGTGAAATCAGATAAAATCAACACAAAGCATGACATAATTTTGCAGGATAAATTGGGAAATAGGAATACATATTTGAAAAACATTTGAGAACAACACCTAGAACTGATGGAATCACTCACCTGACATGTAGCCCATTCAGACACATCAAAAATCTTGCTCTCAGCGCAAACAAAGGCACGTGGTATGTCCACCTACATAATTGAGGAATGTAAACATTCAGACAACAATTACAGAATTCCAAACCCACAGAATGTGATTAAAACAAATGAATCTACATAACCCTAGCTAAGAAATATATGCAGAGCTAACTAAGTATATTATCAAATTTTTTTTTGTGCTCCCCAGGATTTGATCCTTGACTCTTTCACAAAGATAGGAGGTGCTTCCCGACTTAAAGTATATTACCAATATTACAAACTGCACAACAAAATATACCAGATATGACTACATCAGAGCAAATTCACTAAGAGCAATACCATTGTATTGCACATAATGAGTATTTAAAACAGAAAAAACGAAAATATATAACATTCATCCTAAAAATGAAAATACCTTCTCAGACGCCGAGAATCCCAATGAGCAACCAATTTCAACCCAACCATCTCCATCTCTGGCCTGGTGATATTGACTACAATCCTGAGACCACAAAATGATTGGCATGCCTCTTTATTATGATTATTATCATAAATCATAGGATTTCATAATGTGTGCATTATCAATAATCCAATAACTTCAATCCAGTAAGACTTACCTGGCACCACCTCGCTTTTGCTTTAGGTCTCTTAGTGCATATCCATATATGTGAATTGCAACATTTTGTACACTCTATTTTCCGGGATTCTTCAGAGCGATAACCCAAACCATCCTGAGGGATGTAGAAGAGTTAAATCAGACAAAATACAGATGTGTCACATGAATTATAACTATCTAGTTAAATTTTTAGGGCAGTAAGATTATGGAAACACAAATAGTGAACTGCATCAAGAATTATTTTAATAGAAGAATTAATGGTTCCACATTAATAACAGAACACCATTGAGAAGAACAGTCCCAAGCATGTCATAAGAAGATCACAATTTACAAAAGTGAGTGAATCTGAGGTTTCACTAACAAAACAGAATAAAGAACGACAGACAAAATATATATATACACACACACAAAAAAGGGATATTTTGATGTCCGCCCAACTAATCAAAACTCAATTTGCGATGGACAACAGACACAACAGATGTATATCTAAAGACCAAAAGGAAGACCTTTTACATAATAGATTTCAGCAACTAAAAGCACACTATACTATACCTGTTGAGAAGTACTGTTAGAATTCTGGCAGATAATCCTAGATTCATCCTTCCTTAGCTGCTCATCATAATTTCTTTTCTTCACCGAATCTGAAAGAACCTGAAATTATATAATCACCAATTAAAAGTAAGTAGAAGTAATAATACCACCAGCGAGATTAGCCTCAATTCACTAAATATGATTCACTCTTATGCCCAATAATATATTCTTTAAGGTGATCATCGGACAGATAGATAATAAACTTGCCTCGTATGCACACTGAAGTCTCTTAAAGGATTCGCTAGCCAGAGGATTTCCCATATTCTTATCAGGATGTACAAGCATAGCCTGTGTAAGATAAAAACATAGGCAAAATGAGCATATTAAAGAGAGCAAGTGGAACAACAAAGAACCAAGTTTGGTCATGACAAGTTTATTGGACATTCTCAGGACCCGTTTGGAACTAGTTTTCAAAAACAGTTTTATGTTCTAAATCGATTAAAGTAATCGAATCTGGAAATGCGACTCTCAACCAATTTTTTCCATAATGCTTTTTTATTGACTTTTAAAACATAAAAAATCCAAATCTGAAACCAAAAGTTGGAAGTTCAAGAATAACTGTTGGGAACTGATTACCTAAAAAGTGATTTCAAAATCCATTTGACAATTGGTTCCAGGCAGGGCATCAGTACTAATTACTAAACAAACAACTACATGATAGAATTCCACATACCTTTTTCTTGTACTCCTTTTTTAGTACTGTCACATCAATGATATTATGTCGTAGGAAACCTAGTGCTTCATAATGATCTTTACTTCCCATGATCCTGTTCATCTCATCCAATGAACTTGAATCATCTTTGACCACCTTGCTCTCACAAGGACCTTTCTGAACATTCACAAGATTTGATATGCTAGATGTTTTACAGAATGATTTGCATGATGAACTGTTTTCATCTTCCCCAGATGGGGGCGAGCTACAATCTTCAGAAAATTCTTCCGCAAAGGGTTCTGACTCTTTAGGCTCCTCAAAGGGCTTCGCTTCACTCATCCCATCATATCCTTCAAGGAAGCGGTTCAAAAGGTCGTTCGAAAGGAATGAGAGATTTATTGATAAGACAACCCCAAGCCATCCCGCATGTGCTTTAACGCAATAGACGGCATAAGAGGTCACCATGAAAATCACCAGCCTTGCATGATTTAGGGAAAACAAATAGCCTGCCAGTGCAAAATCAAGTATTACTTACTTTGTCGACTGATCTCGAGGTCAGACTTGAAATTCAAGGATTATTTTCATGAATACCCTAAAAATGCCCCCATTGAAACCCTATTCCCAACAGAACCCTTCAAAAGGGTTTAACTTGTGCACGAAAACCCTTTTCAGCTGTATTCATGCACAACTTAGAAAAAAATACTTTTTTATGATAAAAGAGTATCCATGCATAACTTAAACCCATTCGAGGGGTATCACTGGGAATAAGGTTTTAACAAGGGTATTTTAACAAAACAATCATACAATATGAAAAACCAAATAACAACGGACATGGTGCATGGTAAGTATTAAAAAGGCACATGATGGACAGGAAAGATAGCATAAGAAATGTCAGAAGCTTGAATTCAATTACATAAGATGGACAGTATACCTCCAACTACAAACAGCGTCCCCATTATCCAAAAATTACCGTACATCCACAAAATCAAAATTGCAAACAGCCCGACAATGAAAAGTCCAGGGGTGTAACCCAAGTAACGGATGGCAGCTCCAGCAGCTCCCTGCAACAATGATTGAAATGTTATTTGCATTAGTGTTCAATGCCTATGCATGAACTACTAGAACAGCTACATTTTCTACTAATTTTCCACATCACCAGAAATTTGATTGAAATCCTGTTAGGTTCTTTTCTCTGGTTTTGTATCTTTTTTCCCTCTCAATGTTTTGTGTACGCAAACATTTGGGTCAAGGAGGCAGCAACATCCTTAAGAAAGCAGTCAACAAAGGCACCACAACTCCCTACCTATGATAGGGAAAATTCTCTTGGTATATTCCAATCCCTAATCTATATTCATAAAGCCGTTAAGGGATGCATGGGTTCAAAGTTCATATCATCTGAAACTCGTGAAACGCTTTAATTCATGACTGCCACACATATCTCATAAACAATCATTGATGATGACAAATTACACTATACATGAGAAGAGGAGGTAATTTGGGAAATTAAAAAAAACAACCATGAACCCATTTTTCTCTCCACTCTTCATAGACTGGTTCCCTCAAGCTTTCTTCTGTGCAACAACACACGCCTCCGAAAATTGAGTTTAGCCTTACGAAGTCCCCAAGCTATGAAACAAAGCAACAGGCAACTAAAATAATCTCAACATGACAGGACACTCGTGAGCACCAGTATATGTCCATAGTGATGGATAATGGAAAATCACGTTCATCTCTATTCCTGGGTGTATGTTAAGGAGTTGGGAGCAGGGACCCCCACCCAGAAAAATGATGTCCCCGCCCGACCCATTTTTTGTAACCTCTAATCCATCCCCATATATTTACATTCTATTCCAGCCTCTAATCCACCCCATTCATTTCTAACCTCTCTTCACCACCACAACCACCGCCACTGCCATCGCCGCCACAACATATCATTAGTACCACTGCATACCACCATCACCACCACTCCTCCGATGTTGCCGCGACCACCACACCCTCCTTCGCCAGCCACCCAACCCCCCCCCCCCCTTCTCTCTCCCTTTTTCTCCCTCTCCTTCCCCGCGCCCTCATCCGACGTCACCATGTGTTCCTCCATCATCATCATTGCCATGCACTCATCGCCACCATGAGAGGATTGGTGGGTGGGAAAGGTTGGAGGTGGGGTTAATGTTTGCCAAAACATAATGTTTAGGTTTTTTTATTGTGTGTGGTCAAAGAAACAGCGGGTGGGGATAACCACACCCTCAGGAGTTCAAGGAATGGTAATATCACCCATGAAAGAATGGAATGAGCAAAAAATTAAAGAGAAATGTTGCAAGTAAGACTAAAATGAATCTATTATTACATTCTCAACAACCAAGACATATTCCCCACTCCTCATTTCACAATTGCCGTTCTTTCAATCCCTATAAAGTCTAATTGCTTTTCTTATTTACACTCCTCAGATCCATCTCACCTTTTTTATTAGTTCTTTGTTTTCAATAAAATTGGTGGAACCTTTCACTTGAAAAAGAAATTGCACCGACCCAATGAAGAATCCGGTCTAAGAATCTATTGATGGTTTTCCAGTGCACTCAAATCCAAACTTTATTGCACCCATAAATGATCACACAAGAAAGAATATTAATTACGCGCCATGCTAGAGCCTAATCATGGTAGCATATACTCTACATTCATCAATATCCAATTAAATCTCCAAATGTAATTCAAGGACCATTCAAGTGTTAGTTTCCTGTTACACCTAGCTCTAAATTCAGATACACCCATCAATCAATGAACACTTCATCAACCCAAATCTACCAATTTGGAAAGCAATTCACAAATTCAATCAAACATGCCAAGATCCACCAAATCACACAAAACCCAATAAAGTACACAATCAAAAAGGCCTTCACTCACCAGAACCAACAGCGCGTAAACCAGGCACGAAGTCGAGGTCAAGCTCAAGAAACAGCACCACATCACGAGAAGCGGCGCCGCCGAACCCAAACTCACCAGAGACCCGAACCCCCTCACAGTGCAGTCCCTCCAGTGCAAGACCAAGAGCAAAGACAACCTCCCGAGCCCCTTCGCGCCGTCGCGCACCGCCGGCCAGTGGCGGTCACTTGCGCGCCCGAACGCGCCGCGGGCGCGAGCGAGCGCGCGCGCGCGCGACAGGAGCCAGAGCCAGGCCTGCCTGAGAATCTCTGCGTCCTCCATCGCTGGAGAGAGCGGAAACGTGAATCCACGGTTAGACCCACATCGGAGAGGCGAAGAGGGAGGGAACCCACTTCGGGGATCTCATGTTGGAAACCCTAAAAAGGAAAGATTGGGAGGTGAAGCTCGTGAAAAAGCGAAAGGCGTTGATTTTGCGGTGGTGGCGTGAAAGGGAAGGGAAACGACGACAGTCAATAAATGTTCTATATATGAGTCTGGGGACTGAAATATAAATAAATAAGTATAAAGGACCAGCTTTATTGTGTCAACCAACTAAATAATAACACGTAGGCAGTGCAAATGCTATCAAAATTGTTTCTGTTTGGATAGATCATCTAGGTTTATAACTATTTTAATATAAATAAGAATAGGGTTAAAGATAATCTACGTCCCTACAAACATGAATAATCTCATATAATTTCCCGTGAAAGTTAGGCACACACACGAATTCCTGAAAACTCACAAATACAACTACCATCTTGGGTTAAAATTTCATTAAAATTTAACAAAATATTTTATCATTACTTAATTGTGTAAACTTATAGTCTCTATAAATAATCATAAAAATAAACTAGTTCATGCAAAGATCAAATTATTATTGTAAAAATTTTTATATTTTTTATTTTTATTGAGGTATTGTTTGAAAATGCTAAAAAAATTTGAGAATAATTTAATCATTTTATGGTTATAGATTAAAATTAAGTAAGGTAGGTTGGGTTATGATTAATTTTTGTTAAAACCAAGGATGTATATAGGTTTTTGTGAGTTTTCAAGGACTTGCACGTGTCACAACTTTAATAAGGACTTATATAGGATTATTCATGTTTGTGAGGACTTGAAAGTCTTTAACCCATAAGAATAACGTGATTTTTTGTTGGAAAATGATTGGCAAGCCCCATTTTATAGGCCCCAAGTAAGTCCCATGACATGACATGTTTTGATTTTCCGTTTATATCCTTTCATTGATTTTGCTAATTTGTCAAACGCAATTAATGCAAACTGTTAAGATTGCCTTCTTTGGAACTATGCGTTGGGGTATTAAATTGTGATTTTTTTTACTATATCACATTTGAATGGCTAATAATTGAATCAACTTCTTCATTTTCGTGATTAATTTATAGAAATTTTTTTCTAAGACTGCATTTCGATTTGATTTTTTGGATGAATTTTTTAAGCATGAAATCTGATCGGGAAAAAAACCATAAAATTTTTGGACGAGTTATTTCAAATTTTTATGTTAATTATGATTTTTTTTATGTGAAACGTGGTTTTGAACATGGCATATCAATTGTTTAACATTTGAATGTCAGTTACATATTTATACCCTTTCTGGACTTCTATGCGGTTTTGATTTTGGCTATATTTTTGTGAATGTAATTAATTAATTAAATGTTTCTGCAGACAAATATAACTAACTTTATAATTATGAAATAAAATTTCATTTCAAAATATGAACGACTCTTAATATGATTTTATTGGAACTATGAGTCATATTATTCCATTTTTAGTTTTTTATGTTTATCTGATTTTTAGTGATTACTAACAATACATTAGTTTTAATGATACTTTTTGCATTTGAATGTAGGAAATACAATGAACTCGGTTACATTTTTTGTAGAAGGCAGTCCGTAGAAAGATTTCATTGTTCAAGTTGAGCAATAATGTGCAGAAACAATTGCGTCAAGTGTTGGAATGACATTTGATATAGAAAAAGATGTAATTGTTTTATAACAATTTTACTCGTATACAAAGTTTTGACATTACAAAGATCCACGGGAAAAATCTACCTGCATGTAATCCAAATGGTTAGTTACATTTGCTGTGCAGTTATTTTCAGTTAGTTACATTTTAAAAATAGTTACATTTTTCTTAGCATTAACATGAAACAAACTTAAAGTACATATTAAATTAAAAAATGAATACAAAGAAATTTACATTAACATAACATAATTACTATGAAGGGATATTTGGTACTTTGTGCATATCAATAACAACAAAAAACATATAATGATAAAAAAAACATAAATCATAACATTCAAAATTGAAGAAAGTTTAGATTCCTCTAATAGTTAGTTACATTTATAGAGCACTTATATACACCAGTATTTACTTACAGTTAGTTACATTTGAATATAGTTACAATTCAGATAGCGGTAACATTGAACAAACCGAAAATATAAATTACTTAAATTTGATTACATTCATCTGATTGTCAGTTACATTTTATTGCAAACAAGAACATGAATTGAACATACATTTCAGTTATCGTAAAAAAAAATCAGTTACCTTTTTTATCCATTCGAAAAAAAAAACTAGACAAAACAAAAACAAAAACATCATATTCATGTAATCATAAGATTTTAAAAAATAACATCATCCTTGTCTAAATTACAATCGAACTTTAATTACACCAAAAAGTTACCTAAATTGTTTTCGTCAAAATTCTTTAAATAGCCTAGATTTTTTTTTCAAACTTACATATTTTTTATACACATTATTTTTTTTTAAGAATGTTATTAACTGAACATTAAAAGTTAGGTATTTATTGTATTCAAATTTAAATAAAAAAACACATATAGTTACTATGAAGCAGTTACATCAACTACATTTCTTAAATATGTACATATCTCACAAACGATTTGTTTCGTTTACATAAAAATTATTACATTTACCTAAATGTAACAACCAATTACAATTACCTAAATATTTTATACCACATGCAATGTTTAAACAATTTAGAAAAAATATATATTTTCAATAGTCAGTTACACATTTATGAAAAATGTTAAACAATTTTTTTATTGTGTGTTACATTTAACAAATATTTGTGCTTGATTGTTACATTAATAAATGTAGCAAATATAAATTGTTATTTGCATTGAAAGAAATGTAATACATGAATGAATGTTATATTTCAGACTATTACATTTATGAAAGTAAAAAAAATTAAAATATGAGTATTTAGATGTAAAAAATGTAACATTAACATCATACAAACCATATATAAATTAAAAGTAACTAACCTTAGAAACAGTAGAACAAAGAAACAAATGATTTTGAAACATTTTGCAGCATCCTCTACCATTGTCGTCATCTCCTCCTTTCTATGTTGATCTGATCACCTCCTATAGGGATATGTGTATCTCATTTGCAGCATCACAGCATCACATCAAAATGTTCATCAACTTAATATGGTTGTCTTTGTGATTGGGCAAGGTGTGAGAATCTTTCAAAGAAGAGTGACTAAAACTATGAATTGTTTTGGAGAAGTGAAGAGGATGGTCAGTGAAGGTTTACAAGAGGTGGATTATGAAAAAATAGTAAAACATAATTGTCACTTCGTTTTGTAGGATTAGTTATAAAAAAAAAAAGCAAATAATCACACAGAAAACAATTTTCTTTATTTATTCCCACTTGGTTATTTCACCCCAAGACGGGGGTAAAAATGAAGCACCACCTTACTTTATGAGATAATATAATACAATAGTTGATTAAGCAGTACATCATTTGTACAGTTTTAAATCAAAAGTCTATCCAAGTTGGTCCTGACATATCAAACTGACACAACCGGATAATTTTTATTCTATACTCTATTCGGGTTCTCTTTAATTCAGAAATAACATGAAATGCAAGTGAAAGACTTTATAACAAGGATTAGAATTGGTTGTCGGTTTGGTTTTTTTGATGAATAAATATTCTTACCCACCTTAGCTAGTCCTAATATCCAATATTTTTATCCCACCATGCATAAAATTATATAGATATATAATAATCCCATGCCAACCATCATGGAATGTATTGAAAATAACCTGTCTTTAATTTAATTAATTGACTAAGTACACGAATTTTACATATATATACAAACAGCATGACTGCATAATCACATGTGCTTTCCTACAACACCAACAAAAATAAAAAATAAAATAAAATAAAGAATACAATAATCTTGGGCAGCTTTTATATATATATATATATTTTTGGTAGATTGGGCAGCTTTGGACTCATGTGGTAACTTAAGGCAAGGTAAAGATATTATCAATTTAAATATCATATATATATTATTTAATTTAAATATTATACACACACACACAAGGTTTTCGAATTTCTTATTATTTTTTATGCACAAACCAAACATTGAAAAAAGAATCTGAGTGTAATAGAATTTGGATTTCTAATAAAATTATTTATGATAAAATAAGTTCTAATAATGTAATTATGTAAAATAATGATATGCACTAAACAATGCCTTGTGACACAAGATGGTCAGTCATCGTATTTATTTCATTTCATCTTTTTGGATAATGATTCATTATTTTTGTTGCAAAATTTGTTTTGGTGTAATCAACGGAATATAAGCAAAATTAGGAAAATGTTACACTTATGAGTCCATTTTATAGTTCAAAAGGCAATCATTATGTGTTTTAATATTTTTAAAAAATTGTATACCCCATATAATGATTTATGTACTTTTATAATATCATTTATAAAAATGTGAAAAAATTTCAATGAGGTGTATATATCTCATTATAGTAAGTGGAAGGGGTGTGACTAAATTTAGGACTGAAAAAAAGATCGAGTGTAACAATGCTAGGAAAGACTGTGTAAGTTTTTTTTGGTAATGTTTAAAAGAGATGATGCCATTTCTTCCTGGGCATTGATATATTTTATTATATTAATCGTATGCTTTATTACAAAATAAATAAATATATTTGTGATTAAATCATACGAGTCAATTATATATACACACATACTTAACAAATCAAAACGTGTGCGTGCTGTAAAGGGATGGCACACAAGACTGAGCAAAACATTTTCCTGTCTTTCTTGTGGAATTGTTCCAACTAAGGTTTTATTTCAGGATCAAAATTCAAAGATTTGTCATTTCTGAAAGTGTTGCATTATTCATTTTAGGAAAATGATTTTTGGGCCCAATTGTTAGACCCCTTCCTAAGTCCCATGAGGTGGCAAACTTGAATTACCCATATTACCCCCCTAATTAATCTCACCGAATTTTTTTATAATCGGTCCAATAATTGTTGAGAAGGTTATGATTTGTGATAATTATTTCTTTTCGTAAGATCGTAATTCATTTGCACAATCAAAAAATAAAAAATCACGATTTTTTTTTATACAGATTGATACATTGTAGTGAAAAAAAATATTAATTTCAATTTTTCATTCAGATTTGATCGGCAGAGAAGAGAAGATTTCAACGTTTTTTATTTGTGCGATTTGATTGTGGTGCAAACCTCCATGTTAGGCTTTTTCGGACCCCAAAAAAATCATGATTTACAATTTTTAGATCCAGATAGATCAGTGGAAACAAAAACAAATATCGATTTTTTTTTTCTTTTCAGTTTGATCGGTGAAGAATATAAGAATTACACGATTCATTTATTTTGTTTACGACTTGATTGTGGTGTAAACAATAGAGATTCATTCAGGTTATGCCTTTTTCGATCTGAATAATTCATGTTGATCTGATTTTTTTATTATTCATTTGAATCATCATATACTTTTTTTGATATGGAATTTAAATTAAATTCAGATATAAGTTGTGTAGCTGGATTTAGATGCATTTTTGTATTTTTACATGTGATCTTGATTTAAATTTCAGATATACGTGTATCTTGAATTTGTTTCCCAGCCCAATTGAAGCTTGATATTTTATTTCTATGGATTTGATTTATGTGTGTCCGATAAATATTTAATTGTTTATTGTCATATATTTATAAGGACTTGAAAGACTTTTATTGAAAATCTATGCACTATTCATTAGTATGTAGACCATAAATTATTTATTTGGATTTAAGATACAGTACTGTATCTTAATTATATAACATGTTACAACCTCTTTTTTTTATCAGAGGCAGTGATGACGATTTTATGGATGAGCCATGTGAAAACTTAATCCATTTGGAAACATCAAATGTTTGAGTTGTGTAAAAAGAATCTTGATGTTTTGTATGATGACTTGACGAAACAAGTCCCTGATTACAATTCTGTAGTGTTGGTGATAAGCAGATACCAGATTCAATTGTCCACTCACCTTTCAAGGTTCGAAGTAAAGGACGACTATCATCAAGAAGGAACGAACCCAATGTCTACAAGCCGAAAAATAAGAAAGCAAAAATACCTCAAGGATCTAATATTTAGAAGGTTTTAGAGGGTTGTTTGTACAACACATTTGATGTTATAATGTGTTATGCCATTGTGTTTGTGAACTTCATTTTACATTGTCATAATGTTTGCTGTTATCATATTTGCATGGTTCATTATATATATCAATTACAATGTCAAAACACATTACAATTTCATATATGAAACACCTTTTGTTTTGTAAATTATACAGGTTTTCATATGCACATTTCAAATTTAGATACACTACAAATTTACTTTGCCAGTTTTTTAGGTAGTACCAATTATTCACTATGTGACATATATAACCAATCTTATTTGATATATTTAGAATTAAGATACACATAATAAACACCTCACAATAACTAAATATATTTCACATACAAAAGATCTTATATTTGCAATTTATATTGATGCCTAATACAACTTTGCAGATACACATGCAAATTCAGATACATCTGAACTGTATCATATATGAAGTTAAACACAGAACTAAAAACCAATCAGTTGTTCATCAAACATCAACAATACATTGAATATAGAATTTAATATCCAAACATCAACAAAAAGTTGTCATTTAATGAGACATAATTTTTTTTTCCCTAAAACAAACTCCATTTCTTTGCTGATCAAGGTTCCATGTACATTTGTCTGACCATGTGATCTTCATCTGTATGCGTACGGTGCTTATCATTCAGAAACATATGCATAATGTGTGCCCTTATTGGTCTACACTTCTTCTTATCCATTTTATGTGTGGTCACTTCCTCATTGGCAGCATACTATTTCATTATGTTTAGGATGACTGGACCACAATACATCCTGCAATAAAATAGTTTCTATTAAGATACAGATAATAAATAAAATGTTGAACTTTCATATTGAATTACACTTACGACATTCGATCTTGATGCAGTGCATCTGCCACTGATACGATTTCGCCACCTTTGTTGCCACTAAAGTGTTTTCCAAACTATTTCCTCTGTTTTTAAATTGTAGATACACATGAAAAATCAATTCAGATACACTGTTCAAGATCTTACAATAGTTAGCAAAAATAATTTTTAGATACACAAAATCAACTATTCTAATAAACCTATGCACATTAATGATTTTCAGATATATGTATCTGAAATTATATACTCGTTCTATGATTTTGACCTAGAAAATGAACAATGTGCATAATAAAACCTAAATCGATTTAACAATGTTAAATATTGATTTTTCTCAAATCTGGATACACTGGTAAATGAAGATAACACATCAGACACAATTTAATCATTGATTTTGAGATTGAGACGCTTTCATATTTGTTTTCATCTTTTCAAGAAGTGCAAAAATTCATAGAATGTTTATGTTTATGTCGAAAAAAAAAGGCACGATGAGGTTTCGATGATTGCAAGAAATCTAACATTTTTTTAACCATTATCGATGATTTTTTTGTGGAAGATGATCAGATGAACTCATCATCGTCGTTTTTTTTTCTTTCCTTCATCCGGTTCGCCCGGTTCAAGAATCGTATGGTTCGCCCAAATTGGAAATCCTAGGTGGTTTAAACTTTTTTGAAAAATTTCAATCGGGGAGGAAGGATTAATGACGCCACGTTTTTAAGGATTCTGTATCGATGATTAATGGTGAGATGATTTAATTGGAGCTATTTTAAATTTCTTAAAAGGGTAGTTATGTCATTGACTTTTTGGCTATTTGAAAAAGTCAATCAATGAACCAATAGGATTATGCCACCTATTGGGGCTCATCAATGGGGCCTAATTTTTGGGGCCTAGGTAGCAGCACCCTTCATTTTATCAGTTATACTATTTGTTTGGATATGATGAATCATGTCAACACCAATTCAAGTCTTGTTCCACCAGGAAAAAGAGGTTTCAATTGTTTGCAAAGAACCTTACCGAAAAAAAAAAATTGTTTGCAAAGCAAGTTTGTTGGAATGAACAATAATCTAATTATTTTTTAATTACATGAGAAAATTTGGGGAGCATAGACTTTTTTTTATATAGAAAAAGTTAGACCCTTACTACTAACACTTTATAATACTTTATAAAATGATCTTTACTATAAAAAAGAAGAAATTTTTTTTTTTATAAAATGAAAGTGAGGTTACAAGTCTGAATAAGAGGGAGGTAAAAAGATGAAAGAAAACATAAATAAAAAATATGTTTGATTTCATGAGAAGATGGGATGTCTGCTAATTCGGTCCCACCTCACCTACCCCCCGGGAGGTGGAAGGTAAGGTGATTACATATATGTCTACGGATTCTTATACACCAATACTTGTAAATTTAATTTTCTAGAAACTTTAATCCCATTTTTCACTGCTTGAATGATAATTGTAAAACAAGAGTAGGTCATTGAAGAGAACATTCACTATTACATGTCACTGTTATGGCATGATAGTATATAGTATATAATTATTAACAAAGGTTGAGTGGTCAATAGAAGCTGAAGACATGGGAGGAATTGGTGGGACACATGAACTGTCATTTCATGACACCTAACTTTAGGTTATTTAATGGATTGGTTGATCCACTTGGCAAATGTGGTTGCGTGATGTTTTTGGCAAAGACTAGAATGGATCCAAGGGCAAATTAGGCAGTTTGTCAAGAAATATTGCACTAAGTTTGAAATCTTCTATTCCTGTATTAATTCTTAGATACTACAAAATCTATCAGAACAATCCAGTATGCGGTCCCCACATAGAGTTTTCATTGGTTTTGATTCAAGTGTAACAACAAAATGAATCAAACACTTGGTAATAAAATAACCTTCTAGATCTCTGTGGACATCCAATAAAAATAAAATACCATTTTGTCTCTTATTTGCTACACACATGGAAATTATTCATGTTAGGTTTAACTGTCTGTCCTTTTGTCTTTTCAAATGATTTGTTGGAATGTGTATTTGGTGGTCCTAAGGCCAATTATATATTCTTTTCTGACCCTAGCTTTTTTGTCACGCTCACCAGGATGGCATGCTGAGACAATATCATGGTCTCTCAATAACATTAATGCAAAGGGCACTTCTATACATTCATTCCTGTAATCTCAATAATATTAATGCAAAGAATGCTGATACATTCAATCATTCATACAGTTTTAATCTAGTATATGAAATTGCTAATCAAATACATATTCAATTAAGAAAATATATCTAATTCATTTAAATACATATTTTATTTTTGTGAAGGTATGATTTTCAGTAGACAAGTATATACATTTAAAAAAAAGATGCATAAGTGATGGCAAGAATGATTGTTCCTAACATTTTTCAAATGCAAAGAACATTGATATTATAGATCATACTTACACCAGTATATGATATCTTTGATCCAATAGATCCTCAATTAGAAAATACATACTCTCGATTAGGGAAAACGCAACGTATGAGCCATGATTCTACCTTTCATACCCATGTTACCCATAAAATGTTGGATAATGTTCCTACCAGCCCTACTTTCAGTCATGTTTCTCGTCATAGAAAATATGAATTGATATATATTCCAAAAGAATGCATACATGTAAAAATGTGAAAAAGCAGGATTTATTCAAGCAGCATCCCAAACTCCACCTTTCTATTAAAAAAATATCATTATTCTCTAACTCTAACCTGAATATCTTTAAAAGCTGTGATAGTTTAGGCTCCTCATGAATCAAACTCACACTCAAAATCATATATATATATATATATATATATATATATATATATATATATATATATATATATATATATATTTTAATACTAATTCAGATGAAAACTGCTTGAAAAACTTTTGCATGGGTTGTCATGCACTTCTTACTTTTATCATGCATGCATGAATTTCTAGAGGAATTCTTGAAGGGGGATTAGTTTATAGTATTATAAAAAATACATCTTTTAACATATATATAACAAATACCCCATGAAGTTAAATGAGGTGTATTTCATGACTTTAAAAAAATATTTTTTTTAATAATTAACATGTCTAAATTCTGGAGACCAGTAGGAGTAATCAGATTAATAGTGGAACAACGAAGGCTCATTTAGATAGAAAATGCAAGGATTATTTAGATTTTGAGGATTGTAATTAATCATATAATATGATCAGAACTTTAAAATTTATGTAATAAACATATATGATTTTATAATATATATTTTTGAAAATACACACCTTGATTAGGGCATACGCTTTTAGAACATCATAATATTGAAATATTAGACAACTTCCTAGATACAAATATATTTTAGATTAATTTAAAAAAGGACATTTTTTACTCAAAACATCTCTATGATACTGACTTTTTTTTATATAAGTGATCATGGAACTGAATTTTTCACAAATAAAACATATACAAAAGGAAAATGACACGTCTGGCCCTATAAGCAGCCCTATATGCAGTCCTACACTATTGTAATTTTTTCTTTAAAAAAATAAAATTAAACAGTAATTTGTATACAATATATGTCCGTTCGGATAGAGACATAAACTATTCTAGAATTCATACCTATTACAGGAATAGATAGTTTTATCAATAAAATAAATGATTTTCTGTTTGGTTGTATTTTTTGTTATTCTCGTTGAGAAACATAATAATAAAAGTTGAGTTGTTTAATTGATGAAGAATAAAATATGAATAAGGTATAAAAAGTTGATTTGACATATGGGCCTCGATGACCGATGACATGTGATTTGATATGTGAGTCCTCTTATACCAGTGATAGAATAACACAATTCTAGAGGAAATCTGAAATACAAATATCAGTTTATGCTCACCTAATTTTGCATAATTATACCCACTTAATTCTCTCTACCCAAACACATTATTTTGTTTATTCTCATCTATTCCCATTTATTCCTCCATTATTCCTCTACCCAAACGCCGTATACGAATATGTGATAATGCAGTATAACACAGTATATAATATCACAGTGTATAGGCGGCTGGGGGACCACTTCAGGGCTGCAAATGAGGTTGCAAAACGTAATGCTGAGTCTATCGACACTATATAATATAAGCATTTACTAAACGAAAATGCTCACTTTGTTCTCATTCTCATTATTATTTATTGGATGATGCTACAATCAGTCCTCTTTAAGGACAACCTTTTCAAAAAGACAGAATGAGATAACACACACTTCCAAAAGTAATAATTATATTAATCCACCCAACCTAAATTACAAATCAGGAGTGACCTATATCAGATATCATATGTGTCAGTCACCTTCTCAAAATATAACATAGAACATGCTTAAACAAATAATAAGATGAAATACCACGCAAATAAATAAAATTAATATTTCAGTTAACAAATATGCTATAAACAATACACTGAATAAATAAGTAGTCACTCCAATTCTCATTCAAACGTCACCCAACAAATAGGATATATAAAAATTATTAGCAAATAATATCCGCATGACAAAAAAACAGAACAACTATTGGTTTAAAGCAGTCCATTCAAGTTCCACTTCAATTCCTCCAGACTCTACATTCTGTAACTTGAGACGTACCTCCTGTTTTACCTTCCCGTCGACGATGTTGATGATGCTGTCTTCGATGAGGGCATTGTCATCTGATTTCAACCATTTCCCTATCTGCATGTCGGCGAGGAGGTCGGGGTCTCCGAAAGCCATGGCGGACGTGATCATCGGCTGGAGGTCCACCTCGGCTTCTCCCATTATGTCGTCTGCCGAAAACGTGTCGTGGTCGAACACTTGCTGTTTCAAGAGTGGAAGAGGATAGAGGAGAGAATCAGAACACGAAACGTGTGGAATGAAAGAAATGGAATATTGACAGGATGCTGACGCTGTCATTCCAACCGTCCTAAACAAGTATGTGAACTGAAATCTATGACAGATGAGTATATAATCGATTAGGAAAAATGAAAGAATGTTTTCATTCAATTTACTCGAGTATTACTTCATTTTTTGTGAAGGCACGCACTTTATACCTTAGAAATTTTCAAAACATGTTGAGGCTGCAAAAACGACTACACGAATGATTGTCCCTATTAGCTTTCTTTGCTGATAATGGGCATCACAACTAGTCACCTATTTTGATTTTATAGATTGCATAAAAGCTATTTCAATATGACCTTAAAAAAATAGTCACCATAATTTATGATCCAATTACATTGTTTTCCTTTGGACTTACAGTGAACTGCAGGAGAAATAGAAATATCTCTTATGGCTGTACAGGGAGGCGAAGTAACAGACGATTCAAGGGAATGCTTTTGGCCATTTGGTCGATTCACACGTGTAATATGAAAAAGTACAATCTTTCGAAAAGAGGAAGCTCCCACATTTCTTTCTTTAATACCATTATTTTGAGATTTGTAAGTTATAGTCTTTTCAATATCGTTTATAGAAAGCAATATGCAGTAATTTGGACAGGAAATCAAGCAATAATGACTACATATACATGGCTCTAAAAATCAAATTTGAGAGACCAGGGCTAAGAAAAACTCACCAATTTCAAAGGCCCAAATTGTTGAGGAACTGAAAGTGACAACTCTTCATTCCACACTGGGTTCAGATTGCTCTTTATTACAGCTGTCTGAACTTTCTGTGGAGACCAAAACAAACAAGATTCCATTGAAACAATGAAAAAATTATGGGGGTTTTGATGAGAATGGCCATGCTGCAACAACCAGGTTTTATCGGAAATTAAAACAGAAAATAACTGACCTGATGCCCCAAGGTCAGGACCACATAAGGATCACTTGTCAGCATATCTCTGACAGCTAAATTTGTGCCTTTCACTACTTTTACCTTCAGTATTCCAATGAACTCTACCATGCCTGCCTACCATTAAACCAAAATTTTCCTGATATTGGAATTCCTCATTGAAAATAAACTGCTTGAACTTACATGGCAAAAGTAATATCTAAAATATGAAGGATAAAAGATGCATCAAACATAAGCCTGCCAATTACCCAAAAAAATCAGAAAATTATCTGATATTCAAATATCTGAAATGCAAACATGGATATCCAGAATTCCATATATATATATATATGTATGTATGTATGTATGTATGTATGTATGTATTGTATGTATACATATATATGTATGTACATATATACGTGTGGGTGTGTGTGTGTGGTTTAAACTCAATTATTTTGTATTTTAACAATAATCTTAAAATTTAAACAACCCTTACATTCTCTTTCTACGATACATGAAAGAGGCAAGAAACCCTATAGTTTCGATCTAAAACTTTAGTTATTCCATTACACCACCTCCCATCCCTAACATTTCACTTGATCACCCAAATTATTTTTGTATTTAGATATGCCAATTATTCAAAAAATATACATATCTACTCCGAATATGAAAAGATTTATATTTGAATATTAATATCTCCATCCAAAAGATTTAGAAACAGATACTAATCTTAAGGTATCTGACCCATATCTGATAAGTTAAGTCCAGTTAACCACAATATTTCCAGTCAGCAATTCTATTTTTTTTTCCAAAAAAAGTGAATAACAAAAATGACTTCATTCATGATTAAAAGTTATACAAACACAATTCTTGATATATTATTCAATAATATAGAATGCAAAATAAATACATACTGTATTATCCGATATTTCCAGTTCAGAAATGCTGTCCATATCCTTTCCAGAATCACTAGGATGGAGAAGACCCTTTGAAGAAGCAAATGAAACGATCCTTAGACTTGGTTTCAGAAATTCTTGCAGCTCATACTTGGATCTATTAGACAAGATCAACAAAATGACATGAACTCATTGTATCCTACATAATGGAAAAGACAATAACAAGTTATTCAAAATTTTACCTGATGAACATCAAGCGTTGCTCATGACCTGTATGTGGGGTGGGCTTCGAGTACCCTTCAGGAAGAAAAGCCTCGTAAATTGCATTAGCAGCAGAGTTTCCACCTACTTCAATCATTGAATCAATTTCATCATCTGACCATTCATCTAGTGTCACAGAAAGAACCTGAATCATAGACAATTTTTTCAGGAAAACATCGTCTGTCAATGTGATCATCAAACACAATGTCTTGACAAAATCACTACTGGAAATATTCATTTGAGTAATCTTTGCAAGAAACAACGAGAATAATTATGCAAACCTTTGAGATGTGAACACCAAGACTTCTGTGGGCACCACTGCATTTTAAGCATATGAAAACTCCAATATTTGTTGACCTGGAAAGGCATCAAAGGATTTTCAGAACGCAGCCAAGTAACTGGTAATAAATAAAAATCACATGAGACAGATAGCACATCAATGAATATGAATGATCAAGATTCACAAATCAACTACATAAAGCCAAAAAAATAGATTAATATTTTCACTGGTTGTGAAGAAGGATTCTGTTTGGCCATCCATTCTAAAGATTCCTTTTATCAGTTATTTCGCTTCATGCACTACCAAACAAGTTATCCACTTTTTCTTTCATGAGAAAATCTGGAGCTTCTTATTAGTAAAAGGTGCCCCCAAACAAAAAGGGAGACAAAGGATCTCCTAGAAAATTAAAAGGGGGAGAGGAGGGAAAAGGAAAAAAGAAAGATGAAATCCACACCAAATCAGGGCACCCCTAATCGGAGGCCTTAACCCTCAATGCAAAGGCACTATATACTGAACCAACTGTTACCCATGATGGTGGAGGGAGGGTCCAGAGAGCACAAGGACCCAAGATTTAAAGAGTGAGTAAAATTTTGTTGGAAACTGCACTCGTTGTGAGTGATTAAATGTACCGACACACCGTATGTGGGACAAGCCATTGAAATTTGATACGCTTTAACACTTCATAGATTAGAACAAGTTATCCACATTAAATGTGAGAGATATTCTCGCACGGTCAAGTTAGAGCAATTAGATATGCATTATCACTTCATCGATTTCTTAGACAATTCATTAGTGGTTCTGATTTGATGGAATAGGAAGCCAAATCAGATTTTTTAAAAAAAAAACTGAAAAATTGGTGTCCCCTCTGCAAATTCATATAGGTGGGATTTGAACCCTTGACCCTTTTTTTGGAGGAAGGAGGTGCTAATTGGCTGATAAAAGCTTGGTTTTGCTAGCATTTCCATGTTTGAGCAAACCTGGCCCAATCCACATTCCAGAGTAGACATGTATCCAGATCCTGATCCGAATCCAGTCAGGTTCAAAAGTTAATTAAAGAAACTTGATGCATCTGCCTAGAAGTAGTTTCTAAGAAGAGTATCCACTGTTAATCACACTTTTATTAGATAATTGAAACAACTCTTAGGAAACTTTATTTTCATTGACTAGAACTATTTTCTAACAGGTTCATTACCATTGTAAATGTAGAGTGGGGCTTATCTCCCTCTATATTAAAATTATATTAGATGGACTGAACACATGGAAGAAATATCATCCTCTTGTACTTTTAAATTTAACAGGAGAACTCATCAATGTCATAAAAATAGCATAATCATTCCATCCCATCCTCTTATTCAGCCCAATAAAACACACCCTATCAAATCCCACTCCTTGGTTTTACTGGTTCTATAAACTCTGACAGTCCAAACAACATGATCCAGTCACCCTCACCATTTGCGTGATCCCGCTAAAATGAAGCATGTTATTCCTATGGGAAAGACGGTGGGTGGGGTGTTATACCATCCTGAATTTGAAATGGTTATAAAGTCATGTAAAACAAAGATAGATTGGAGCTGAAACTTAAATGTGGGGCAGTTAACTAAATGAGCCAAGGGAAACATAAGACCAGAGGAGGACATCTCAAGCAAGGTTGAGTAGTAGTAAGGGAGAAGGAGACTCCATATAAAGAGTTGCAATGGGTTATGGCAAGGTTAAATATAAATAACAGATGGATGAATCAGAAAATCACCAACTTTGATATGAATACTTATAGATAATATCAATGCCCATATTCGAACGTAGATCAAAATAGAAATTAGAACAAATTAACAACATATTCATGCGAATATGGATGTTTCAAATAAAATGGCCCTGTCCAGAAACGACCCTGTTTCAGGATCGTCAGGCAATACTACCCAAGGTCATTGGCCCTACTTCAAGGTCATCGGAGTCTAAAATCAGACATTCTCATCCAATACGTCGTTCTGGGATTTCCAACCAACTCAGAGGCCTATAAATACCCCCTCAGACAAGGAAAAGCTTCCAATTTGGACATTCAAATTGAGTTCTTTAGTTTTTTGTACTGGTGAATTAAGCTTGTAAGCTCCCAATTTATATGGTTGTTTGTGCTTCAATGTCATTTGAGAGTTCCCTTTATTTCCCATTGCATTTCCACTTTGTAATCTTTACCTTCTCACCCCTAATTCAGACCTTGTAACTTCGATTTGATCATGAAATCGTGATAGCAAGAGTCAACCTTCTTTCTTAAAAAAAAATATATAAATAAACAAAATTACTATAATTATTACAATGTGGTTATTGCCCCATGATTGTTAAAAATTGATATTTGATTGAGTGGCAGTTTTACTTACGCCCATTTGGGATCTTCAGCACCACAATCGGCACAAATACGATTTTCATCCTTGTGCAGGAGCTCTTTCAATCTCCCTGTAGCATCTGCAAGGTCAAAGGTGTGAGTTGGTTAATGAAATGGGAATAAAATGGATGCTAGATCATGTAGAAATTCCTATTCTGTTCACAGCATCTTGAATGCCTAAAGAACCACATCCATTGACCATGGAGAAGGATATAAATAGTCATGTGATCCCACAATCATAATTTCTGATAACAGGGACATTACAAGACAAATAGAATATTGGCACTGACAACAAATGCGTGAGCAAGAAACTGAGAATTTTTTTTAAAATTGACATTTTATTCATGCTAAGTTCCAATAATGAGGAAATGAATAATATTCACCATGAATGATATTCACCGGTGTTTCTAGCTCTAACTAACGAACCTGATGAAGACTTCCTGTTATTGAAGTTACTCATATCTCCCCTCACAAAACTTGATCGTTCAAGAGTAAAATCCTTTCACCTATAACACCAAATTATCAAAAACAATCCCATTCAAGATTTGCAGGCAGAGAAGAAGAAATTTGAACACCAAAAAAAATACAACAGCGAGGACATAAAGGCCAAGGAAGAACAGAAACTACATGATGAACTATGGTGGGATTAAAAGAAAGAGAATTTGCACTAAAATCCACAAAAATAAAAAGAATTGTCTTTGCTTGGAGCAATAGTAAAGTGCTTACGCTAGCAACATAGTAAAAAGGTATTCCAAACTTATTCGAGTGTCTTGAAAAGGTTGGGGATTGGATACCTCCTGAACCTATCAATCAAACCAACTTTTGTTCGCCGAACAGTGTGCTTAGCATATTCGAGATCGAGATATCTATTTAATTTGGATGACTTATCATATTTCTCATGATTTAAAAACTGGCACAGTAGTAATTGCAGAGCCGGATTTCATACCTGACATATAAGTTTTGCCATCTATTTCTCATAATAATGATCAAAATGATCAAGTAAATAGCATAATTATCTTTGTAATTTTACTGTGTCTATTTCGTGTTAGTTACAAATACACACTTGTCGTACCAAACAAAATCCTTAACCCCCCGTTTGGGGTGAGGCATAACTGGGGAAAAAGGGGGAATAAGAAAAAAAAAATGATAGCTTTGCATGGATGAGTTAAGAATAGACCCGATAACTATTCTAGGAGGATGTTAGAATTATTTATCAGGACTTATCTATATCAATGGATAAAAATACACTTCTATGTCATTTTTGAAAGATTATCTTTCCTGACACTCACACAGATAACAAAAAAAGTCACATTTATCATATCACGCACACATCTCTCAAATTTATTCCCAACCACAAACAATTTATACAAGGGTGTAGTTGTCATTTAAAAAGTCATAAACTCTTATTCATTTCTTATCCACCACTAATTCTCACTTTATCTAAGATAAATCAAACAACAAAAATGTTACTTTTACGTTTTTTCTAATGAGAAAAACTAAAAAGGCAACCAAAAAAAAAATTACTTATTCAGCATGAATTGTTATTAATCCTGATATATCATTTGGTAGCAAATAACCGTCACACCCCAAACAGGGGGTTACAAAATATTTATTGTACCTGAACTTTGGGACTTAGCTATAAAAAAAAATTCAAAAGTTATAATTATATCCAATTTCCCCTCCCATCACCCTGCGATTTAGCAAAATCACTCTGCGTTAACCTTTTTTACATAAGAATTATGTCATGTTTTGATCAAATAAAACCCAAATACTGGAAAAGGTAATAATGCACATTGAAGACTAAAAAAAATGCTGCATTTCCCTGAGACTTGCATACTCGTAGAAACATTTATAAAAAAACATCAAAATTGATTGTGAATTTTCAGCAAGATCTTTCCATCTTCAATCTCAACACTGAACACCTACATCTCAAAATCCACCCGACGCAACAACAATCATCGACGAACAACCCATGAATACTCACGCATTCCAAGCAGTAACCAAGAATCCCAACATCAAATTCTAATCAGTATTCAAAACAAACAATATCATCTTCAGACGACGATTCATCATGAACGAATTCGAGCTTATGAAAATGTGAATCGAATACAATAACAAAAAAACAAAGGAAGGAAAACCTGGATCCTAAAATTCAATAGAGAGATCGATCTGTTCTAACCTTCTTTTCTTTGGGGAGATCGAATGGGATCAGATCGGACCAATAAAAACCCAAATTTTTTTTTTTTTTTTGAAAGATTTGTTGATGAGTAGTTTTTGCAGAGGCCGGCCTCGTTGTTTCCGTTTTCACACGTGTGCCTTTGAGTTTTGTTCTTTCTTTTGAAGATATATATTATTGTCTTTTGTGTATAATTATTTTAATAATAAAAATAATTAAATAAGTCAGCTCTTGGATATAATAAAGTTAATTAACTAAATCCATATAATCTTTGTAAACTGTCCCATGTAATCTTTGTAAGCCCTCGACTTTTTTCTGAAATCCAAATAATCTCATTATTACACCTATGTAAAATTGCAAATCAAAATAACTCTATGAGTTAAGTTTTCATTGACAGATAAGAAATATTCTGTTTGATTAACTTTAACAGAAAACACAGTATACTAATAATGTAGTGAAAATGTTGAAAATTTATGTAAATGATTATTTTACTCTTTTTGTTAAAGTTCTCAGCATTTTTAACACATTGTAGGTTTTTTAGTATACTGTGTTTTCAATTAAGGTTAATCAAACATGATATTCACATAATATTCATTAATTGTGGATTTATACAAGTGTTTTCATAGGTTATATGGACTTCAGAAAAATCAGGGGTTATATGAATTAATTTATGAGGGGTTATTTGAATTTTTTTCTAATAATAAATAGTTTAAAATGTGTATTATTAATTGGACACGATTCGCCGCTTCGTGGATCCTGATCACTTTATTATTTTAACAATCATTGGCCATTAGTTATGACTATCTTACAATAAAACAAGATTTTTTTATCTATTAATCTGATAGCCAAACTTTGACCATATAATGTCTCAAACTCTCAATATAAAAGCTGCAAATAACATCTTGCAAAATAACTATCTTTTTCACAATGGGTGAGGAGTTGTGTTTTCAAAATAATTATCATTGAATGCTTTCATCTTCTTACAAGCTCACCTGATACAAAAAAAATTATACTGAAATATAATAATATATTTTTTTATTTTAAAAAAATTAAAAAAAATTGCATCATACATTATGATATAATCTCACACATTATGATAGCGTAGTTAGGGCTGGTAAACGAACCAAGCCGCTCGGGCTCGGCTCGGTTTGAGCTCGTTCAGGCTCGTTCGTTTAGATAAATGAGCGAGCTTGAACAAGTTTTAAAGCTCGGCTAGGCTCGGGACCTGGATCGAGTTTCATTTTATGTTCAAATTCGACTTGTTTGTGTTATTAAAACTTAGTTGAAGCTTGAGTAAACTCCTTTATAAAATCAGAATATTAAATTAATACAAAGTTATGCTCGTTTAAACTCATGAACTTGACTCATTTAAGCTAAAATTTTGTTTTCAATTCCTAAAAACCCTAAAATGAAGAAGAACGCTAGGCTCGTTGAGGCTCGTGAGCTCGACTCGGCTCGACTCGTTTATAAACGAGCCGAGCTTGAACACGTCAAAGCTCAGCTCGTTCGGCTCGTTTACCACCCCTAAGCGTAGTATATGGGCTAAGAGTATTGATATTTGTTTGTAAAGTCACGAGAATGTTCATGCCTCAGAGGTATTAGCATGACGTGGTAGACAACTACAAGAAACTTGTTCATTGATCTTTTTAACGAGATGATCGAATGCACTAGTGGCTGAAACGTATTCTATACTGTATAGAGTCATGTATACAGCATATCCATGATGAGGAACTCACTTATGGGTATTCCTCTGAATGGAACATATATTATTATTATTATTATTATTTGAAGGAAAATGAGCATCTTCATTTCGATAGAATCAAAAGAACATGTCCGAATTGAATGGAAGATATAGTTGTATATATATGTAATTGCCTCCGTTGAAGCCACTTTACTACCCAAAAAAATAAGCTTAGGATCCCATATTTCATAATAACAAACTGCTCATTCATGAAAGATCATGTGTCAAATGAGCACAGTGCTTCAGTGAGCTCTTCCACCTGATGTTGCAATCCCAGCACTTCAGGAATGTGAAATAAAAGTTGATTGAAGATTCGAGAGTGGCAGTCACAAATGGGAGAAACAAAAGTGGAAAATATGTACAACTTAATAAAGATCATAGTCACAAAGTACTATTTTAAAAGTATTTTTTAACTCTTTTAATAGCCATAATAAAGAATAATTAGCGTATCAGTGGATGAAGAAATGGTACTATGAAAAATGAATTAAAATCTAAAATGAACTTTTAAAATCACGCTCATTTATCCATTGAGGGGGTGGTGTGTCGGGATAGCTAAGAGAGTCAAATGCCCATATATTGGGTGAGTGAGATGAGTTCTCGCATCATAAATTTAGTCTCACATCACCTAATGAAAAATGATAATTTGTGTTTATGTATGGACACAGTTATTACATATAAAAATGCATTTTAAAGCAATGAGCCCACATATGCCAAGTGACAAGAAGTATATACTCTAGTATATCAATATATAATTTATTACAAAAAATTTAAAATGTGCTGGTATTCAATTCATTCAAATATGTGAGTGTGAGAGAGCCATTTGGTTCATTAAGAACTAGGTTTTTTTTTGTGCGGGCACATTAGCCTGATTTAATCTAAGGCTTATGCCAAATTTTCATAAAATAAAATGCATTAGAATATGTACTTAAATATTTTAATCAGTATGTATTTCATTAACCAAGTATATATATATATTTAAAGTGTGTAGTCTACAAAATGGACTGCCAAAAAATAACAATAATGAAGAGAAGAACTGCATCTGATATCATGTTTAGAATTCAATTAAGACATTTGCAGTCTGGAGCATTACACCTTCCCAGCTCTCAAAGATTTCTTAACAATGCGATACAAGAATCTTTTATTCCAATAATGACCTGAAAATCCTAACCAAAATTAATAAGAGCTACACTTCGAGCCAGATAAATAAGAACCTCATACCATGCATGTTGAGCAGTTTTCATCGTCAAAATCATTGCAGGGTGGATTAAAAAAAAAACATAACCAATTAATAGACCTCAACGTGCCACTGCTTGTTCTTCTTGAGCAACTTCAGCTTCTCTTCCCAATTGTCCCCTCTCTGTTCGGCGACCCTCTTGAGAGTCTCCTGAATCCCGGGCATCATCCCCTTCAACCCGCAGAAGTAGATGTGTGCCCCTCCATCCAAGAGCTTGAATATCTCATCACTATATTCCTCTATCTTGTCTTGGACATACATTTTACCCCCCTTCTTGTTCTTGTGTTCGCGGCTTAGGGCCTTGTCATACCGGAAATGATCAGGGTACTCTCTGAGGTATCCAGAGAACTCGTCATCGTAGAGGAGGCTGTCGGAGTTGGCGACACCGAGGAAGAGCCATGCAAGGCCTCCGAAACGGGAGTTGGGAATGGATTCCATGAACATTCGGCGGAGGTAAGCCCTGAATGGGCCACACCTGTCCCCGTTGCGATCATGATGTGGGTCGCATTTGGATCGTCTTCTGGTAGGAGCATCACCTTTCCAGATGGACCTCCAATGATATGTAGAAGAAAAATTATTAGATGTGGTATGGTTACATCAACCTTATCATTGACCGAGCCACATTAATACACTTTTAAGATTCATATATCGTGCTACTAGTTACAACAACCTTATCATTGACCAAGCCACTTTACTATAGCTGGGATACATATTGTTCATACCTCAAAGGCCACCTAATTATGAAACACACAAAGGAGACTGTCTCATTGAGCAGGCCACCTTAATAAACCGCCACCAACTTTACCAAACTAAAAGCATAAGTTTGGTTGAGGTTCCAGACTTGTGCCACTTCTTACCAAGCCCTTCATACACTTTTAAGGATATTAGATGACAATGTGATAGGAGGGTCATCTGTGTCAGATGGCTTAAGAGAGACGGTGGCCAGTTGATTAATCATGTCATATGAGGATATTATAAAACCACAGATAGTTATGAATAAATGGAATGATTTTCAAGTTCAATGCTGGTAAGCATATCGAACGCACATCTTTTATCTAGTTTCTATGAGTTTGTAAGATGCACATATAATAATATATTCAGTGACTTATGCAGATATTAAAGATGATAAATTATTTTGGTGGATTATGATGAATTTCCATTCATACAGTGTATTACCAGTGAGCTGAATTTTGTCTCCAGGCTTTGAGTTGCAAAGGAAATTACTGCAGACACCATTCTTCGAACTATCCTTCTTCCCAGTCTCAGGGTCATAATAAACAGCACGACGAACACACAAACTTGCTGTCTTTCCGTCAAAGGAGTCCCCATATCTAGTGGACGCGATCGAGTACAAACGAACATTTTGGGGGGCCCCTGGCTTCTTTGGGTTTTCTCCCTGTATGTTACAATTACAGAGACGATCAAGGATTTTCTCATATTCCTTAGAGCATATTTGTGCATGTGGGAATGCTAGTGAAAATGAGTGGAAGTCAAAACTTTCCCCTTTGACCACTTAAAAAGCTGGTGTCTGTGCCAACTATGGAGCATGGACACTGACACAAGACAATGACACAACATGATAAGGATACGGTGACACGGCAAATCTAAAAAACTAGGACACAGACACAACAAAGGACACCAATGAATAAATGAATTGAATTATATACATGTTATATTACGATTATTTAAAAAAATTGAAGCACACATTCGTAAACTATAAATATTGATATAATCACACTTCACAATAGTGTACCATTATCAATGCCATTAAGATTTTTAACATTATTTGGCTTCATATGGTACCTTATAATAGTTAATAAGAAAAAGTTAACAAGTGTCCTGCCGAATAAGTATCGTGTGTCCACCCCGTGTCTATCGTGTTAGAAAATTATTTTTGAATTTTGGATATGTACAAGACATGTCCGGCATGTGTCCAACGCGTCGTGTTGTGTGTCCAACGACACGTACACAAACATGGACACCACCATGGCATAGTCATTGAAGTGTATGTTCTTCTTAGGTGCCATGCAAATGAGAACAAAAATTCCCTCCTCATTTCTTTGCCTCTTTTGTCTTATTAGAAAAGAAGGAAAAAAACTTCCTCCCAACAAGAGAGAGTCAGGGAATGTTTTTATTTTGTCACTTTACATCACAAGTACAAACAACATTTTTTAATTTCCCGTCACATGCACAAGCAACAAAAATAAAATGTTGAAAGGAAAAATGATTTTCTTTCCATGAGTTTTCTTTTGATCCAGATTCTTTCACTTTTCTTCATTTTCTATGCAAAATTGTGTACAAACACAACCTTATAATGAATTTAATGTTGTACATTGCTTCAATTAGAAGCAATATGAATTCTCAAATAATCTGAAACTCCATCTGAAGCCATTCTATATGACTATATTCAAACTTATGTTTAGATACACAATAATTAGATGCCAAGCAATTTATTATCATGATGATAGTAGTAACAAGAAAACCTTCAATGGTAACTTACAGGAGGAATTATGCTGTAACTTTGCCCTTCCCAGTAGGGGACATTGCCGCCGTGGTCAATCACAATATGACATGTCTCACCAGGAGCTTTAGATCCAACAATCCGCTCAACGGAAACGATTGTTGCAGTATAGGGTTCTTTAGGACGGTACAGATTAATAGGAGGTTCTTTGGCATCCTCAAGTTCTATTGGTGTAACGGCAACTTTTGTTCTGCCAGCTTGTTGTACAGACATGCACATCACCCGGTACTGTTTTCTTGAGAACGTGTGATTGGTTCTTGAATCCAGTGATAATTTGGAAGCCCATAATTTATCCTGGAAACTCAGATTGCATTTCTGCAACAGTATAGCCCAAAGGAAAAGTGAGGATTGGAGAACTAAATCCAAATTGGAGAAGGCATAGATAATGATAGTAGTTTGTATCAAAAACATGAATACATATTTTAAAGAATCCATCATCATTGAGTCTGATTGACAAGATAGCACAAACTTAATTGAATATAATCAATCCCTGCTCTAAAAGAATAATTTCAACCATAAATAATAAATGTTATAGGATACTCACTGGAATGTTCAGTAGATGTGTGGAACATAAACGGAGTAAGGCTCAGATTTTAAATTTTTACACAAATGAAGAAGCAAAAGGAAGGCTTTCATCACAAGCAACATTTTAGAGATAGTGGGAGCATTGTCCCGATTACATTATTTTTTAATAATTGGATCACATCAATGGTACTCATATACAACTCTGAATATTAAATAGACCAGAAATATTCACATAAAAAATCAGATAATATTCCAGAGATCTCAATAAGGACAAATCATTAACCAGTGGTATTCCTATGGGAGGCTAATAAGTAGAATCTCAACACCTTTAATATAAATTTAAAAAGGGGACCCTAGCAAAAAGGTAAAGATATCTCAAATCCTCGTCTCGGCCACAGCATGGTCATTATGACTTGCTAGGAATCAAGTCGTTTTTTAATGGTGCCTCCTTGTATTTTGAGAAGGTTTGAGATGTGTAGTGATTCATTTCGGATAGGGGTCGTTGTGTTGGGGCCTCTAGCGCGCGGTTTAAGTGGGTAGACTCATGATTGGGGATTATTTGTTTGTAGTTGGAGGGTGGCTTTGCGTTGACAGCTTGTCTTCGTCAACACCCTTTCCTTTCCTTTTTCCCCTCCCCTCTCTATTCCACCTTCTGTTTTTTTAAACAGCTATGTACTACTTATTTCCCAACTAAATGGTCAATCCTTCATTTAAAAAAAGAAAATTTCATTTTCTCTCAGACAAAATTAATCTCAGTGCATTCTCTATTCATCCAAACAAGACGTCCAAACATATGAGAAGATTGTTCATCCAAATCTGCATCTAAGAAGACCACAACTTTCTGCATTGAACACAAAAAAACACATGTAGAAGAAATTGACCAATTATACCATATAAAGACCAACCAAAATCATGATTTCCAAGAGAGGGATTTCAAAACCTAAGTGTAATCACTAATCACATCAACACAACAAAAGTTGCTCAGTAAGGACACCCGCCCCCCCTTTCAGGTTTACCATATACCATTCCTATAGACTATGATTTTTTTTCTTGGAACTAGTTACAGGAAAGAGTCACTTAATTTCCCAAAAATGGCTTCCACGTTGACATTTTTGCTAACAACTTCTAGTTTTAGACTTTTTGTGTAAGTTAGAGTTTGGGAAGAGGTTAGAAATACAGCTTTTCACTTAAAGTTGCTTTCGAAATTAGATCCCATGAAAGCATACTTTTGTTAGATTCATGAAAAGCTATTTTTTCACAGTTTATAACTAAAAAAATTGTGCTTTTTTTTTCAGGAGATTGGCATTTGCTAAAAGCTGGGACCATCTGGGGCATCTATAAATACGTTATTCCTGTAAAAGCAAAATCGTTCAAACCCGTTTTGAAACATTCCCTAAGAAGCAATCAAAGATTCAAAATCGAACTTTAAAGAAACCGGAGAAATGAATTTTTCATAAGAAAATAAAAATCTTTAACTGATTTTCATACAAAGGGTTACCAACAATTGGCTCCATGGGGCCTAAGATGTACATGGAAGAACTAAATCTGAATCAAAACCCAATCAAAATCGAGAACATACCATCGCATCAATATCTATTTAACAGATTCAATAAACAAAAACCCAGTGAGAATTTTCAATACCTTGTTGATCCCAGATCTCCGGAAGGACGTATCGCCTCCGAGGGGTGCCGATACCGAAATCTAAACAAAACAAAAGGAAGACCCAATTAACATAAAAACAACAGAACCCAATAAAGAGCCAAAATTCAACAAAAACCAATCAAAACCAATCAAAACCAGAGCTCAAACAAAAAGAGGTCCTCCTTGAGCTCACCTTGGCCACTGTGGCCTTGTGAGCCATGATTTAATACTAGAGGACCAAAAAAGGAAACCCAGCATGGAAAAAAAAAGAACTCGATAAAGAACAAAAGATCAACAAAAAACCGATGAAACCCAGATGAAAAGAGAGCTCAAACAACACCATTTGACACAAAAAGACTTTCCTTGAGTCCACCCAGTTCAATATGCTGCGTGAGTGAGACCCAATTAACACAAAAACAACAAAACTAGATAAAGAAACAAAGATCAACGAAAACCGATGAAACCCAATTGAAAACGGAGCCCGAACAACACGAATCAACAAAAAAAGGTCCAATCTTGGAGCTCACCTGGGTCACTGTGGCCGAGTGAGCCATGATTGGGAGTTGGAGGAGCAGAGAATGGACTGAATTGAAGCAATCTGAGTGAGACCCTCTTTGGGGATTCGTCTTTGGTGAGGTTTTATAGGGTTTTCAATCTGGGTGAGTGAGAAGTCCAGGACCTTTGGAGAGGTGGAAAAGCCAAACTCTCTCTCTCCCTCTCTCTCTGAAGAGGTCCCGTGACAATAGTTTTCGAACACGGACTTAAATTATGGTTTTGCCCACGTAAATTCTGAGTATGACTAATGTCCTCGGTGATCATGCACTTTGGTTAGTTGGTTTTTCAGATATAAAAATGTATCATTATTCAAAGTCGAACAATTATAGGTAGCATTCGGAAACATTCTTTTCTTTTAGATTTTGATTTTATAAGAATTAAAAGTTAATATTATTTTAATATATAAAAAATATTTTCATAATTATTACTAATAATTATATTTATAATATTATT
Source organism: Acorus calamus (assembly GCA_030737845.1). Lineage (NCBI taxonomy): Eukaryota > Viridiplantae > Streptophyta > Magnoliopsida > Acorales > Acoraceae > Acorus > Acorus calamus. Next base: position 2,974,945 of record CM060879.1, on the reverse strand, counting down.
AACTTTAACAAGGATAAGAGTATAATAAAAAAAAATTCAGTTAGTGATTTATGCAGCATTTGGTTGCATGATTGAACAGCATTTGCATTTACAGAGAGCTGTTTCTGTAATCGTACAATCAAATAATTTTACTATAACAACTTCCTGCAGGCAGATTTTTAAAATCTGTAATTTTTAAAAGTTAAGGGAGGTGAGCTTCTTACATAATCAGTTTTAAAAATCAAATTCCTAGAGAATCTGTTTCCAATCGCACAATCAAACGCGCCCATTCATCAAACAACTTCCAATCAGCTCCAGCTCTAATAGAACATTTCAACATTTTTGTTATCAAACAAAAATAAAAAAATATATAATTTAAAGTGTAGCTGCACATATCAATACGTGCGGATGTGCATCTAGGGGCACACATTCACGGGTACGCCCATCCCTACTAGGTTGCGGTGCATGTGTTGTGCCACCTAAGTGTGACACATGGTGTGACACATGCGCCGCACATGCAACAATATTTGCAATAAAGAATATATAAAACATATAAATAGAGAAAGAATAAAAAGAAATAAAAAATAATTATTTTATGTTGTGAATTAAGTATAGATAAAAAAAATGCATTAAAACTTTAGTTATACTAATGAACTAAATTCTCATTTCGGTGTTTGATTATGCGATTAGACAGATTCTGCGTTTGTAAGAAGTTGTTTATGCATTCGTGCAACTAAACAATTTTGCAATCGCAGCTTCCTGCAAATAGATTTTAGACAAATAGTGTTAAAAAACTGCGATTAAAGAAAGCTAGAGGAGACAGCTTCCTGCAGAATTAGTTTTAAACACAGTATTCGCGGAAAATCAGTTTTGCAATCTCACTACCCAATACACTTGCACTTGGTGATGCAGTTTTAAGAGGCAAAGGAAACTTTGGCCTTTTCGTATTCGCCATTTCATGCATTCTTTTTTTTGAACTTATCACGGCAACAAGGCACACATGATAATTAATTCATTTTTAATTAAATATAATTATAGTTTTAGATGAATAAATATAGACTCTGAGCCTACAAGGGTTTACTCTACCTTAATGGAAACATAAATATATTTTTTTGGTGGAGATAAATATATACAATTTTTTTTCTCCAAAATGAAGCTTAATATTTCATTATCCACCTTGTCCTTGAAAAAACAGGAAAAAACATTTTAAGTCATACATGAACGTTCTTCTGTCATAACAAATATACACATTTGCACAAATAACCATAAAAAAGGCATTACACATTCATATACAACTTAAACCTTTTTTAGAGTTAACATTGACAAATAAGTTTTCAAATGAGATATTTTGACAAAATGAAATTTTCATATGGATATTTAATCAAATAAAAACATTTAAATAAAACATTGGTTGTCTTCAAAATCTCTATGGATCCCGAGGTTTTGAAATGAAAATCACTCCTCTAAAATAATTTTCATAGCTCAACAACAATGTGATGGATGTACAATGTTGTAACAGCAATGCAAGAAAGAAATCATTTTTTTTTCTTCTTCTACTTCTTTTTTGTTGAATACCTATTCTCCTCTTATGATCCTCAACTGCGAAACCCGGTCACGAACCGTTTGATTCCGGCGAAGTCAGCCACCGCCTTCACATCCCGGAAACTGTTCTCCAGTTTTGAAACCATGAAATCTACAAGAAACTCAGATTGCTCATCCCCGTTCGTCTGGAAGGCAAGAAAAAAAAGAGGAGAAATCAATGCATTCACAAGATTAAGGTAGTTGTCTGGAAACACGTTTCGGATGACAACGCTTTTCCGGGAATCAACTTAAGTCAAAACATGTTTCCAAACACCACAGATGGCCATGACTTTTTAAAGAAACTTAAATAGATCTTTCAATTCTGAACCACAAAAAAAAACAGAGCTTTTCATGAATGTAACAAATACATGCTCCTAGGAATCTAATTTCAAAAGCAACTTTAAGTGGAAAAACTGGTTTTCAAACATGTTCAAATAATATTTGTGGTGTAGGCTCATGTATGGTGAATTTGCAATAGAAACTAGGAGGATTCACTAACCAACTACCTTGAATCATTTTTAATGTCTTGGTTATTTTTTAACTATGATTATATTAGTAATATTACATTATATATAATACAATTAATATTTAATATAAAATACAAATAATATATTATATTTTGTAATAAAAAGACTGATGGATTTATGTGAAAAGTTGATCAACCAATCACAATAAAATAGAAAACATAAGATAAGCAAGGCAAGGTTAGGTAGTGATAGTTCAGAACTTGTGATATGGCTCTTAGCTTTTAATTATATTGTAGGTTAGATGAATTTAAAATTGTGTAAAATGTTGTGTGGGTGGTTTTAATAACCTTTCTTATGATAGAAAAGTTAGGGTATTCAAATAAAATGTAGGGAGACCCAAGATTTTCCACATATAGTTGTTATGAGAGGGTGACAAGAACTGAAAGTAGCTTGCACTTGTGACTGACTCACCCCCATTAAAATAAATATATATTTCAACCTGTGAGTCTAAGAGCATCTAAAGAATGAAATAAACAGCCTTGCATACTGTCCAAAATGATAATAAATATATGCTTAAAATGAGCAACCATGGATATCTATTGGTATAAGCATCTTTAAATCCAACTGCCAATGCGAAACAAAAACATTTACCAAGAAAATGCATTATATCATTGCTTTGAAATTATTCAAAGAACTCGTTTCTTAATGAAATTTGAAGGTTTTTGAAGAGTGCAACGAGAGATATTCAAATACAAATAACTTGCACACAGCCAATGATAATGATCCAGAACAATGATAATTGATTATTCAAGTGCCATAGAACACCGATAATCTACGGACATCAATACCACAGATCAACAAATAAGTTACGAAATTAAAAAAAAAGGTACGAGAAGTTCTCATGTTGTTCCATTTTTGTCATGAATTGCCATCTTGGAAGGATATCGGACCTTGTGGGTAGTTAGTTATACATAATAGATTATTTGTCAAAAGCATCTTAATCAGTTTCAATCCTAGGCATGGCAGTACTCAAGTTCTCATTGGACTCAAATAAAATCATTTCAAGGTAATCTCAGTCTGCAATTTCAATTAAACCAGTATCACTATAAAATGACTTTTTCATGTAGTATGTGTCAGCATTGGTGTAATGAAACATGCCATGTTGAATTTTGCATTCATTGTGCAATTTTTTTCATTGTGCGGTGTGTATTAGTATTGATATAATAAGATGTTCCACGTTGAATAATCTGGATTTCATTGTATGTGCTTGTATAAATATACATGATCTGCACTGATTATCATATCCAAATATGAAAACCTGCAAGTCAGGAAGAAGTGCTTACCTCAAATGCAAAGAATCCACCAGGTTTCAAATAAGAAACAGAACCTTCACAGAGATGGATAAGGTGATCCATGCCACTTTCACCTCCATCAAGTGCGAGTTTTGGTTCATATCTACCAACCTCAGCTTGCAGACCAGGAAGGTTACGACTTGGTATATAAGGTGGATTGCTGACCAGGCCCGTGAGCTTGCCTTTAACATCTTCAAGAGGTTCAAACCAAGATCCTTGCCTTATTTGAACCTTATCCTACAGATGTTATAAACATGTTAGGCTCTTGCAGATAATGTGTTTTGTTAATCGAAGCATAAATAAAAGGACCAGCTTCTAATCAAATGTAACACTTTCAAGTGGAAGAGATCAACCATTTAATTGAGTAATCTATAAGGCTTCTCAATTCACATTTACTCTGCAGTTAAATCATTGACCAAAATCTTTGTCTTCATAAATAAACTTATAATAAGTGTAAGTATTCCCTTTATCTTTTTTTTTTTTTTTTTTTTTGGGGGGGGGGTGTACTCCAAACCCTTCGAGGCAAGGACTAATCCTCCGGGTGTCTGCACCGGGACCACTCGAAAGTTTTCATACAAACACCTGGGTAAGTCGAGGGGTGAGAGTCAAACACACGCCAATGGGAAGCATACCCATCGTGCTAGCCAATTCACAGGCTTTCAATTCTAAAATGACTCCTATTTAAGAGTAATACATTCTTCTATGCTTTCTGTAAATAATACGAAGTCTCTCATCTCTACAATTGAATGGATAAAATCTAGAAAACAAAATAACAACATAAGAACTAAAGAAATAAATAATAAATATCCTAATAACAAAAAATAGATAACCATGGAACATATAAATTAGATCTAGAGAAACTCCAGCTAAAACCATCTTCATCCAGGTGGATCTATATCAAAATCTCTATCAAGTTTCAGGATAGCTAACTGAACCATGTCCATGTGTATCCATTAGTTTGTACAGGTTGGACGAGCATAAATGATTGAAATAATGAGATTTTTTTCTTTATCACTCGTAACTTTGCTTGACTTAGTTCCCTATTCTATTAGCATAAAGAGAGCTCACATGTCAAATCATATTTTCACCTCTTATAAATTAGGGGGTCTTACATGTCAAATCATTTTTTACCTTTGTAAATCATTATTCACATTTATTCATTTTTTATCCACAAATTATCCATAGTCAACGAAACAATAAAAACCAAACTAAAAATTATGTATTCCACCGGTATAGTTATCTATCTGTACCCAGTATAATTATCTACCCCGAATAGCCTAATTACTCTATCCAATCAGAGCTTCAAAAAAAAAGGAAAATGGCATGTCCAACCACTTGTGCAGCCGTCAATTTCGATTTTCTTTTTTCAAAAATAAATCATGAAATGAAATATATACTGAGATATAATAGTGTATTTTTTTTAATTTAAAAAAATAAAAAAATTGTTACACCATGATAGCACCCATACACTATGATAGCGCCGTAGGCTGGGCTACAAAATGAACTAAGTGTACCAGTGCTCAAAAAATAATATGTTTTTTGTATATATACCCCTGATAAATCACAATTTTATCAAAATCTTAAAATGCTCCATCTAAAAATACCCCTGGAAAACTCATAAGTTGTGCATTCATACCCATGCAGTCAACATGTGTGAGCTGGGGTTAATTTTCTTTGTTAAAAAGTGTTTTTTTTTTTAGATAAAAAAGTAGGCTAGCATCCTTCTATTAAGGAAAATGATACACTCAATCACATTCAACCAAAACTCAGACCTCACATGTTTTCATTTTTTTTAAAATAGTAAATATTATCTAATGATGTATATATGCTTTGATAACTAGTGCATATCGCTCCATTTCAAGTTAAATGAACCCATTTTTAAAAAATGTAAGAAAAAATTTAGTAAAGTATATATATACATCATCTAAATTGGTATATGTTTTATTGAATTTGTAATGAGGTATATAAGTATATGTTTTTTACTAAGAAAAAAACTGAGTGTAGCAGCACTCTTCTATTAATAATGGCAAAAGCCCATTTCTCCTTTACTTTGATGCTCTGTTAAAAGGTGTTAGCACCATTAAAAAGGGCTGAAAAGACCAAAATAACCTTAGTTCCATTTTCTTCTTCAACCTCCCACCCAAAATTCTCACATTTCTCAACCCCAACCGGATTTCATTTTCTTCTTCAACCTCTGGGTTTTCTAGGGGTATTTTTGGACGGACCATTTTACTCGGGTATTTTGACAAAATCCAGATTTAACAATGGTATATATGCAAAACAAATATCAAAACAATTCAATTTTTCCCACAAAAAAAAAAAAAAAAAAAAACTGACCTTCAATGCATACCTCTCCACATTGAACCTGGCGACCTTCACAGCAACCTCACTCAAATCCGTCGCCACCACCCTCCCCCTCTCCCCTACAACCCCTCCCATCCCCACCGCGATTGCGCCGCTCCCCGTCCCCAAATCCGCCCAAACCTCCTCCCCATCGCCCCTCCCCGACCGTCCGATCACCACCTCCCTCACCAAATCAACCACCACCTCCGTCTCCGGCCTCGGAATCAGCACCCCCTCCCCAACCCACAACACCAAATCCCTCCAATGCTCACACCCAACCACGTATTGGAACGGCCGCCTCTCGAGGACTCTCTCCCTCCAGAGACCGTACAAGTCCCCCAAATCCGCTCTCAGAGGGACCAAGTCGGGATTTTGAGATCGACCCACGTCGCCCGTCGCGTCCTGGAGGAGCCATTGGAGCTCCCGGAGGAGGAGGTTGGAGTCGAGAGGGTCTGGGTCGTCGGGAGGGGTCGAGAGGGCGAGGGACTTGGCCCAGGAGTGGAAGGAGTGGAGGGAGGAGGGGGTGGCGGAGGAGATGAGGGGGCGGAGGAAGAGAGGGGGTTTGGGGAGCTTGAGAGGCGGAGGTGGTGGTCGTGGTGGCGGTGGTGATGGAGGCGGCGGAGGAGAGGAGGTGGAGAATAAGGGAGGGGTAGCGGAGGCGATGAGCTTTGTGGGGCGGAGTGGGAGTCTTGGGAGCAACATTTTTGGCTGTCGAACAATTGGGTATCAAAAACTTCAATACAGTCACTTGGCCCGGTGTACGGCCCGCAAGCTTGGTCAGGTCGGGTCGGGTCGGGTCGGGTCGGGTCGAAGGATCGAAAAATCTAACATGGGTTCAATCCACTCAAATTGGAAATAGGATACCCAAATTTCTACACAATTATTGAGCACTGATACATTCAGTCCGTTTTATAACCTCGCCTCCAACCCAAATGTGATCTTCAATTGCCCATATATTGTTGCAGTAGATACTACAATATCACAATGTATGAAAATTTTAAAAGAAAATAACAGAAAAATACATGAGTGTATCTCAATATATATTTCACTTTTTATTACAATATTTATTTAAAAAAATTGTTTACAACTAGGTATCAATAACTTCAATACAGTCACTTGGCCCAGTGTACGGTCTGCAAACATGGTAGGGTTGGGTCAGATCAGGTTGGGTCGGATCGGGTTGAAGGATCGAAAAATCTAACATGGGTTCAATCCACTCAAATTGGAAATAGGATACCCAAATTTCAACACAACCATTGAGCGTTAATACATTCGGTTTGTTTTACAATCTGTCTGCAACCCAGATGTGATTCCCAAGTGTCTATACATTGTCACAGTGTATATTGCATTATCGTAGTGTATTAAAATTTAAAAAAAATAAGAGGAAAATGCACAAGTGTGTCTCAGTATATATTTCAATTTTTATTAGAATGTAAATTTTTAAAAATTTGTTAACAACTAGGTATCAAAAACTTCAATACCGTCACTTGGCCCGGTGTACGAGTGCGCAAACATGGTAAGATTGGGTTGGGTTGAGTCGAATCGGGCTGAAGGATTGAAAAATCTAACCTGGGTTCGAACCACTCAAATTGCAAATAGGATACCCAAATTTCAACGCAAACATTAAGCGTTGATACACTCAGTCTGTTTTACAACCTCGTCTTTAACTTAGAGGTGACCCCCAACTGCCCATACACTATCACAGTGTATGAAAATTTTAAAGATAATAAGAGAAAAATACACAAGTCTATCTCAGTATATATTTCTCTATTTATTATAATGTATATTTCAATGGGCGAGTGTTTATTTTCGAGGAAAGAAACAATATCTAGTTAGTTGAGGTGACGAAAGGGACTGAAACAATACTTTTTTAATGATACAGGGACCTATACCAATTTAGCTAAGTTTACAAGAAGTTATATCCATTTCTCCCATTAAAAGAATGTATGTTTCTATTAGTTTTTATCTAGAGGTGCAACTCAGGCGATTTAGGTCGGGTTAGAGCTCAACTTGAACTCAACTGAACTCAACTCGAGGTTGAAGAAAGTCAATCCAAATCCAACTCAACCTAACCCTCAGGTTTGTTAAACTCAACCCAAAACCAATTTGTCAGGTTTTGTTTGGGTTTGGTTCGGGTTAGCCATGAAAAAATGTATTATTTTAAACAATTAAAATTTTACAAAAGTCAATTCTCCATACAATAAAATAAAAAAGATGAAAATGAAAAACATTTTTATCCAGATAATAGAGATATAGAAATTATAGAAGTGAAAGATTTTAGATAAAAATAAATTGTACAATTCAAAATTTATCATACAAATTAAAAAATTTCAATTTTACTTAGGGTCTTGTTACATGGACCTCAAAATTAAGCCTCATTGAGAAGCCCCAATAAATGTCATTACCTAATTGGTTCCTTATTTGACTTTTTTAAAAGGTAAAAAGAATAAAGATAATATTATCATTCCTTTATATTTGAGTTTTTCATTCTGAACAATATCTCATTAATTGATATTGTATAACCTCTCTATTTAAAATTTTACTTTTTTACCTTCATAAGGCATCCGCCACTTCAAAAATTCATTCCGACCAGCCTATTCATCTCCAGCAACCGACATCACAACTCTTGGATTGCTCTCGTCGCCCCCATCATATGAGAGGTGGATCTGCTATTTTTCGAGCTCTCCTCCGACCTCCACCTCCTCCGACCTCTACTTACAATTTTTTTTCAGATACATTTACAAATACAGATGGATATATTAGAATTTCATATACAGATGAATATATTAGTTTTTTCAGATACATATACAAATTTGGATACAGTCCTATATTAGTTTTTTCAGAGACACGTATCTAAAAAATTTCAGATACAAATTTCAGGTACAATATTAATATGAAATTCATATGAAACAATTATGGTCTACATGCTAATGATGCATTGCTTAGACGATTAATAAAAATCTTTACAAATACATGACAAAAATAATTATATATTATTCAAATACACATTAATCAAATTCATCGGAACAAACATAACCAATAGCAAATTGGGTTGGATAAATCATTCAGATACGTGTATCTGGAATCTGAATTAACAACTTTACATTAGATACAAGTGTATCTGAAAACTAAAAGAGTTTAAAAATGTAACAATTATGGTTTACATGCTAATGATGCATTTGCATAGATAATTAATAAAAATCTTTAAATATAGATGATAAAAACAGTTAAATATTATTCAGATACACATTAATCAAATCCATCAAAACAAAAATAGCAAACAACAAATTGAGCTGGGTAAATTGAGCTGGAATTTGAATTTATCAACTTTACATTAGATATAAGTGTATTTGGTATCTGAATGAGTTTAAAAATGAAAAAATTATAGTTTACATGCTAATGCTAATGAAGCATTATATTGCATAGATGATTAATAAAAGTCTTCAAATATAGATGACAAAAAATAATTAAATATTATTCTGATACACATTAATCAAATCCATCAAAACAACAAATTGGGCTGGGTGAATAATTCAGATACACGTGTATTTGGAATCTGAATTAACATCTTTACATTAGATAAAAGTGTATCTTGAATCTGAATGAGTTGAATAATGATCATTCAAAGGTTAAAAATATATTGAATGACTCAATATGCATAATTACACACATACACAACAACAAAAACGATTATACAAACCGTACTTATTCATATCTCAAAAATCGTACTGAATAATGATCATGCAAGGCTAAAAATCCAGATACAGTGGCAATGTATCCGAATTTAAATTAAATCTGATCTCAAAGATGTATATGATGATTCAAAAATGAATATAAAATCAGAACAATATGTTTTATTCAGATTGAAAAGCCTAATCTGAATGGATCGTCATTGTTTGTACCACAATCAGGTCGCATATAAAAAAAAATTACTCGAGTAATTATAATCTTATCCTCCAATCCCCGCAAAAACTGAACTCAATATTTGTTCTCGTTTCCACATATCAATCTGAATTTAAAAAATGTAAATCTTGTTTTTTTTTTTTTTTTGCATCCAATTGAATTGATTGCTTCAAAAAAAGAGAATATCCATAATCGCAACCAACTCGAGATTTAAGGAATCGGGCCTAAAAATCATTATTGTTTTACTTAATATATTCTACTTAAATATGAAAACTTTGAGTTGGTTTGAGTTACCCAAACCCAACCCAAATTAGATTCGGATTGCTCGGTTTCAAGCTCAGGTTGAACCCGAATGCCAAAATCATAAGCCAAACCTGCCTAAATTTTGAGTTGGATCGGATTCAACATGTCCAAGTTGCACCCTTAGTTTTATCCATCCAAATGGAGTTTATGTCATGCTTTTACATAATGACAATTGTGATATTTGGAAATAAGTTTGAATTAAAGTATAACTTCTGTAAAATAAGAATCTCCAAGGCCTTCCACGCCTGTTTCTAGAGTTTTTCTATGTAATTTCCCCATTAGAGGGATTCACCCCCAAACTAGGGGTGCAACTTGAATGCATACAATTTGTTTTGGGCGTTGTTAACACTCAGTTTTTTTTAACAACTAAAATACAGTCATATATATTTTGTTATAAATTTAGTAAAACATATATTTCATTAAACGATGTATATATCTTGCTAAATTTTTTTATTACACATCTTGAACATTTGGGAGCACCGTAACTTGAAACGGTCATAACTTTCAAACCGTAGGTCAGAATCGCTATTATAATATGTCCACGCGTTCTTATCGATAAGCTCTACAGGAGTGGCATAGCCATTATACCAATTTTCAGAGCATTTTGAGATCGTCTTGGGGGTCAAATCAATGGTTGAAAATTGTTTTTACTAATTTTAGCAGTTTTGAGTTTGTTAGGATTTTATGCATTTGTTAGGATTTATTATATTTGGATTTGAATTTCAAATATTATGTTTGAATTCGAATTTGAATATTAGTTAGGATTAAATGAAGATGTATTAGTTGTCTTTGTAGTATTTCATCAGAAATTAACAGATCTTTGTAGCCCAACGTCCCTGGTATTCTGCTTGAAGAATCAACGGCGTCGCTCGAGACTGCAAATTCGTATCTTCGATAAAATTAGCAGAAGAGCGTTTTCATACGCTGCATCACTTACTAAAAATGAGTTTATTCAACTCGAAATAGATCGATATACACTTTTTATTGAAGCATATATTTCATTATATGATGTTTAATATTTTTTTTAAATAAAAAACATATGGAGTTTGAATTTTTATTGATAAAAATGACTGAGACTAGCATTTTCCATTTGTTTTTACTCTTACACTTCCATATTTTCATTTCCTCATTCACTGACCAATTGGGTTACAACCACTCATTTTTATCTTATTTTTTTAAATCAAACACAAAGCCAATCCAAATTCAACCTAAACCCAAAATAAGAATCGAGTCCAGGTTAAATGTCTTATTTGGTTTGAGGGTCAGGCAAGATTGTGTTTAGCTTGATCTCCTACAACTGTAAGTTAAGTTTGACTTAAGCTCCAACTTGATACAACCTGCCTGAGTTGTAACGAAGTTTCAAACATGTCCCCTTGTGATGACCCTCCCTAGCAGGGCATGAACTGCTCTATTTCAGCAGATGTGCCTTCTTTTTTTTTTTCAGTGACAGAAAGCACCCGTCTCAGGTAGGGAACTTGTCATATATATCTATTTCCATTGCCTGAAAAGGTTGCTTACATATTGTACAAGGGCTCCTCATCAACCCAAATAAAAAAAGAATAGCTAAAAAAAGAAAATAAACCAAAGTAATACTGACAAAAGAATTGTAACACAAAGAGCTAGTTTGGTAAATGACATTTAAATTCCTCCATTCTTGTGACCCAGACAGTACTCACTTGATTTCTCCTTCCCATGGAATCAAAACTGGATTCATGTGAAAAGAGAATTCTCCTTCAGGACAAGAATTACCAAACTAACTCTAATCAGACAAGAGAAGAGAACAAATCCTTCAAACGTCATGTCATATCACGAAGCGACAGGCACCGAAGCTGCGCTTAGCGACGGGTACTTCTTGTGTAATCTCCCTCTCAAATGCCGGATCTTCGCCTCAACCCTCGCAGTGAATCCAATCTTGGTCTTCTGTCTCGCCTTGGAACACTCCCTGGTCCACATGTGCTGATCTTCGACGTCCTTCTTGTAGTACTTGATCTCCTGAATCACGTGGTGGTCCATCGGATTGAACAATCTCTGGAACGAAATGTGGACGAAGTAAGGCAGATTGCATGCCGCCGTCACAAGGAGGGTCACCGCCCAATAAATGGGCGCCGGGGCCAAGGCTTCAATGAGGACAGGTGAGGACATCACTGATGATGACATCCCATAGAGAAGCAAGAATATGTACCAGGTGGTGATTGATCCCCAGACAAAGAGATGTTGGATCCAGGTGAAGTGGCTCATCGTGAGGGCAATCTGGCAATTGACGGCCCAGATGATGCAGGTGAACATGGTGGCGCCAAGGAAGCCATGCCGGAGGTCTGTCCTCCCGAACGGAATGCTTGATCGTAGAATATATGAGTGTTCAAGAAAAATATCGCGAGGGATGAGTAAGACCGTTCACCATCCAACCGAGGATGCGGTACCAGTCAAAAACAGGTTCTGTGGGCCTTGCTGGTATAGTGCTGGGAACTACACCAAAAAAGGAAATGTTAAGACTTAGTCAGACCGAACCACGCATTGATTTTTTAAAATATATACTTGTCTAATGAAGAGCATGTTAAAAGATGAAGTTACATACTAGATTGAATTGAATGCATAGGTCTTTACATCTTTCCTAATAGAGTATACACTGATATAGTAGATTATATACTTTATTAGAGATTTCGTATACTGCGTTAGGTTACATAGCTTATGCATTAATGTCCAAGTGTATCAGTGCCCATCAAAAAAGGTTTGAAAATTACACAAATAGGGTGCTGGTACTGATTTAAAAGAATATTAAACCCAGTTGGGAATGGGTACGCAGGAGCCCCCATTTGTTTTACAAATAAGCAAGTGCACAAGGAAAAAATAAGCTTAATCCTTAAAAAAAAAACATGTACTTTAACATGGATAAACCATCATAGTTATGACTCGATAAGTTAAATGAAGTCCTATAACTATACTTGGGAGGAAAGTATAGTTTATTCATGTTTATCCATCTACAAATATAACTATGTTCCAATAGAGCAAACACAAAAGAAAAGACAAAAAAAGGCCAAAATCAGAAGGGAATAGCAACCAAGCAGAAAAGCATCTGATTCTCCTCTATCCTTGCATAACTATTTTGTACCGAATAAGCTAATAAGGAGAAGGTATTTAGAGAGTAACCTGTAAGCAGACTTCAGAGGAAACGTCTTGTTCGAACACACCGAGAGATATGACGGGTAATGATGTCAGGATGACATTAAACAGTAGCATGTACCAGTCATCATAAACAGACTGCCCGGAAAAGCCAGTATATGCCTCAAAGTAGAAAAGTGTGAGGCCGAAAGCTATGTTCTTGTAGAAGAAATAACAGACCTGGGTATAATGCAGAATTCAATATTAAGCATCAAATATTAAAGGATTTACCCACATATATGTCATGTATAATATATTACCATCTGTGCAATCCTCTTATAGCACCAGTGCCCATGTACGACAAGAAGGCGCTCCAAAAAACGGAACTGGGCGATAGAGAAGTCACTTGCCATCACTGCCTGTAAAATTGTAGAAAGTGAGCTCAATAGCAAATACACGACTTTGGACTTTTCATGACTATCATGCCCGATTATGTGTTAAACATTTATTCAAAACTTTTTATGAAATGGAAGATACTGTGTCATGTGATCATAAATTTGATTTCAAAGCCTCAAGCACTTAACCCAAGACAGTAAAACCACTTGCATTAAATGCCAAATGGGTGTGATATTAATCATTAAGCCTGCATTAATTTTATGAGATTAGGCACATGACCACATGAGTTGAAGAAAGAAAGAAAGTTGCCAAGGGAACCTATCATATTTAAGGGAGATTGAGTAAGATGAATAGACAATGAAAGGAAAAGCATGTATTTCAAGATCAGTATTTGTTATTCAAAAACCTGCATGCCTTCCACCCCACTGATACCAACGCCAATATCAGCCTCTTGAATCATACCAACATCATTTGCCCCATCTCCAATTGCTAAAGTGGTCTTTCCTGTTCCTTCTTTCACCAGCCTAGTGACCTAAGACAATGAAACCCCCATCAACATCTATATGACAAAAATAACAACAACAATCAAGACCCATGACACCTACCAGTGCTTTCTGTATTGGGGAGACCCGACAACATATGACAGATGCACACTCAATTGCCAGGTTTAGAAACTGGTGCTTCATATCATCCTCTAGAGCATGAGTCAAAGTCCTACCATCAATGATCAAAGCGAATGCCGCATGCGGATCTTTTTCCGACTTTATCGTTTGAGATGCATCGGTGATTTGCATGAGGATGTTCTCCTTCACAGCCTGATCCGCCATCAAATATTACAACAGAGCCTAACATTGAATCCATTTTCCTGGGTAGGACCTATTTAATAAACATAGGCAGCAGAAAACAAACACCACAACTATAAGTTACCTTCTTGGGATCTTGAGCTAATAAGTCGGTATTCATAGTGGATATACAGAATTGCCTCATGCCCTGCCGAAGCAAACTGCATGCAAACCTAGTATACAAGGTCAACAGTTTTTTTGTCAATTATGATGGTCATACAGATGGTACACTCTATGATTTATATAGATCAATAACATATTTATTAAAAAGAGCTATATGATACTAGTGACCAAAATGAGATTTAGGTTCATACCCTATGTTGATTGCGGTTTCCATCTTGTCACCTGTCAACACCCAAATTTTGAGACCAGCTTGTGCTAGTTTGTCAATGCACCCTTGAACCTTTTGATGGAGGACCCAGAATATCCCAAAAGAGGGACATGGTTAGTCAAATGACAATTCCAATTAAACATCAGAGGTGATTAAGAAAATCTTATCTTACCCCTTTTTGCAATTTGTCCTCCACAGCAGTTGCACCAACGAGAATCAAATCTTGCTCCATCATGTCAGAGACACGTTCAAGCAATGCTTCTCTATCAGGTCCTATGGTGGTCTTTGCCTTGAAAAATTCAGTGTTCCAAGTGGAATACTCAAATTGATCAAGTTTCTTATAAGCAATAGCCAATGTCCGCAAGCCTGCTTCTCCATATTCAGTTATATGCCTCCTTGTTTCCTCCTCAAAGGTCCTTCCATTTTTTGATAGGCGGTCGAATATGATGCTGCATGCATAATTAACAAATGAATAACAGGTTTCAATCTTGGACCCTGTGGTAACATAATTTTAAAATGACTAGAAACAGTAAAGAGTCAAATTATACAAGGGTGCGTTCAAGGGCATAACCATAAAATAAAAACAACTGGATATTTTTTCGTATTTTCTTTGGCCATTTCGGAACCAATAGTCAAACTGATTCTATTTCTACAAATCAATTTCAAATAATAGGTTGCAAATGTTTTTTTTATTATTATTTTACTTTTGCTTTTGGTTCTGATTTTGATTTTTATGTAATCAAAGACATCAAATAGCCTTTAGGAAAAAGATGGTTGAGAGGAATTTTTTCCATTAAATTGGTAACGAGTCAATTTACACTTTGAGAGAGGTTAACGAAAAGACTGTTCCTGAAAATTGCTTCCAAATAATAGGTCACAATCAAATAATCAATTGATTGTTTGGATTAAATAAGCATCCCGTAGCAATATAAAGGTGACTCCATAATATGTTTTCAATAAGGTTTAAAATCATCAAGAAATGTAAAGTGGGGGTCCTAAGGAAATGACATGTACATCAGGAAGATTGTGATCGGACCTGTCTGCACCTTTGCACAGAAGCAAGATTTGCCCACTCTCATCCTGAACAATTACGGACATCCTCTTTCTTTTGCTGCTGAACTCCAACAGATTGAGAATTTTAAACTCCCTAAAGAAAACATTAATCAAACGACGGATAAGATGTGAATATTCTACATGATATAATTCAAATGAATTGCACTAAAATACTGATATAAACATCTCACAGGCTGACCTTTCCACTGGATGAGCCGTGGACGGATATTTTTCCTGGATAAAAACACTCGACTGTGTCCTTCTACAGAATTCAAACCCAAATTCTCTGGCAGCAACGAGAAAAGCTCCCTCATCAGGGGACTCCGCTTCATAATTAAAACTACCAGTCACCTCATCCACCTCAGGAATCGCTGCGTGACAGACTGCGAGTATTCGAAAAAACAACAAAATGGTATTCACATTGGGCTCTCTTTGCCAGTTTCCGTTCATTAAACGATCGTCTTCAAAGCTGAAACCTTTTATCATGGGTGCACCCGCCTTGTCGATCTTGCATGTGATATTACCCTCCAATTCACTGACACTATTATCCCAAGCATTCGTGTTGTCGCTTCTTGGAGTGGGAACATTTGAGTTCTCCGAATTCTGCCCACGAAGGTCCATAGCCATCTGCCTCGCTGCGGCCAACTCAACTTCACTCGAACGAACACCATAAGAGACCCCAGCAATTGAACACTTGAGAAAATCCATTTGGTTGCAAGTCAAGGTCCCCGTTTTATCAGATAAAATCGTATCAACTTGTCCTAGCTCCTCATTCAGATTTGACGTCCTTGCTTGTGCAGGAACCCCAGACTCCTCATCATACATCTGGATGTCCTGATTGATGAACCTCGCCTGCAGGACTTTCACAAGCTCGATAGAGACGTAGAGCGATATGGGTATCAAATACCCATAAAGGATAAGAGCCGTGATGAGATGAAAGATCCCGGACAAGCCAGGATTTGAAGGGTCATACAAGTCAGTGGTGTGTTGTGGTTGCAAGTACCACATCTCTGGCATAAAATACCTGGTCTTGACTGCAAACCCGATAGAGCTGATCACGGAAATCAAAACGAGAATGCTGAACAGAACGTATATGATCTTATCCATCTTCCTCTCAATCCCGCTGCGCTTAGAGGGGGACTTGGTTGAGTTCTGCATGACCTTGCTATCAGGGCCAGTGAATATCACAACCCCATACACATGTGTGGTGTTCCGGAGCTTGGAATCCCGGAGGAGGATGTGGTTCGGATCCAAAGCATAGACTTGTTGTTCATACTCGAAGTTGCCCACGAAGGTGTAGAGATTTGGGTTGGGGTCTTCGCACCGTATGGTGGCCATGAAATCCTTGAAAGCCATAACATTATCTAGTGGTAATGTCACCTCCAAAGACCTCTTGACCTTTAGGTTTGTTTCTCCATCCAAGTTCATGGTCTCAACATAGCATATCCCATCCTCATAGCTCGACGATAGCAATAGCAAGTCAGCCGGGAAAAACTGATCTTTCTCCACTCTAACCACATCTCCAACCCGGAGCTTCTGCCATGGTTTATATCCAAACCTTCCCTCCCCTTTATGTACACAAACTTTCCTGCTATTCACTTTCATGTCCTGTATGAACCTCCGCCAGTCTTCCATGGCCTCCTTCACCATACTCAGACCAACCACGAATGCGAGAGGGGCGATCATACTAACAGCCGAGAAGGGCGCAATGGGAGTGAGAGAGAGGATCGCAGCCAACAAGAAGTATATGTTGGCAACCCTACGGAACTGCTCAAAGATTGCCTTGGGAAGGAACGTGACTATGTTGTATTTCGTGGTCGTTATGTAATTGGAAGGGTATTTCAATGGCTTTTCCTGTGGATGCGGGGTTGATTGCAATAGACCATGCGTGAGAATCCAGGGCCATGCAAGGAATGTGAGACCCCCTCTGTTTCTAAGACGGACGGGCGGACGCAAGAGAAACTGTAGAGTTTGCTCCACCGGAGCCTTTCTCTTATCCTCCCAGCCCGTGCCATCTCTTATTCTCAACAATCACATAACACGAGAATTACTATCGGCACATATGTTTTCTTGCTTACAATGCGGATGCAAAAGACGCAATGTAGCTAATATGTGCGCATGATTTTAATCGACGATGTTCTACGAAACAGCCAATGAATTGCAGGAACATGATTTAATCCGAAGGTTTCTACAAAACAAAAAATAAAACAAGATAAATCAAAATGGATTAATGGTGGAAACAATGAGACTTCTTTTTATGTTTAGTAATTTTGGACATAACATGAAGTCCAATATATTCTGTCTTTAGATTAGTTTTTTGTCAAGCAAGCAATTGATGAACATTGCAATAACATCATAAGTCACCAGAAACTGAAACCCCAACATCTTTCTTCAAGAACATATGCTCCAACAATATCCCCAAAATTCTTCAATTAAAAAAAAGTCTATTAATCAAAAAATTATTCCTTCGCGTAAGACACCCAGCTAAGAAAAATAAAAAAAATGAAAAAAATAAACCCAAAAATTTTGAGAAAAATTGGAAAATGAAAACAAACATAACCAAAGACAAGAAACAATAATCACTCAAAATCACGAGTCCCATTGTTTCTTTCCCTAATAAAGTTTGAAAAATCCGATCCTTTTATGAATTCAAGATCAAACCACACATTGGCAGCTCATATTGTGTTAAAAAAAAACACAAATTTGAAGCAAAATCTTCAATACCCACATGAAGAAAACCAATCAAAATTGTTTATTTTTCATGTATAACACGAACTGCAACAACATCGTGTACGGATCTTCGAAACCCACATTCACAAAAGCACAAAAAATAAATGCATAACAAATATGTAGACCCATTTAAGGTAGAAAAAAAAGCCACAAGAACAATTTAAAATGACCCTAAAAGTTCAAAAATTGAAAAAAAAATCACAACTCTTCATTTAAATGAAACCCAGAAAACCCTTTTTGGGGCAAAAAAAAAAGATTTTAACACATTCAGAAAGAAAGAAAAAAAAGAGAGAGTAGAAGATCCAGCTAAAAAAGAAAAATAGAGAAGCCAATGAAAGAAACAACACGTACCTGGATTTCACGAAACACAAAACATAACCCACAGAGCGAAAACACGAAACGAAGATCTTTCGCGCGAGTTGTTCGTGAAAGATCGATTGATTGAATCGAGAGAGACAGAGAGTCGCATTTGTGTTCGTGAAGCAGATGAAGGTCCTTTTGATGGAGTCTAACATTTAATCGTGGCCGTTGATCTTGGTTTTTGAGGAGTCCTGCGCACGTTATATGTATGGTTGGCAAGAGTAAAAACAAGGGGTAATTTTGCTATTTGCCCCCTCTAATTTTTGAGAATGAATCCTCTTCTTGTGTTTATTTTCGTTTGACTAGTGCGTTTTGCGTGATTGCAAAACAAACACAATTTTACCTTTTGAAATCCCTATTAATTCTACAGTGTTTTATAGTGTATTAATGTTAATTTGTATTCTTTGAATCTGTTTGCACACCTTTTTAACTAGATATGAGAATCAAGATCCATTTAAATTTTGGGTTTTTCATTTTTAAGTTTTTGTAAACTATATAATTTATTCATTGATTCCTCTCTTCTTCATATTAATGTTTTAATTCATAGATTTAAATGATATGTTTATTATTAGTCCCTCCAGGGATTAAAAAAAATAGTGATAAGTCTCTCTCAAGGATTTATAATGAACATATCATTTAAATATAAGGACTTAAACATTAATATGAAGAAGGGAGGATTGATAACTAAATCATATAGTTTACGAGAACTTAAAAATAAAAAAATCATTAAATTTATTTGATTTGTACACCCCCTTAATTTTACACTCCTACTCCTACATGTTCTTTACAAAAAAATTCATTCACAAAAACCACATTCATTTGCACCTCCTCTCATGTCCACATTTTAAACACACATTTGTCATAGAGCAGGAAGAGGAGGTGATAATCTCATCTACAAATCATACATAGAAAAACCTATGATTGTGATAATCATGCATAATAATGAATATAAACATTATAAAATACAAACATATGTCCTGTGACATGTTACATGTTATAATATTACTTGAACCTTCAATTTAATGAAACTATGCCTCAAAATCAAATTTTTATATGGTTGTGCTAAACACGTTAACTAAAATAATAAGCACATCTGACAAAAAATGATCCACGACCAAGGGCGGATCCAGGACAATATTTTGGGGTGGGCTACATAGCCTATATTAAATATTTATAAAGAATTTTTTTGTTATTATATTTGATGTAATTATTTATATATCAAATAATGTGATATTCAAAAGACTTATACATGTGAAGAAAAAAAAATGTCATTAAAGTTGAATACTTTGATTTTGTAAGAATTGCTAAAAAATATGAAGAGTTGCTAAAAAAATAAGAAGAGTTGTTTTATGGATATAAATTTTCTTTACTGTTCAATTGTAATTAATTCTTAAGATAATATTTGAATTTTAAAATTTAGAATTGTTAAAATTTATAATAAGATTGAGGTCGTGTTTGGTTGTACGATTGCAAAACTGATTTAGACAAAAGCTGGGTTTAAATCTAATTTTGCAAAGAGCTATTTATCCACAGTTTCTAGAAAACTCAGGTTTTGAGCACTTTTTCACAAAAATATGTATGCAGCTTTTAGCCCCAATTTTTTTGTTTGGAAACGGGTTTGGAAAAAGGGATTTCCTGCAAACTCAAAAGCTGCCTAAACCCGTTTTCAAATGGTCAGAGTTCGATTTAGTTTATTAGGTTGAGATCTAATTTGTTATGATACTATTTTGATTTGTTATTAATTTGTTAGATTGATATCTAGTTTGTTAGGAGTATATTTTATATATAAAATATAATTTATATAATATAAAATATTAATATTATAATATGTAGCATCAAATATAAAAAAAATGCAAAATCTGGGCCGGACTACAGCCCAGCCCAGTCAACTCGTACGTCCGCCCCTGTCCACGACTCATTCTTATTGAATTAGTTATATTACATTCATAAAAAAAATGATTACAGATACAAATGTTTATTTATGTATTGGATAATGTTACCTTACAACCCTTTGTAAGGTTATAAAAATAAAGTATATATACACTTCAAATATATAATCGTTACACAAAAAAGTTTCATGTTTTTTTTAAAAAATGGTAGAAATTGCTATCAACACTTTTATATCAAAAGTTTCATATTTATTTAAATGAAATATATGTTTCATTAGTGAAATGAAATGAAATTGCACATGATACTGCAAGAAAAATCGCATGATACAAGTTCCTTAACCCATGTTTGGGTAAAAAAAACACATGGAATAAGATGGAATATGGGAGAATAAGCTCAAAAATATGTTTGTTTGCAGGGAATAGGTGGGTAAAACTATGTTAGAATATGTGAAAATAAGTTGTTATTGGTATTCCAAGTCTCTTTCAAAATTATGTTATCTTACTCAATCTATATTACTGGTATAAGTGCTGGTATAATGTAACGCCCTCGTACTCACGACTCCATTTTGAAGCATGAAATACGGTTGCGTTAATTTTAATTTCCTCAAATCTCATAATTCTACTTTTCCTTTTTCCTTTATCCAGAGATACAAAATCATACTAAAAGAACTTCAACCTTTAATAATAACATAACATCTAAAATTTTCCACAATACTCCCAATTACTCTGGATATAATTTATACATGGAAAAAGATACAACTTGATACAAAATGGTTACTACAAGGAGGGGCCAACTACATGCCAAATAAAATTTATAGTCTTTCCACCAAGCAAGTCTAACATACTCGCACCCACAATCTCGTTCGCAGCTACACGAGATCCACCAATCTAAGTCTTTAAATCTGAAAGGTTGGGAAAAGAGGGGTGCGCAACCACACGCTCAGTGAATGGACCTTTAGGTCCCAATAATAATTGATATCAAAATAATAATCTTTTAATAAGATATCGTAAGAAAACAATTGCAAATGCAATAAGATAGTATACCAATATAACTCAATAGAAGCCTCATTTTCAAGATGCATAGTCTCATAGAAATCTTATCAAAACAACATGATGCGTATGAATGTAGCAGACACGCATGCCCATATGGCACGCAGCCGAAAGGTGCTTCATCTAGAGCTTGGTCACGCAGACCAGTTGTCACGCAGACGGGTGTCACGCAGACACGGTCTCACTGGACTGGGTCACGCAGACCGATTGTCACGCAGATGAATAGTATGCATGCATGATCAATACATATTTTTCCTTCCAAGAATATGCATGCAACAGTTTTCAAAATATCAACATTTTTCAAACAATACATAATAAGGCATCAGCCCATATAAAGTGACATGCTCGAGTTATACAAAAATAGCATTCAAATCATTGGTAAAATCATTCAAAATTACATAGGGACGAGACTCACTCACCTTCGGTCCAACGACACGCAAACCAAGCAAGAAATCGTACAGCAATCTAACCAGTCCTGAAATAGTACGACTAGGTCACAATACGCGCAAATAGTACGAGACCTAATGGTACTCGTACTTACAGAAACCGACGGCTCTAGAAAGAGCCGTCCAGAAGCAACCAGATGGCTCCTATAGGGGCCGTCCATGGAAAAACCGACGGTTCTATTGGATCCGTTGCTATTTCCTCTGTCCGATCTCTCGGCACAGTTTGGCTCATAACTTGATCGATACTCATCCAATTCACGATCCGTAAAAAGCGTTAGAAACCTAACAGAATAAGGATTCCAACCATACCTTAATTTCTGAATTTGGAGATATATAAGTCCTCCAAGACTATAGGAATATGACCCAATGCACGAAATTAAGAACGACTTGGAAAAACCATAGTCGTTACATATAAGTGGTAGACCAAATGTCAAATCATATATCACCACCTCTTATAAATCAAAAGAAGTAACATGTCAAATCATTTTTTCACTTTTTAAAATTCACTATCAACATTTTATTCACCTTTAATTTACAATTTATATATGGTCAACTAAACAACAAAAACTTTATTATTACGTTTCAAAAAGAGAATAACTAGAATGTAATTAAACATAAAATTATTCCACTAATATAGTGATCTATATGAAAATAATTATTCTTATCTATATGGAAAATAGTTATTTATCCAAGAATAACTTACATTGTTATCCAAATAGGGCCACAATCACTACTTTAATTAAAAAGTGCCATTGATTGTTGGTTGAATTATTTGTTCCATAAGACTTGTCATCAAAACAAGATTTAAAAAATTAATTGCACATTTAAAATAAAAAATTTAAATGTCATTCATATAATAAAAAATAAAAATGTCATTCTAGGATTTTTTTTACTTTTTTATTTTTTGAGAGAGAGATGCATTGTCATTCTTATAATCAAAAATAAAAATGACTTGGATGAAATGGGATTAAGCTTGGTTTTACCCGTTTGCATAAAGAATTAAGTTATTTTGAGGTTTATGACTATTCTAGTATAGATAAAAAAAATAGGTGATTTTTTGTTTGGTTATGTTTTTAATTATTATCTTTAGGAAACATAATAATAAACATTTTATTGTTTGGTTGATCATGGATAAATTGTAGATAAAATGTTAATAAGGTGTGAATAAGGATGTATAAAAAGTGAAAACATGATTTGATCTGTGGGCCTCCTGATTTATTAGAAGTGATGACAATTGATTTAACAATGGAGCTCACGTATTCAAATGAATTAAATAACCTGGAATAACTTAATTCCAGGGGATAACAAAATTAATTATACTACTTTATAACAATTAATTCTGACATACAAATTCTCATTTATTTCAATCTTCCAAACATCAATTTTGTCACTACTCTATCTTATCCCATTTATTCCACCCCCGATTCCCCAACCAAACATACACTATTATGCTTTTTTCAATTAATATAACAGGTCCTTGCTTCACAATCATAATTTTTATAATTGTTGTTTTTTTTCTCGTACAGATGTTTAGATAGGGGGTATATTAGATATACAAAACTGGGCAGGGGGCTTTGCTAAAGTCCCCATATTTTATTACATAGGAAGCCCTAAAGTATGGGATATATGTATATTTATTTTATTTGAAATGACAAAAAGAAAGCTTTCTCTTTTGATCCCAACTTTTTTTTTTTTTTTTACTTTATAGGATGACAAGTCACTTTATCTATAGATAAGAAAAATTTGTCACACTATTTGAAAAGTGGCATGAAATCAAGATAAGGGGTATAATGTTAATATTTAAAATTCCGTACTCTGTGGAATCTCAGTGGCCATGCAAGTTGTATCTTATTTTGTATAAATTGCAATGAACACCTTCAAAGATTTTTTTCCCAAAATAGTTATTTTACCTTGTTGAGGGGAGATACTGAGAGCAGGGATGACAATGGGACGGGTTTGGTGAAACTCAATCCCAAACCCGCTAACAAAATGTCAAAATCATATTCCAGTCCCGTCCCAAACCCATGATGGGATTTACTTTCCCATCCCAAACTCATCCCAACAAGCATGTAAAAAATCCGAACCCGCCCCGCCCCTTTCCATTTAGGTTGGGTCGGGTCAGGTCGGGTCAGATTAGAACGGGTTTGAAAAAAATATGAAAGCATATTTTAATATAATATTAACCTATAAAATAAGAAATAAAAAAAGCATTCATCCACTAAAAAAAAATGACATAAGCTCCCTTCATATCTCTTTAAACATAACCTACATCTCAAATAAAATTATTTTCAATCTGCTAAAAAGAACAACATTGAGAAAGACAAAAAGTGAGAAGGTCTTGTCCAAGTTCCTTCATATCGCTTTAAAAAAGAGTGGTAGAGTACCAAAAGAAAGCACAGCACCTCCCTGCATTTCCTATTACAAATGGGGGTGTGGGACTGTGCCACTGTGGTGGTGGTCCGGACGTGGGAAGGGGAGGGGTTGTGGGAAGGGGAGGGTGAGGATTTGATCTTTTTTTTTTTTTTTGGTGGAAGGTGACGAACTGAGGATTTGATCTTGTCATCCTGGCTGGTCACTGCTCAATAGGTTAGTAGGTGTAGGTTATTAATCATTTATTATTCATCATTTTTTTTTCTTTTATGGAAAACCAATAGTTGCTTTGTTTATTATAATTCATTATTCAAATTTAAATTTCAAAAAAGGTCAACCATCCAAAATGAATAAGTTAATGCTATTTTATTTTGATTTTGGGAACCCAAAAGACATTGACAAAATATGTAATTATTATATTAAATATATATTTATAATTGTTATATCAAATATATATTTATATTAATATTAATTTACAACCGGGGCGGGTTTTGCTAAGTGAACCCGCTTCCGTCCCAAACCCGCCGGGTTTCATATTATGTCTCCCAAACCCATCTCGAAACCCTATTGGGACAATTCCACTGCCATCCCTAGCTGAGAGGCCCATTTGAATATGTATTTGAGTGGATTTTGCATTGAAAAATGAGAAAATACCCAAATGCAAAACCAAAAGGATTAGGGCGTTTAAAATTTCCAACATATTTTCAGTATTTTCTATGCAAAAAAAAAATCCTAGTAAAACAATGCATTTTAATAACTAAGACGGGATTATCAGAATCCCAACATCTTGAATCTCACACAAGACTAACGGTTCATTTTCCCTTCAAATTTGTGCACAAACACAATTTAAGGTTAATGTTGATACACACATAGATACAGGTAAAATGGTTACTATACACAAGACTAAGTGTTTTTTTTTATTATCTTCACATCTAGGGTTTACAGGTTTTTCATATTTTTCTGTTTCATGTATGAAATTGTAAGTATTTTTATTTTCAGATCTAAGGATTTTCAGGTTTTTCAGATTTTTTCTGTTTGATGTATGAATTTGTCCCTTGCATGTCTCCCCCCCCCCCCCTCAGCCCTTCTTCACCGCGATAACTCAACCCTCCCCAGTGACATATTAAGTACATTAATTCTACTTTGATGTTTAAAATGTTACATGTTAAAATGTGTAAAATGTTTGATGTTGAAATGTGTGTGATGTTAAAATCAGTCACTTTGCATCCCTACCATCCAAATTCTATTTTAGATTAAGGTCAAATGTTAGACTTTTCTGATGTAAACTATCCCCTTTGGTTATTTTTCATTTGCTTCAATAATTTTGGGCAAATTGTCGGACTTCTCTAATATTTTTTCATATAAGTACTAAGGTTTGTGAAACTTTATTTATAAAATTAGTAGTGCAATGCAATAAAGGTTTCACTGGAAGTGACATGCCAAACAATGTTTATGAAACTAGTACTGCAATGTAATAAACAAGTCATGATGAATGCCCAAATCAAACTGAGCAAGAATTTTTCAACGCCCTGTATATTACTCTTGGTTAGACTTTCATTTTTGAATTTTTTTAATATATAAATTTGATGTTGTATACAGTTTAGGGGTTTTTTTGACATATTAGAATCTTAATCAAGTGGAGGTTTCCTCAACGAAGTGATTTTAAGAAGTGTTTGAGTCGATTAACACAATCGGATCCGAATTGTGATGAAGAAAAAATCGAGGATAAAAGAAGTATGATAAAGCTTTTTTCTTCTTGCTTATTGTCATTTGCACTAATTTATTTAGTAGCAATATCTTCATGTAATTTATCTTTATCTTTAGTTGATAATGTAACAAGTTTTTATCAAAATTTTCAATACGCATCTTTTAACATGGGAGTGTGTAGTTGTAAACTTGTAATGGTTGAGGTCTAATATTGTTGTAAGGCATTTTTCCATTTTTTTAAAAGTTGTATTGGTTTTCCCTGTTTGTCTATTCAGGTATGTTGTGTTGGTCTTTGGACAGGTGTCTTTTAATGGTTGAAATGATTGGACTTCAAATGGATTGAAATGTTGTTTTTTTATTTTGTTTTAGATTATGTTGTTAATTGTTATTGTTGGATGTGTATATTCAGTCCTATGGGTTTTAATTTTTGTTTGTTAATTGTTAATTGGATGTTTGCATAATTCAGGCCAGTAGTATATGCCTTGCATATTCTTATTTTATATTTATCAATACTTTTGATTACATGCTCAACAAAGCAGCAATACTTGTTTTGTAAAAACAATTTTAATAATAGCAATGGAAGAATGCATAGCATCAAATCAGATGTAATCAGTCATATTCTACAAAGCAACAATTGATGTGTTCCAGTCCAGGTCCAGGTTGCTGAATATTGCAATGAGTGAATTTTTGTGGAACTAATTCAGTGTATACATTTGTGAATTTGAATTCAAGATGTAAGAGTGCATAAATCCATATCCTAAATCCAAAATTAAATTGGTGTCAATTTCATAAACAACATTCATTTAAGTAAACAACATTCAAATCTAAATCTGAAAAACCTTAGATCTGAATATACCTCAAAAGAAATACCATAAATCTGAAATTAAATCTAGAAACAAAACCCTACATCTGAAATAAAATCTAAAAAGAAAAACATTAGATATGAAAATAAACCAAACCCTAGAACTAAAAAAATTCTTAAAAATAAAAAAATAAATCTAAACACAAAAATCCTAGATCTGAACATAAATAAAAATAAATAAAAACCCTAAATCTGAAAAAACATTCTAAAAAAATACATAATTTTTCAACAAGGAGAAGAGGCAGTAGGAGGGGTGGTCTCATGGAAGGGAGTGTGGCCTGGTGGGGGTGGTGGTCCATCGCATCCGACGGTCGATGTGAATCGCATCCGACCGTCCGATGCGATGGACCCGTGATCGATGGCCCGTGATTGCTGCCGCACTCGCCGTTCGCTGCACGTAATCACCCCTCTATATATATATATATATATATAGGGGTGATTGGGTAAGGCGGAACGGCACATGCGGATTGAATATTAGGCGTCCGATCTGGTGGATCTAAATCTGATGGTGGAGGGATTAAATCTAATGATGGATGCAACCGGTGAAGCTGGTAATCACTCAAACCCTGTATTCACTCAAACCCATATCAGAAAACACTAACCTTGCAACATCTGATGATCTGCTACCAATAAAAAAAGTGACCATTTAAGCTTTGGAGGCGGATCTGGAGGGGGGAGGAGATGGAGGAGGTGCGGGGGAGGGGTGGAGATGGACGAAGGACCGCTGTGAATTGCAGGATCTGGAGGAGGAGAAGGTGTGTTGGTGGCCGGATTTGGAACCGCTGCACGTTTGTGCAAAGGAGGGGGAGGAGATGTGTTGAATTTGCGAGACGGCGGTGACCGACGAAGGGCCGCTGTGGATGGTTGGATCTGAAGGTGGAGACGGTGCGGGGTGGCCGGATCTGGTCGTTTGTGAATGAGGAGGGGGAGGAGATGGGTGAGACAACGCGAAAACCACGGGGTGGCGGGAGATAGAGGTGTGGTGGCCGAAGAAGCAGTGGGTTTTTGGAGGGGTTGCTGCAGGAGGTCGAGAGAAAAAAGAGGGGTTGATGTGTTATGAGGAGGAGAGAGAAGATGGAGGGTTTAAAAACCCTCCAGCTCAAGCTTTGAACAATCTGGACCGTCCAGAACGATCGGATGGTCCAGATCGTCAATTGCTTAAAAAAAACAAGAACTAGTGCAACCGGTTCACTTTTTTTTACTGAAACTTAATCTAGACTATCAGATGGCGTTCCAACAGATCCGACGGCTCCTAATCGTGTCGCACCTGCCTCACCACCCTACCCAATCAATTCTCTCTCTCTCTCTCTCTCTCTATATACACACACACACATATACACATACATATATATAAACTATAGTCATTTTCTATTCCAAAGAAAGAGTCAAAATAGAACATGACCAAATGAGGGATGAGAGAGTAATAGAAGCAACAACAACTAAAGGAAAAAAAGAAAACATACGTTGCAAGAAACAAACTTATGCCCAAACTGAGAAATGAACAATCTCAACATTTCTTAACTAAGAAATCGCAGGTCCTCTCATTAGGCCGCATCACTTTCCCAGCCAATCTAAGAATAAGTGAACCCACTTAGACTCGGGCTTACAAATCCAGTTCCAACACCATTTTGACAATAATGCATGGTTGATCATCATCAAGTTAAGCACGTCCAGTTAGGGGTTGTAAACGAGCCGAGTTTTGACCTATTCAGGCTCGGCTCGTTTAGTATCAAGCTCGGCTCGGGCTCGGCTCGGGACCGAGCTTTATTTCATGTTCAAGCTCAGCTTGTTGGGCTCGTGAAAAGCTCGGTTGATGCTCGGCTCGGCTCGACTCATTTGTTAAACAAGCCAATCCGAAACTCGAATCAAGGCTCGGCTCGGGCTCGTTTAGCTAAAAAAAAATCTTGTTTAGCATTTGAGAAGTCATATTTCACAAATCACAACACCTTATACATGTGAAAGTAACATAAACTCAGGCTCGGCTCGTTCCCCTTTTTTTTGTTAAGTAAACGAGCTCGTCTAGGCTCGGCACGGTGTGGCTCGGTTCAGGCTCCCTACGCCCAACCCAGTCCTCCATTCTTCTTGCTCTGACATACCAAACTCCAACACACCAAACAAAGCATTTCTCATCTGACACGTGCCCCGCGAGAAGAATCGCCAACAGATTGCATCGAGAAGGCCAATGACCCCTTTCAGAGCTCGGAAAATAGATTAGAAAAAAATAAAGAAAGAGTTGTAAGGCCATATTGTAAGAACACCAACCTACCTCCCGAAGAGAGCAACCGCCCTTGCCATCCTTCGAGCCTGCGTTCCATGCGATCAATAACTGGTTGCCACTCCCACTGCCTATTTTTCTCAACGGCAGCCCCAAGTATCGACATGGGAGAGCTTCAGTCCTAGAACCCATGATGTTGGCCATTACTTGTATTCTATCAGCCTCCACATTAATCAGGATCAACGAGCTCTTCGAGAAGTTTATCTAAAACCCCAATAACAGCCCTGTAGATACCACATTTTTTATCTATCAGGATAATGAAATGCATCTCACTAATAGCATTTCTTTTTACAAGCATGTGACCAAAACCCCCCCATTGGGAGGCATTAAAAGAAATAAGAGCTGAAGAAACGACCCTGAGGGGAACCAACCAAAGCTAAAGCTTTCCCACGCGACGGATGATAGAGGTGCCATCGGACAACTCCTCGATGGATGGTCCTTGAGCCGTCTCGTATGTGGAAGACGGATGCGGAAGGTGCTGTCGATATGGGCACATGCAACCCTAATCTCCCGACGGCATTGATAAGAGCCGTCGACAAGTCTGGTCACAACAATTGACAAAACTTACAGTGGCACTCCTCCTTTCAACTGAAGATACCATCCTTCGCTCCTGTCAGCACCAGATCGACGGGAAAGGCGTAATGATTCCCCTTGTGTACTATCTACACACCATTGGTTCAATATCTCTATAAATAGAAGGCAATAGTGAAGAGAAGGGGCATTCATTATCCACAATCCATCCACACATATCCATATGCATCCATAATCCTGCAGAATTCATAGGCAGCCTTCCCACCACTTGAAACCAAAGAGAAAGAGAGCATTTTAGTAGAAGAAAACCCTCTTCCACTCACCATGTTTACCCTAAGACATGTTGTCCTCTTTTCTTTCTTTAATCTTCACTAAAGAATTCAAGTGAAGAGCTTGAGTATTTCTCACTAATTAAAGCATTGTATCCACCCCCTTGTAAGCCACTTTAAGATATATATATATATATATATATATATATATATATATATATATATAGAGGAATGATATTATGCGGTCGGTGCGGTCGTGCAGTGTCGACCACGGGCCGTCGATCACGGGTCCATCGCATCAGACGGTCGGGGGCGATTCACATCGACCGTTGGATGCGATGGACCCGCGATCGGACGACGCACGTCGGATCCGCACGACCGCACCGACCGCATATTATCATCCGACTATATATATATATATATATATATATATATATATATATATATATATATATATAGGGGTGATTACGTGCGCCGAACGGCGGGTGCGGCAGCGATCATGGGTCGTCGATCACGGGTCTATCGCATCGGACGGTCGGGTGCGATTCATATCGACCGTCGGATGCGATGGACCCGCGATCGAATGGCCCACGTCGCGGCCGCACCCGCCATTTGCCGCACGTAATCACCCGTGTGTATATATATATATATATATATATATATAAGCTTAGGTTTTAAATAATTTGTGAGCGTGGAAGCTCTTTTTATTGAACTTAAAATATCCATTTAGAAACGAGATTCACTTGATGGACTGCCTTGCTTGAGGCCGTCAGTCAGTTGGTCTAGGGACCATTTGGAACCCTCTCTTTTGGTTCTCCATCAATTTTAGGTTTAAATTCCAAGGACTACTAACATTTCTTGCTTTATCTATTTATTTATGCTTGTTTTGTTACTATTTATTTGCTTTTTTGTTCATTTTCTTTAAATTCATTACTTGGATACTTTAAATAATTGTTGCTTACTTGCTTTCACTACCATTCAGAAATTTTGTGGGCGACGGCTCCTTCAGGATCCGTCGGTTTCATTTTCTGTCTTGCATCTCATTGCATTGTTCTGAAGCAGCTTTTCTCTGTCTTAATTTGCATATCGACGATTGTTACCAGTGCCGTCGATTTGGAAAGTTTTTCATCAAGTTCTATTCAGCTTCCGGCTTTATTTAATTCTTCGTTGAGTAATTCTACAGCCCTTCCTTGCTTCAGTGGCACCCTGTGTTTTAAACCAAAATATATTTTCAAGTGAATCATTTCTCTTCTGTTTTCCCTCGATGACTCCCTCAGGTGCCATCAGTTTTCAAAACCTTACTTTGAACTTTTGTTTCGCTCAAAGCCTTCAATCATTTTCAAAATTTTGCTTTGAATTTTCGTTTTGCCTAAAGTCTTCAAACATTTTTCTCAATCTTTACATCCGACAGATCCCTCTAGTGCCGTTGGTTTGCTTGTGTTAAAAATCTGTTTTTTATAGTTTCTCTCTTTGGAAAATTATTTTGTCAAACTCCTCATTGCCTCTTCCCGATTGATTCCCTGTGTGCCATCGATTTTCAAAATCCTATTTTGAATTCTTATTTCACTTAAATCATTGTCTCAACCTCTCTGTTTTCCACCGTCGCACTGTATCTTATTTTAAAATATTAATTTTACTGTATTACTCAATTTCCAATCACTTTTTGTCAAATATCACTCAAACCCTTCATTAAGCTTTTCTAGTTCTTTCAAAATATTTTCTGTTCAGTTCTCATCTTTCTGGGTTTCATATAGGGCTAACCACGAACTTCATATCACCTTAAGGCACGGCCGGCCGTGGTCCTTAAGAAGAGAATTCATAATCTCCCCCGATGAGGTGATCATTATCTTTTCTTGCTTTTGAGTAAAAAGTAAGTGACAATCACAAATTAAGTTTCAGTGAGCGATTGAGCGAACTCAAATTATCTCTCAAAACGGTGATCTGATATGTCTTGTACGGACTGGATTCAAGTCTAGAGAACTGGATCACGACCCTACATCGTCAAAATCCACATCGACAAGCCCGAAACACCATAAAATGAAGCGCAGACCATACATCACATTGACCTTAGGCGGTGCCAAAAGCAAAGTATAATCCGCAAATTGAATTTGAGTGATAGACGACCCCAAGGGATGGACCGCTAGCCCTCAAATAAAATATTTTGATTTTTAATTATTATTGAAAATGTCTCATTCATTGTGTTGTTATATTTCAATATTGATTTCTTTGAAAAATAATATTTTAAAATACATACTTAATAATTATAATTATAAATAAAATATTTATAGTACACACACACACTAGTACCATGCACATGTTGAGAGCACTTGAGATATCTATCATGTGTATATAAAAAAATAGGGATATACTTTAATGCTTAGAAGTTAAAACTCAGGGGCTGATACTGTTGGAAAAAAATATATTGGCTTTAGTAATTTTTTGAAGGCCATAACTAATTGGACCACAGCATTTCAAAAACTGTTATTTAACAGCCATGATCAAAGCTGTTATTATACCTTTCCTTTCTCAATGCTAAGATCTCGTTTGAAATTGAGTTTGAAAAACAGCTTTTTTTTTACTTAAAAGCAGCTTTTGAAAATAACTTTCTAAAAAGCATAATTTCGTTAAATTCTTTATTAAAAAAAAACTTTTTTTTATAACTAAAAGTTGGTTTTTTTCGCTTTCTTCAAACTCTAGAACTGCTGGGGAGGAGGACCTGCAAAGCAAAATCTCCAAACACTGCTCGAAATTTGGTTCCAAACACAGCCATTAATCTCAAATAATACCAAATCCTCACTAAGATTATTCACTTATGATAAATATCTGATACCAACAGCAGTCCACAATATATATATATATATATATACAAAATTTGCTACATAATGATGCCATTGAAGAATTTATTGAGGAGAATCAATAACAAAACAGCAACAACAAACTGGGGAGAAACCATGTACATGTTACCCAAAATTGAACCTGTTTGAGGTGTTGTTTTTATTCTCAATGAATCGACATGTGATCGAGTCATCCTCCTGAATGAAGAGCCCCTCTGGTGATGTTTGTGATGAGCCGTTGGAGTGATCGATGTGTCATTGGATCCTCCTGCAATGTATCAGTAACATAAGTCTAAATCACGTGAAAATAGCCAGAACGTGCAGTATTCCGAGAATTAGTCATTCTAGCAGTCACTTTTATAGTCTTTTTTTTTAAGTGTGTGTGTGTGTGTGTGTGTGTGTGTGTGTATACGCTCGCGATTAGGTGCGGCGAACGGCAGGTGCAGCCGCGACGTGGGCCGTTCGATCGCGGGTCCATCGCATCCGACGGTCGATGTGAATCGCACCCGACCGTCCGATGCGATGGACCCGTGATCGCTGCCGCACCCGCCGTTCGCCGCACCTAATCGGTTCCCTATGTGTGTGTGTGTGTGTGTGTGTGTATATATATATATATCTAATGAAATACATATTGATTGAGAAAAGTGAAATACAAACTCAAATGAATTGAATGCACACTTTTTTACATTTTTCCTAATAGAGTATATACTCCTCTACTCTATTAGAGATTCATATAATGATATAGGACTGCCCTAAAAAGACTATTAAAATCAAGCGTGGAAACTTTAAAACATAAGGCGTTAATCAGATCTATTTTTCAGGAACACCTTGACATGCCTCCAAATGTGCCTTCTAGAATTGCTTATACATGGAAGAAGAAAACATGGAGTCAGATGAGGATTTCGAGCAATTGAATGAAATGATCATTCCTCCATTTTGACAACATTTTATTAAACAAAAAACAATCAACGATGAATGAATTTTACCCTGAGAGGGTCATTTTATGATCCATAATGTTTGCAACAAAACCCTCGAGCGTGTGATATCGTGCTTCGGATTATAAAAATTGTACCCCTATCGTCGCAGTGTCAAAATCCATCAGTGGAACACTAACTTTTCCTGGCTGATATCAGGCAAATGATGCATTTTATTCAGATGTATCATTTCCTCTTCAAAATTATTTAGATAATCATTCTCAACAACCAATCAATGGACAGTCAACAAGCACACTATTCATATAGTGAGCCATTGTTCTCTTTTGTTGGATACTCATACAAAATCAAATTCCAATTTAGTAGATGTTAGTCCAATGAAGTAAAAATTCATTGAGATGGTGAGGCAAAAAAAAAATGTTCGACTTATATTCTACAGTTATCCACCACCTTAACTTCTTTCCATTTATGTTCTATTTCTCTGCTAGTCGATGATCCTTGATCAATACCAGAGTCTAGGTGATCACTAAATCCTTTGCTAAGTAAAGTAAGAACCATGAACAACATTATTTCTTCTGTTTTCAACATCATTGACTTGAATAGATTCAACAAATGATGCACACAATTAATAACTTACTTGATCATGCAAATGATAATCTATGGTCATCAATAAGTGTGTCCCTATTAAGTGATCGGGAAGAATAGATGGCCATGATGAAACATTGGTCAGCTAAAAGAAAAACTGCAACAGAAAGGACTACTCACACGCAGGTATGCATCGAAAGTCCCATCTCTTAGCATATCAGGAAGGCAGTTTCTTAAAGCATCACATGCCCTGCATTTGAAAACCAAATTCCAAGAAATACTGAGGACTGCGCAAAGAAAGCATCAGCATATATGTAATAGGCAGCATTTCTCAACGTAGAAAGGAGACAATAAAACAATAAATAAATAAATTATAGTTAAAGTCATACATAGAAATGAACCAACCTGGGATTATCTGAAAGTCTCTGATAACAACATATTATATATTTTAACAGCAGTGTAGAAGGTGATTCTGCGATTGATTGAACCATTTGCTGAAGAACACTACCTACTGCAAAGAACCGCTCGGCAGTAGCGCATATGTATTTCAGCCCCTCATCATCTGAAAGAATCTTTTGGACAATAAAAATAGCCACCTACAAAGCAGGCACATATCAATCAGAAGTCAAACTCCTTGCTTTTACTTGAATGGCAAGCCTTTCCAAATAAAAGTAAACAAATTTAGATAAAAATAAACCTATTAGCAAACACTAACAACCATCCATGATAAAATCACATGAGGCAGATGAAACACACTTACTGACCGTTTTTGAAAGTTCACTACCCATCTGCATAGTGTGTAGACACAAGGGAATTATTTCTTTAGAGAGAAGAAAATGAATTACCCCTGTATCATCGTCCTGGAAAGGAAATAATGGATTTGAAATTTAAATACATATATAAATATACTGTTGTACTTAAAATTTTTCAAAATAAGAACAATATTACAGCAGAGAATTTATTCAAACAAGCACTGATAAATTTTGTTGAGTTTTGCATTCATGTGTTATGAGTGTTCGCCAAGAAAGTTCAAAAGTAGTTCATTAGAAGATGTGTGTATATATGTATATATACATGCATGTATGTTGTACGTGAATGCACATATTATAGAAGTATTAAATAAACAAAATTACATTGTAGTTGATACTGCAACCTATTACGATGAAATAACTTACTTTACAAATTATAATAATAAACATTGCAATCCACAAGAAAAATTACCTTTACGAGGGCCCCAATAACTCCCAAGCTGGTGAGCCTTAAATACTCAAACGCCCTTGTTTTGGTTGTCGTTTTCAGAAAAGGGTAAAGATATAAGGGCATGTATGCTGCAAGAGAGGTACAGAACATGCAATATTAGAACTTTCTGGGTATTACTATAATTCCAGTTCATTAAGATTCTCCTAGCATCAAATGCTACATACACCCTCCATATCCGTATCTCAAGCCGTATCCAAGGTACATGATGAGAAATGCATGTCATAAATGAAAGCATCCAAATAGAGTAACATGAGTAAGCATTTGGAGCTTGTGAGCAAACCTACTTCAGGGACATCACAATCAAGGTCGTCTATCCCTAGGAACAATAATACAAGGGGAAAACTCAAAGGGAAGAATGAAAAGAAATTAAGAAAAGGGCTATCATTAGTTCATTACTCAACATGAATTCAAATCATAAGTTGAGAAGCTAAAAAGTTTCACCAAAACAATCATACAAGATATTACAAAATTGAATTCTCTTTCCTGACACTATTGGATCCTTTTTATAGACCTCAAATAAGATTATTTCTAACAACCTAACTACCCTAAGTGCCTAACAACCCTTATCCAAATCATCCTAACCTAGAAATCTACCTACTCTAATCTTTTTTTACTAACAAGTAACAACTTAGTCAAATCTACCTAATCTAAAATATTTTACTAACAAATTAGTCAAAACTACCTAATCAAAGGAACTCTCCAAATAGTAAACTAATTGTAATTAAAACTTAGAGTTTGATTTTGGTGTTCAAAAAATAAAATCAAACTAAAAAATGATGATTCAATCTACATCGTTCTCTCCAGGTTTGAGAGAGTGTTCCATCAAAATCAAGCAGCCAATTTTTTTGAGTGATCCATGTCGAAGTTGACTCGCTTTATATAGAGTTTGTTGTTCACATGCATCATACGACATAGTGATGCAGCGTGAGGGATCACGCTCTTCTGCTGACTCTATCGACCTTCAGGGATGCGAGATCTGCAGGCTCCAACAAGGCTGTTGATTCTTCAATAGAAGGATACCAGGGATGTTGGGTTTCAAAGACCTGTTGATTTCCTAAGAAATACCAGATATTTGGTGATTCTATATAATTGTTAGTACTCCTAACAAAATACAATAGATAAATAAAATAAACTTCAAAATTCAATAATCCAATTGTCAATTGGTTTACATACTTATTTATAGAGTGGAGAATCCCAATAAACTAGGATCTCAACTAATTATATAAATCTTAAACCTAACAAACAAATCTCCTAATCAATATTTAAATTTGAATTCAAATATATGATTGGAGATTCAGATCTAAATATAATAACTAATTAAATCAAATCCTGAAACTGCCTAAAATAGCAAATTAACTTTCAACCGTTGATTTGACCTTCAAGACGATCTCAGATCGCTCAGAAATTTGGCGGAGCGGCGTAGCACTACGCCTGTAGGGTTCATCGATACAAACGCGTGGACATATTATAATAACGATTCTGATCTACGGTTTGAAAGTTATGGCCGTTTGAAGTTACAACGCTTCCGAACGATCACGATGTCTCTGCTTTCGCTGATCCATCTGATCTCGGCCGTCCATATGATGTGTGGCCATGATGTCTACATCAGATTATTTCTATGTTTGTGAGCACAGTGTATTGTTGGGATCCTGATGATCTCCGCTAAAATCGTGTCGTGTGCTAGGACATTACATGGTATCCCCTTCTTTAATACCAAACATGCCTAACTTGAATAGTGTGAGAGCCTTATAGAGCTCTAGTGGACATGCATTCACAAGTCTTCGACATCTAATATTGTTCTTATGGTACCACTCCATCAAAATGTTCAATTCAAGTTTAACTTAACATTGTGCTATTACTTTATTGTTGCATATGAGTCTAGAACCTTTAAATTTTTTTTACCAAGGAATCATGTCCCTTATTTGGTTGTAGATAAGCCCCAAGTCTAAGGCCCACAAGATCCTCGACAGGTTCCCCCACCCCCCATTCCTCAAGAACCTAAAGTCAATGTTGTGTTAGTGTGTTATATTAGTTTTAGTGTCTCATAAGTCTAATATCTTGTTTCGGTATCACTGATTCACTGATACCCCAATTCAAGGTAAATCATGTTCTTTGTTTGGTTGTAAATACGTCCTAACTTGGGTAACACAAGCTTTCTCATTTTAAGTTATGATATTATATATTTTAAATATTATATGTTAGATGAGTCATAGTTATCACCTTATTCCACACTGCCCTATTAACCCAACAATCAAAGAAAAGAATCACCTATAGCTCCTCCCCAATTCCACGAACTCTCAAATC
The DNA here is from genome assembly GCA_030737845.1 of Acorus calamus. Taxonomy (NCBI): domain Eukaryota; kingdom Viridiplantae; phylum Streptophyta; class Magnoliopsida; order Acorales; family Acoraceae; genus Acorus; species Acorus calamus. Next base: position 2,936,892 of record CM060879.1, on the reverse strand, counting down.
AGAGTTGGAGTTTCATGAGAGAAGAAAATATCCAAATAGGTCAAATATAAATCAGTTTCACAATAAAAGACAATAGAAAAACTTGGAGCATGCCAATTTCAACACAAGCTTAAATATTATCCAAATAAGTGAGAGGTTTACCATTAAGGAAGTTCATCTTTGTATCTGGATGTACAGCTAGACACTGGAAAATGCAAACCACGAGAGGAAGAATGAGAAAAAGAAAAGATAAGGATTATCAGCAAAAGTAACCAAGTGGAGCCATATGTAGAATACACGTTAGTAATTACCTGCAGTAGAGAAAGTGCATTACAAACTCGGTTTGACGCTTCCTGGGTGAGGGTTGGAGGTGAAAGAACATGGTATATTGAAGTAATCTCCTGTAGCATTGCAGCCTTCGGGTATTACTGACATAATTAGGTAATAAAAAAGGCCAAACATGTTAAAAAGCATTTGCATATTTCCTCACTAAAAGATCCAATTTAAAAAAAAAACAGTGATGGAAAACTCAACTACTCCAAAATGTAAGGGACTAGGGTGCAAAAACACAAATTATGCCACATAATCCAAATCAACCACAACACAAACAAGAATTTTTTTTAAGTTGGGAGCAGACAACCTGATTGTTACCAAATCAAAGATAAGCTAAAAAATCACGGAACCTAAGGGGATTTACCAATTTTACAAGGACTTTTTCTAATTTCATAAGTTTCCAGGGAGCTAAAAAACATCGATTTTTCCCAAAACAAAAATGGAGATGAGGGATCTCCATTTAAGCTCTTAATACAAAACACTTCAAATCCCGTCAATGACAATGGCTTGAACAAATCACCCACCCCTAGCCCAAGCCAATATTTAAATATTCGGCACTGAAAGTATATACTTCAACCTCCAGAGTATGTTTTTTATCTCTCAACTACCATAATATGTAGGGAAAAATCTTCTTAACTTCCTGAAATCTACTTAAAATCACAAAAAGTCCCTCTAAAATCATAAAATCATCTTAGGTTCCCATAAAATGTATATGGTTAATGAATTTAATCCCCTGGTAAAAAATATATCGAAATAAGTCCCCAGAAACTTATTAAAATCGGATTCAGTCCTTACAAACTTTATAAAGTCAGATTTAGCCCTTTTGTAAGACAAAAATGCCCCCATCATTTTTCAACGTCCCCATCTTCTGAAATGTCATCCTCAACTGTAGAAAAAATAATTGTTGAATCTCATTTGATCTACAAGATCGAGTCCTTTTATAAGATTTTCACCTCCTCAATTTCATCACAGAGACATAACAAAAAAATTACAGCTTCATCAACTCTATTACAAAATCTAATAAAATAATTTAAAAACCAAATCAAAATTTTATAATACATCTTCAGCTCAAAATTACTAGACTTAAAAAGCATAACACCTTAATTATAAACTATAATTTGTTTAATAAAATTTAAATGAATTAGTATATACTTTTAGATAATCAGAGGGACTTTTTGTGATTTTATGAAGATTTCAAAGAGTTAAGACGATTTTTAAATTTTACGCGGATTTTGTTCATTTTTTATAAGCTTTCATGAAGTTATATTGATTTTTTCCAACAAAAAAAAAATTTTAAAGGGTATAACAGTTATTTACCATGCATGGTTAGGGTTAACCACACATCTAGTTAGTTATAGGGATTAAAATAAATATTGTGTAACAAGATAGGGATTTGTGGGGATTTACCAATTTTACTAGGACTTTTTCTGATTTTCATAAGTTTCCAGGGAGCTACATCGATTTTTCCCTAATATGTATTGATCTACAAGTCTACACTTGAATGCCAAGTAATAATCGAGTAATAAGAACATATGCACTTACTTTATAAAAAAAATTACGAATGCATACAAATGGAAAAAACAGTTCTAGGGGCTCAGTGAGGAAATAGTTTGCAGGACAGAAATTATGCATGGAAAAATGGTAGAGAAGGAAAAGATACCTGTAAAAGTGCAGTAACTGAACCAAAAGAATTCCACAACAATGGAGCCAGATCTTGAAGGTGTTCTTTTTTCTATAGAATAGAAATTTTATTATTCAGTAAATACCCCAAATATTGAAATAAAAGCATAGCCACTAAATGAAACAATCAAGAGAACGGTAATAGATAATATATCCTTATCTATGTTTCCTCAAACAGTAACATTTCATGATTTCATCAATGGTGCCAATCCACAACCATCATTTGGCTTAAAAGTTTACTTTTTTGCTTTATTGATGTTGGAAACATACTGACAATTTTGCATATGACAAATACAATTGAGCATGGGAAATAAAAAGATTTGCATGCTCCTCATACTGCTTGCTTTACTTCATTTGTACCAAATGAATGGTAATTCTTCTAGACTGATTTTGGCAAGAAAATTGTCTATGGCTTAATTTAATATAACAGGCATTTTGGTAAGAAAATTGTCTAATATCTCATAACTCACACATGCATGATGTTTGGTTAAAAAGTTTCAATATTTTTCTGTCATGAGATTCAAATTATATAGAATATGGTGGGGGAAAATATGGCATAAGTGGAAAAAAATTATTGGTCCATTGTAGGGATTCCTGTCCCTACACTGGTTAAGACACCAAGTGAAAAAATAAATCTGCTTCCCATCCCCTCACATTGGTTATTCAGTTCGTTTAAACAAGTCTCTCGCCCAAAAAAAAAGGGTTGCCTGGGCACATGGAAGCTATGGCATTAATGATTGATACAAGGCTGAGAAAGATCTTTAGACAAGGACATTATTATACTGAGAACACCTGGCCCTCAGTGGTGATTATCCTAAAGGTTTGGTGCATGCATATTCTCAAGGTTGTCAGGAGGGGAAAGTATTGGTTCAGTGTGGCGTTGTAATTATATATTTTCTCATTTGTTATGGGGAGCCCCAACCTCCCTAATGTATGTTCCCTTTTAGTTGTGCATCAACATCAATTTACTATGATTCCACCGCCAAACAACTATAATCTACTAGACTGACTTCAATAATAAATAAAAATTTAACTCCCCCTCCCTGCTCCCTTCTCTTTTACTTTTATGGGGTTCAGAGACCAATGGTCTATCACTTTGATGGGGCTAGCCACTAGCGTTCAGAACAATATTGGAGATATCTGCAAGAGGTAAATAGCATTGTGTTTCCTAGGTCATTGGGTCCTATTGGTAGCTTGGTCCCAGATTTCGGCGATGTATATGACCATTTCATTGAAGGAGCACAGGCTTGACAGAAGGTCCAGGATTTGGCAATACAGATTGTTGAATGATAGGAAAAAGAAAATTTTCTAGAATTTTAAAAGGCAGAAAAGATCGAGGGGGCTCGAGAGTCTAGAAGAAAGGTCATCTCAATGGTAACTTCCTCAATACTCAATGGTTTAGACAGAGTGGGACGAAAAGTCTTCATCATAAAACTTGTGGGTAATATCAATAATGAATTAATACTTGAGAAAATCATAAACTTTTCCGAGTCTAAATTAAATTTCAACTCAATTACTGCAGAAATTATTATTGGCTCAAAATGAAAATTCATACTAATTTGGAGGTTTGGAGCCATGGTTTTTTTGGTGAAAAACAAAAACAAGCCTAAACTATGGAAGGAAGACAAGAGAACTTACTTGTAGCTGTCCGTTGGATGGGCCAAGATGTGCAAGGAAAAATATTGAATCCACCGTAAGATTACATGGATTTAAATGACAAATCAGTTCGATTAGGATCCATAAATGTATTTTGCAATAAAAGAAATATATATAAGCAAAAAATAAATAGGCTTATGACAGAAAACTCCAGCCTTATCTCAAAAACAGACATAAACAAGATTAAAAAAATAATTGCTGTCCATCAGATTAAATGAGTCTCTTGAGATTTAAATTTTTTTTTTCAGGGATTTGGTTTCTTCAGGTTTTTTTGTTCTAAATTGAACTTGGTTTAAAAATCAAATGTTTTAATTTGAATTTGTTTATATAGTTTTATTTTTAAATAATTGAAAGAGAAGGTATCTTTTGCTAAAGATTTGCTTTATATTTAATTAGAATTTAGTATTTGAGATTTGATCATATTGAAAGTAGAACTCAATATTCTTTTTTTATTAATTACAGCAAAATCAGTGAGAAATGTGGATAGATGCACTACGAAGGTTGTTCTTAGAAGTAAAACACCATATTTTAAGAATTTATGAGACTGCACCATTACATATATACTGGGTCACTTGTTGCACAGGGGCAAAATCTGTAAGATTACAAGGACAAGTGCATCAAGACTTCTAGCTAAACCAGATTTGCAGTCTCTGTCGGTAGATGACTGAAGGTGCTGATGTGGGTTTGGATGTTTCACTGGTGTGCTTGCTGATTTTGATGGGATCCAGTTCGGATTCCTTTCTGCTTTTTGTAGTTTATGTCCTTTTTCTTTCTTTTACGAAATTGCATCCATCATTAAATAAGATGAAGTGGTAAAATTCCTACACTAGTACAAATAATATATGTTCCTTTTTATCAGATATTAAGTGCCATGATAGATTGATTTTTTTTACTACAGATGGAGTACACATAATTTTATTAAACATAAGGTAGAGACTCAAAATTAGGACGACATTACAGCATACTCAAAAAAGACAAAAGGAGATGACGCATCTCCTTTGAAAAACAAAAAAAAAGAAGTGCAAAACTGGTGCTTCTGGAGACAGTCCTTCCTAGCATGCCAATGTTCTTCCCCTCTATATTATTGATACTCAAGAGCGTGCCAGCAAAATAGTTACCATGAAGCAAAAAAAAAATTTGGTGTGGGACCAGAGAAGGTATGGAGAAAGCCCTTTTTGTCAGAGTGGATATGCTTTGCAGAAGTGAGGAGGGAGGTCTTGCGATTCTTGACCAGTCATGAGTGAAGCTCCCCTGTCCAAGTGTCTTCGGAGACAACTAAATCTGAAGGAATCTTTATGGTCCAGAATTGTTAATGTTAGACACTACAGGAGCTGTTCCTGATTCAAGTTTGCTCCCTCCTGTTCCTATAAACTTTCTAGTGTCTGAAAAGAGGAACCTTTGGCCAGCGGGTAATTCTCTGTTGCAGTTAAATACAATGTTGGGGATGGGGCTTCTATTAGATTCTAGCAAGACAAATTTCTAGGAATTCATTTACCAATCCCTGTATATTAGAGGAAGGGTTGCACCACTGCAAAGATTAGGAAAACTGCTCATTAGAGGTTCTTTGAGCACCACTGGTCAACAAAGAAAGGGTTGTGAACTATTTCATCCCCCACCACACCACACCCCACACATCCCTATGGTTTCTTTTTCACTGTTTTTCTCCAATTCCTCTCTCTCCCTATGGTTGAATAATGTAATGTTCAATCCCTCTTTTAAAGATATTTTATATTTTTATAATTTTCTCATTCCATTAAAATTTAATCTTTTTTGTTATTTATTAACCACATATGATGATATAGAAGGTTTTAATTTAAATGATTGTATAATATCATGTATCTATTTTTGTAAAATTTGTAACCTAAATAAAATAATTTCCAATATTCAAACAATAATTTGTAAAAATATATGGGACACTGTTTTAAAAGTTCGCCTAGGGCCCAACCACATAATTCAATTCTCAAGGCTAGTCCTGGGTGGATCCCAACACCAATACTCAAGATTCACCACCCGAACCATAGATTCCCCATAATTGAGGAAGGTGTTTTCACTTCCAAAATAATTATTACCCAAATTCTAACAAGTGATGAAATGGTCGCCCATGTGTTCTCCCAATATAATCTCGTGTTGGAAGACTCTGTCATTACGAGTGAGAATGCTAAATTTACATAGTCATCATAATTCACAAAGAGTCACATGAATTTCATAATTCACAAAATTACCTTGCTTGGATTAAATAACATTCTAATAGAATAATACGATATATAGCATCTAAAATTCAATTGATAATAAACAACCAAATACGAACATGGGATAACTCAGTTCGACAACAAAAAAATCCATAGTTCCAAAACCACGGAACAACAAACAAAACTACATTGCATAGAATGTCCACAGCTTCCAATCAACAAAACAAATAAACAAAAACTAAAGTGCCATTCTACCAAAGAACGCATCAACTCAATCAATTACAATCCAAGCAACTAGGCTAGTTATTTATATTTTCCTTATTTTGATTAAATTTCACCTATTTATTTGTTTCAATATCAACCATTCATAATAAATGGGTCGCGTCACCCAACCCTTTTTTTTAGAAGAGATATAGGAGTATCTTATTAATAGACCCCCCCCCCCCGGATAGAATGAGACGAGGTATATCCTGACATAGAAGGGAGAGGAAAGAGATGTCAAGAAAAGAGAGGTGTCAAGGAAGGGGCGGACCCCAACACCAAATTCAAGATTCACCACCCGAACCATAGATTCCCCATAACTGAGGAAGGTGTTTTTACCTCCGAAATAACTGTTACCCAAATTCTAACAAGATATGAAATGGCCGCTCATGTTTTCTCCCAATATAATCTCTTGCGTTGGAAGACTCCGTCATTACGAGTGAGCCAAAGAAACCATTGAAACTCGGCAAGATTGCCACGATCACCACATTTGGAAAGAGCAAGATGAATCGAGAGCCTCACCCACCTTTCCCCAAACCTTCACTCTAAAGGTCTCTCTCTCTCTCTCACTCTCTCTCTCTCTCTCTCTCAGTCTCACTCACTCTCTCTCTCTCTCTAACAACGCTATAATGCCCTTTCCAATCCCAGATAAAACCTCCGATCCTCTTCAGATCTTCTTTTCTTGATTCAGGTCTTTCTGGTCTTAAAAAGGTTCAATTTTTTCTCAAAAACAAAATAAAAAGAAAATCAACAAAATCCGACAAGCCATCTCAGATCAAAGGAACCCCCAAAAAAAAAAACCCTAGTTTCCCATTCGGTTTCCCATTCGGATGTCATATAGAGAGAGAGAGAGAGAGAGTGGTCACCAGTGAGAGATCGTGAATGGCCTTCTCGCGGAGGTCGGGGTTAATGATCGCCAGCACCAGCTGCTCCGCCGACTTGTTCGTCTTCAACCGTTGGACGGCGGAGGCATCCGCCGCACCGGGAGGAGTACCTCCCCCTCCTCCGCCGACGCCGACGGTGAACGGAGGGTTCGGATTCGCCGGCTGCGTCAGATTGGCTGGGATCATCTTCCGTTCGAAAGTTTGCTTTTTTTTGTGGGAGGGGGTGTTGGGAAGGGTGTGTATTTGAATTCGGTCTTCGGTTCTCTTGCTGTGTCGACCGTTGGATTCATGAAAAGTCCCTTGATCACGGCCGTTGATTTGGTAAATCTTGATTAAAGATAAAGATTTGGTATTTAATGTGATTGATGATTTATATTGATTGTGATTTTTATAAATAGGGATAACACGCTCATAATTGCCCAATCTTTATCATTCAGATACACAAAATTTTAATTTTAAAATTTAACATAATATCTCAGTCATGTGTATCTTAATTTTAAAATTTAACATAATATCTCAGTCATCTCATGATAACAAGATCGGATGGTCACGAGCGCATCAGACAACTGTCTAATACTCGTTGGGGACTAATAAATTAGGTTAGATATAATTATATGGGAAAATGACCAAAAAATTCTTCCTAAGAGTTTGAAATACCCAAATCAGTCTATTTTTTAAAATTATACTTTAAAAAGTATCATTTCACAGTTTTAGAAACACAAAAGACTAATCTAACCTTATATAATTAAATCTTTAATATCTCTCTTTATGTCCACAATAAAAATATATTTTTCATACAAAACAACAATCTCTCTGTACATGATGAAAATAAATCCATCTTAGAGGTTTTGTTATTATATATCATGCTGTGTGTTTTTATATATATTTTACATAATATTGTTTATCATTATTCATTGTGTATAATCATAATATGTAATTTAAATATGTGTTGTGCCCCAATGTGGCAGATAATATTTTAGTATTCTAAATCTTTATTCACATTTTTTTTATTTTTTGGCTATTTACATATTTTTATGATATTATTAGTACATATCCATTTAAAAAAAACATCAACATTTAAGGATTTCATAATAAAAAAACTCAAATTATATTGGTACATTTTAACAAAATCCACCTAATCATAAAGAATTTACAATAAAAAAATTGATCTACATGAAAATGTGTGAAATATATTAATAAAATTAAGAGGGTGAAATATTTTAACAAAGTTAAGAGATATGGAATGTATTAAGGATCTAATTGTACAAGGGTAGATTAGTCTTTTGTGTTTTCAAAATTGTAAAATGAGACTTTTTTAGGTATAATTTTAAAAAGCGGTTGATTTTGGTATTTCTAACTTTTGGGAGTCTTTTTTAGTCATTTTCCCTAATTATATTCATTGAATAAGTTATTTTTCAGTTTAAATGTATTTTTAGCTATTGTCGTTGGAAACCATAATAATAAAAAATTTATTGTTTGGTACACAATAATAAGTTACGAATATAGGATGTGGATAATGATTTATAAAAAATAAAAGTTTGATTTCACATACGAAGTCCCTAATTTAGAAGTAGATAAAAAAATTGACGTGGATTTTCCAAAATAAATTAGGTGAATAAATCAATTTTAAGGGGGACTTGCAATTCCAGCATTATCTTATTCCACATTCTGATATACAAATATCATTTTATTCTTCCAATCTAACAGTTATTTTCCATTATTCCACCTTACTCACTGTTATTTCATCTCTATTTTGCTATCCAAACAAGGTGTTCATGTGTAAGAGACAATTGTGATAAAGGGTTTAAAGAGAAAAAAATAGCACAATAAATTAATTAATAATGATCCATCTTAATTGGTTAATTTATTTATTATAATATCTTCTATAGAACGTTAATTTAAGACGAATTAGAAGGAAATTTATCTTTCCTAAGACCATGTTTGGTTAATTGTATTTCTAATATTGGTACTAATCTTACCCAAAGGTTACTAGAAAAAAAATCACATATTTGGCTAATGACATCATTGGAAACAAAAATGTGGGTACTATTGAATTTGGGCACGGTTATTACCACCCCACCAGATACTCACCCCACCCCGTGAACGAACCCCCCCCCCCCCCCATATTTGGGTTAAAACCAACCCCACCCATATATATATTCCCAATTCAGAAACTTCAAACCCACCCCCCTACATATTTTTTATGTTTCATTCCTTCCCCTCCCTCTCCACCATTTCTATCTCTCCCTCTCCATCCGACATTTTCACCCTCCGGCTCCACGAAGCACTCCCTGGCGGTCTTCACCTCTCCTCGGTGGCTTCATCTCTTCCCCCCGTGTAATGACTTTCCTAAATTCACAATCTTTCCCGGCTTCATCTCCTTCCTATCCATCATCCAAATGAAAGGTACCTCTTTTTTTTTCATGTTATATTCATTATTAGAAAGTCACATTTGTGCTACATTTGTCTATATATTTTTTTCAATCGTAGAAACTTAGAAACCCTAGTTTATCTTCTGCAGAGTTCGACACCTTTGTCGATGAGATCATTGGTTGTCGACCACTTTTATGTTGAATAGAGGGATAGTGCGCCTTTCATTTCAATCGATGTCCACATTGTCGTCAGCAATTGTACATGTCGACAATGGTTCTATCGAAGATAGTGTCAGTATGTTCGGTTTTTCTTTTGACAGACATAATGTCGACGTAACAAGTTTTTGTCGACACAAAGGTTGTCGAACTGGCGGACATGTCCCAATTTACTGTCGACACAAGCAGGTCCATTATTGAGTGAAGTATCTGAAGAGTTCGACAACATAATTGTCGATGATTTACTCCCAGGTCAACAATGGTATTGTCAACACAAGTAGACAACCATTATATGTGTTGCAGTTATAGAAATACATTGTTTAAGTGAAATCATCAAACTCACCCAACTCACAGAAACTATATTATTTTCAAGCCCGTTATCAATGAAGAATAATTTAAAATGTCATTAAGTAGACAACCAATTTTCAACCTTGTTTAGTTCATATAGAACTTATAATGTCATGGATGTACAAAATGTGCAAATTGTCATGCACCTATTGTCTATACAAAATGTCATCCATGTACCTATTGTTTATACAAGACGTACCATTTCACATATTAGGATTACACGCGGTGCTTGCTTAGAGTTGGAGACATGCATCCAATCTACCGATCACGATGATCATGCCATTTGAACGACCGACGCATTTAGCCCACTCGATTAATTTTTTGCAATTATCAAATACCTGATACATGGTATAAAATAAAATAAAAATTAGCTTTTACATGGTATAAAACAACAAATTAGCTTCTTAGCATTAAATTGAGAGTGCTCAATGGTGTCAGTATATATATTGCCTCATCAACTCTTTCGATGATGAAAGGAGATTCCGATCCAACCCCTTTCTTTTTTTTTTCGCTCAATGGTCCAAGTCTATGAGTGGGGATCTATGATATTGCCTCATCGGAGGCAGGGGTCTCGGACGGAGGGAGGGGTTTCTTTCGGAGGCGGCGATGGGAGGGGGATTGAAGGTGGTGGTGGGAGGGGTGGTGGTGGTGTGGGGCAGGCGGCATTATTCTAGAAACACAAGTCCCCATTATACAATATGTCATTAATACTAAACATCAATATAATTTGATATCTGCAAGATAAGCTATTTGGTTCGAATTACAAACTATATATTGAATTTGTATAACAAATCACACACAATCAGACAATAGAACCACCCCCAACCCTCAAGACCACCATAATCACTGCAAAAAACCACCACCACATCCATAAAACCACCAAAAATATAAAAATAAATTACAGATGAAGAAAAAACTATTATCTCTTTGATTAGGGCTTTCAAAATCAATGTTCAACACCTTTTAGTGCGTGTGGATGACTTGGTGGCCGGAGAAGGAATTGCCCCGGTGATGGTGGATGAAAGGGGCGCAAAGGACCCACACTTGTGAAGGTTCACACCGACGGGCGGTGATTGACATTGGGGAGAGAGAGGGAGGAGTGAGTTTATTTTTGGGTTTTGAGTTTGGGGTGGGTTTGATATTTAAATGTGTTACAGTGGTGGGTAATGTTCAAGGTGGGTAAAATGGGGTGGGCAGTGTGTGGGTGGGTTAGGTTAGTTTCAAACACTAAAAAAAAACGTTTTTAAAATGGTTTATGTGGGTGAGGTGAATACCTAGTGAGGTGGTAATGACTGCCCCCATTGAATTCAAAATGTTAGAAAAATATGGTGTAATCCAAATTCCATCAATTGTTTTGGGATCACAAGAATCCTTATGGATTATATGTTTTAAATATATAATAATGTTATGTATAAACTCTTTTCCACCTCCAATTCTATTGTACACGTGTTTTAAATTTTTGAAAAATAGAATACCCCATCTGATGAAATATATGTTTTTATAAATAAAAAAAGCATATAGTCTAGTGAATTGCATAGATCCTTTAATGATTTTTTATTGACAAATATGTAGGGGTACAACTTGTACGGGTTGAACCGACCCAACCCAAAATTTAGATGATTTGGGTTAGGGTTTTAGCGTTTGGATTTAACTCGAACCCTAATCTAATTTAGATTGCGTTTGGGTTGAGGGTTATCGAACCCGAGTTCGCCCCCGTTTGGAGACAGAATATGACTTTTTCTTGAGTATACACTGATTCCGGCATAAGTGAGTATAAATAATTATAAAATGATTTTGTATTTAGTTGTGTTTTGAATTATTCTCATTGAAAAATGTAATAATAAATTTTTTGTTGTTTGGATAAAATATGAATAAAATGTGTATAAGATTATAAAAAATGAAAAAATAATTATAGTTGATTTGACATGTGTATTTATTAGAGGTGATGACAGTTGATTTGACAGTGAACCCACATATTCTTTGCCCCCGTTTGAATACAGAATTTGACTTATTCTTGGGTATACAGTTATTCCGGCATAAGTGAGTATAAATAAGGATAAAGTGATTTTATATTTTATTGTGTTTTGAATTATTTACGTTGGTAAGAATAAAGTTTTTATTGTTTGGGTAAAATGTGAATAAAGTGTGAATAAAGATTTATAAAAGGTGAAAAAATAATTAGAGTTAATTTGACATGTGATTTATTAGAGGTGGTGACAGTTGATTTGATAGTGGGCTCACATATTTTTTGGGTGGAATAACCTGGAATAACTTTAATTCCAGGGGTTGTTTGGAATCCATATACCACTCTATGCCAGTTTATTATGCATAAGATATCACATGTTATACCAGGCATCCAAACAAGAAAGAAGGGCTATTCTACCTAATTCTCAGTTATTCCAGGGGTTATTCTCGAAACAAACAAGGGCTTTGGGTGGAGTAACCTAGAATAACTTTAATTCCAGGGGTTGGTTAGAATTCATATGTCATTTTATACCAGTTTATTCTGACATAGTTTATCTCTAGGTATTTCCTGCATCTAAACAATAAAAAAACAGTTATTCTATTTTATTCTCACTTATTCCCTGGGTTATTCCATATCCAAACTGGGGTGAAGTTTCTAAAATCCCAGGCCCATCATCTAGCGACAGATTACGAATCATTAGATGAAAAACAATCTGGACCGTTAAAACAATAAAGTCTATCTGATGGAGACAAATACAAACAACCGAATTTTTTTTTTTTTTTAAAAAAAAACAGTCACGCACACACACATCATCGAAGACGATGACGCCACTGTCGCTCCGACTTCGGTCGACTCTAATGGGGAAAACCCTAACCCTAACTTTCTCGTCTCCTCCTCCTCCTCCTCCGATAGCGGTCCTCGTGACGGCGTTCCGTGGGAGGGCTCGTCTTTCGACGGCCGGACCGGTCCGGGCCTCTCGACACCCTCTCTCCGGTAACCCGTCCTCTCTCTGGCTCTCGTTACAGCCCACGATGTAGTCACATCTGTTACTATTTTTTTTATTTTTTTTATACAGTCTCAAATGCAATTCACATATGTTTTATTTTCTTGTAAAAATAATATAATGGGGTATATATTTTATTTATATAAAATAAAAGATAGTGTATGGTACAACGAGCTGGATGAACTCATTTTTAGAAAATATAATAATTTTAATTATATAAGACTGCAATTGGGGTTGAAAAAAAGATTGTGTGTCCCTTTTATTTTTTTGTTAAGGATAAGGGTGCAAGGTGCACATTTAATTCATTCGAGTTTTAATTTTTGGTGAAAGTATGTTCTTCAATGAACAAGTATATACATTCAAAAGAAATTCAAAATATGTTGAGACTACATCAGTGACCGCAAGAATGACCGTCTCTAACATTATTTTAAGTTAGAAATAGTCTCGCATGCAGTTCATACTTGTTTTGATTTTTTTTCAAAGTGATTTCATGTGTCAAAACTTGCTTCTTTATATATAAAATGTATATGCTTTAATGAATTGTACATACTCACTTGTGTGAAAAACAAAAGATAAGTACATGATCTAATGTAACATATATCTCATTAGCAGTGGGATTGCACAATGAACTTTATATACGGATTGCATGTAGCATCATGCAATTGTGTCATATACATTTATATCCATACAAAATATGTGGCATGTATATATCCTTAATGTGACATGGAGTCAGTCAGTACATGCAATTCTATTTAAAGTTATGTTTTTCGAATCAAGAATATATGAAGTGCAAGTAATGCGAAAAGAAGTGCATTTAATTTATAGATATAGTATATAAAATGGGGGGGGGGGGGTGTGCTGTAAATGAGGCTGCAAATAGAATTGTTGTTACATGTTGAGTTTAGGTGTAAATTGATGTTATGAGCTAAGATGTAATGGGTGTAATTATCAAAGTTGTCTTTTGTGTGGGTGAAAGTATAAACAAATTGATATATTTTGAAAAAAAATGCTTTATGAATTCTTCAAAATATGTCTTTTTTTATTCTTTTTGAACCAATGACATCTAAATCAAAGTAGAAGTTTGCCTTATGGATGGAATTGTTGATTCTAATTCTGTTGGCATAGGCATGGATGATGCTTTGATGGGATTTATTTCGGGCAAGACCAAAGCAACGGAACTGGCACATTCGTAGGTTTATTAATTTCTCTGCCTCCTTACCAATTGCATTAAGTAAAACATGTTTTTCGTGCCATGTTCTTTTTATGATATATGACCTAATGCTTCTGAAATTTCACTTTGATCAAGTGTTCTTCATCACTTACTCCAAATATTAGTTTCCACTTTTTGTGCAGTATATCATGGGGATAATGGGATTAATCCACTGGTATTAGTTCATTAATGTTTTTTTTTTCGAAACTAGTAGACCAAAGCTACCCCGATTATATGAATCGATGAACTTTGGGTCGAAGGGGATATTTTTTTTTATGGTAAAGATAGGCATTCACCTTTGTATTAAGAAAGGCAAAAGCCCAAATTGAGAGTTGCATAACATTTTAAAGAGAAAACGAAAAGGAAGAGGGTTAGAGAGCTAGAAACAGTCCCCGCCCTAGAGCTTCCCTAGACTGGGCCTATTTAATAACCACGTTGCTATCCATGACCCTCACCTCCGCTGCCCCCGTGCAAAACCTCCCCCATTCCTGAATTAGTGTAACTGCCAACTCCCAAATGTTTTCTGCATAAGGCATCGGCCCCCGGAAGACCGAGAGGTTCCTTGTCAACCAAACAGCCCATAACAAGGCTGGAATGTAGGATTGAGAAACCTTAGCTCGTCCACCTCCATGACCTGCCCGTCCACCTGAATCTTACTGATTCTATTCATCCGATGTCTTGCACTTGCCGCCTAATGGAAAAATTTAGAGTTATTATCCCTCTCCTTCAACCAAATCTCCCTCGATCTCTGTCTCCAAGACATCTCTTCTATCTTGGCAATTCGCATCCACTCCTCCCTCCCTGCGCGCCACAACACTCTGTCCTCTTCCGTAAGCATGCCTGCCTCCCCCCATCTTTCGAATTTGAACATTTGATCAGTCAACCCCTGTTTCTTCTCTCTTCTCTCCTGCACGCGTTCCTTGCTCCAGCTCTTGAGAGATCACCTTAGCCTTTTAATCTTGAAAGCCATCTTCCTTGCCCCGAAAGATCCCCTGTGTCAATACCCCAATTTTGCTGCACTCGTCCTTCAAAATCTAGGCACAAAAGCCACCGGTTCTCAAACTGGAACATGTGGTGCCTGTTTACCCTCCTCCCCCCTTCTAGGACCAGAGGATTATGATCTGACCTGATCCGAGGAAGTCCTCGCAGTGAACATAAAGGGAAGGCCCCCTCCCACTCCGGGTCTAACAAAACCCTGTCTAGCCTAGCAAGAGTCGGCGTCTCTCTCATGTTACTCCATGTAAAGCACTGCTATCGAATGGGTAAGTCAAGTAACCCCTCCTCATCGATCCAATCAGAGAACGACTCCATCGCCGGAGTGACCGATCCCTCCCGATTTCGATCTTCCGTATATCGGGTGATGTTATAGTCCCCCAAAACACACCGAGGAAGGTCCCAATCCCGCTTCACCGAACTCAATTCATCCCACATCCCGTGTCTGTTAGAATCCTCTTGGGGACCATAAACCACGGAGCAAACCCAATGCCAATGGCATTCCCTCTCTTCAAACATCACTGAAAGCGAGTAGTCGCTCCTCCTCTCCTCTACTATGTCTCGAAGCCTCCCATCCTAGCACACCAAGATACCGCCAGAAGTTCCCGCTGCTGCAAAACTTTGAAGGAATCTCCACCAATAGCTCGGATGTCCACCTGAGAGAATTCTTGCATCTTCGTTTCCTGAATGCAACAGACCAATATCTTCTCCGAGGTGATATGTTCCCATATTGCCGCCTTCTTCCTTTGGTCATTAAGACCCCGCACTTTCTAGGGGAGGCCTCATTGAGAGTCCGATACCCACGCATTTTCCAGATAGCGAGAGATCAAATGGGAATGGTGGAGGCCCTTTGGCGTCGTCAAGGAGACTCCGGATATTGGGAAGTAGAGGTGCGACAAAATTTAAACGATTCGGAGGTTGAGGACTACTTAACTCTACTAGAACTGCTACAAACGATGAGGGTGGTTCAAGACAGGGAGGACTCCCCGATATGGCACCATTTCATCCTCAGAGCTGCATAGGCTGCATGTCCTGTCTATCCCCGGGGACCAGCGTGCTATGGAGGTCCTAGTGAGGGTCTTCCAAAGGTATACCATCCATAGGAAAGCCTTAACCTTCAAAGGGATTTTATACCCCCATATTTCCTTGTGCTTGATTGTCGTTGCATGGACTATCGGCCTTTCTCTACGCAGCCATTCATAGTAGCTCTTCACCGAGAAGCCCGCCGTTGAAGGGATGTGGGAGGCGGGGAGGAGCTTGAGATCACCAGGAGACCGATCGTTGAAGAACTAAAACATAGTTAAAAAAGCAGGGTAAAATGTAAAACTCAAGAGGCTTGAGGACTTGAAGAGAGTTCCAATCCAACAAGCTCCCCGAGGTCCAAAAACCTCACGCCATGATGTTCAAGCCATCCCTGGAGAAGTCCCACCTTCTTCTCACCACCGAGGACTCTACCCCACTCGCACACAAGGCTGGAAAACGTATCCCACGGGTTCTCAAAATAAAACCGTTGTCTTTGGAAGATGGACACGTTTCGAGTCTTCCATATTGCCCATAGACCCGCCGGGACGAGGCATCACTTGACCTCAGCCAATGACGATCTATCTTTTCGACTAGAGAGGAGGGAGACCGACTTCCAAAGGTGCTCGATGGACTGAAAGTCCAGGCTGATCGCCGTGACGCATTCCAACGTGGCCCATAGTTCACTAGCCGCGGCGCAAGTGCAGAAGAGGTGCTCCGCCGTTTCATCACCGTCCACACAAAGAGCGCAACTTGTAGACGAGTTAGGGGACCACTTCGCCTTGTAGCACTTGTTAGGACTCGGCTTTGGTAAACCAACTGTAGGAAGATCCTTATCTTGTGGGGAACATTCAGCCGCCAAATGTAACACCGCTTTAAAACTCACATTGCGCATAAACCAATCATATCCGCATCTCGCAGTATAGCCAAAGGAAGGATCAAACTTCCAACTAAACTGGTCAGGCGCGCTCCAGACCACCTGCATAGTACCAAGTAATCCCTGTAGACACTCAACCTAACCAACCTCCTCCGCAAGAAAACCCCTGGTGAAGCGCATGTTCCACCCGCCCGAGCCATTGTGGATCTTCTAGTAGTTTGCCGTTGGGCGCTCCTTCTTCGCGGCAATGAGGAAAAGTGCCGGAAATCGGACAATGAGAGAGACATCGCCACACCAACAATCTTTCCAAAACAAAGCCGTACTTCCATTACTCACCTTCCATTGAATTGATGTGCCCAGCTCTTCCATGTTTTGAAACCAGCCCTTTACTAGAGGCAGAATCCCTATGCCATAAGTTGGGAAAGTGGTGCCCCAGAAGCACCCCGTATCTCTCTCGCTAGATGCGTGCCTAGAACGCCTCCGGCGTGGATATGCACTGCCAATACCATTTGGCTAGCAAAGAATTATTCATTTCTTCGAGCTACGGATGCTGAGCCCCCCTTTCTCTCGTGGTAGACACACCATGTCCCAATTAACTAAGTATGGCTTGTGGACTTCTCCGACGGGACCACACCATAGAAACCGTCTCCGGATCACGTCAATGTTATGAATCAGCCCCTTTGGAAACCTGAAAATAGACATATAGAACACCAGGAGACTCGACAGCACTGCTTGAAGGAGTGTGACCTTACCCCCGAGACTGAGCATCTATCCACTCCAGCCCTCGAGTCGCTTCCCCATCCGTTCAATGAGAGGATTCCAGTCCTCCCGACACTTCTTCTTTGCCACGAGAGGGAGGCCAAGATGCCTCCCTCTTATCAGTTCATTAATGTTGGGATATGCTTATTTCATGTATCATGACATGTCCTCAAACAAACCTCCAGTGATCATGTGAGGCCTTAGATTAAACCCATACAGGTGGGGGTCCAACTGAGCTATATGAGTCACATCATCAATAATTGTTTTTAAAATGGACATTGCAGCCTCGCAAGCTTTGTTATATGATTTTTTTAACATAAGGGTTATACAATACTTCATATTACTACGTTGGTATATGCGTCATTACATTAAGTATACACTTCAAAAAATTAACATGCAATACTGTTCGGTCTGTCCCTAACGTCATCCTTTTAAATTTCATAAAATTGAAGAAACACCATGCCAAAATTCCTGAAAAACAGTTGCTTGACAATGTGAAATGGTTTTTTTTTTTTTTTTTGATCGGTAAAGTCAAAATTGTATTCCACTATAATATTCACAAAATTACAACAGTTCAATATATGATCCTAGATTGGAGGAGATTCTCAGCCCAGAATTGAACTATTCATTCCAGCAGGAATACATGTAGATAAAAATCACTAAGAAAGATAGCTCTCATGATGCAATTGGGCACAAAAAGTAGACCACCAGGAGGCATCAGACCTATATGGTACAAGCTTTGTCGAAGTCTAGTAGCCTTTGTAATTCAGTCAATACCTTATGAGGTGAAATAATGGTAGATCCAAGGAGGGTGTGATGCCCCACTAAATGATCCATTGGAGTGTTTGCTTCTCTGTATACATGGGATAAAAAGAACTCATTTAATTGACTCCAATTAGCTCTTATGCCTGGACTAATCGTCTAACCTTCCAAGGGACCTGTTTTTTGCTCAGAAGCCAGTGAATAGCAATTTTTGAGTTGCTCTCAATCCACAACTTTGGACAATTTAGGGAGAGCACCATTTTTGTGCCTTGTCCAATTGCAAGTAGCTCTAGGTTTTTAATTGAACGACCCTCTACCTGAGCTTCTTCAGCCTGTATAAGATGGCCCTCCTGGTTTCTAAGCAATACACCATATCCGGCCCTGTCCTCCGAGAGGGACCCATTGGAGTTAGCTTTCAACCAACCTTGTGGTGGAGGGGTCCAACTTACTTCTTTGATACAAAGGGTGGGCTCTTCAATGTGGACTCCAAAACCTTCTTGCAACCTGGATAGCTCAGGTGTTAGAATAGCTTTGAGTTTGGTATTGGAGAGCTTCTCTTTGATGTCCCTTTTGATGGTTCGGAGAATGGCCAGTTTATGCTGAGCCTTGTCCTTGAAAATGCGACGATTACACTCAATCCAAATGTGCCACACAGCAGTGGAAGTGGCAGCTTGCAATCTTCGGGACCTCAGCTTTAAAAGACTGAATGAACCAATTAATTTCAGCCAACAGAGTTGAATGAGGCCTTCTATTATATCCCGCCAATCTGAGAATGGATTTCCATATAAAACAAGCGTAACCACATTGGAAAAAAAGGTGGTTTATGGTTTCTGGGGCAGAATTACACAGTTTGCAAGTTGGATCTACAATCAGATTTTTCCTGAACAATCTGTCCATTGAAGGGAGCCTTCCCAGACAAGCAAGCCATAGAGTGAAAGAGTGCTTCGATACCTGAGGGGTTTGCCACACCCAAGATGCCCAGTCAGGTAATGGAGCCCTGAATCTGACCTCTTGCCATGCACCACTGAGAATGAGAGACCCAAGAGGTTGGGGCTCCAAATAAGCTCATCTGAACCATGACCCCCTAGTTCCATTTCTTTTATAGTGTTCCATAAGTCCTCCATGTCCTGCGGCCATCTACGAGGTTTTGTCCATGTTCCTTCAGAGATTAAAGTGCTAACCTTTGCCCTATGTGTTGGTCCAAAAAGAAGTGAGAACCGATCACCAAGGATCTCAGTTAGACTTTTTCCTTCAATCCACGGATCAGAGTTAAGGAAGATATGCTGGCCATTGTAGATGAGGAACCTTGCTTTTGGTTGTATCCAGGATTTTGCCAATAGGATTTTTTTCCATATTGAAGTACTTGAGGCTCTTGGCAATGTTGATTGACTTATTTCCTTGTTGTCTTGTTTATGAGGATATATCTCTGGCTTTGAAATTGGAGTCTTTTATGCATATCTTCTTGAGATATTTTTGAATGTGATCTATATTCATTAGAGGGCAGGCTCATGCTTTTTTTTCCCTCCTCTCTCTCTCTCTCTAAGTGAGTGTGAGATGGTTATATATAAAATTACACACAGCCAATAGAACATTTCGTCAAGAGGGCTCTCTGTTATAAATTAAATCGTTGTTTCTCTTATCCTTAATCCTTTCCCAGCATTAGTTTTAACTAGACTTTACCACTCCACTTTATACTTTGGTCTAAATCCTTGATATTGAAAAAAAAAAAACATGCTTAAATTTATCACTTAATTTGAATTTCAGGCTATTCATGCATGTCATTACAATTATTGATCAGTGTCCCATTTTTTTCACAACTGTTTTTTGAACTTTGTGTTTAATGTTAGAATCTGGGAAAATGTGGTTCGAAAAGGGGATGTGGTGGTTGATGCGACCTGTGGTAACGGGCATGATACCTTTGCACTGCTCAAAATGGTAGCTGATGAGTCAGTCAGGGGTTGTGTTTATGGGCTGG
The DNA here is from genome assembly GCA_030737845.1 of Acorus calamus. Taxonomy (NCBI): domain Eukaryota; kingdom Viridiplantae; phylum Streptophyta; class Magnoliopsida; order Acorales; family Acoraceae; genus Acorus; species Acorus calamus. Next base: position 2,916,409 of record CM060879.1, on the reverse strand, counting down.
ACATCCAGAATTCAGCAGTCGAATATACTTCTTCCTTACTGGATGCATCGCTCGAGCCAAAAAAGGTCCCATCGCTGACCATTGTTGCTCTTTCTTGATGTCATGCTCTTGAGCAGTATAGGCATATTTTTATTGGTTTAATTTGTAATTTTATAGTCTAATAGGCCAGCTTAGTATAAGTAGCATCTCCTTCGGAGATTTATGCTCATTGTTAATTGTCTTTTAATTGATTCTTGACCCTTTTTTATATTTATCATTATGCAGAGGGAACTAGTGAAGCTTCTCTGTATTTGTCATAGCAAGATGGAGGATATCGTCCCCAAAAGCATCCCTATCAGGTAAAATCATTATCTACGCAAGAGCACAGTGTTTCACTACCCTAATGGTAGGGGCACAACTTGGCTGGTTTGAACCTAACTAAACCAACCTGACTTTTGGGTGGGTTCCAATTGGGGTTTTTGCATCGGGTTACTCAAACTCAACTCAAATCCAATGGGGTGAATGAATTTAAATATTTAGGTCAAATCTAAGCTAGTTCACCTGTTATATAAGATCTGAATCATCCAATGTATTTTTATCTTAAAATCTGTCAGATTTTCATTGTTTCATTCTTTCATTTTCTCGTTGCCATCGTCCTACATTTTCATCTTTATAATCTCATACTCTGGGGTGTGAACTATTCCTTGGTGTAACTTCTGTGAGTTCAAATTGTTTATAATAACACAATTTTGAAAAACACCCAAGCCGAAATTGGCATATTGTGTTCAGATTGACCTCCTTAGATCTGAGGGTCGATTGGGTTGAGTTTGGATTGAAGCTCTGGTCCAACTAGCTATCGAACAGTGACATGGTTGCAACTGAATTCATAGTGATCATAGAATCAAGATGCAAAGAATCTCATTTGTGATTCAAATGGCAAATACTACAAGCTAGTGTTTCACTATTTCTTTGCTTGTGTGATCATGATCATGAAAAAATATGTCCATCTGATTATTTTCAGGTTAGTGGCATTTAACCTAGGTTACCTTCCAGGAGGGGACAAGGCGGTAATTACGAAGCCACAGACAACATTATTGGCACTGCAGGCAGCGAGTAGAATAATTGAATCCGGGGGGTTGATCAGCGTGATGGTTTACATAGGACACCCTGGTGGTAGGTAATTCCTTTTCCAAATTTTCTCAGCTTTTCTTCATAATCTTAGTCTTGCTCCTCACTTCTCTTTCTTTTTCTTTTTTGGTAGCGCACTTTTAGTTTGTGACCGAGATTTTGTCCTCAAATCCCTTAAAGGGTCAAACTTAACCCATAAAACACATTACAAGAATTGATTTTACCACATCCCACACACACAATAAGTGAGTTTTATAACCATATGAGCCATGTTTATAGGAGTATAGTGTTTACGATGGAAGAACACTTGCAAAGCTTTAAGGCCCCTTTTGGCATGTAATATTGACCGGTATAATTATGTTATAAAATCAAAGGTTTATTCCAATACCATTCAACAACAAAGATGTTGGAAATATCCGTGTTATTACAATATATTTTTTCTTGAATAATGGTGTTGGTTCCGGAAGAGACGCATCGAAACAATCTTGCGAAATTTCAATAGCTAATCCCTCATGTTGTGGTGTGTTGGTATATTTGGCTTACATGGAATGATTGTATTTTCTTACATAAGAGGTTCTATTTGGATAACACGTGAACAACTATATCTTCCCTCCTCAGGGTTGGTTTGGCAAGGGATTTAAGATTTTGAAAATAAATTATCTTAATTTTAGGGTATAAATTTTTTATCAATTTTGTCCTCGTTTCATTTCAAAATTGGGATAGAAAATGGTGATAAATGTTATTTCAGTCTTTAGGTGGAACAAAAAATCCCGTTTTCACTTCAAAATCAGCTCAATTATTTTTTTATATCAAACGGGACATGTTGTTCTCCCCCCGCTTATCCTCTTAGTTATCCTCTTATCCTACCACTTATCCTCTTGCTAAACCAACCCTTAAGGACTAGTTTGGCAATAGGTTAAGGTTTTGATGATAAGTTGTCCTAATTTTAGGGGATAAAAAGTCTATCAATGTTATTCATATTTACATTTGTCAAAATTAGGATAAAAAGTGGGGATAAATGATATCTCAGCCTTTAGGTGGAACAAAATATCTTTATTTTCATTTTAAAATTGGGACAATTGTCCCCATTTTATCCTTATTGTTTTTTACCAAACGACAATAAGCCGTCCTCCCACTCACTTATCCCCATAATTATTCATTATCCCACCACTTATCCCCTTGTCAAATCAGCCCTTAGAGATTGGGTTTAAATACCATCTACCATTATGTGCACTTTATGGTTTGGGAGGTGAATCATTAGAGACTTTTAATGAGATGGTCTTCCTTCTCATGGAGTCACATCTCTCTTCTTTCCTTCTTTTCTACTTTGTACGGAAATCCCTCGTCTCCTTTCTTGTTTAGGGATTTCTTTATTTAAAAAGATTGCTATACTTTTTTTTTAAAATAAAGAAAGGGTTTGAACTAGTCCACTTGAGATTCTTTTTTTTTAAAAAAAAGTTGACTTGAGAGATGGATTATGATTTATACCATTTTTTTCTATTCCACTCATATAGATAAAATAAATATCCTTACATAAAACATTGATAAAAAAAAAGGTGCATCAATCACTTCTCTCCTCTCTTTTATATTACCACACATTTCGCTTAAGGGTAAGTTTAGCATTTTAAGAGAGAGAGTACATATCATACCAAAACCAGTCAAAGATAAAATGCTTTATATAAAAAAGGGGTTAAGTTCAAGGGTACTACAATAATCTACATTGTGGTGTACTTACTCAAAAAATTTAAAACATTGTCAACGGGGGCATAAAAAGATCAGTGGCTGAAATGTGATTTAGCACCTTGCAATTTACCTTCCCATGTTCAAATTCCCGTTATTCTTCAAAATCACTAAACAGGGCCTTAGTTGTAACTGAGATATTATTCCTTGTGTAGTTAACAGTTCATGTCAAATGACAATTTTTGCATGAACCACAAAGGTCAGCTTCATTTTACATTATCATCTCTTTTTCTGTTATTTAATCTTGGCATCATCATTGGAAAAAAAACAAAACGTCAATGTTAGGGTATATCCTTACAATGCCCACAGAAACATTACACCATCCACCATTATGCCTGTGAAGAAACACACAAAAAAACAATCCTCACCGTATCATTGTCCTTGCTTCTTTTCACAGGGAAGAATTAGAGACTGTTCATGCTTTCGCTTCCCACCTCCCGACAGATACCTGGACGAGTTGCAGGTTGGAGACGCTAAACCGCTCAACTGCTCCGTTACTCATCCTCATATTCAAGAAATGAAAACAATGATCCTTAGACAATGGCCCATTGAAAATTATACTAATCTCATCCTTGAGTTTAGGCTGCAGAGGTCGGGGCGATTCGAGGTTGTGGTAAGTCGTCTTATGTCAGAAGCTAAATCAACCTTTTTTTCTTTTTTTATTATTTATATTTTACCAAAAAGTTGAAAACAACTTTCATTTTGTTTTGTCAAGGGAAAAAACTATTTTTATTAAGCAGCTATGAAAACGATGCTTCATTGGGAAATGATTCACCATATTCAAAAGGCTAGTGTCAAATTATTTGAAGTTATTGGTTGTCTTTTTCCTTCTATGACCCATCCAACATTGCGTGCATCTTTTTCTCCTGCCTATATTCACATTTTCACTGAAGCAAAAAACTCTCTAGCTGCAACCATCTTTCTTTGTTTTTCTGTCTGTATCAAAAGTTCCACTGAGGAACTGAATTTTCTAGGGGGGGGGGGGGGGGGGGTGAAAATCGCATTACAATTGGTTGGCTGTTGTTATTGGAGGTCCATGGAACTTGAATTTAGTTAGACTGTTTTCTAGATTATATAGATTTTTAATAGATTAGCTTCTGTGTAACTAACACTTGTTTCATGGCATGATACAAGTTGATGAAGACTACATTTGAGGTCTGAGCTTCATCTCGTGTTCTGCGAGAATGGTTAAAGAGACAGTCTATCCAATTCTTAGTAAATTAAAATATATACTTATTTTTCTCTTGAAGCCTCCTTTGTTTTCCTTTTTTTGCGATGTTCATATCTTGTACTTCATGAGTTGGCTATTTCATTCCTAACTATGCTGAAGGTGCTTGGATATACCTTCATTGCATGTGTGATGGTATTGATTACGAGTATGTAAAAAATTTCTGAACGTATAATTCTCCAAATGAAGTTGCTCAGATGATGCTCAGTGCTAAGCCGTTTAATTCCTTTCAATCAGATATGATTGTTATTTTAGTTGTAGAGTGTTGCTTATCTCTAAATTTGCTAAAGACAACTGCCATCTGGAACAGAGTATATAGCCCTGAAATCTAGGATGTTAGGTGGATATTTACAGGGATACCTAGGGGTTTTATTCACATGTATTCTACTAATTTGCTTGTTTTTAATGAATGTTTGTTTCTCCATATTGCTGAACTTTATCTGAATTTGATTTATGATGTTTGCATATTTTGGCTCATGTGGTTTGTAATTTCAGATATTGATCAAATGGAATTTTGTAAAAGATCAAATGATAACAAATAATAAAAAACATGAAGGGCCCATTTGGGGTGAGACATAAGATCATTTGCCCTTGATAGTTATATTGGGATAGATAACAATCCATGCTGAATAAGTAAATTTTTGTTTGGTTGTCTTTTTTGTTATTCTCATTGGAAAACGTAAAATTGATATTTTTGTTGTTTGGTTCACCTTGAATAAAATATGGATAAGTGGTGGATAAGAGATGGATAAGAGTTTATGACTTTTTAAATGACAATTATACCCCTGCATAAATTGTTTGTGTTTGAGAATAAGTATAAGAGATATGAGTGTGATATGATAGATGTGACAGTTTTTGAAATGTGTGCAGAGAGTGTTAGGTGAGATAAATATTTTAAAATGACAGAGAAGGGTATTTTTATCCATTGGCATAGATAAGCCCTGATAAACAATTCCACCATTTTCTTAGAATAGTTATCAGGCCTTATCCTAGCTTATCCAGACATAACTATCAAAGTTTATTTTTGTCAAACAAACAGCTGTTTGAGGTTTATTCTACTGTATTCTCCCATATTCACCATTTATTCTTCACCCCAAACGGGGGGGAACAGAATTAGACATTTATCATTTGAATAATGTAAGAGATTAAGTCATCCAACTTTTCAGTTCTGGGCAGCGTCATGTTGTATTGGATGCATGGATGCTTACAAATGATTCATCATATTTTCAGCTGTAATTTATTACCATAGCAAGGGCCATCCTGATGGACAATGTTGTACATGGGATTATAATGTGATGAAGTGTTGACCAATCTCCTCTTTGACCTTTTTCATATAAAGAAGATAAATAAAAGGTAGATTAGTTATCAAGATTCATTAAATCAAGTAATAAGTCAATTATCATAAGATAAAAAAAAGTGTCATATTGTGATGTGTTGGTTTTCTAATTTGTCGTGCCTGTTTTACACCTCCATCTCATTCCTTTGCGGTTGAATTTTTTTTGTTATTAAACATTAATGGTTTTCTAATATTTTTGTTATTAAACATCGTCCTCTCTGATTTTCTCCTTCTATCCTTCTTTCAATTATGTCTTCACTATCTTGTATCCCTTCTTTGATTCAAAGCTTTTCGATTAATACAAATCGGAAGCTTTGGTCTGTCAGTTTCAAAAAAAAAAAAAAAACATTAGTGATTTTTTTTTAATCGAAATGATATACCTTATTTGGTCTGTCATTTTCGATTAATGCATAATATACCTTATTTGGAATTATTTTTATATTTTTTTGTATAAATAATAATATTTAATATCACATTTTATAAAATACATATTTTTTATCTACGTTATAAAATGGATTGATTATAAAATGGATTGAGGTTACGTTCGGATTGGATGTGCAATCAAAATGATATAATTCTTGAAAAACTAAAATTGTGTTTGGATCTTTTTGTTTTTTTTTTCTAAATTCCAATCAAAGTGTGGACAAGAACAACAAACACTGAAAATTCGATTATGAAGCACGAAAACCCATTCATTCTTCAGAGATCGATGTCAATCCAAGGCGAGCGGGTGAGGCCTCTCGAGATCGGGCCTCCGATCGTCGATCACATCCACCGTCGATCCCTCCGGAAACGCATCCGGGTAAGTCTCCGTGATCTTCCTCTTGATGTTCCTCAGCTTCACGAACACGTGATCGAGGTCCGCCTTCACCGACCTCAGAAGCCTCGCATTCCTCGCAGCCTCGCTTGAGACCTCTCCGAAGCACCTCTCCGAGTACTCGTTGAAGTGCCCCAACACGGCGTTGCTGTCCTGGATCCTCCCCAATCTGTGTCAAAATCGAGTGATTGAAAACCCTAATTTGGGGGTTTAGGGGGGGGGAGGGGTTACCGACACGAGGAGCTGGTGGTGTTTGATGGAGTCGATTTGGGAGGCGTCGATTAGGGTTTTGAATTGGTTCGAGACCTCTGATGATGCCGCCCTTGTTGACTCTCGTTGTTCTTTCTCTTCTTCGTCCGCCATTGATTCACGTCTGAGAGAGAGAGAGAGAGAGAGAGAGTTGTGTGTGATTGTGTGATTTTTTTGGGAGAGGTGGATTTTTACATCAAAACCCATTTGATAATATTGTGTGATTGTGTTTTTATTTTGATTTTTATTTTCCCCATTTGGATTCAGAGATCCCTCACTTCTTTGTATTTTGATTTTGTCCTTAGATTTGGTTTTTTTGAGAGAGACATCAATTTTTTTTATTTCTTTTTTAGTCTCTGGGAGGGACAAAAAAGAAACATTTTAAGATTAAAACCAAATGGATGAGGAAATCCCTATTAGTTTACAGAAACTTAAAACTAAAAAACTTTATTTTATTGTTAATTAGTAAATATATATGAGTGATATACTTAATCCATTCCTGTCTGTTTTACATGCAGGGGCATCCCGGTACTTTGGGCCCATGTAATGACTCAAAAAAATAATTTTAACAACATCAGAAAGGAGATAAGGTTATTGGGGGGGGGGGGGGGGGGGGGTGGATTTTTTATTGACACTCACATTAAGGGGAATGTTTAGTGAAAGACACAAATAGAGGCATTGGTCTTTCGGGTTATATAAAATTGATTTCCCCGTAATGGGTCAAATTCCACAACGGGAAAGTCGCTTTTAAATGCCAATGCGGATGTAAATGCTTTTAGCCCCCGTTTGGTTTGGGATCCCGTGGATAACGGATAAAAATATTAGTGTGTTTGTTTGTCCCGGATAACCCCTGATAAAGTATGTTATTAAACTGTATTTTGAATTCCAATCAATTGGAATTAGTCTAGGTTATTCATTAAAAGAATATGTGGGCTTGTCAAATTAACTGTCACAACCTCTTATAAATCCTCTGTCAAATCAACTATCGTTTTTTTTTACCTTTTAAAATCTGTATCCACACTTTATTCACATTTTACTCAACCAACAAAACATTTATTCTTACGTTTATCAATGAGAATAATTCAAAACACAACTAAACACAAAATCATTTTATCTTTATTTATACTCACTTATGCTCGGATAAATGTATACCTAAGAATAAAACATATCCCCGTTCTAAACGGGGGCTTAATGTTTTTTTGCAGTGGCATCCTGGCTCACGCGTAGGCCATTTTGACTCTTCTTTAAAAAGTCTTGAAAAAAAATATATTTTTTCAACATGGTCTTGTAACCCCGCTGAGACTCCAAACAAGACCCTATATATGAAGGGGTCGGACCAATGTTTTTTTTTTTATATATCGGAAGGATTCTCCGTGGCTGACCTTACGATCGAGCTGGGAAGGCTACCACCGCCTGTTTGCCCCGGTCTCACAGAAAATTCTTTCGAATGGATCGAACCAATGTTGAGTATACACATATAGTGGGTACACTATATTTGCACCTCAGCCCCTCCCCGGCCTCCGCCCCAGCCCCACCCCACTCCAGCCCTCTTCCTCTTGCACAACCAACAAATGGGTCTTTACAATATTCATTTATTTGGGGTGTACACATATATAGTGGGTATGCAACAAAAACAAAGGGGTGCAAATAGAGGCACTGGTTATATAAAGAATGGCTCAATTTGTGTCCCTCTAATTTATAAGTAAGCTCCCCTTATAAATAAATCCCCCATATTTTGAACATTTTATTTATAAGCCCCAAATACTTAAATAACTATAGCTGAATAGATTAGTTCATTAGTCTCTAAATCAATCTATCCTCTTTCTTACCCCCTCCTCCTCCACTACCTCCGCCACATCCTCCCCTATCGCCGCCGCAATCAGACTGTTCCATCCCATGAGATACCTACATGATTCATGATTAGTACACATCAAATATACACTTTCAAGTTTCAACGAAAAAAAGACCCAGCATTATCCAAAACAAATCCCCACATAAGGCCAACCACCAAGGGTTTTTTTTTTTTTGTAACGCAGCGTGAAACGGATAAAAAGATCCAATAAGCTTTGAAATTTTATAAGCTACTTGAATCCACAAGGAAGAAAACCCAAAAGAGAGAATCCAAAATATTGTTGATAAAAAAGTTGTTCCTTACAAAAATGGCGGTAGTCATTATATATGCCACAAACAATAAATACATATTCATAATGTGAATTATGATTCTACTAAAAATAGTAAATACACTATTACAATTACAATTATTAAAATCCAATAAAATAAAATATAAAATCTTAAAAATATTAAATTCATAATTCACCAATAAAGGGTAATTAATATGACTTTAAATAATGAAATTTGTCAATAAATTATAAAATCTCATAAAACTTTATTTTTATAACAAATTTAAAATCAAATATTTTGCAATGATTTCTTTCCAAATTTATACTACATCGGTCTCCTCTTCTTAAAAAAAACTCGTCCTCGAGTTTAAGATGAGAGGATTTTAGATGATCAGAAGGATGATATTTGATGTAATTAAATACACCAATAGGAGAGATTAAGATATTTTCCCCCATCTTAATTTTTGCATCCTTGTATTTGACCTTTGGCAAAAGTAGAGATATCTTCTTGACTTTAAATTTCTTCTCAATAAAATCAACCATTGTGGTAGTCACAATGTCTCCATCATTACTGTTGTCGTCGATGGCATCCAAAATGCTCATGTTAATGTGGCATGTAGTTTTCAACACGAACGTTTGCAAAGGCTTTTCTATCTCGTGTCACTACTAAGGAATAAAAAAAATGACTTCTTTTGTTCTCCTCTAATAATCTTTTTAGATTCAACGGAGAGAACAACATCCTCCACTTCTTTATTTTTATCATCCTCATCAATTTCTGATTCAACTAGAGGTTGATCAAGGGGGGTCGGTCATTAGATTCTCCTGATTTTCTAGTGGGCTTTCTTCGATCTTATCCATCGATCCATCAACCGTATCTTAACTTAATGCAACATCTAGCTGATTGATCATGAAAGAGCCTTTGGACACCACATGCACCCTTAATCGCTCCAATTGTGCTCCAATTGTGATTCCACTCTTATGACCGCCGAGATTGCTTCCGTCAAGCTGTAAATCTCTTGTGAAGCAATATGATCTCGCATTAATGGCCTCAACCCACTAAGATAATGGGTCACTCGTCGCCACTTAGCCTCTAAAAGGTTATATCGACCCGAAAATTTTAAAAACTCAGCAGTATAGTCGAATATGGAACAATTACCTTAGCGACAATTATGGTATAACTGGAGCAAATATTATTCATAATCTAGAAGAATGAAGCGATCCATTAGAAGTTGTCTCATCCTCCTCCATGTTCAAATATCTATTTTTCCTTGTCATTGTCTGGTCTTTTGAAGGTGATCCCACCAATTAGCGGCACTGCTCGTGAGTCGAAGCGCCACCAATCTGACCATTTTCTTTTCACGCACCTCCATTATCTCAAAAAATTTATCAATCTCTAAGATTGAATCAAGGAACTTATCGATTAGCAAATCACCGTTGAAACAGGAGTGTCCACCTTTGAAAAATAATTGTTGTAGTACATGTGCCATTTTCTCAATGACAGTCGTACAGTTCACCACCTTTATCATCTGAGTCATCCTCATAATCGAGTAAATAATGAGAACATCGTCGAACAACGTTATAAGCAACAGGTTGGCCTCGGGCAAAACCCTCGGCATGCATCCTGTCACTCTCAGGTCGTCTGTTGTTGGTGTTGAGATTCACGCCAACCTTCACCTCACGAAGAGTCTGCTGCGTTTGTTGACGATACTCTTCCCGAAGTGGCTTTTGGTCCTCCCGCAACGGCCGAAACAGCTCTGCACCCCATGATCACCGTCAATGGAATGGTTGTTTCTCGCACGGTTATGTGTCATTGAAGCCAGGCGAATCCTCGCTCTGATGCCACCTAACACAGCATGAAACGGATAAAAAAATCCAAGCGTTGAGATCTCATAAGCTACTTGAATACACAAGGAATCCTTAATCCATAAGGAAGAAAACCCAAAAGAGAGAAAATTCAAAATATTATTGATCAAAAAATTATTCCTTACAAAGATGGTGGCACTCATTATATATGCCACAAATAATAAATACTTATTCATAATGTGAATTATGATTCTATTAAAAATAGTAAAGACACAATTACAATGATAAATATTAAAATCTAATAAAATAAAATATAAAATCCTAAAAAATCTTAAATTCATAATTCACCAATAAAAGGTGATTAATATGACTTTAAATAATAAAATTTGTCAATAAATGATAAAATCTCGTATTACTTTATTTTGATAATAACTTTGAAATCAAATATTTTACAATAATTTCTTTCCAAATTTGTCCTACATCATTTTGATGGATATGAAAGAAAAAATGATGTCAATTAGAAATCCTACATGAATGTGATATGTTATGGTGAAGTCAACCACCCCTTGTTTTTGCAATCTGAAATGCAATGAGCCTGTTATAATTATGAATTGAAGAAAATGAACCATGATATTATTAGGATTTGCACTCAATATTTGTAGTACAAAAAATGAGAAGATTGAAATAACTAAATCACCTCTAGTACATTTAACAAAGCCCAATGCAAAAACATGTGTGCATTGGCAGAGCTTTGGGCGAAGATGGTAGTTCTGCCCCTCATTTACTTTGAGAGATTCAAGACCGCGGAGATCAAGTTCTTGAGCATGGAGCTTTGATCAAGCACGCGCGGTTGAACTTCTAGTGCGGTCATGATCATGTGTTGAGATGCGGTGCTCGTCCTTGACACGCTCGGATTTTATGAGCTTGTTAAGCCTCGACGAAGGGGTGTACAAATCAAATAGATCTAAATGGATCTTTTACATCACAATCCACTTTAAGCGAGACATACTTAAAGAATTAGGGTGGTTTTATTTGAGCCCCCTCTAAATTGTTAGTAAGTCACTTATATTTTCATAACTTAATTTATAAGGTACTCATATATTAACACCATATTGAAATAATAAAAGTAAACTCCTATCACGTCAAAACATGTCTCTCACATTTTGAGGCTTAACTCCCCCACAAACCCTCCCTCCCCCACATATCCCTTGCCGCTCTGCCCTCACCGCCTGGCCCTCACCTCAAGTCCTCACTGCCCGGTCTGACTGTGGTCCATTTTGATAACACGAAGGTGATTCTTTTTAATCTTTCTTTCGATTCTTTATGTGCGTAAATATATATGTATATATGTATCATATTTATTAATGTTTGCTTATAGTACGTGGTGTTCAGTGGGATGAGTGTCTCAGCAAAAGGGGTATCTTCTTATAGGACATGCACTTGTATTGCTTTAGATCAATGTTTATCGCATTTGTTATCTTCACTGGCCCTAATTAACATATTCTCATAAAAAAAATTAATGTATATATAAAAAGAATATGAGAATCCATTATTCATAAACAAATTCACACAAATGTTTAATACCCTTTGTAGGAGATCAAATTTGTTTAATACCCTTTAAGTTAACATGTTTAATAACAACTTTTAGTTTTAGCTTATAAAAAAATTAAAAGCTTATTTTTAGGGTGTTGCTAAACAGGCCTAAGTAGATCTCTAGTAACAAAATCCATTTAAGGGTGACTTATTTACAATTCATAGGGACACAAATAGAAACACTCATTATATATATATAAGTGGGTGGCTCTATTTGCCCCCCTCGAAATTAGGTGCCCCCCTCTTGTGTGCTCCACCCTCTAAAAAATAGGATTTGTGTGCTACCCCCTAATCAATCGATAGAAATGACTTCCATCGACATCTAATCAGTCAACTGATATGTATTAAATTCAAAATGTTTAAACTGATCAAATCGACGCATGAAGTATCGACATTTTATGAATCTGTCGACACTTTAAGTGTCGACATATTTGAAATCCCTGACATCGTCGTTGAGGTCGGCTCCATCTCCTGAATCCATCGACATTCCGAGTGTCGACAGAAATCAATTCAATCGACACTTGATCAGTCGACTTTAAATGAATCTTGTTAAGGATCCATATAGGGGGTGCAACTTTATTAGGGGGGGTTGAAGGGTGGCTCTATTTGCCCCCCTCGAAATTAGGTGCACCCCCTCTTGTGTGCTCCCCCCCCCCTCTAAAAAATAGGATTTGTGTGTTCCCCCCTAATCAGTCGATAGAAATGATTTCCATCGACACCTAATCAGTCGATTGATAAGTTCGACGCTCACAGTGTAGATAGAAATAACTTCCATCGACTCCTAATCAGTCGACTGATATGTATTAAATTCAAAATGTTTAAACTGATCAAATCAACACATGAAGTATCGACATTTTATGAATCTGTCGACACTTTAAGTGTCGATAGATTTGAAATCCCTGACATTGTCGTTGAGGTCGGCTCCATCTCCTGAATCCATCGACACTCCGAGTGTCGGCAGAAATCAATTCAGTCGACACTTGATCAGTCGATTTTAAATGGATCTTGTGAAGGATCCATACAGGGGGTGCAACTTTATTAGAGAGTGATGAATAGAGCGACCCATATAAGTTTACAAGTATAAACGGGTCGGACAAATATGAAAGCGAGACCCGAATAACGCCAGAGCAATAAATGCGGGTCGTACCCGAGATCTCATTGGGATCCGAAAGGGTCAAAGTTAGAGACAAAAGCCACGACAGAACAGAAACACAACAGAAAGCAAAAAAATGATGATCTCTGCATCTTCATCTGCCATCGTCAGATCTCTTCTTCTTCTTCTGGACCACCCATTTATATCATCGTTGTTGCGTATCACCGACCGTCCCTCGGCGTTTCAACCGCCGTGATTTTCGCTGACTCAACACCCCATTTATCTCTCTCTCATTGAATTCTCTTTGGGTTCCTATAAAACACCACGGGTTGGGTGATTGTTACCTGTTTGATTTTATAATCAATGTAACCTTTCTCTTAGTTAGTCTTCAATGGATGCTAACCCAGAACTAGACAAATTACACACTAGAATAGCTAAAGATAATAGACCCGAGTTGGGTAAAGATGGACAGGTGAACAAAGTATGAACTAAAATTAAAAATTACAAGGTACCCCTCTGTGTGAGTCTTGTGCATGTGATATTTAACTGTCTCAATGTAACATGATTCCATATCTGTGTTTAAAGTTTTTTCTGGATTTCTTCTATTAAATACCTAGAAAAAGACGTACGAAATTATCTTTTCTTGTTTTCTTTTCTTTAAATCTCTATTTTTTTTTTTAGCATTTGTAATTCGAATTCAGAAATGAATTGAATAATAAATATTTATCTTTCGTTAAAAAAAAAAATTTCTACTGGATTTTGTTATTCCAATGGAACGAAAGGGACATACATTTCAATCACATGTCATTACTTTTTAGATTTTATTAACAAAAAAATGAAAATTTATTATTTTTATTTATTTTTGAATATTTTATGTCGCTATCAAAACAAAACAAAGGTGTAGTGCTTGATCTAAGTGATACTAATTAATTTCGTGATTACATGTATTAAAAATAAAAAAATCATAACCAAATTTTATATGTTAAATATTATAGTGGATATCATCGTGTCATGGTTATGCCAGCACTTTCATCTTTGATGGACCATCACAAGAAAAACATCTGGTAGCCCACTTGATGGTGGGAAAATTTTCATATTAGTATGTATTGATAGGCTTCCATCAATACGTATTTGAATGGGTGACATGTGTTTATTATAATACATTAATAAAAAAATTATAAATGATTTTTTAATTAATGAAAGATCACGATAGTATCTCTTAGGCTGACACACCACCTATTACAGTCCATTCCAACATTAATCCTCTATGCCTGAACACGTGGCCCGTTTGGCTGTAGAAATAGAAATGGGATAAGCAGGAATAGACATGGAATAAACAAAAAAGAGCGTTTGGATGAGGGGAATAAAGGAGAATCTGTATTCCAGAATAACCAAGAATTAAGGGGTATAGTAATCCCTCCTTTCATATGAAATTAGTCTGTTCCAACAACAATCATAAGTGGGTCCCACATATTTTTATTATTTTTATTTCAAATCACTTGTCATCACCTCTTATACATCAATTAGGCCTAGATGTCAAATTAACTTTTTAGATCTTATTCACATCTTATTCTTCATCAACCAAACACTCCAACATTTATTATTACATTTTCCAATGAGAATGACTGAAAACACAATCTAACACAAAATCTTTTATTTCATCGATAAAGTCAACAATTTCTAGAATAAGTATAAACTTCATAATAAATTATATATCTATCTAAACGGGCCCGTGAGGCTGCAATTTGGGTCAAGTTCAAGTTGAATCTGACGGGTTGGACCTGATTTTTACATGGGTTGGGTTATAAAAATCGGATTCTAGTTAACCAATTCAGGTTGAGTAAGAAATCAGGTTGGATTCAGATTAACATAATAGACAACCCGACCCAATCCGAACTCGTGGTAAATACTCATATGATGTTCTAAATGGGTCATGGACTATTAATACTTAATTCTTTATTCCAAATCTATACATTTCAATCACAAAAAAAAATAGGGCGGACTTATATTATTTTAATGGGTGATTAAAATTTATGAAATGTGTGTGTATGTGTGTGATTTTTTTTCTTCTAAGAATTAGACTTGAAAATCGGGTTTCGCGGGTTGGATTCATGTTAGAATCATCGGATTGAAATTCAAATTGGATCAGGTTATTATTGAATACTTAGAACTTGGATTTGGGTTCGACCCGTCCGAGTTGTAGGGGCTGAAGGGGTGGGGCTATTTGCACCCTTCAGTTTGCTGAGCACACCCCGTGTCTGAGCACACCCCACCCAAATAACTTGGGTTCTGTACACACCCCAGTATTTATATAACATTTTACTTTCCACTGCACACCCCACTACAAACCCTAAAAAAATTTGCAAGAAGGGGAGGAGAAGGAGAAGGAGGAGGAAGAGGGTGGAGTTGAGGCGGAGGGTGGGGCTGGGTCGGTAGGGAAGAGCGCCTCCGAGAAGATACATTGGTAGCCATTGACATCCACGGAGAGGCGGTGAGGAAGGTCGTCCGGTTAAAATCGACGTCGAAAAGGTGCGCTTTTTTCACGGCGAATGCGTGGAAGCAGTGTTCGTGGAGGGAGTGATGGACATAGGTGGAGACGAGGTAGACCAGGAGACGAGGCTGGGGGGGATGGAATCGAAGATGTGAACAAGTTGTTCTTCTTCTGCACGCATAGACACTACCAGTGTCGACGGTTTCACATTTCGTAGACACTCCATGTGTCAATCTTTTCAGAAAAAAAAATTTTAACATTTCATTTGTCCCTCCAAATCTCTACAAAAAAATAACAAATTGATTGTCTCACTCACCTCCTTTCAATGGCTTCTAAGAAACGTTTCTTATATCGGAGGATTTAGGCAATTGAGAATGCTAATGAGTAGTTTGTTATTTTGTTTCATGGTTGGTTGTTATTGTTGAGTTTCTTTCAATCCTTTATCATTACATGATAAACCATGTTGCAGCTTTTTTTAACACATTAATATTTTTTTTCTTTTGATGTAGCATACCATGTAAAGAGATCCCATAGACTGCAACAGTGTCTAGAGATCATATATATTCAGACACCTCAGGTGTCTACCTCATTAATCAAAACCTATTTGTTTCATTTCTGTTCCGATAGACTGCAGAAGTGTCTAGATATCACATAAACTTAGACACCTCAGGTGTCTACCTAATTAGTTAAAACATACGGGTTTCACCTCTGTTATGATAGACTGCAGCAATGTCTAGATAATACAAATACCTAGACATTTCAGATATCTTACCTATTCCAGAATCTACAAATTTCACTTCTGCTCCTATAGACTGTTGCAATGTCTAAGGATTACAGATACCTAGACATCTTATGTGTCTAATCTATTTCAAAACATACGGGTTTCACTTCTATTCCCATAGACATCAGAGGTGGCTATAGATTACACATATTTAGACACTCCATGTGGCTAACCTTTTTCGGAGTGGGTGTCTTTAGTACCCATTTGTAAATGGATCTTCAAATATTAATCCATTTAAAAGGGGTGTGAAAAGTAAACCGAGGGGTGCAAATAGCCCCACCCGGGCTGAAGTGGTTGATAAGTAAATAATATTGCGAAGCGAGGGCATATTGGTCAGAATAGTGAAAGCCTTTAGTGCAGTCGCGCGTGCACGCCATGCCGGGTCTTTTTAAACCCGTGCGAATAGGGACACGTGGAGAGAGAAAAGAATGTCCACGTCAGCGATAACGCCAAAGTCTGTTGGGGGTCACGTCTGAAACACCTCTCCCCGTGTCGGGTGATTTTGATGTGTTGTGGTCCATCAGAGCCGTCAGATCGTACGGTCCAACTTAGACTTTTTACATGGACCCCACGTCACAACCGTCCATTGTATGTACAGAAGTTGCCGGGGTTTGTTTGGATGCGCGGACAGCATATCCAAATTGCATATCAAACTCGATATTAGTGAAAAATCTCGGTTGGATATTCAATTGAAGGTTTTTAACTCAAAAACGATTCTCCAATCTATATACACATCGAGGCTCTCAATGTATTAATAAAAATCATAAAAATATATTATCATATCAGTATATATTTTATTTTTATAGCATGAATATATATATTTTAAAAACAACAAATGCTCATGACCGCATATTATGGATGACAATGGAGCGGGTTATCTAAAATCCACTAATCTGTCACGAACTTGTCACGGGTTTAATTATTCCGTATCAAATCCGTTACAACAGGTTTATAATAAACTATACCCCGTTTCATCTCATCTCATTTAGAAGAGAATTTGTTTAAGAATCACAAATTTTAAAACATTTTTTAATATTTTTAATTATTTTAGCTTATGAACTAATTGATTAATCTTTATTCATTATGTTCTATATATTACTTGATATATGTTTTAAGCATTTTATCATAAGTAACCATAATAGTATATAATAATAGTATATGATAGAATGGTTTTAGTTGTGTATTATATTAATTTTAAAGGACACAAGTAAAATGGGACGGGCTGGATTTTTTACTTGAATTTCATCCAATATTAAATGGGACTGGACGACATTTTCTTATTTTGAAGTCCTCATAAACCATATAATTTAGTGATCGATCCATCACTTTTTCATATTTTGATTTCAGTCCTCAGATTTAAATGATACGTTATTTTTTAATCCTTTTCAGATATTAAAAAAAAAATCAAATAATTTAAAGATAGGTCCCTCCCACGAACTAAAAAAGAATATAACATTTAAATCTGAAAATTAAAACCAAAATACAAAAAAAGTAAAAGATCACTAAATCCTATAATTTATGATGATTTAAAAATAAAAAACCCATATTTTATTTAACCAAAAATATAGGTTACATCATTATTATAACTTGTACACTCTTTTATGGTCGAGTGATTCAGTGCGAGAATGCGGGAAGCGACGTCGGTCGTTCGATCGCGGGTCCATCGCATCCAACGGTCGATGTGAATTACATCCGACCGTCCGATGCGATGAACCCGCGATCGACGGCCCGTGATCGCTTCCCGCATTAAATCACTTCCCCTCTTTTATGTTAGGTAAACAAACTCAGAATATAGGTTTCTGTGCTTTGTCCTACTAGAGATGTACATAAAGAGGGACGCCCTGCAAAGCCTTGTTCAATGAAGATTAACCAAAAAACAAAAATGGCAACAAAGTGGCGTCATTTAATACCATTAGATTAGATAATTTAACATAGCACTTAGTACCAAGCATTTTATAGAGCACAAAACATAACATTACATAACATTAACATAGTTCTGAAGCTTTAAATATAGCATAAGAGGTTCCCCCAACACTTCTTCAAACAAAAGACCAGTTGTTGAACATGAAGGCCAAGCAGTGGCTGTCCTCCTCCTCATCCACCACCTTCCAAGCCACCGCCTGCTCGTACGTCGCTGGCCGCCCCATGCTCGACGCGCAAAACCCCCCCGGGAGGTGCGTGTAGCCCCGTTGCATGATTTTCCCAAACTCGGCGCAGAAGGCCTTGCGTCCGCCCTCATCAAGCACCTTCTCGAGCGCGATGTCCTGCAGTGCTATTAGGGTTGTCTCGAGCATGTCGAGACCCGCTTGGTTGGCGAACGTGAAAACCGGGGACGCCTGTGAACACAAGGTTTTTAAGATTTTGTATAATAGACGATACATGATCTAAGATTTTGTATACACAATCACAGACAAGCACACATCGATACTCACATTTGGCTTCAATGAACAGCACATGATCGCGTCCGAGTGGTGCCAGAGTTGCTTCAGCAACGCATCCCCGGATTGTGATTCGGACCGAAGGAGGTCCACCCCGGTGTGGAGCCTGAAATGATTTTTGATGAGCGATCGATCGATAGCAACTAAACACAAGTTTTTAATCGCGAGAGGCGTACCTATAGCTTCGAGTGATCCAACGTGCGAGAGTCAGGGCTTCTGGGGTGCCAGGCAGAGACTTGGGTCCTCCGATCTGCGGTCCGGCTCGTGATGGGGAGATCGCCATGGCAACCCTTTGAACAGAACCAACCACGCTCCGCACATATTGACGGGCCATCGCTGCTACGTTTTCACGAAGGTGGTTTTCATAAGTGAATTGGAACGCGATGGTGAGGACCGACCGGAGATTGTAAGATGAACCAGTCGTGTTTTCCCCAGCTGAACGAGCTGCACCACCTGGTCCAACATCAAGGGCTGAAGCAAGGTCCAGTGTACGAGTCACACCAGGTCCATCCTGAACACAAATTCAACATAAGCACAAACAACAAAGTACACTTTAACTCAAGCAAAACATGGAAGGTTTCAACTAACCGATTTGGGTTCGAGTGGTATAACACGGAAGCCAGAGGGAAGCAATGGAGCATCATCGGCGAAGGATTCATCTATTGGAGCAAACACAAGTTGGGCACACGCACCCGCTGCATTTTCATCGACTCCACTGCATAGCTGCCATGGTTGCATACATATTAATATAGATGGAAATTAAACAATGGAAATGACATAAATTTTGATGCAAGGAAAACTAACCTGCAATAAATACATGTCCCGCGACATTATAGCATCGTCTTGCATGAACCCATGACCATCGAGCCTAATCACTTCCAGGAACTGATATAACATATAAGATATGAATAAGAAAACCTTCTACATAATAGCACTTGCCGCGACTACTAAACAAGATAATTTCTTATCCATACCTCTTCATGTTCAACAGTATGTGCAAGTGGTAAGATAACCTGACTACCCAGAAATCCAGAACCACCGATTCTTGCCCCGGGAACAGCATAAGCACCAGATTTAAGTGAGGCTGCGGAGTAAGCATCAACGCTACAGTCAGCCCATTCGGAGCGGTGTTCTCTCAGAAAACGAACAAGCAGCGCAGGTGGCACATTCTACAAGTCATTTGTAACAAAGCACTTGTTAATAGATATATTAACGTGTTCATTTAGATGGCGTTTACAACTTTTAAAGATTCTGCTTTTGCAGGAATCAATACTGAATCCAAACATGTTTCCAAAACTGCTTTTCAATAATAACAGCTTTTCAGGAATCTAACAAAAGCATGGTTTCTGAAAAGCTATTTTCAAAAGATGCTACAAATGAAGAAGCTATCTTACGAACTAGTTTCAAAACGCAGTTAAGAGTTTGCACAAACCTGAAGCAGCATAGAGGCCTTTGCACACAATACGCCTCCACCGAAAGTAGAAAACATCGCCGAAGAGTTACCATGAGCGCCAAAGAGTTTTCCAGGGGAAGAGTTGACGGCAATGGTGACATCCTCCACACCATCACTGCCCAACAGTGACCATCCATCGTCAACAAACCCATTCACAGCATCATTGAATCCCCTGCATTTATGATCTTATCAGAGTTAGAACAGCTAAAAGAATAATTTGAAAGAGGACTCGATATATACAAACTCATGATTTTACCTGCTCAACCTCTGGCTAAAAGTTCGCAAGACAGCAGGCTGACGGCCGCCTCCATGATTAATTTCACCACTGTTTTCTTGAGCGATTTGTCTAATGTGGCGCAGAGCCTTGAATAATAGACATCAATCATTTGAGTAACTGCATCACACGAAACAATATACAAGATGCATGTGTTGGAAGACCACTTACTGCTATCGTCATTTTCTGGGCAAGTATCTTGGATGATTCATAAAGAGGTCTAAGAACCTCTGGAACACTCAAAGCCTGAATTGGAAAAGGATGGTTATCATTAGGAAAATCAGGCTCAGTGAGATTCAAACATTTAGAAAACGTGACTTACATCAAGGTCAACATGATCAACAATGTGAATAATAGAACCACCACCATCACAGGGGCGGATCAGATAGCCACTCGGGAGCATCTCTGCTCTCACGAAAGTTGGGGCAGGAGGACCAGTTGGACCTCCAGTGGAAGAGGTCAATGATCTTTCACAGATCTGACAAAAAAATGTTGGTTATTTAGACATCCAACTCAGTAAATTATGTATCTCAAAGGAATTATAAAAGAGAATCAATGATTATTAGAAGGGTCATGACCATATTAGGAGCTTCCATATAAACATAGGCCATGAAAATCATTTTCAATTTGATGAAATAAATAAAATTACCACAAGACTGCCATCTTCCAAACCCGTAGTATATCTCAACGTCCAAAAATCGCGTGCTGTTGCCAATGTTGTTGGTGCATATGTCTGGGACACAATAAAGCCAAGAGAGTATATATCAATTGCAAAATATGCAAAGAACATAAAATGAAAACATGAGATAGCATTTGGGGAGATAATGACAAACCTGCATGTATATGAGCTCGATAGTTCCCCCATTTCCAGTAGGGATAGCTGTCAGCACATCAACACATCGACAGTCGCGATACCATGATGGACGATCTTTGAGGATTTCTGCGACCTGGACCCACAGACATCCAACAAAAGTTAAACCATGTAAAAAAAAACGCCATGGAACTCTACCGAGCAAGATTTACCTTCGTGGGTTCAAGACTCACGAGGCCACAGGCTCGTGCTGCTACGCCACTACAATTGTGCGAAACAGCGATGATTCCAATAGAATCCGGACCAGGCTGCAATTTTAGATCACATATCACAAACAAAGATCACCATAATGCATACATATATAATGGAGTGATTCCAATGGCCATGCAAGAATCACTCCTAGTCATCTGATCAAGATTTCATCAATGGAACGGTTAAGAAAACATTCAATGAAAACCAACCCATTGATGGAAGTCTTGACCAAATATCCAGGAGTGATACCCACATGATGGACCATTTATGAATGTCTGAAAATATATGGGCAATGAACATGAGCAATAGATATGAATTAACCTTCATCCCAAGCATCTGGACCCAGTCGACAGCAGTTCCGGTTGCCTTGGACAGGAACTCTGCCAGGGTCTCCTCAGCAATCGCGAGGAGGCTAAAAAACCAAACAAACAGCAAAACTTCAATCAGCAAATGAAAAGAATCTCACTTTCAAAGTACAGATGAACCTGAAGTTGTAATTACCCAGCTGGGTTGTTGGCATCCCTTTGGGGATGCTGAGGTGTTGGGTTTTGTTGGTGCTGACCGCCAGTCACCACGGACTCGCAGCTATTGTCCGTGGTCGGCACAGGTGCCTGAAATCATAGCAGTTGAAAATTATATAAGATCTATACACAAAAACTACAACAAAAGTACGATTAAATTAGGTTCTTACAGTGCGAATTTGGTGTTTCATGTAGCCATTCTCATACACCAAATGAGACACCTGTTTCTGCAGACGATCGTTCTCCTCCATCAAAAGCTTGTTCATTGCGGTCAGCTTCCTGTTGACGGTCTGGAGACGAGATGCCTCTTTCCGTTGTTTTTCTCGACATCTATGAAACAAAAACACATAAATGTCAAACAGAACATGATCTTCATGTAAACTACTTTAAGATACTAGTGTTTAACAAACTCATTATGAATATACTGTTCTAAGACATGTATGAAAGATATCAGACAGGTAATAAAGAAACAATATGCTTTTGAACTAAAAAAAATGAAGACACACTCTATTCACTAAGTAATCATTTACAAGAGGAAGTCTTATCTTTGTGTAAAGCAAGAAGAGAGCTATCATTAAAAGTTCGTAGTTAAATAACCAAAAAACAGAAGAGGGCATAAATATTTACTGTACCAAATGAACAGCTAATCTTTCAGAGAACAAAAAAAAAACATACAGAGAAGAAAAAAACAAGAATGCAATAAATAAGCAAAAAAATAACATTTGCAAACCATGTCATTTCAGACTTTCAGGACAGCTGAAATAAGCAGATGATACAATATGGACTCAGATGTAAATCTACGTAGAGATTACATGCACGATCATAGCAAATGAAGCTCCACCAAGTAAGGAAGACATCACTGAAACAGCTCATAAATTCAACTGATACAAATTTGTCATCACAAGAATGGTTTCTCAGACAACTAAAACATAACCCGCAAAATCAAAACCCCAAAAAAAAATGAGGCACTCAAGTGTCAATAATCAAAACCAAATAATTCTAATATAGATATTCAACATTTAAACCATCATTTGAAGTATATTCACATCCTGCGCTTCAATAAATAGCAAATCATTCATTTCCATTTCAATATGTAAACAAACAAAAGACAATCAACTACAAAAAAAACCATTTTCAGATTCAAAATTGAAAAAACAATCATCAACACCAAATAACAAAACCATCATTTCTCCCTCAAACCAAAGACCCAAAAATAACAAAAACCAAAACAACCCCAACAAAGTCACCAACAACACAAATCAAACCCATATAAAAAAAAAACCCCAACTTTCCATTCAAAAAAGAGAGACCAAGATTAAAAAATAGCGCTCTCACCTTCTGTTCTGGAACCAGACCTTGATCTGCTTGGGCTCAATATTGGACAATATAGGGCAGTCCATGATGAGCTGTTGCCTTCTCATTGAGCTCGGCTTTGGGCACTCCATGTAAACCCTCTCAAGTGCCTCCACCTGCTCTGGCGTGTACCTCACATACTTCCCACTGTCCATCACCACCTTCGCCATTGAAAACCCACTTCAAAAAACCTCCAAAAAACACAAACCCTAAACACCCACTTCACTTAAACCCCTAAAAAACCAAACAAGAACCTAACTTTAACAGCTCCTCCGCAGGAGAGAGCCCCTCCTCCCTCCCACATTAACCCACTTCAGTAGAAGAAACCCTTCTCTCCCTCTACGAGGGGGACACGAATCACCATCAGAAACCCTAACCCTAGCTTTGTTTTCAACTGGGTTGAGACCATCTTTTCCTTTCTCGGTTTTGCTACAACGGCGATGTATAAAAGAAGGGACTCATGCACAGAGAGCTCTCAAAAGGGTCTTTAAAGCTGTGCCTCTCTCTCTCTCTTAAAATTTCAATTTTTTTTATTTTTTTTTATTTTTTTGCAGGTTTTAATGGGTGTGAAGAGCCCCAAAAAAAATTAAATAAACAAAGAAAAAAAAGGAAGAGAAAAGAAAAAGCGGGTGTCTTTGATATTTTAATATTTCTTTGACAAAAGAGGGGCTACTGCTGTGCTGTTCTTTGCAGCTTCTGCAAACGCTGATGCTGCTGCTGCACAGCTGCAGCTGTTTTTTATTGCCTCTAATAAAAAAAAATTTATTATTTATTAATGTTTTTCAAGGGAAGAAAATAATGTATGTATGTATGTTTGTCATGCATGTATGTGACTCATCTGCCACGTGGCTCATGAATCATGATGAGTCATGTGGTATTGGGTGGTATTGGCATGATTTTTAAAATTATAAATGAATTAAAATATTAATATCATTTTTTAAAATAAAATGAAATGATATGTCCCAAATTTTTCTACAACTTTTCTAGTTTTTTTGTTCTAAAATATACGTACTACTATTATTTTATTATCATTAAATTAAAACGTATTGGTATATGTTTTTAAAGAATAAAAAACTAATTTTTTATAAATTATAATAGAGGAATGTATACTGGTGTTATTGTAGTGTTTGAACAATTAGATGATCGATTCTAAACTGCTTACAAGATTGCAAGACGAACTTAGTGTATCAGTGTTATTTTAAAAAGGATCATTGAACATTTTGCCTGAAAAAAATATAAAATAAAGTATAATAAAGATAAATAAGTGGATATAACTATGACATAATATTTAAAAATAAACTGAAATTCATATTCTATATCTTCTCTAAAATGGTGTTGTTTCATACAATCCAGTTTATTCTATTAATATAAGAGCTCATTCGTCAAACTATCAAATATCACCTTTTATGAATAATGATAATCCATATGGCAAATCATTTTTACACATTTTACATATCTTTATATTTATTGTATTCATCTTTTATAAAGAATTTATTCATTGTCAAACAAACAAAAATATATTATTATATTTTTATCAACAATATCTAAAAACACAATCAAACATAAATGAGTAATTTCATTTAAATGACTTATGTTATTACCTAATAGTGTCTTTACACATAAGTAATTTTAAAAAATGAACTTGTTCAAACATGCAATTGGTGATGGTAAACATATTAGAAACCAGAGATGATTTAATAACAAAAACATTTATAATTAAATTTTTAATTTTTAAATATTATAATTAATTTATATAATATATAATAAAAACATATATTTATTTTTTAAAACATTTAAGTAAAACATACACAAATATTTTTATAATAATGATAATTTACTCTTCGCCTATGAAAAAAATTTAGATGGCAGATTGCATGCATGTGATGGTTGCCATCAATGAGTTTTGTTCAATTTTTGTATTTTTTAAAATATTATATTATTATATTTATTAAGTGTTACTGCTTTTGATGAAACTTGACCAGAATCTTTTAACATCAAATGCAGGGAAATCTTTTACCCTGTTTGTTTAACATGTCTGTCCCTTGCTTTGTTTTTTCTCTTTTTTTTCTTCTTTGTTTTTTTTTTCTTCTTCTCTGCAATATCTGTTTTTATTTTTAAATGGTGTCTCTCTGCCATATTTAATTTCTGCTGCTGCTGGGGATGATTGATTCCGTATCTGTGTTGGAGGGTTTTCTCCAACTTTTGTTATTATTAGGGTGCGTTTGGTTGTGTGATTGCGCTGCGATTGCGATTACAGGAATCTACATTTGCAATCGCGCAACCAAACAGTTTTGTAATCGCAGTTTTAAACCCAGCAATTGCAGGCAAATAGTGCCCAAAAGCTGCGATTTCAAAAAGCTGAGAAAGTAAGCTTCCTGCAGAATCAGGTTTGCAATCGCAGATTCCTGCAGAATCAGTTTTGCAATCGCGCAACCAAACGCACCCTAAGTTTTCCACTTTTAAAATGAATCTGTTGATCTTCCATTTATTTTGATTTTGATTTTGAGGGATTCAATTGTAAGCAATCAATATGGAGCGGGGAGGGGGGGGGATATCAACTTTTGGAGGTGCGTGTCTTTTTAAAAAGTTTAGATTCAGCTGCACAGCTTATGAATTGAAGTACATAACTTATAAATCGAACTACATAGAGAGTAACATTGTATCCAATAATCGACTGTACAGTTCGATTTGTAGGCTGTGTAATTCGATTTATAGATTTTATTGTTCAATACTAATGTTACACAAGCCTAACTGGATTTTGACACATTTTTAAGGTGCAATTTGGGTAGTTAAACTAAATAATTTGAGAGCGATATACACTTGTCAATTTGTTGTGTTTGAAAATTAAAATCTTTTGCATGAAAATTATTATTATTATTAAATGTGTTAGTATATCTCAATATATGTTTTACTTTTTATAACAGTATGTATTTCAATTGACTAGTTATCCTTTTTCTTTTAAATCAGTGAAGCATGTGGACAAGGTTGCACATATAACTAGACATATCAATTTATCAATTTCCTTAAATTTAGGATTTGTCTTGAAATGAGTTTGAAATTTTTTTTTACTTAAAATAACTATTATAAACAGCTTTCTAAAAGCACGATTCTATTAGATTCTTCAAAAAAAAAAAATTATATGACTTAAAGATGGTTTTCTGTTTTCTCAAAAGCTATGACCTTGGGGGGTTTGGAAAACAATATGGATTAAAGTATTATTAAGTCAGAAACAGATTTTTCAAAAACTCTCCAAGTTCATTTCCGAAGGATGCTTTTGGAAACACTTGCAATACAATTTTTGAACAAGTTTGAATAAGAGTTTAGACCAATAGATTCAATGTGAATATGAATCTAAACAAATTCAAATTTAAATCGGAATTGAGAGATCGGGATATCCAACGTTAACTCGAATATGATGGAGTGAGTGATAAATTTAAATATTCAGTTATCCACCTGAAAATCAATTTTGAATCATGTAAATTGTTGGTATCCTAAAATCTATCATCATGTTAAAATTATATATGTTTCTTTGTTCTTTCTTCTTGGTCTCTCCCTTATTTTCATATCAATCTCCTCCCAATATAAATTGTTGGAATTATATCTCAAGTATGCTGTACCTACATTAGATGATCATACTTTTGACATAATTTCAACAATTTAGATATAGCATAACTCTTACCTTATAAACCACCATTTGTGGTTGCTCTCAATTGTAAGTGTTTATCTCAACTATATTTACAATGGATGTTGTCAGATTTTCTCATAATGGTTGAACAATTTAAATTTGTGTTTTCTCATTTGATGGTGTTATATATTTGATATTGGATTTGTCACGCAATTCTGTAGTTGTGTGCCATAAATGGTGTTACAATGATTTAATAATCCTATATATTTTTAAAATAAAATATGAACTCAATTAGAATTCAACTAGAATAAAAGATGAACTTGGATTAAATTCACTTTTTTTTTTGGACAAAGGTAGACTATTACTACGATTTCATTAATAGAAGTGTTTAAATTCACATTGATCCTCTTAGATTTGAAAGTCATATTAAATTTAGTTTGATCTAATGTCTACTGTGTTTAAATTGGTTTAGAATAATGTTTTGATATGAATTTGAAATTAGTTTTTCATTTAAAGCGATTTGTTAATATAGATTTTCAAGTAGTATATTTTTATTGGTTTCGTGAAAAGTTATTTTTTATATTAAAAATTACTTTTTGCTTTCTTTAAAAATTGAAACAGTTAAAAACGTTTAAAAATAGCTTAAATTAAATATAATTTATGTAAAATTGAATTCTCTAAAAAAAAATATCTCAATGTGTTTCAAAATGCAAACTAACCTAATTTAACCCATCAATGTTGCAAGTCCTTTTAATATCCAAGGTTAATTGCATTTGACCCCTTAACAATATATGCATGTCATAATAACCCCTGTCTAGAAGGCACATATAGGAACCCTCACTGTTTAGGGGCTTTTAAAATAAAAATTAAAATTAAAAGAGATGTGGTGGATGATGTGACATGACTCTCTCTCTCTCTCCATTTATAAATGTGTTTTTTAACAAAAGTGCTTGCAAAGGTACAAAGAAGGGTTAGGAGCACTTGCCTCCATTTAATCTTTGGCCCCCTGATTTGTTTGGTTGTGCAGTGGGTTTTTTTATTTTTTATTTTTTTAATTGTTTGCTTTGCAGGGTTTCAGACAAAAAATAATTTGGAGGTACAATTCTATTAATTAATTAATTTATTTATTTATTTTGCAGTGGGTCAAGACAATTCAGTTTTTGCTTCTGCATGATATGCTACTTACACCCTATTTGGAGAGGTCAAAGTACTCATATTTGAAAGTGTTTTTATTAGTGGAGACCTGTTCAGGCTGCTGGATGGGACAATTGCTATAGCATTAATATGTGTTTAATTTTAGAGTTAAATGAAATAGTGTAATTTTTGTTTGTCCATTTTTATTCTTTATATTAAATATCACTTTTATTTATCTTTGAACAAGTTTGAACATTATTATTTTTTTTTAAAAATTATGTTTAAAATCATATTATTGAAAAATATCGTGTCATCGGTATTGAAAAATGAAAATAAACTCACAATCACAAAAATTTAGAGATTTGTTGGACCCCGATCATAAAAATAATAAACAATGGTGAAGAAAAAAAATTAGATTTCTTCCCACAATGAAAATCTTAAACAAATATCGAATTCAGATACATGTATCTGAATTCGATATTTATTTAAGATTTTCATTGTGGTATCTGAATTCGATATTTGTTTTCAGTTTCATCGATCAATCTGAAACTAAAAATTATAAACCGTGATTTTTTTGGGGTCCAAAACAGCCTAACATGGATGGATCACAATTGGTCTAACCTGTATGGATCACAATTGTTTGCACCACAATCAGTTTACACAAAAAAATTGTGTAATTCGATACATGTATCCGAATTACATTTCTTTCCACAATGAAAATCTGAAACAAATATCGAATTTAGATACATGTATTTGAATTCGACATTTGTTTTCAGTTTCACCGATCAATCTGAAACTAAAAATTGTAAACTGTGATTTTTTTGGGGTCCAAAAAAATTTACCTGGATGGATTACAATTGTTTGCACCACAATTAATTCGCACAAAAAAAATCGTGTAATTTGTTACATGTATCTGAATTAAATTTCTTCCCACAATGAAAATCTGAAAACAAATATCGAATTCAGATACATGTATCTGAATTTGATATTTGTTTTCAGTTTCACCGATCAATCTGAAACTAAAAATTGTAAACCGTGATTTTTTTGGAGTCTAAAAAAGCCTAATCAAGTCACAAACAAAGATCAATCTGGATCTACAAATTGTAAATCGTAATTTTTTTGGGGATCCAAAAAGGCCTAACCTAGATGTTTGCACCACAATCAAATTGCAAAAAAAAAAGTTGAAATCTTCTTTCTCCGCCAATCAAATCTGAATGAAAAATTGAAATTTATGTTAGTTTTCGTTGCAATAGATCAATTTGTATAAAAACAAATGAAACTCGTTATTTTTATTTTTTTGATCGTGCAATTCAATTGGTATCTTCAAAAAAGAGAAATAATTCCACAAATCGTAACCAACTCATCTTTCATAGGACATATTATGGAAAAAACGGTGAGATTAGTTAGGGGGGTAATATAGGTAATTCAAACTTGTCACCTCATGGGGCTTATAATGGGGTCTACCAATTGTGGAGCCCAAAAATCATTATTGATCTCACATAAGTCCCTATTAAAGTTGGGATAGGTGTACAAATCCTTAAGGCCTAGTTTGGTAAAATAATAAATATTTAGGATAATTAGTTTAATTTATAGGGATAAAAGACCATTATTATTATCCAGATCTACATTTGATAATACATTTTGTTATTCCCATTATTTTATATTCTTATCCTTAACTTTGCATTTGGATCACATAATTTAAAATATGGGATAACCTCAAAAAAATTAAAAATACTTAGTCTACCATTTCTATCAATGGGCATTGATATTATTACTTTTGCATTCATGAAGTTTTTTTTTTTTTTTGGGAAGGACAATCATAAATGCTATCCATGTTTAGTAAAATGGGGTTAAAAATTGGGGACAAACTATGTTCCACCTTTTATATATAACAAAATATCCCCACTTTTTCTTTCAAAATATGGACAACTGTCCACCCTTTATCCTTTTTTCTTCTTCTTATGCCATGTGGGATAACATGTAATTTAACTTAATTATTTTCTTATTATAATCTTTATCCCAATGTCAAACCAGACATTAAATCCACAAAAACCCAATTATTATCTCTAGATAAATAAATATTTTCATGAATATTTCATTATCATGTAATTGTCTAGACATTATAATCCATATATATAAAAAAAATGATATGTCCAGCATGGCCTATGTGGTGCCCCATCTACTTTCCTTACTATTTTTCTTTTTACAATTCCATTGAAATACATATTGTTATAAAAAATGAAGTATACCACCGAGATATAGTAATATATTTTTGTCTGAATAAATAAAAATAATTTTCATACATTGTGGTAATATAGTATAAGCTGTGCTCGCAATGTATATATACAGGGGCGGAACAAGAAATTAGAATAAGGGGGGGCCAAAGAGCAAGAAAAAAATGATTGATCACAAAAACATACAACGATATCCTTCTAGCTTATATTCAGAAAGAGATTTTAAAATTTAACTTCTAAATATTTGAGAGACTCAATATAGTAATGATGAAAAATCAAAATAAACAAAAAAATAACTAGAACATCCAAATCAGTGATTTTTTAACCCTTCAAAATAAAATACAAATATTCTCGTGCAAACAAATCTTTTTACAATTTTTTTAAAAAAGAAGACCCATGATTCTAAATCTCAATGGGAGAGCTAATACACTCAGTTCATTTTGCCGCCCTATTTTCATTTACCATGTTAAATGCAGTATATAAAATTAGTTAATGAAGTATATATTGTAGTATATTCGTATACACTATTATAGAAAATGTAAATAAAATATTTTGATTTATTTTATGTGAGCATGTATTTTATTTCCATAAAAGATTAATATACTCTACTATATAATTATATATTTCAAAAAAACCAAATGTATGCATGCTAAATAAGATGCAAATGGAATTGCACGTAACATTTTTCAATACTCTTTTGAAAAATATTCTTGTAAAATTTAAAAAATTTATATCGTGCAAAAATACCCCTCAAAAGGGTATTGATGCAAAAATTAAATCTTTTGTGGGTATGTGGAATAGAATTTAAAAGGGCGTATTTGACAATATAAGATTTTAAAAGGATAAATATGCAAAAGACCCGTTCAATTTTAGTTGCCTATGTTGAACCATGCAACATTTTGCATGGGCCTTGGGGGTTAGAAAAATATTTTTAAGCTGCAGATGAGGTTGTAAAACTGATTAAATATATCATCACTCATGTAAAAATACATATGGAAATTTGTTGCACGTGTAACTGCCATCCATAGCCTATAATTCATGTGGCTTCATAAACGTTATATAAGGCCCAATAATCATTATAGCATTTTTTTTGTTTCTATTTTGTCAGTATAAAAATTTGATATTAGGATAAATTTGATAGTATGAGACTAGAGTGACCACAAATTTGATGGATTAAAATTATCTTAATCAACAATCTCATAGGCATCCTAAAACATGTCACATAATTACAAATTCCATTTAGTATTTTAAAATTAACAAACAAGTAAAAAAAAAACAACTTCATGAATCATAAGACGGTTGATTCACTTTTTAAGAGGGTTGATTTGCAAATAAATTTTGAATCCTATTACAAGAAGCCATCATTAATTTACTAACCGAATTATATAATTAAATTTATTAATTTATTATATATTTCTGTGGAAATTTTCTAATTATTCCTCTCTTTTTTTTGAAAAAAAAACATGTTTGGATTAATGAACAATGATTGGAGTAGTGGTGTTTTTTTTATCCCTGTTTTTCTTTTCATAACTGGAGCTCTACAGTGGCTTAAATATTTTGGCAATAAATGAATTTGGCTTAAATATTTCAAAAAATACATATTATTCCACCAATATTTTTTTGGCAATAATTATGCAAGAATAAAAAAATTAGTATAAAATTTGTAAGGTAAACAACTAAGATAAAAAGATATTTTAAGAAGAAATTGATGATGATTCATTTTTAAATGAAAAATCCAAAGCTCCTTGATAATAAAGGATGAACGTTGATAGTCACCGCTATATAAAATCATCTAATATATATATATATATATTATATTTCAATATCTCATATTCTCATTACTTATTCCATTACAAAAAATGTGTAAAATATGCATTCAATTTGTATGAGTATGTACAACAGCTTTTTATAAAAGAATGCACTTCATTAGCTAATTATACTATTAAAAAAAAATCAAAATGTGTCGGGGTTGCAATAGAACTGAACATATCATTTTCCTAGAAGGATGGAGGAAAATGTTAGGTGTATTATTCCTGCAATCATTTTTTTTATAGTTCTAAATTTTTTATATACAAAGTACTTGCATGCATAAAAAGCGAATTATATACTCAAGTTAATTGAATGCATATCATTTAAATTATTTTAACTTAATATATACTACATTTATGAAAATACATGCCAGGTTAGGACTACCAGAATAAGGTATATTAACACCTAACAATGAAACATTGGACCATAATGTACACGAAAGATATTAGCGACAATCATTCATGCAAGCACTTTAAATGACTTTTAAAAATTGGGACATTTCCGTTGCCCAAAGGCAAAAAAAAAGAGTCTATTAAAGGAAATTAGGTGGACTTTGCCTTGTTTAGGTTGGCTAAAATCGAACTCAGACGGCTAGATCACTTTCATATATCTCAATGAATTCGGTATGGGGCACTTTATCCACGGAACTGCGGCTAAATCAAAATTGGCCTCCATCAACATTCTATTATGCGTTGTGAGATATTGATAGGTTGTTGTTGTAATGCAGCGAAAAATCAACGAGCGTTGACACCTTGAATCCATAAAGAATCATTGAATCAACAAGTAAGAAGCCCCAAAACAGAGGAAATTCAAAATATTATTGATAAAAAAACCCCAAATTATAAGTCTGCTATTTATATTAATAGCATAAAATAAAAAATTACTAAAAATAGTAAAATACGAAAACTAATTTTCCAGATTCTATGAGATCCTAAATGATCATAGGAATTGATAGAAATCATTTCCAATATGTTTAATATATTATGATTGAAAATATCACAAATCTAAAACTTACTAAAAATAGTAAAATCTCTAATTTAAAGTCCTAAATAAATGAATTTTTGAAAAATAAGAATGGTTAGTTGTATAACAACTAATCTACAAGATTTCCTTGATATATTTCACCATGTCAAAGTTTGTGCGATTTCGAGATCGTGACTATTGATTTGAATTTATTTGGTGGACCACTTTTGATGGTCCCATCTGCATAATCTGTCCCACATCAGACTCCTCTTCTTCAAAAGAACTCGTCATCGAGTTCTTTCCTCTCTTCAATTGATGTTTCTTTATATTTCACCTTTGATAAGAGAAGAGACATTTTCTTAACTTCAAATTTCTTCTCAATAAAATCGATCATGTAAAAAATTGAATGCACCTCGATTTGTAGCCCAAATTTCTTCATCGTAGGCGCAAATTCTTCATTGTTATCATTGTTGATGATGGCATCTAAAACACTCTTGTTGATATCCTGCAACAGGATCTTCTGTAGGGGCTCTTCCATCTTGGGGGTCACCGCTATGGACCGTGCAAACAACTCCTCTTGTTCTCCTCCAATGACATCTTTAGAATCACCAGAGAAAATAACATCCTCTACTTCTTTATTGCTCATGTCATCATCGATCTCTTGTTCATCGATGAAGTTGACCCGCTCTTCTTCTTTTTTTACAAACTCGGCGCCATCATATATATCATCAACTTCTAGTTCAACTAAAACTTCGCTCTCATGTTGATTTTGATTTGAGCAAAATTCTTGTTCATTGGCATCTTCACACTTCTCTGATGATGGTAGATCATAAGAGTTGGTCCTTTTACCATCCCCATCTTTTGTAGGATTTTCTCTTATCGCCTCTTGGGCCTTTGATATCTCCAGTCGTGATTTCACCCTTACAGTTTGACGGTAATTTTGATACAATTGAGGTAAATATCGTTCATAATTTCGTGGTAGAAATTAATCCATGAGGAGCTCTTTCATCCTCCTCCACGTATGAATAAGTGCCTTCCCTTGTCGCTGTCGAGTCTTCTAGAGTTGATCCCATCAAACGGCGGCACCGCTCTTCAATCGAAAGGCCACCAATTTGATCATCTTTTCTTCTGGGACCTCCATCATCTTAAAGAATCTTTTGACCTCTGAGATCCAATCGAGAAAATCCTCGATCTGTATATTACCATTGAAATACAAAATATCCGCTTTCAATCGGTAATAGTTGTACTCCATACACCACTCTCTTGGCTGATATACTTGAAATCCATCACCCTCACCCTCCGAACCTTCATCATCATCACGTTGATATAGAGTGGGTCATTGAACGATGTTCTGAGCAATAGGTCAGCCTTGGGCAACTCTCTCGGCGCGTCTCCTATCACCTGCAGGATGCCTGTTATTGGCATTGAGGTTCAGGCCAGTGATCATCGTGTGAATCTGTTGCATTTGATCTTGTTGTTCTAGCATCTGACCACGTTGTTCCTCAACCATCTTCAACAGATCCTCCAATCCACGACCAGTGTCATTAGATTGGTTGTGTCCCCCTCTGATATTTGCCATCACAACAAGGCAAATCCTCGCTCTGATACCACCTAACACAGCAAAAAACTAAAATAAAGATCCAACAAGCGTTGAGATCTCATAAACACATTGAATCCATAAGGAATCCCTGAATCCACAAGGATGAAACCCCAAAATAGAGAAAATTCAAAATATTATTGATAAAAAAACTGTCAACCCAAAATTACAAGTCTGCTATTTATATTAATAGTATAAAATTAAAAAATAACTAAAAATAGTAAAATCTGAAAACTGATTTTCCAGATTTTATGAGATCTTAAATGATCAATTCCAATCTGCTATGATTGAGATATCACAAATCTAAAACTTATTAAAAATAGTAAAATCTCTAATTTAAAGCCCTAAATAAATGAATTTTAAAAAAATAAGAATTGTTAGTTGTATAACAACTAATATAGAAGATTTTTCCTCGATATATTTCACCATGTCAAATTTTGTGCGATTCCGAGTTCGTGACCATTGATTTGAATTTATTTGGTGGACTACTTTTGATGGTCCTATCTGCATAGTCTGTCCTATATCATGTTGGACCTAGCCCCGGGTTGGCGTGCTAATGTTAGACCCCGAGGCGGCCGTCCCCGAAGCGTTACCAATCATACAATAATCAACAGGGATCAAATAAGATAACAAGGCTACAGGGAGGTGGTAGCCAATAAAAGAAATGATGCGGAAGTATAATATACAAATTAGTATGTAAATCAAAAATATTATTACAGACTCGAATACATGATCACTGTCCTGTGAGAGTCCAAGTCTAGTCTAAATAAAATCATATGTGCAACTCGCACGATTACTAGTACATACACAAGAAGATAGGATTGCTGACAGCCTCGCACTCACCAACCAAAAGGTGGGACACTCCACGCACGAACCACGCCAGAAGCTGCTCTAGCTCCACGCCAACCCAGTCCCTGGTGGAAAAATAACACACGAGGGGTGAGCTACAAGCTCAGTGAGTGGCAAGAATCCAAGCTCTATAATAATCATATGATATTAGTTCATTTTTCTTTCTAAGGAAAAGAAATATGGGATGAAACCCAACATATATAAATGTCACATGAAGACGTGACCTCACCTCACCCTAACCCTCGCCCCTAGGGGTGAAATGTGACTATTGAAAACAGAAACCAACCCGTTAACTCCCTTAACCTTCCGGTAGCCGTCTCCCGGGTAGCCCTCTTCCTAGCAACCATCCATGGTAGGTCCGATGCCAAAACAATATTAAAATATACCTTGGGCATCCTACGATGTGGATGCATAGTCCAGGATAGCTTCAACACCGGGTAGCTTCAACACCGGGTAGCTTCAACGCGGATACGAGTTAGGGGAGAAACATTCAACGCTCGAAAACTTCGACGCACGACGATACGGGAGGAAGCACTCCAACCTCATCCCCACCTTCACCCCCTAGGTGACATGGGCTATTAGAAAGGAAATCAACTCGCTAGCTCCCTTAACCTTCCGGTAGCCCTCTCCTGGGTCGCCCTCTTCCTGACGGCCTTCCAAGATAGGTACGAAGCCACAATGGTATTGAAATACACATTAGACCTCCTATAATGTAATGGCAGAATCCAGGATAGCTCCAACGCCGGGTAGCTTCAATGCGGATACAAGGTAAGGGAGAAGCATTTCATGCTCACAATACGATTCTCAAGGATCAGCTATAATCATCTAGCAAATAACAAAGCTAATGAATTCTCTTGAATTGCTATACAGATGCATCACTCGGACGTGAGGAAAAACAGTTGTGTTCTCGCACTTAACAATACGAAGGCATGACCCTAAAGATGGGTCATCCACACGCCTATTACAGATAGACCAAGCATACTATCATAGCTATTGGTTAACGAACACCGATACAATGAATGAATTCTTCTGAATTCTCATATGAGAGCATCGCATGGATGCAGGGTAGATAAACTGCTACATAACCATCGTACTCAATAATATTACATAAATCAAATGTAACATGAGGAATTCTATCATAAAAGAGATATATAAATCATATAAAAACATAACAAGCAACATAAGATAACACATGTGCACCCCAATAAATGATCTCAACAAAGAAGAATTTCATTACAAATCTCTTCATATTAACTCCTTTTCGAGTATTAAATCCTCTTTCAATTGGAATATATCAAGTCCTAGAGATGATAAAATTAGCTCATATAGCCATGCATGTAGTAGAAGACATTGAATAAAATAAAAACACCTCAAATGCCCAACTCCCTAAAATGGCTCAACTAATATAAATCCAATTGCACTCCAAAACTACATGTGTTCAAGCAATAGAAAAGTCATTCGACATAAGACTTTCCAACAAGTGAACAATTGATATCGCATTAAAAGTTTACACCACAATATTAGCTAATATGTACATGTCAACACACTTTTGGAATATATGGAGGTCAAGAGTAAATAACATGCATATTACTACATAAGTGTGATAGTCAAACAAGTAAATACACACACAATTATCACAAGAGAGGTATATGGACCACATGTCCAAATAACCTATGAATAAACCATGTATATACACACTTTATACAATTCAACCTAGGCCTACTAGAAGCTATCATAAATGTCATACCAAGGCTAACTATGACACAATCATATTAAACATTTACTAATATGAAGGCAACACTACAAAAGACTACCTATGGCATGCCATACTTTATACTTCCTGATATATATAAGATACCACCTAATGCTAACAAGTATGGATCTAATATATCAATACAATCTACCAGTCATGATTAAATATAACTAGGGTTCCCCACGGTTACGCGATGCACGATTATGTGCATCGAGCGCTTCCCGAAAGGGGTGGATCGAACCACTCACAGATACTTGGATCGCCGCGCGTCCGGTCTACGAGATCTTGAGAGGGTGGAGAAGAGGGAAGCCAAGCTCAAACACACAAACTCTTTCCCTTCTCACTCTTTTCTTTTCTCTTTTCTTTCTTTCCTTCCATTGCACTGTTTTTCTCCTTCTTCATTCGCTGCTGAGGTGTTCCTCAACCACCCTCCAACAAATGCACTAAGAGAGGGAAGGAATGTCTTTGGAAGGAGGAGAAGAGGTGGTTGGGGCCACACAAGCATAAACACAAACACATCATCTTCACTTCCTTCACACCTTCCTTTGCTTCTCTACTACCCTTCCTTCCTTTCCTTTCCCTTCACCTCTCCTTCACATCCTCTGTTTCTCTGTTGGTCGTAGCACAAAGAGGGGAAAAAAATATGAGAGTGGGTGAGAGAGAGAGATGGAGACAAAAAACTTAAATGAGAGTTTGGTGTGATGAGATGGTTAGGGGGTGAGTTTAGGCAAGTCTCACTCACCAAATAGTGATTTTTAAAAGTGGGGTGGCTTACTCGGCAATTTAATGCAAAATGAAACATCAATTTCACCCACTTTTCAATCCAGTAAATATCAAACCCAGATACCAATCGGAACTGCATAATTTCTAAAACGGCATCAGAATGCGATGAAAATTTAAAGGTAGGTCAATGCCAGTACTAGAAGAATAAATATGCAGTCAGATTTTTGATTTGAGCACCCAAACTTTTTAAAATAAATAAAACGCGATATTTAACCTTTAAAAAGTGACACAGTCTTAACAGCTAAGTCCAGTTATTCGGCTCGTGTGGGATGTTCTGATGGTGCGGGACGTGTACATGCAAGACTGACAATTAGATCTCAATGAGATTGCCATGGTGAATCATAGGCTGGAATTAGTTATTTAGTTTTAATTAGTTTCTTTATAGTTGTTTGATTGAAGGTGAATCCCTTTAATTAGTTTCTTATTTATAGTTATTTGGTTGAAAGTGAATCCCTAACTTTTAGAAAGTTGTTAGGTGTTGGGCTATTTATGCCTGGTTATGGATCATTAAAGAAGGACTAGAGAATACTGCAAATTACATCAAAGATTTTAACACTTTATTATCAAAGTAAATATAAGTTTTTAATATAAGAGTTAACCTGATATCAATTTGTCAAAAATAATTACGTTGATCACAAATAAGAAATTTTTTTATCTTTGTTTGAAACGATCTACGTCAAACCAACTTAAACACATATGAAACAATCTATGTCGAACGGGAGCGTACTAAGGTTTTTACTTTCCGATCGACATAATCCATGTCGAACCACCTTAAACACAACAGACATCGTCTATGTCGAATAATCTAAAACATAGAAGATATCGTCTATGTCGAACAATCTTAAACACAGAAGACAGAACTCGTGGGGTGGGTTAGATATGAGATAAATCAATTTTTTATGGGGTGGGTAAGATAACTTGTGGGGTGGCTATAGCCGCGCCCAGTAATTAATTATCATCCCATTTTGGTAACCACCCCATTAATTACGGTCAAGATTAAGAAAGCACTTCAAGGATATTTGTGGTAATCTAACGTATGCCATGTCATGGGGCTTACGAAAGGGTCTACGAAATGGGGCTTGTCAATCATTTTCCTTCAGATAAATTTCCAAATCCGAAATCAGATTTTTGGATTGGATACAAATATACCTATTTTAAATATCAATAAGATATCAGTGCCTATCTGATCCGTATATGCTCCGTTGATAGTTTTATCACACGGGGACAACTAGTTCCTAACAACCCTACGAAGTTGCATAGAAGAACTCTTCAACTCACGTGGAAAAGGCATAACACACAAAAAGGAACCAATGAAGCTAAGAGAGACTCTTCGACACATGTATAAAGGCACGACACACAATGCACGACACACAGTGCACGCAACTATATATTGACTACATGTTCACCAAAAGTGTCACACAACATCTGCAAATTAAGCTCACGCAATCCACACCCATCAAAATGTTAGAAAAATGAGCTATTAACAGACAAAAAACAATGAGAATATGGATTAGAAGAGCCTGGTATGGAGTCACATGGTAACGCTGTCTTCAGAACAGAATACGCCCCCTCAATCGCACCGGGTACTTGACGATCTGTTCCCATGATAAAACCACCCAGCCCTCACTGTTCTCTTCTTGGTGCAAGCAAGAAGAAAAGTTAAACTGGTCGCAGACTTGATAGCCCAAAAGAACAAGAAAAAATAAGAAGTCCGTTTGTGGAGGATTTTTAATGAAACACTTAGTTTTTTCTCATTATATGAATCTCGGCGAAAGTGGCCATTTTATAGGCACAGAGATTCGACCGTTGGAAGTGTAACGTTCGCAATAATTACACACGCCAATTATGATAAACGTTATTTATTACCATATTTATTTCCAACGTTTAAAATTCAAACATTGCCGGCCGTTACGAAAAAAAAAACATATATCCATTAAATTTTTAATCTTTATTTGGAAACTAATTAATACATTTTTTTTATTGAAATGTATTAATTTTCTAACAATCCCCCATAAGATTAAATAATTTTATTATAAAGAAAATAAAAATAAATTTGGGTGATACAATATTGTGTTTTGGGTGAGGTAGCATGGGGCTTTGAACCTCACTTAGTGTTAACTAACTTCCATTTGAAGGACGTAGTGAACTAGGTCTTGAACTAGACCCTTTTGATCAAACTTCAGTAAGTCACACAACATAGTATAAGCACTACACTAGGTTCTTTATCGGTGTGCGCATTACGGCCGTTACGCTGATCTTGTTTCATGAGTGCTTCAGAGATCAGCCCCTGTTCTCATAGATCGCGGCCCCATGATCACACTCACATAGTAGAATTCTCAAAGGGTGCACTACGCGGTGCTACACCCTGCTTTGTAAGCCTTGAATTCAATTAGAGTGATTACTCTTCCTATACCGACACAGTTAAAAGTACTAGCACCATATGGATGTTCTTTAAATAAAACATTGAAGTTCATTTTTATTTCAGTACTTAACATAGATACACATCAGTTTGTTTTTCCCTTTGAACATATCCTCATGGGATCTGCATTTGGATAGGTAGGGTATCCACTGTGGTACTACATTATGGGCTTTCGACCCATCCCCCTCGATGCAGAAAAGACTAGCCTCCTCGCTAGACCTTAGTAAGTGGATCTGCAATATTGCTCGTTGATTAGATGGAATGAAGTGAGATTACACCATGTTGTATGAGATCCCATTAAGAGTATAAACTCAGAGTATCTTGTCCCTCTTGATGAAAAATTAAACCAGCCTACTCGCTAGTATAGTTTTTTTTTTAAGGTTACATGTGAATTTATTCACGATCCCAACTACTCATGATATAACATGCTTTATGAAGTGTAATATTCACCAGTGAAATTATAATATATATCAAGCTCATGATTTCTCGACTTGATGAACATGCTATAAAATGAAAACATTATGCTCATTTATTTCATATATTCAAATATGTCCCCAACATATTATTTCATGAATGAATATATTCATCAAATTCTCAATTTGAAATAATAATAATGAAATAAATATCTCTAATAAAAAATAAGCATATATATGGCAACAATTTTATATGCTAAGTTTACTTCCCAAATGATAGAATTTAAATTCTCATAACTTAGTCTTATTTATAACCCCCACATTAATATGAATTCACAAATTATTCCATGAATAAATGCATGGCATTTCTAAATAGGAGGTAATTGTGAAATAAATCTCTACTCATAAATGATCATTTATTTTTCATATAAAACATAAATAGAATCTACTTACATTTTATTCCAATTTTCTGTACACATCACATGCTTTAAATTCCCCAAACTTGGTCATATTTGTCACATAAATATATGAGTTACAAAGAAACCCCTACATTGTCATGGATATATAAAATATGCTTTATTTACCAAGTTATATACTTGTAAGCATGTAAAATAAAATGGTATTTAATCACATACCTTCAATATACGTACCGTTGGTCATTGCTACTTCTTATAGAATATTCAAAAATATGAAACCCAAATAATATTCATGCCATATGCATCAGAAAAGAAGAAGACTCAGTATAAGATAATATTCTCCCTTAAATTGATAACGCCATGCAATAACAAAAAAAAATTCGATTCAAAACTAAACACATAAAGATATTTTATTGAATTTTATTACTATTATTGGAGCTACCAAAAATAATAACTTAGCTCAATAAAACATATACAATAAGGAAGGACCATAAGTTCTCCACCATCAAGCATATCAATATCAAAATTCATAGGACAAATGGCTACCGTAATATCAAAATTCATAGGACCATAAGTTCTCCACCATCAAGCATATCAATGACAGTTACATATCATCAAGAGCCATTAATAAAGAATAACACAATGAATGTGTCAAATCAATAAAAATTAATTTATTTCTCAAATCCATAAGCCAATTGAATAATAAAAATAATGAACTTTAAATTCTATGGATGCAAAAAAAATAAATGTTACATGCCATATAAGCTTTGTCCCATAAAAAAATGCCCACCACAGAGAAAATACTCCAATTCCCCTTAAAATGAATTTAACGTATATGAACGGTCAAATCATATATTGTTGAGCATAAACATTTATCTCATATCAATTAAATAGAAGCATTGTACATTTCAAGACCGTAGCATTGTACATTTCAAGACCATAACAGATTGAAATATACCCGCAACACATAAGGTTTGCAATAATATGGACATACAAAATAAATTCATTTATATATACATCTATAGTATCATTTAACAACTAATCTCATATTTTCTCCAAAATTTTACTACACATAATGCAATCATTATTATTTGAACAGAAAAATATAGTAACTTATTAAAGCAGATTAATTACCATATTTAAAATAAATTGTTAAAAGCCATGGCAGAAAATAAAGACTGATAATAGATTATTCTGTTATGAAATTGTTAGAAAAATGAGCTATTATCAGACAAAAAACAATGAGAATATGGATTAGAAGAGCCTGGTATGGAGTCACGTGGTAATGCTGTCTTCAGAACAGAATATGCCCCCTCAATTTTTAATCTTTATTTGGAAACTAATTAATACATTTTTTTTATTGAAATGTATTAATTTTCCAACACAAAATACACTATAAATACAACACCCCCTCAGACCACACAAACTCATCGATACAACAGTTGTTCCAGTCTAAGCTATACGCAGAAGAGGTAATAGATGGAGATGATTAAGCTAATTCTGTTGGTGGCCGTGGCCTACGCATTCATCGAGCAGGGCTGGGCGGCAGATGTGAGCTGCATCACGGTGGACAGGGCGATATCGACGTGCGGGCAGTACCTGATCGGGATGGCGTTCGACCCGACGGCCGAGTGCTGCAGCGGGATGAGGTCGATCCACGAGGCGGCGAGCAGCGTCCAGGCACGCAGGGAGACCTGCAACTGCATCCGACAGACTGTGTCCATGTACAGCGATCTCAATGACCACGCCACGCGGACGCTCACCGGAAAGTGCGGCGTCAAGGCCGGGATCCCCATCTCCCGCGACATCGATT
This sequence comes from Acorus calamus, assembly GCA_030737845.1. NCBI lineage: Eukaryota > Viridiplantae > Streptophyta > Magnoliopsida > Acorales > Acoraceae > Acorus > Acorus calamus. The sequence continues at coordinate 2,873,141 of CM060879.1, read as the reverse complement.
GTAGCCGGTGAGATATGCTGTACTTCATGACATAGCCGTATAACGCTGACTTAAGTTATTCGTAGACAGATATATTTTCAGCATAGATTATTACTATACTGATGGAATAAGTCTTGTTTGGTTGTGTTCTTAGTTGTTTTTATTGGAAAACATAATAATGACATTATTGTTGTTTTGTTGTTTATGAATAAGTTATGTATAAAAGATAAATAAGATGTCGATATTGATTATAAATTATGAAAAACGATTTGATACCTGATTCTAGTAACAAATGATATTGACAAGTTTGCATATTATACTGAATAGATTGGGTAAAATAATACAAATTTAGAGGGGAAAGATCAATACAAGCATATTCTTAACTATTCTAGTATAGTAACACTCATCCTTGCAATCCTACTTTTTAGATTTACTCGCTCTGATTTCACAGTATTCCACATGTAAGCTTCCACGAAACAGAGGGCTAAGGGTTTAAAATGTTACATTTTTATGTTTGGTTGCTTTTCTTTGATTTTTTGAGTTTGTATTTATCATGTGAGCCTGCTATGAAAATTAATCGTGTGATGTTAATTGAATGCAGAATTTCTTGAATGAAGGGATCTGGATGGATGAAAAGAGGAGCTGCCCTCATGCACCTTTACTATAGTGGCATTGTGAAAGAGTCATGCATGGCTCCATTCAGTGTGGATGAATGAATAATATAATTTGAATAAAATGTTCACACATGTTCTACATGATATCTTTCTATCCATGCATCCTTCTCTATCCATATATTTCTCACTAAAAAAAAAGAAAAAAAAAGAGAATTAACTCACATGCATTAGCTTTATTTTTTTATATTATGGTTATGTTTAGATCATGTGTGATTGAAGTACTGAAAATCATAAAATCTGGTGTTTCAAACTTAATTTTTGATAAGTTTAAAAAAGTTGTTTCATTAGTTTTTCAATCGTTAAGTTTTTTGGTCTAAACAAATGAGAGGAGATTGAAATGATGAACATTGAAAACGTGTTTAGATCAGTATTTGGTAATGTTTATCTTTTCAAATGTGAAATCCGTCCAAATACAAATCCAAACGGGTAATAAATCATGAATTTGTTTTTATCAAAGAACCCAATTTGAGCAACTAATTGATATTGTAATTCTGCATCACAAAAAGAACTAGAAGCCCGATAGAGGAATATAACCTACACGGTTACAAATACATGATTTGATTTGAATCTAAAATGAATTCATATACCTGTATCGGACTGCGTATATAGCATATTTAAATAATCTTACTTTTGTTATCTGAACACAATAAGCTAAAAAGAATATTATTGAGGACCCATGTTTTTATGAACACAAGGAAGCTGAAAGGGGCATCATCCGGACATGTAAATAGGCATCAGAAATGGGGGCCTTAGAAGAAAAAAAAATGATATGTCCAGCCCATTTATATATTCTCCAATTCTTCAATTGAAGTGCATACTGTTATATATGAAATGATGCATATATTGAGATACATTAGAATTTTTTCTTCCGTTTAAAAATAATTTTTTCCTACGCTATACATTTGATACAATCTAATATATTATGATAATGCTGTATATATTGCATTATCATAGTAATGTATGGTGGTGGAGACTGGGCTGTAAAATGAACTGAGTGTATCAGCGCTCAAATCCCTCCTCAAATGAGGGAAAATGGCGCCACTTTAGGGGAGGAAGAGGGGGGGGGGGTGGTAGCTTACGAGCTAGCCCGAAGTGGCCTGCGGGTTGCTAGTGCCCTGTGGGTCGATCCCAGGCCTCAAAGTGAGGCTCATTCCTAGCCCTGTTGGGATTTGGCCCTATGGGCCCGAGCCGGGTATCCACACTTTAGGCAATATGCTAATCCTTACATGTGAATTTATTCTGTCACAGGGAGAATGAAATAAGGGAACGCCTATTCCTTATCTATATTTGGACTCCCAATTTGAGGGCTGAGTATCGGATCGGAGCCTCTAGTTCAAAGGAAAATATTTATTGTTTTTTAAATGACTTTTGAAAATTGGGGCATTTTCGTTGCCCAAAGGCCAAAAACAGAGTCTATTAAAGGAAATTAGGTGGACTTTGCCTTGTTTAGGTTGGCTAAAATCGAACTCAGACGGCTAGATCACTTTCATATATCTCAATGAACTCGGTATGGGGCATTTTATTCACATTGAGGTTTAGGCCAGTGATCATCGTGCAAATCTGTTGCAATCGTTGTACTCCATACACCACTCTCTTGGCTGATATACTTGAAATCCATCACCCTCACCCTCCGAACCTTCATCATCATCAAGTTGATATAGAGTGGGTCGTCGAAAAATGTTATGAGCAATAGGTCAGCCTTGGGCAACTCCCTCGGGGCGTCTCCTATCACCTGTAGGATGCCTGTTATTGGCATTGAGGTTCAGGACAGTGATCATCGTGCGAATCTGTTGCATTTGATCTTGTTGTTCTCGCATCTGACGACGTTGTTCCTCAACCACCTTCAACAAATCCTCCAATCCACGACCAGTGTCATTAGATTGGTTGTCTCCCCCTCCGTTATTTGCCATCACAACAAGGCATATGGATTAGAAGAGATATCACATTTTGTTCTATGATTGAGATATCACAAATCTGAAACTTATTAAAAATAGTAAAATCTCTAATTTAAAGCCCTAAATAAATGAATTTTAAAAAAATAAGAATTGTTAGTTGTATAATAACTAATATAGAAGATTTTTCCTTGATATATTTCTTTATTGCTCATGTCATCATCGATCTCTTGTTCATCGATGAAGTTGACCCGCTCTTCTTCTTTTTTTACAAACTCGGCGCCATCATATATATCATCAACTTCTAGTTCAACTAAAACTTCGCTCTCATGTTGATTTTGATTTGAGCAAAATTCTTGTTCATTGGCATCTTCACACTTCTCTGATGATGGTAGATCATAAGAGTTGGTCCTCGAACCATCCCCATCTTTTGTAGGATTTTCTCTTATCGCCTCTTGGGCCTTTGATATCTCCAGTCGTGATTTCACCCTTACAGTTTGACGGTAATTTTGATACAATTGAGGTAAATATCGTTCATAATTTCGTGGTAGAAATTAATCCATGAGGAGCACTTTCATCCTCCTCCACGTATGAATAAGTGCCTTCCCTTGTCGCTGTCGAGTCTTCTAGAGTTGATCCCATCAAACGGCGGCACCGCTCTTCAATCGAAAGGCCACCAATTTGATCATCTTTTCTTCTGGGACCTCCATCATCTTAAAGAATCTTTTGACCTCTGAGATCCAATCGAGAAAATCCTCGATCTGCATATTACCAATGAAATACAAAATATCCGCTTGGTAATCGTTGTACTCCATACACCACTCTCTTGGCTGCTATACTTGAAATCCATCACCCTCACCCTCCGAACCTTCATCATCATCAAGTTGATATAGAATGGGTCGTTGAACGATGTTCTGAGCAATAGGTCAGCCTTGGGCAACTCCCTCGGGGCGTCTCCTATCACCTGCAGGATGCCTGTTATTGACATTGAGGTTCAGGCCAGTGATCATCGTGCGAATCTGTTGCAATCGTTGTACTCCATACACCACTCTCTTGGCTGATATACTTGAAATCCATCACCCTCACCCTCCGAACCTTCATCATCATCAAGTTGATATAGAGTGGGTCGTCGAACGATGTTCTGAGCAATAGGTCAGCCTTGGGCAACTCCCTCGGGGCGTCTCCTATCACCTGCAGGATGCCTGTTATTGGCATTGAGGTTCAGGCCAGTGATCATCGTGCGAATCTGTTGCATTTGATCTTGTTGTTCTCGCATCTGACGACGTTGTTCCTCAACCACCTTCAACAAATCCTCCAATCCACGACCAGTGTCATTAGATTGGTTGTCTCCCCCTCCGTTATTTGCCATCACAACAAGGCATATGGATTAGAAGAGATATCACATTTTGTTCTATGATTGAGATATCACAAATCTAAAACTTATTAAAAATAGTAAAATCTCTAATTTAAAGCCCTAAATAAATGAATTTAAAAAAAATAAGAATTGTTAGTTGTATAATAACTAATATAGAAGATTTTTCCTCGATATATTTCATCATGTCAAATTTTGTGCGATTCCGAGTTCGTGACCATTGATTTGAATTTATTTGGTGGACCACTTTTGATGGTCCCGTCTGCATAGTCTGTCCTATATCATGTTGGACTTAGCCCCGGGTTGGCGTGCTAAGTCCAGTTATTCGGCTCGTGTGGGACGTGTACGTGCAAGACTAACAATTAGATCTCAATGAGATTGCGATGGTGAATCATAGGCTGGAATTAGTTATTTAGTTTTAATTAGTTTCTTTATAGTTGTTTGGTTGAAGGTGAATCCGTATAATTAGTTTATTATTTATAGTTATTTTGTTGAAAGTGAATCCCTAAATTTTAGAAAGTTGTTAGGTGTTGGGCTATTTATGCCTGGTTATGGATCATTAAAGAAGGACTAGAGAATACTCCAAATTACATCAAAGATTTTAACACTTTATTATCAAAGTAAATATAAGTTGTCAATATAAGAGTTAACCTGATATCAATTTGTCAACAGTAATTACGTTGATCATAAATCAGAAATTTTTTATCTTTGTTCGACACGATCTATGTGAAACCAACTTGAACACATAAGACACCATCTATGTCGAACGGGAGCGTATTAAGGTTTTTAGTATCCGATTGACATAATCCATGTCGAACCACCTTAAACACAGAAGTCATCGTCTATGTCGAATAATCTTAAACACAGAAGACATCGTCTATGTCGAACAATCTTAAACACAGAAGACAGAACTCGTGGGGTGGGTTATATATGAGATAAATCAATTTTTTATGGGGTGGGTAAGATAACTTGTGGGGTAGCTATAGCCGCGCCCAGTAATTAATTACCATCCCATTTTGGTAACCACCCCATTAATTACGGTCAAGATTAAGAAAGCACTTCAAGGATATTTGTGGTAATCTAACGTATGCCATGTCATGGGGCTTACGCGGGGGCATATGAAATGGGGCTTGTCAATCATTTTCCTTCAGATAATTATCCAAATCCGAAATCATATTTTTGGATTGGATACAAATATACCTATTTTAAATATCAATAAGATATCAGTGCCTATCTGATCCGTATATGCTCCGTTGATAGTTTTATCACACGGGGACAACTAGTTCATAACAACCCTACGAAGTTGCACAGAAGAACTCTTCAATTCACGTGGAAAAGGCATAACACACAAAAAGGAACCAATGAAGCTAAGAGAGACTCTTCGACACATGTATAAAGGCACGACACACAATGCACCACACACAGTGCACACAACTATATATTGACTACATGTTCACCAAAAGTGTCACACAACATCTGCAAATTAAGCTCACGCAATCCACACCCATCAAAATGTTAGAAAAATGAGCTATTATCAGACAAAAAACAATGAGAATATGGATTAGAAGAGCCTGGTATGGAGTCACGTGGTAACGCTGTCTTCAGAACATAATACGCCCCCTCAATCGCACAGGGTTCTTGACGATCTGTTCCGAAGATAAAACCACCCAGCCCTCGCTGTTCTCTTCTTGGTGCAAGCAAGAAGAGAAGTCGAACCGGTCGCAGACTTGATCGCCCAAAATAACAAGAAAAAATAAGAAGTCTGTTTGTGGAAGATTTTTAATGAAACACTTAGTTTTTTCTCATTATATGAATCTCTGCGAAAGTGGTCATTTTATAGGCACGGAGATTCGACCGTTGGAAGTGTAACGTTCGCAATAATTACACACGCTAATTATGATAAGCGTTATTTATTACCATATTTATTTCCAACGTTTAAAATTCAAACATTGCCAACCGTTACGAAAAACAAAACATATATCCATTAAATTTTTAATCTTTATTTGGAAACTAATTAATACATTTTTTTTAAAATTTATTAATTTTCTAACAATCCCCCACAAGATTAAATAATTTTATTATAAAGAAAATAAAAATAAATTTGGGCGATACAATACTGTGTATTCGGTGAGGTAGCTTGGGGCTTTGAACCTCACTTAGGTTAACTAACTTCCATTTGAAGGACGTAGTGAACTAGGTCTTGAACTAGACCCTTTTGATCAAACTTCAGTAAGTCACAGAACACAGTATAAGCACTAGACCAGGTTCTTTATCGGTGTGCGCATTACGGCTGTTACGCTTATCTTGTTTCATGAGTGCTTTAGAGATCAGCCCCTGTTCTCATTGATCGCGGCCCCACGATCACACTCACATAGTAGAATTCTCAAAGGGTGCACTGCGCGGTGCTACACCCTGCCTTATAAGCCTTGAATTCACTCAGAGTGATTGCTTTTCCTATACCGACACAGCTAAAAGTACTAGCACCATAGGGATGTTCTTTAAATAAAACATTGAAGTTCATTTTTATTTCAGTACTTAACATAGATACACATCAGTTTGTTTTTCCCTTTGAACATATCCTCATGGGATCTCAATTTGGATAGGTAGGGTATCCACTGTGGTACTACATTATGGCCTTTCGACCCATCCCCCTCGATGCAGAAAAGACTAGCCTCCTCGCTAGACCTTAGTAAGTGGATCTGCAATATTGCCCACTGATTTGATGGAATGAAGTGAGATTACACCATGTTGTATGAGATCCCATTAAGAGTATAAACTCAGAGTATCCTGTCCCTCTTGATGAAAAATTAAACCAGCCTACTCGCTAATATAGTTTTTTTTAAGGTTACATGTGAATTTATTCACGATCCCAACTACTCATGATATAACATGCTTTATGAAGTGTAATATTCACCAATGAAATTATAATATATCAAGATCATGATTTCTCGACTTGATGAACATGCTATAAAATGAATACATTATGCTCATTTATTTCATATATTCAAATATGTCCCCAACATATTATTTCATGAATGAATATATTCATCAAATTCTCAATTTGAAATAATAATAAAAAAAATAAGCATATATATGGCAACAATTTTATATGCAAAGTTTACTTCCCGAATGATAGAATTTAAATTCTCATAACTTAGACTTATTTATAACCCCCACATTAATATGAATTCACAAATTATTCCATGAATAAATGCATGGCATTTCTAAATAGGAGATAATTGTGAAATAAATCTCTACTCATAAATGATCATTTATTTTTCATATAAAACATAAATAGAATCTACTTACATTCTATTCCAATTTTCTCACATGCTTTAAATTCCCCAAACTTGGTCATATTTATCACATAAATATATGAGTTACAAAGAAACCCCTACATTGTCATGGATATATAAAATATGCTTTATTTACCAAGTTATATACTTGTAAGCATGTAAAATAAAATGGTATTTAATCACATACCTTCAATATACGTACCGTTGTTCATTGCTGCTTCTTATAGAATATTCAAAAATATGAAACCCAAATAATATTCATGCCATATGCAATAGAAAAGCAGAAGACTCAGTATAAGATAATATTCTCCCTTGAATTGATAACCAGCATATATGATATCCGTAGAAATGTATGTAGAGCGTTTGCTTGAAACATATCATTATATATGAAGATTTCCAGAAAAATGATCATCATAATATAATATTAGAGGAGAATTCCAATAGCCTCATATAACATATATTGTTGCCCTTGAAAAATTGATATAGTCTTTCTCAAATATCTGACTGCATTGTATATATCCATGTTCTTTCATCTCATCGTTGGAATTTAATAAAAAACCAAGCTATGATCACAAATTAAACCATTATCACAGACACAAAATAATAATTTAATTAAATAACATGATCAAAATGGAAAGAACAAAAATATAATAATGGATACATCGATCAGTATTTAAAAGGAACGACTAAAATGGAAAGCATGTATAATAACAGACTCATTATTATTACTCATGTCTATCAATAAAGTCCATCATGCATATTTCATTTCCACGTCATAAAATAATAATAATTATATGAGCAATGATGAAATGAATTTCCGTATATAAAAAGTTCCCATGCCGCTCTACATTTCAATATATGTCAAACTGCAACACATTATTTTAAAGACCCCATAAAGATTGCAATTTATTAATGAAGACATTTTATATAACTCATTAAAACATCCATATGTTTCATAAAAGTAAAACATTTATGTGCCAAATCACTTGGTTCAAAAATTTATGCACATGATTTTTATGCATGGGTGCATGCCTGAACAATTTTATAGTAACGCCATGCAATAACAAAAAAAAATTCGATTCAAAACTAAACACATAAAGATATTTTATTGAATTTTATTACTATTATTGGAGCTACCAAAAATAATAACTTAGCTCAATAAAACATATACAATAAGGAAGGACCATAAGTTCTCCACCATCAAGCATATCAATATCAAAATTCATAGGACAAATGGCTACCGTAATATCATACACCACACATTTGTCACAACAGAGAATATGACAATTCTATTAAAAGAATTAACATAAACCTCACGTGATATTCTACATGCAATATGAATTAAAATATTAAACATGATCTCGTCATAAATTATCACCTCAACTATGACATAATTTTGTGATAAAAATATTATATTACGACTCATGTAAAGTCATCTGAACATATAAAATGCAATGATAAAATATATCAAAGATATTTAGAAATTCTGTATAGCATGCATAAATTTATCATTATTTTAAAAACATATGAGAATCCATAGTCATGCATTATAGCAGAAATTATAGCATATACTACTCATCGTAGAAAAAATGACAGTTACATATCATCAAGAGCCATTAATAAAGAATAACACAATGAATGTGTCAAATCAATAAAAATTAATTTATTTCTCAAATCCATAAGCCAATTGAATAATAAAAATAATGAACTTTAAATTCTATGGATGCAAAAAAAATAAATGTTACATGCCATATAAGCTTTGTCCCATAAAAAAATGCCCACCACAGAGAAAATACTCCAATTCCCCTTAAAATGAATTTCAAGTATATGAACGGTCAAATCATATATTGTTGAGCATAAACATTTGTCTCATATCAATTAAATAGAACATCCAAAAGAAATATTAAAATTTAAGGAAGCATTGTACATTTCAAGACCGTAGCATTGTACATTTCAAGACCGTAACAGATTGAAATATACCCGCAACACATAAGGTTTGCAATAATATGGACATATAAAATAAATTCATTTATATGTAAATCTATAGTATCATTTAACAACTAATCTCATATTTTCTCCAAAATTTTACTACACATAATGCAATCATTATTATTTGAACAGACAAATATGGTAACTTATTAAAGCAGATTAATTACCATATTTAAAATAAATTGTTAAAAGCCATGGCAGAAAATAAAGACTGATAATAGATTATTCTGTTATGAAATTGTTAGAAAATGAGCTATTATCAGACAAAAAACAATGAGAATATGGATTAGAAGAGCCTGGTATGGAGTCACGTGGTAATGCTGTCTTCAGAACAGAATTTGCCCCCTCAATTTTTAATCTTTATTTGGAAACAAATTAATACTTTTTTTTTATTGAAATGTATTAATTTTCCAACACAAAATACACTATAAATACAACACCCCCTCAGACCACACAAACTCATCGATAAAACAGTTGTTCCAGTCTAAGCTATACGCAGAAGAGGTAATAGATGGAGATGATTAAGCTAATTCTGTTGGTGGCCGTGGCCTACGCATTCATCGAGACGGGCTGGGCGGCAGATGTGAGCTGCATCACGGTGGACAGGGCGATATCGACGTGCGGGCAGTACCTGATCGGGATGGCGTTCGACCCGACGGCCGAGTGCTGCAGCGGGATGAGGTCGATCCACGAGGCGGCGAGCAGCGTCCAGGCACGCAGGGAGACCTGCAACTGCATCCGACAACTGTGTCCATGTACAGCGATCTCAATGACCACGCCGCGCGGACGCTCACCGGAAAGTGCGGCGTCAAGGCCGGGATCCCCATCTCCCGCGACATCGATTGTAGCCGGTGAGATATGCTCTACTTCATGACATAACGTATAACTGACATAAGTTATTCGGAGACAGATATATTTTCAGCATAGATTATTACTATACTGATGGAATAAGTCTTGTTTGGTTGTGTTCTTAGTTGTTTTTATTGGAAAACATAATAATGACATTATTGTTGTTTGGTTGTTTATGAATAAGTTATGTATAAAAGATAAATAAGATGTAGATATTGATTATAAATTATGAAAAATGATTTGATATCTGAATCTAGTAACAAATGATTTTGACAAGTTTGCATATTATACTGAATAGATTGGGTAAAATAATACAAATTTAGAGGGGAAAGATCAATACAAGCATATTCTTATCTATTCTAGTATAGTAATACTCATCCTTGCAATCCTACTTTTTAGATTTATTCACTCTTATTTCACAGTATTCCACATGTAAGCTTCCACGAAACAGAGGGCTAAGGGTTTAAAATGTTACATTTCTATGTTTGGTTGCTTTTCTTTGGTTTTTTGAGTTTGTATTTATCATGTGAGCCTGCTATGAAAATTAATCTTGTGATGTTAATTGAATGCAGGATTTCTTGAATGAAGGGATCTGGATGGATGAAAAGAGGAGCTGCCCTCATGCACCTTTACTATAGTGGCATTGTAAAAGAGTCATGCATGGCTCCATTCAGTGTGGATGAATGAATAATATAATTTGAATAAAATGTTCACACATGTTCTACATGATATCTTTCTATCCATCCATCCTTCTCTATCCATATATTTCTCACTAAAAAAAAGAAAAAAAAAGGAATTAACTCACATGCATTAGCTTTATTTTTTTATATTATGGTTATGTTTAGATCATGTGTGATTGAAGTACTGAAAATCATAAAATCTGCTGTTTCAAACTTAATTTTTGATAAGTTTAAAAAAGTTGTTTCATTAGTTTTTCAATCGTTAAGTTTTTTGGTCTAAACAAATGAGAGGAGATTGAAATGATGAACATTGAAAACGTGTTTAGATCAGTATTTGGTAATGTTTATCTTTTCAAATGTGAAATCCGTCCAAATACAAATCCAAACGGGCAATAAAGCATGAATTTGTTTTATCAAAGAACCCAATTTGAGCAACTAATTGATATTGTAATTCTACATCACAAAAAGAACTAGAAGCCCGATAGAGGAACATAACCTACACGGTTACAAATACATGATTTGATTTGAATCTAAAATGAATTCATATACCTGTATCGGACTGCGTATATAGCATATTTAAATAATATTACTTTTGTTATCTGAACACAATAAGCTAAAAGAGAATATTATTGAGGACCCATGTTTTTATGAACACAAGGAAGCTGAAAGGGGCATCATTCGGACATGTAAATAGGCATCAGAAATGGAGGCCTTAGAAGAAAAAAAAAATGATATGTCCAGCCCATTTATATATTCTCCAATTCTTCAATTGAAGTGCATACTGTTATATATGAAATGATGCATATATTGAGATACATTAGAATTTTTTCTTCCGTTTAAAAATAATTTTTTCTTACGCTATACATTAGATACAATCTAATATATTATGATAATGCTGTATATATTGCATTATCATAGTAATGTATGGTGGTGGAGACTGGGCTGTAAAATGAACTGAGTGTATCAGCGCTCAAATCCCTCCTCAAATGAGGGAAAATGGCCCCACTTTAGGGGAGGAAGAGGGGGGGGGGGTGGTAGCTTACGAGCTAGCCCGAAGTGGCCTGCGGGTTGCTAGTGCCCTGTGGGTTGATCCCAGGCCTCAAAGTGAGGCTCATTCCTAGCCCTGTTGGGATTTGGCCCTATGGGTCCGAGCCGGGTATCCATACTTTAGGCAATATGCTAATCCTTACATGTGAATTTATTCTGTCACAGGGAGAATGAAATAAGGGAACGCCTATTCCTTAACTATATTTGGACTCCCAATTTGAGGGCTCAGCATCGGATCAGAGCCTCTAGTTCAAAGGAAAATATTTATTGTTTTTTAAATGACTTTTGAAAATTGGGGCATTTCCGTTGCCCAAAGGCCAAAAAAAGTGTCTATTAAAGGAAATTAGGTGGACTTTGCCTTGTTTAGGTTGGCTAAAATCGAACTCAGACGGCTAGATCACTTTCATATATCTCAATGAACTCGGTATGGGGCACTTTATCCACGGAACTGCGGCTAAATCAAAATTGGCTTCCATCAACATTCTATTATGCGTTGTGAGATATTGATAGGTTGTTGTTGTAATGCAGCGAAAAATTAAAATAAAGATCCAACGAGCGTTGAGATCTCATAAACACCTTAAATCCATAAAGAATCCTTGAATCCACAAGTAAGAAGCCCCAAAACAGAGGAAATTCAAAATATTATTGATAAAAAATTGTCAACCCTAAATTATAAGTCTGTTGTTTATATTAATAGCATAAAATAAAAAATACTAAAAATAGTAAAATCCGAAAACTAATTTTCCAGATTCTATGAGATCCTAAATGATCATAGGAATTGATAGAAATCATTTCCAATATGTTTAATATGTTATGATTGAAAATATCACAAATCTAAAAGTTACTAAAAATAGTAAAATCTCTAATTTAAAGTCCTAAATAAATGAATTTTTGAAAAATAAGAGTGGTTAGTTCTATAACAACTAATCTATAAGATTTCCTCGATATATTTCACCATGTCAAAGTTTGTGCGATTTCGAGATCGTGACTATTGATTTGAATTTATTTGGTGGACCACTTTAGATGGTCCCATCTGCATAATCTGTCCTAAATCAGACTCCTCTTTTTCAAAAGAGCTCATCATCGACTTCTTTCCTCTCTTCAATTGATGTTTATTTATATTTCACCTTTGGCAAGAGAGGAGACGTTTTCTTAACTTGAAATTTCTTCTCAATAAAATCGATCATGTATAAAATTGAATGCACCTCGATTTGTAGCCCAAATTTCTTCACCGTAGCCGCAAATTCTTCATTGTTATCATTGTTGATGATGGCATCTAAAATACTCTTGTTGATACCCTGCAACACGATCTTCTGTAGGGGCTCTTCCATCTTGGGGGTCACTGCTATGGACCGTGCAAACAACTCCTCTTGTTCTCCTCCAATGACATCTTTAGAATCACCAGAGAAAATAACATCCTCTACTTCTTTATTGCTCATGTCATCATCGATCTCTTGTTCATCGATGAAGTTGACCCGCTCTTCTTCTTTTTTTGCAAACTCGGTGCCATCATATATATCATCAACTTCTAGTTCAACTAAAACTTCGGTCTCATGTTGATTTTGATTTGAGCAAAATTCTTGTTCATTGGCATCTTCACACTTCTCTGATGATGGTAGATCATAAGAGTTGGTCCTCGAACCATCCCCATCTTTTGTAAGATTTGCTCTTATCGCCTCTTTAGCCTTTGATATCTCCAATCGTGATTTCACCTTACAGTTTGACGATAATTTCGATACAATTGAGGTAAATATCGTTCATAATTTCGTGGTAGAAATTAATCCATGAGGAGGTCTTTTATTCTCCTCCGTGTATGAATAAGTGCCTTCCCTTGTCGCTGTCGAGTCTTCCGGAGTTGATCCCATCAAATGGCAGCACCGCTCTTCAATTGAATGGCCACCAATTTGATGATCTTTTCTTCTGGGACCTCCATCATCTTAAAGAATCTTTTGACCTCTGAGATCCAATCGAGAAAATCCTCGATCTGCATATTACCAATGAAATACAAAATATCCGCTTGGTAATCGTTGTACTCCATACACCACTCTCTTGGCTGATATACTTGAAATCCATCACCCTCACCCTCCGAACCTTCATCATCATCAAGTTGATATAGAGTGGGTCGTTGAACGATGTTCTGAGCAATAGGTCAGCCTTGGGCAACTCCCTCGGGGCTGTTAGACCTGTGTCATTTAGAGTCCTAATTTCGATCGGAGTCGCTAAAATTTTGATTTTTAGCTACCTTCTGGGGTTTAAGGACTCTGATTGAAGATATAACTGCATATTATGGGTCCTGGTATTGCTTAGTACTTCCCATAAAATTTTCGTTTAATTCCGATAACGTTTTTGGAATTATGCAGTTTTGAATTGGTATTCGGATTTGATTTTGTTAAAATCCAAGATGATGAGATAAAAATCCGATATTATTACGAGATGTTCAGTTTGGGGATAGCTTCCATATAGAAGTAGAATTGGATCAACTGGATTCGTATATCAAAAGATATGGGTATTTTTCCGAGTATACCCTGAAGTTGAGAAATCCAGGCAGCAGCCCTGTAAGATGTTTAGCCTAGATTTTGAAATAGCTGGAGGGGTATTTGATCTAGGTGTAAACATGAAAGTTGTAGATAATCGTCTTATCTTTCAAATGCCACTGGAATCGTGCAATTCGGAGCTTTATTGAGGAAGTTATGGCCGTTTAAGTGAATGCTGTTCAGAGGTTTTAAGTCCGAGGACAGCTCGGTCATTCAGTCCGACTTTGCCTATTTAAAGGCCCCAAATGCACGACTTTGGGACTCATTTTCCCCTCTTTTGCTCTCTGGTCCAGCCCCCATTGTTGTGTGCTTTGGTGGAGGAAATGAAGATGATGGAGAAGAAGATCAAAAGAAGGTATGTTAGAGGTGGTGGTGGTGTTGTTGTTGTTCCATTCTCTCTTCCCCCATCTTTTGCTCCCTTCCTTCCCCTCTCTAACCAATAGCACCCTAGGTGTTTGTTGAAATGCCCAAGTGAAGAAGAAGATGCAAGGGAAGCTAGATGGAGGTGGGGGCAGCGGTGGTGGCGGTCGAGGTGGTTGCGGGCGTGCGGATGAGCACCCACACCTCCCCCTTCCTTTCCCCTCTCTTTTGGTGAGTTTCCCTCTTCTTTTAATCGGTTTTTATGCATGTATTGGTGCTTGGGAGAGAATGCATCGGTGGTATTTGTGTTTGGGTGCAAGTGAGGGCATGGGAGAGTGTTTTGGAGGCTGGGCGCGCGGGTCTGCACGCGTGAGCGCACGCACGGAGGTGTTGTCGCGCGGGTGGAGCGCGCGGGCGCGCGCGGGTACGCGCGCGGGTCGTGCGCGCTGGTGCGGGCGTGCGGGAGCGCGCGGTAGTGCGCGCGAGGGGCGCGCGTGTGTCTGCGCGCGGAGGGCGCGCGTCTGGGCGCGCTGTGCGCGGGGATGCCCGGGGTGCCCGGGGCTCCCCGGGGTGCGTGCGGGTGCTGCCCGGGGCCCGGTTTGGCCGTGCTGAGGGTCGGCACCCTCGGGTGGGTGTCCGGGGGGGCTCGGGCACGCGTGCGTGCATCCATGCTTGCGTGCGTTCGAGCCCGTTTGCGTGCATGTCTAGCCTTAGGCATGCCTAGTTGATTTTTTTATGTTTGTATGTGGTTTTACTCACCCTTTTGGTACCCTTAACTTGCAGACCTCGTCGGTTGGGATGCGCGACGACTCGGGTATCGGTGAGTGGTTTGATTCCAATCCTTCCGGGAGCGCTCGATGCACGTAGTCGTGCTTCGCGCTTCCATGGGGCTTTATTTGCACCCTAAATATGTAGATATCATGCATGCTAGGTTGTATAGCTCATATATTGTGTAGAACCCCTATTCTACCTTATACTTGCCTATGTATTGTATAGAATATGGCATGACTTAGGTAATATTGTTTGAATTTCTACCTTATTATTATTTGAACATATCAGGCATGTCTAAACTTGGGTTAATAACGGGTGTATGCGTAATATTCCTTTGATTTAGGACTCGAGGGTTTGGTATAGTTGTTGCACCCATCTGTTGGGACAAAACTACGACCAGCTCGAGAGAGGACGAGGCATTCCCTCTCTCTCGCCCTCCCTCTCTTCGTGAATTGAGTGAGTAGGTGTAGTTCCTACTTGACTCGGGTTTGCTTGGAATTATTGGCATGCACCTGTTGTTGCGCAGATCGCGCTTAACCCTTCCCTTCTAGGTTGGTGTTATCCAACGTATAATAGGTTGTAATTTGTGTGTGTTTATCTGTTTGATGCCACGTATGCATGTTTAAGTAGGCCATCGTTGGGTAGTTAATTGCATATATATATATATATATATGCCGATATGGCCATGATTCTTGTCTAATGTGTTAGACAAGTGTATGACCTCTTGTGGGGTCATACCATGGTTTGACACTTATAATTAAATGTCTTCCCCGCATCTGAGTTATGCGCCCTGGAGGGAATTCATGAGAATTCGTTGCGCTTATCGGTTTTGATAACCGGTGTCGACGGATCTGAAAGGATCATATTCGCGAGTTTAGATTGGTTTCCTCCCTTCGTTGGATCCGTGTAGGGACTTCCTGGTTGAGACAGCCGGCCTGACAGAGGGCTCCCATCCGTAGGTGCTGCCGATGTGTGAGGATGTGCTGATCATGGGAGTATACCAGGTAGGGGCTTCCCGGGATAAGGGCTACTGGTGGACCAAGGGTGTAGAAGCAATCTAGATTCCTCCCAAGAGCCTATGTCACCCCGAGGAGGGGGTGAGGGTGAGGGTGTAGTGGATCGGCGTTTGATGACCGATGATGGCGGATCCAAGGGGGATCATTTTCATGAGTGTAGTTTGGTTTCTTTCCTTCGTTGGATCCGTGTAGGAACTTCTCGGCGTACCATCGCTGTCCTGGCACCGGGCTCCCATCTGTAGGTACCATCGCTGTGGTCGACAGTGTACTGATCGTGGGAGTATGTCAGGCAGAGGCTACCCGGGGAAAGGGCTACCGGTGGACCAAGGGCTTAGAAACGATCCAGTCTCTTCCCAAGAGCCTGGGTCACCCCTTTTGGGGTGAAGGTGAGGGATTGGTACAGTTACTCCCGACAACCTAGGTCACCCTTCGGATGTGAGGGTGTGGGTGTGAGTGTTGTGGGCTCGAGTTGATACTCGACCCACCAGCTTGTGTAGTAGGTTTTCCCATGGGGTTCGCGCTGCGAACAAGTAGTGGTTCCTCCCAATATCGTCGCATGTCGTGGCCCAGATGTTGAAGCTGCCCTGACAGAGGACTCCCACTTGTAAGTACTCCCAATGCATTCGGCGGATGTACTGATCATGAGAGTGTACCAGGTGAGGCTACGCGAGGGTGGACCACCGGACGATATTGCGAGCATGAATTGTTCTCCCCTTTGTCGGATCCGTGTGGATGCTTCCTAGGTACGAGCCACCCTGGGTGGACCCCCACCTGTAGGTACCATCGACGCTGTCGACAGTGTACTGACCGTGGCCGGCTCCAGGTAGAGGCTGCCCGGGAGAGCGCTACCGGATGACGAACGGTGTAGAACAGAAAGTTTTGTCCTTCAAGTCCCTAGGCTCACCTCTATGGGGGCTAGGGCGAGGATGAGGTATGGTTGCACCGCCGTGTGACCTTGGTAACCGTTGGGTTTCTATCCATGGTTTCCTTGATAGGTGATTGCCTTAGGATCGAATGTTGGTGTTGGTGTTTGGTTTCTGACCACTCACTGAGCTTGTAGCTCACCCCTCGCTTATGTTTTTCCCCAGTTGACGCTGAGTCGGATCCAAGAGAAGAGCTCCCCTAGCGCCATCCGAGTAAGAGACCCGCGTTCGCGTTGGATGTCTTGCGAGTCGGAGGCTATCAGCATTCCCTTTTTATTGTATGTATTATACTTGTGCTTGCGCACGGTATGTAGACTGTTGATGTCAGTTATTGTATATATATTGGCTCTCACAGGACAGTTGATTGTGTACTCTAGTCTGTAATATGTCTTGAATTACAGACTTAGTCATTGAGCTTCCGCTTTTTGTATATATATTTGATGTCAGTTACTTGTGTATTGCCTTTTCTATTGTAGAGTATTTATTTGACCTAGTGTATGGATTACTGATATCATTTATATATTTGCCACGTCTCGGGGACGGCCACCCTGGGGCGTGACAGGGGCGTCTCCTATCACCTGCAGGATGCCTGTTATTGACATTGAGGTTCAGGCCAGTGATCATCGTGCAAATCTGTTGCAATCGTTGACTCCATACACCACTCTCTTGGCTGATATACTTGAAATCCATCACCCTCACCCTCCGAACCTTCATTATCATCAAGTTGATATAGAGTGGGTCGTCGAACGATGTTCTGAGCAATAGGTCAGCCTTGGGCAACTCCCTCGGGGCGTCTCCTATCACCTGCAGGATGCCTGTTATTGGCATTGAGGTTCAGGCCAGTGATCATCGTGCGAATCTGTTGCATTTGATCTTGTTGTTCTCGCATCTGACGACGTTGTTCCTCAACCACCTTCAACAAATCCTCCAATCCACGACCAGTGTCATTAGATTGGTTGTCTCCCCCTCCGTTATTTGCCATCACAACAAGGCATATGGATTAGAAGAGATATCACATTTTGTTCTATGATTGAGATATCACAAATCTAAAACTTATTAAAAATAGTAAAATCTCTAATTTAAAGCCCTAAATAAATGAATTTTAAAAAACTAAGAATTGTTAGTTGTATAATAACTAATATAGAAGATTTTTCCTCGATATATTTCACCATGTCAAATTTTGTGCGATTCCGAGTTAGTGACCATTGATTTGAATTTATTTGGTGGACCACTTTTGATGGTCCCATCTGCATAGTCTGTCCTATATCATGTTGGACTTAGCCCCGGGTTGGCGTGCTAAGTCCAGTTATTCGGCTCGTGTGGGACGTGTACGTGCAAGACTAACAATTAGATCTCAATGAGATTGCCATGGTGAATCATAGGCTGGAATTAGTTATTTAGTTTTAATTAGTTTCTTTATAGTTGTTTGGTTGAAGGTGAATCCCTATAATTAGTTTCTTATTTATAGTTATTTTGTTGAAAGTGAATCCCTAAATTTTAGAAAGTTGTTAGGTGTTGGGCTATTTATGCCTGGTTATGGATCATTAAAGAAGGACTAGAGAATACTCCAAATTACATCAAAGATTTTAACACTTTATTATCAAAGTAAATATAAGTTGTCAATATAAGAGTTAACCTGATATCAATTTGTCAACATTAATTACGTTGATCATAAATCAGAAATTTTTTATCTTTGTTCGACACGATCTATGTGAAACCAACTTGAACACATAAGACACCATCTATGTCGAACGGGAGCGTACTAAGGTTTTTAGTTTCCGATCGACATAATCCATGTCGAACCACCTTAAACACAGAAGACATCGTCTATGTTGAATAATCTTAAACACAGAAGACATCGTCTATGTCGAACAATCTTAAACACAGAAGACAGAACTCGTGGGGTGGGTTAGATATGAGTTAAATCAATTTTTTTATGGGGTGGGTAAGATAACTTGTGGGGTAGCTATAGCCGCGCCCAGTAATTAATTACCATCCCATTTTGGTAACCACCCCATTAATTACGGTCAAGATTAAGAAAGCACTTCAAGGATATTTGTGGTAATCTAACGTATGCCATGTCATGGGGCTTACGCGGGGGCATACGAAATGGGGCTTGTCAATCATTTTCCTTCAGATAATTATCCAAATCCGAAATCATATTTTTGGATTGGATACAAATATACCTATTTTAAATATCAATAAGATATCAGTGCCTATCTGATCCGTATATGCTCCGTTGATAGTTTTATCACACGGGGACAACTAGTTCATAACAACCCTACGAAGTTGCACAGAAGAACTCTTCAACTCACGTGGAAAAGGCATAACACACAAAAAGGAACCAATGAAGCTAAGAGAGACTCTTCGACACATGTATAAAGGCACGACACACAATGCACCACACACAGTGCACACAACTATATATTGACTACATGTTCACCAAAAGTGTCACACAACATCTGCAAATTAAGCTCACGCAATCCACACCATCAAAATGTTAGAAAAATGAGCTATTATCAGACAAAAAACAATGAGAATATGGATTAGAAGAGCCTGGTATGGAGTCACGTGGTAACGCTGTCTTCAGAACAGAATACGCCCCCTCAATCGCACAGGGTTCTTGACGATCTGTTCCGAAGATAAAACCACCCAGCCCTCGCTGTTCTCTTCTTGGTGCAAGCAAGAAGAGAAGTCGAACCGGTCGCAGACTTGATCGCCCAAAAGAACAAGAAAAAATAAGAAGTCTGTTTGTGGAGGATTTTTAATGAAACACTTAGTTTTTTCTCATTATATGAATCTCTGCGAAAGTGGCCATTTTATAGGCACGGAGATTCGACCGTTGGAAGTGTAACGTTCGCAATAATTACACACGCCAATTATGATAAACGTTATTTATTACCATATTTATTTCCAATGTTTAAAATTCAAACATTGCCAGCCGTTACGAAAAACAAAACATATATCCATTAAATTTTTAATCTTTATTTGGAAACTAATTAATACATTTTTTATTGAAATGTATTAATTTTCTAACAATCCCCATAAGATTAAATAACTTTATTATAAAGAAAATAAAAATAAATTTGGGCGATACAATACTGTGTATTCGGTTAGGTAGCTTGGGGCTTTGAACCTCACTTAGGTTAACTAACTTCCATTTGAAGGACGTAGTGAACTAGGTCTTGAACTAGACCCTTTTGATCAAACTTCAGTAAGTCACAGAACACAGTATAAGCACTAGACCAGGTTCTTTATCGATGTGCGCATTACGGCCGTTACGCTTATCTTGTTTCATGAGTGCTTTAGAGATCAACCCCTGTTCTCATAGATCGCAGCCCCACGATCACACTCACATAGTAGAATTCTCAAAGGGTGCACTGCGCGGTGCTACACCCTGCCTTATAAGCCTTGAATTCACTCAGAGTGATTGCTCTTCCTATACCGACACAGTTAAAAGTACTAGCACCATAGGGATGTTCTTTAAATAAAACATTGAAGTTGATTTTTATTTCAGTACTTAACATAGATACACATCAGTTTGTTTTTCCCTTTGAACATATCCTCATGGGATCTCAATTTGGATAGGTAGGGTATCCACTGTGGTACTACATTATGGGCTTTCGACCCATCCCCCTCGATGCAGAAAAGACTAGCCTCCTCGCTAGACCTTAGTAAGTGGATCTGCAATATTGCCCACTGATTTGATGGAATGAAGTGAGATTACACCATGTTGTATGAGATCCCATTAAGAGTATAAACTCAGAGTATCCTGTCCCTCTTGATGAAAAATTAAACCAGCCTACTCGCTAATATAGTTTTTTTTAAGGTTACATGTGAATTTATTCACGATCCCAACTACTCATGATATAACATGCTTTATGAAGTGTAATATTCACCAATGAAATTATAATATATCAAGATCATGATTTCTCGACTTGATGAACATGCTATAAAATGAAAACATTATGCTCATTTATTTCATATATTCAAATATGTCCCCAACATATTATTTCATGAATGAATATATTCATCAAATTCTCAATTTGAAATAATAATAAAAAAAATAAGCATATATATGGCAACAATTTTATATGCAAAGTTTACTTCCCGAATGATAGAATTTAAATTCTCATAACTTAGACTTATTTATAACCCCCACATTAATATGAATTCACAAATTATTCCATGAATAAATGCATGGCATTTCTAAATAGGAGATAATTGTGAAATAAATCTCTACTCATAAATGATCATTTATTTTTCATATAAAACATAAATAGAATCTACTTACATTCTATTCCAATTTTCTCACATGCTTTAAATTCCCCAAACTTGGTCATATTTATCACATAAATATATGAGTTACAAAGAAACCCCTACATTGTCATGGATATATAAAATATGCTTTATTTACCAAGTTATATACTTGTAAGCATGTAAAATAAAATGGTATTTAATCACATACCTTCAATATACGTACCGTTGTTCATTGCTGCTTCTTATAGAATATTCAAAAATATGAAACCCAAATAATATTCATGCCATATGCATTAGAAAAGCAGAAGACTCAGTATAAGATAATATTCTCCCTTGACTTGATAACCAGCATATATGATATCCGTAGAAGTGTATGTAGAGCGCTTGCTTGAAATATATCATTATATATGAAGATTTCCAGAAAAATGATCATCATAATATAATATTAGAGGAGAATTCCAATAGCCTCATATAACATATATTGTTGCCCTTGAAAAATTGATATAGTCTTTCTCAAATATCTGACTGCATTGTATATATCCATGTTCTTTCATCTCATCATTGGAATTTAATAAAAAACCAAGCTATGATCACAAATTAAACCATTATCACAGACACAAAATAATAATTTAATTAAATAACATGATCAAAATGGAAAGAACAAAAATATAATAATGGATACATCGATCAGTATTTAAAACGAACGACTAAAATGGAAAGCATGTATAATAACAGACTCATTATTATTACTCATGTCTATCAATAAAGTCCATCATGCATATTTCATTTCCACGTCATAAAATAATAATAATTATATGAGCAATGATGAAATGAATTTCCGTATATAAAAAGTTCCCATGCCGCTCTACATTTCAATATATGTCAAACTGCAACACATTATTTTAAAGACCCCATAAAGATTGCAATTTATTAATGAAGACATTTTATATAACTCATTAAAACATCCATATGTTTCATAAAAGTAAAACATTTATGTGCCAAATCACTTGGTTCAAAAATTTATGCACATGATTTTTATGCATGGGTGCATGCCTGAACAATTTTATAGTAACGCCATGCAATAACAAAAAAAAATTCGATTCAAAACTAAACACATAAAGATATTTTATTGAATTTTATTACTATTATTGGAGCTACCAAAAATAATAACTTAGCTCAATAAAACATATACAATAAGGAAGGACCATAAGTTCTCCACCATCAAGCATATCAATATCAAAATTCATAGGACAAATGGCTACCGTAATATCATACACCACACATTTGTCACAACAGAGAATATGACAATTCTATTAAAAGAATTACATAAACCTCACGTGATATTCTACATGCAATATGAATTAAAATATTAAACATGATCTCGTCATAAATTATCACCTCAACTATGACATAATTTTGTGATAAAAATATTATATTACGACTCATGTAAAGTCATCTGAACATATAAAATGCAATGATAAAATATATCAAAGATATTTAGAAATTCTGTATAGCATGCATAAATTTATCATTATTTTAAAAACATATGAGAATCATAGTCATGCATTATAGCAGAAATTATAGCATATACTACTCATCGTAGAAAAAATGACAGTTACATATCATCAAGAGCCATTAATAAAGAATAACACAATGAATGTGTCAAATCAATAAAAATTAATTTATTTCTCAAATCCATAAGCCAATTGAATAATAAAAATAATGAACTTTAAATTCTATGGATGCAAAAAAAATAAATGTTACATGCCATATAAGCTTTGTCCCATAAAAAAATGCCCACCACAGAGAAAATACTCCAATTCCCCTTAAAATGAATTTAAAGTATATGAACGGTCAAATCATATATTGTTGAGCATAAACATTTGTCTCATATCAATTAAATAGAACATCCAAAAGAAATATTAAAATTTAAGGAAGCATTGTACATTTCAAGACCGTAGCATTGTACATTTCAAGACCGTAACAGATTGAAATATACCCGCAACACATAAGGTTTGCAATAATATGGACATATAAAATAAATTCATTTATATGTAAATCTATAGTATCATTTAACAACTAATCTCATATTTTCTCCAAAATTTTACTACACATAATGCAATCATTATTATTTGAACAGACAAATATGGTAACTTATTAAAGCAGATTAATTACCATATTTAAAATAAATTGTTAAAAGCCATGGCAGAAAATAAAGACTGATAATAGATTATTCTGTTATGAAATTGTTAGAAAAATGAGCTATTATCAGACAAAAAACAATGAGAATATGGATTAGAAGAGCCTGGTACGGAGTCACGTGGTAATGCTGTCTTCAGAACAGAATATGCCCCCTCAATTTTTAATCTTTATTTGGAAACTAATTAATACATTTTTTTTATTGAAATATATTAATTTTCCAACACAAAATACACTATAAATACAACACCCCCTCAGACCACACAAACTCATCGATACAACAGTTGTTCCAGTCTAAGCTATACGCAGAAGAGGTAATAGATGGAGATGATTAAGCTAATTCTGTTGGTGGCCGTGGCCTACGCATTCATCGAGACGGGCTGGGCGGCAGATGTGAGCTGCATCACGGTGGACAGGGCGATATCGACGTGCGGGCAGTACCTGATCGGGATGGCGTTCGACCCGACGGCCGAGTGCTGCAGCGGGATGAGGTCGATCCACGAGGCGGCGAGCAGCGTCCAGGCACGCAGGGAGACCTGCAACTGCATCCGACAGACTGTGTCCATGTACAGCGATCTCAATGACCACGCCGCGCGGACGCTCACCGGAAAGTGCGGCGTCAAGGCCGGGATCCCCATCTCCCGCGACATCGATTGTAGCCGGTGAGATATGCTCTACTTCATGACATAACCGTATAACTTGACATAAGTTATTCGGAGACAGATATATTTTCAGCATAGATTATTACTATACTGATGGAATAAGTCTTGTTTGGTTGTGTTCTTAGTTGTTTTTATTGGAAAACATAATAATGACATTATTGTTGTTTGGTTGTTTATGAATAAGTTATGTATAAAAGATAAATAAGATGTAGATATTGATTATAAATTATGAAAAATGATTTGATATCTGAATCTAGTAACAAATGATTTTGACAAGTTTGCATATTATACTGAATAGATTGGGTAAAATAATACAAATTTAGAGGGGAAAGATCAATACAAGCATATTCTTATCTATTCTAGTATAGTAATACTCATCCTTGCAATCCTACTTTTTAGATTTATTCACTCTTATTTCACAGTATTCCACATGTAAGCTTCCACGAAACAGAGGGCTAAGGGTTTAAAATGTTACATTTCTATGTTTGGTTGCTTTTCTTTGGTTTTTAGAGTTTGTATTTATCATGTGAGCCTGCTATGAAAATTAATCTTGTGATGTTAATTGAATGCAGGATTTCTTGAATGAAGGGATCTGGATGGATGAAAAGAGGAGCTGCCCTCATGCACCTTTACTATAGTGGCATTGTAAAAGAGTCATGCATGGCTCCATTCAGTGTGGATGAATGAATAATATAATTTGAATAAAATGTTCACACATGTTCTACATGATATCTTTCTATCCATCCATCCTTCTCTATCCATATATTTCTCACTAAAAAAAAGAAAAAAAAGGGAATTAACTCACATGCATTAGCTTTATTTTTTTATATTATGGTTATGTTTAGATCATGTGTGATTGAAGTACTGAAAATCATAAAATCTGCTGTTTCAAACTTAATTTTTGATAAGTATAAAAAAGTTGTTTCATTAGTTTTTCAATCGTTAAGTTTTTTGGTCTAAACAAATGAGAGGAGATTGAAATGATGAACATTGAAAACGTGTTTAGATCAGTATTTGGTAATGTTTATCTTTTCAAATGTGAAATCCGTCCAAATACAAATCCAAACGGGCAATAAAGCATGAATTTGTTTTATCAAAGAACCCAATTTGAGCAACTAATTGATATTGTAATTCTGCATCACAAAAAGAACTAGAAGCCCGATAGAGGAACATAACCTACACGGTTACAAATACATGATTTGATTTGAATCTAAAATGAATTCATATACCTGTATCGGACTGCGTATATAGCATATTTAAATAATATTACTTTTGTTATCTGAACACAATAAGCTAAAAGAGAATATTATTGAGGACCCATGTTTTTATGAACACAAGGAAGCTGAAAGGGGCATCATCCGGACATGTAAATAGGCATCAGAAATGGGGGCCTTAGAAGAAAAAAAAATGATATGTCCAGCCCATTTATATATTCTCCAATTCTTCAATTGAAGTGCATACTGTTATATATGAAATGATGCATATATTGAGATACATTAGAATTTTTTCTTCCGTTTAAAAATAATTTTTTCTTACGCTATACATTAGATACAATCTAATATATTATGATAATGCTGTATATATTGCATTATCATAGTAATGTATGGTGGTGGAGACTGGGCTGTAAAATGAACTGAGTGTATCAGCGCTCAAATCCCTCCTCAAATGAGGGAAAATGGCCCCACTTTAGGGGAGGAAGAGGGGGGGGGGGGTGGTAGCTTACGAGCTAGCCCGAAGTGGCCTGCGGGTTGCTAGTGCCCTGTGGGTCGATCCCAGGCCTCAAAGTGAGGCTCATTCCTAGCCCTGTTGGGATTTGGCCCTATGGGTCCGAGCCGGGTATCCATACTTTAAGCAATATGCTAATCCTTACATGTGAATTTATTCTGTCACAGGGAGAATGAAATAAGGGAACGCCTATTCCTTAACTATATTTGGACTCCCAATTTGAGGGCTCAGCATCGGATCAGAGCCTCTAGTTCAAAGGAAAATATTTATTGTTTTTTAAATGACTTTTGAAAATTGGGGCATTTCCGTTGCCCAAAGGCCAAAAAAAGAGTCTATTAAAGGAAATTAGGTGGACTTTGCCTTGTTTAGGTTGGCTAAAATCGAACTCGGACGGCTAGATCACTTTCATATATCTCAATGAACTCGGTATGGGGCACTTTATCCACGGAACTGCGGCTAAATCAAAATTGGCCTCCATCAACATTCTATTATGCGTTGTGAGATATTGATAGGTTGTTGTTGTAATGCAGCGAAAAATTAAAATAAAGATCCAACGAGCGTTGAGATCTCATAAACACCTTAAATCCATAAAGAATCCTTGAATCCACAAGTAAGAAGCCCCAAAACAGAGGAAATTCAAAATATTATTGATAAAAAATTGTCAACCCTAAATTATAAGTCTGCTGTTTATATTAATAGCATAAAATAAAAAAATACTAAAAATAGTAAAATCCGAAAACTAATTTTCCAGATTCTATGAGATCCTAAATGATCATAGGAATTGATAGAAATCATTTCGAATATGTTTAATATGTTATGATTGAAAATATCACAAATCTAAAAGTTACTAAAATAGTAAAATCTCTAATTTAAAGTCCTAAGTAAATGAATTTTTGAAAAATAAGAGTGGTTAGTTCTATAACAACTAATCTATAAGATTTCCTCGATATATTTCACCATGTCAAAGTTTGTGCGATTTCGAGATCGTGACTATTGATTTGAATTTATTTGGTGGACCACTTTAGATGGTCCAATCTGCATAATCTGTCCTAAATCAGACTCCTCTTTTTCAAAAGAGCTCATCATCGACTTCTTTCCTCTCTTCAATTGATGTTTATTTATATTTCACCTTTGGCAAGAGAGAGACGTTTTCTTAACTGAAATTTCTTCTCAATAAAATCGATCATGTAAAAATTGAATGCACCTCGATTTGTAGCCCAAATTTCTTCACCGTAGCCGCAAATTCTTCATTGTTATCATTGTTGATGATGGCATCTAAAATACTCTTGTTGATACCCTGCAACACGATCTTCTGTAGGGGCTCTTCCATCTTGGGGGTCACCGCTATGGACCGTGCAAACAACTCCTCTTGTTCTCCTCCAATGACATCTTTAGAATCACCAGAGAAAATAACATCCTCTACTTCTTTATTGCTCATGTCATCATCGATCTCTTGTTCATCGATGTAGTTGACCCGCTCTTCTTTTTTTTTTGCAAACTCGGTGCCATCATATATATCATCAACTTCTAGTTCAACTAAAACTTCGGTCTCATGTTGATTTTGATTTGAGCAAAATTCTTGTTCATTGGCATCTTCACACTTCTCTGATGATGGTAGATCATAAGAGTTGGTCCTCGAACCATCCCCATCTTTTGTAAGATTTGCTCTTATCGCCTCTGCGCCTTTGATATCTCCAATCGTGATTTCACCCTTACAGTTTGATGATAATTTCAATACAATTGAGGTGAATATCGTTCATAATTTCGTGGTAGAAATTAATCCATGAGGAGCTCTTTTATCCTCCTCCGTGTATGAATAAGTGCCTTCCCTTGTCGCTATCGAGTCTTCTGGAGTTGATCCCATCAAACGGCGACACCATCTATGTCGAACGGGAGCGTACTAAGGTTTTTAGTTTCCGATCGACATAATCCATGTCGAACCACCTTAAACACAGAAGACATCATCTATGTCGAATAATCTTAAACACAGAAGACATCGTCTATGTCGAACAATCTTAAACACAGAAGACAGAACTCGTGGGGTGGGTTAGATATGAGATAACTCAATTTTTTTATGGGGTGGGTATGATAACTTGTGGGGTAGCTATAGCCGCGCCCAGTAATTAATTACCATCCCATTTTGGTAACCACCCCATTAATTACGGTCAAGATTAAGAAAGCACTTCAAGGATATTTGTGGTAATCTAACGTATGCCATGTCATGGGGCTTACGCGGGGGCCTACGAAATGGGGCTTGTCAATCATTTTCCTTCAGATAATTATCCAAATCCGAAATCATATTTTTGGATTGGATACAAATATACCTATTTTAAATATCAATAAGATATCAGTGCCTATCTGATCCGTATATGCTCCGTTGATAGTTTTATCACACGGGGACAACTAGTTCATAACAACCCTACGAAGTTGCACAGAAGAACTCTTCAACTCACGTGGAAAAGGCATAACACACAAAAAGGAACCAATGAAGCTAAGAGAGACTCTTCGACACATGTATAAAGGCACGACACACAATGTTAAACCTGTGTCATTTAGAGTCCAAATTTCGATCGGAGTCGCTAAAATTTTGGATTTTAGCTACCTGCTAGGGTTTCAAGACTCTGATTAATAATCTAACTGCATATTATGGGTCCTGGTATTGTTTAGTGCTGCCTTGAAATTTTCGTTTAAGTGAAGGCTGCGCAGAGTTTTTAGTCCGAGGACGACTTGGTCTTTCAGCCCGACTTTGCCTATAAATACCACCCCAAAAATGTTACGACTTCAGCTCTTCAGCCTCGGTTTGGCCTCTCTTTTTCTCTCTTTTGGTGTGTATTTGGAGGAGGAGAAGGAGAAGGAGATGGAGCAAGAAGAAGAGGAGTTGGAAGTGAAGGAATCAAGGTTGGTGTATGAATGTTGTGTTGTTGTTTCTCATCTTCTCCTCCCCTAGCTAATCCATTGCTTTCCCTCCCCCTTTGATAACAGCACCCTAGGTGTTTGTTGAAATGCCCAAGTGAAGAAGAAGAAGCAAGGGAAGCAAAGAGAGGTGGTGGTGGTGGTAGTGGTGGTCGAGATGGTCGTGGGTGTGCTCGAGGACCCCAACCTCTCCCCTTTCCGTCCCCCTCTTATGTTTGGTAGGTTTTCCCTCTTCTTTAATTGGTTTGGGCATGTATGGTGGTGCTTGGGAGGGCTTGCATGTGAGGTGTTACGGGTTGGTTGCATGTGGGGGGCTTGGAAGGGGCTTGGGAGGCTGGGCGCGGGTCTGCACAAGCGAGCGCGCGCGCAGGCGTGCGCGGGTGCAGGTGCGCGAGCGCGCGGGGTGCGAGGACGCTGGGGACGCGTGGGAGCGCGCGCGCATGCGCAGGGTGTGCGCGCGTGGGGGCGCTTATCCGCGCGCTGTCTGCGCGCGGCGGGCGCGCGCATGCGCGGGCGGGGCGCATTGGCTGCGCGCGGGTGCTGCCCGGGGCCCGATTTGGGCGTGCTGAGGGTCGGCACCCTCGGGTGGGTGTCCGGGGGGCTCGGGCACGCATGCGTGCGTGCATGCGTGCGTGCGTTCGAGCCCGTATGCGTGGATGTCTATGTCTTAGGCATCCCTAATTGATTTTATATGTTTGTATGTTGTTGAACTCACCCCTTTTGGTACCCTTAGCTTGCATACCTCGTCGGTTGGGATGCGCGACGACTCGGGTATCGGTGAGTGGTTCGATTCCAACCCTTCCGGGAGCGCTCGAGGCAAGTAGGTGTGCTTCGCGCTTCCATGGGGCTTTATTTGCACCCTAAATATGTTAGATATCATGCATGCTAGGTTGTATAGCTCGTATATTGTGTAGAACCCCTATTCTACCTTATACTTGCCTATGTATTGTATAGAATATGGCATGACTTAGGTAATATTATTTGAATTACTACCTTATTATTATTTGAGCATATCAAGCATGTTTAAACTTGGGTTAATAACGGGGTGTATGCGTAATATCCTGATTTAGTACTCGAGGGTTTGGTATAGTTGTTGCACCCATCTGATTGGGGTCTGGTTGGGGCAAAACTATGACCCGTTTCAAGAGAGGATGAGGCATTCCTCTCTCTCGCCCTCCTTCTCTTCGCGAACCGAGTGAGTAGATGTAGTTCCTACTTGACTCGGGTTTGCTTGGAATTATTGGCATGCACCTATTGTCGCGCGGATCGCGCTTAACCATCCCCTTTGAGTTGGTGTTATCCAACGTATATTAGGTTGTAAGTTATGTGTTTACCTGTTTGAAGCCATGTATGCATGTTTAAGTAGGCCATCGTTGGGTAGTTAATTGCATATTATATATATGCCTATTTGGGCCATGAGCCTTGTTTAATGAGATTAGACAAGTGTATGACCTCCTATGGGGTCATACCATGCCTTTGACACTTAGAATTAAATGTCTTCCCCGCATCTGAGTTATGCGCCCTGGAGGGAATTCATGAGAATTCATTGCGCTTATCGGTGTCTGATAACCGATGATGACGGATCCATAGGGATCGTATTCGCGGGTGTCGAGTGTTCTTTCCTTCGTCGGCTCCGAGTAGAGACTGCCCGGCGTAGTAAAGTCCGGTGGAGCTCTCCCAGATACTACTCATGACGCGTGTTGGTGTGCCCATACGGCTGAGGTAGCGGTCTTGGGAGACTAGTTCCGGTAGAGGCCTGAACCCTGTGCACGAGGTAGTAGAGGCCACACCGGGAGAGACTACCGGAAGACGAGCGGTGTAGAACAATCGACCTCTTCCCCAAGAGCCTATGTCACCCCGAGGAGGGGGTGAGGGTGAGGGTGTGGTGGGACGGCGTTGGTTCGATCTGCCAGTTTGTGCAATTTTCCAAGATCCTATGTCACCCGTTGGAGTGAGGGTGAGGGTATTGCTTCCAAGATCCTATGTCACCCGTCGGAGTGAGGGTGAGGGTATTGCTCCCAAGATCCTATGTCACCCATCGGGGTGAGGGTGAGGGTGTTGGTGTAAGTGTGGCGGGCTCGAGTTGATACTCGACCCACCAGTCGGTGTAGTTGGTTTTCTCATGGGGTTCGTGTTGCGAACATGTAATGGTTCCTCCCAATATCGTCGTGATCGGGGCCCCGACAGTGAAGCTGCCCTGACAGAGGACTCCCACTTGTAGGTACTCCCGATGCATTCGGCGGATGTACTGATCCTGGGAGTGTACCAGGTGAGGCTACACGACAGTGGGCCACCAGACGATATTGGGAGCGTGAATTATCGTTCTCCCCTTCGCCGGATCCGTGTGGATGCTTCCTAGGTACGAGCAGCCCTGGGTGGACCCCCACTTGTAGGTACCATCGACGCTGTCGACAGTGTACTGACCGTGGCCGGCTCCAGGTAGAGGCTGCCCGGGAGAGCGCTACCGGATGACGAACGGTGTAGAACAACAAGTTTTGTCCTTCAAGTCCCTAGACTCACCCCTGTGGGGGCTAGGGCGAGGGCAGGATATGGTCGCACCACCGTGTGACCTTGTTAACCGTTAGGTTTCTACCCCTGGCTTTCCTTGACAGGAGATTGCCTTGTATTGAATGTTTGTGTTGGTGTTTGGTTTCTGACCACTCACTGAGCTTGTAGCTCACCCCTCGCTTATGTTTTTCCCCAGTTGACAATGAGTCGGATCCAAGAGAAGAGCTCCCCTGGCGCCATCCGAGTTGGAGACCCGCGTTCGCGTTGGATGTCTTGCGAGTCAGAGTTTATCAGCATTCCATTTTCATTGTATGTATTATACTTGTGCTTGTGCATGGTGTGTAGATTGTTGATGTCTGTTATTGTATATATATTGGCTCTCACAGGACAGTTGATTGTGTACTCTAGTCTGTAATATGTCTTTGAATTACAGACTTAGTCGTTTGAGCTTCCGCCATTTGTATATATTTGATGTCAGTTACTTGTTTGTTGCCTTTTCTATTGTGGAGTATTTATTTGACCTCGTGTATGGATTACTGATATCATTTATATATTTGCCACGTCTCGGGGACGGCCGCCCTGGGGCGTGACAAAAGTTGGTATCAGAGCCATGTCCTGTCAGAGCCAATTGTTTTCTTTGAGATGAGTCCTAGGATTTCGAGATGAGTATTCTGATCCTAGTGCTGGTTCCTTAGTTGCTGATATGCCTCCTTGGAGACGGGCGCGTGGACGTGGTCACCCTCGGGCTTCGGAGGTTTACGAACCTGTCGGAGGCGAGGAGTCTACTTGAGAGTTCTCGGCTGTTGGGCCAGGACTTGCGCAGGATGCCTCCAGCGTGGGCGCGTGCTTACGCTGAGATGGCGGATCTTCTGGAGACTCAGACTAGAGCACTGGAGGCATAGACTGGAGCGTTGGCTGAGTAGGCGCGAGATATCCAGGAGCTGCGGGCGGCCCGCGTGGCGATCCCGTAGATACCCTTAGCGGCAGATTCACCAGTGGTGCCAGAGATACCCCATGTACCAGCTGGAGACCGCATTCTCCTCCGTTCTGTTTATCGGGGGTATACCATAGAGTTTGCGTGCGGCACCAGTTTCAAGTGTTGAGGATGTGGTGTAGTATTCATTAAGGGGTGATGTATTCTTCTAGCCTTCCTACTCAGGATAAGGGGCCTTGCAGGGTCAGCGTTGAGACCCGGGCTAGGGTACTCCGTGTTCCTTGTTTGGTTGTCGGGATATCCTATATCGGGATCTCATGAGGCCCTCCCAAGGTTCTTTTCCCAGTCAAGGAATACCTTTGAAGCAACAATTGATGATTGATTTTTCCTCACCTGGAAGATGCGATGGCGGGTGGTGATGCATATGATCGGGATTGACTGCATCTTGTTGCAGCTTAGTGGAAGATAGCTTATGGACTAGGGTTCCATAGCCATATTCGGAGTCGCTTCGATATATCATCGTGCATAGTAGCTACCCGGTAGAGGCAAGAGACCTGTGAGGTGCTCCCTGGGACTATCCACGACGCTTGTTGGTGTGCCCATATAGCAGAGATAGTGGACATGGGAGGCTACCAGGTAGGGGCCACACCGGAAGAGTGCTACTGGATGACGTCGAGAGCTTGGACTCCCCGTGATGAATCTGCCCATTGAGTGCATGATGCTGGAGTTCCAACGGTTATAGTTGGACGACCTGTTGGTGGCAGCATGTGAAGCACAGTTTGAGGTACTGTCGCGTTTTGCCCCCACATGGGTCGTAAATGAGGAGACGTGACGCTAAGCGTTCGTGATGGGACTCAACCGCCATATCAGGTAGATGACGTCGCTTAGGCATTGTCGGGAATCGACGACCTCCTATTGCGTGTCTTGCGGATTAAGTGCGGTCGAGCGGCTTACCCAGCGTGTAAGAGTCATCATGAGCGTCAGCCTTGCTCGAGGAGCAGATTTGGACTTAATTGTCCCAGGAATGATTTTGATCTCCCCATGGGGGTTGAGGATCAAGTACCCCTTGCCGCGAATTGATGATCTGTTTTGACCAGCTCTGGGAGCCAGTGTCTTTCTGTTAATCGGTCTTCGCGCAGGGTACCATAATTGGAGATCCGGGAGTTGGGCATTCTTTAGTTGGCCTTTCATGACCGTTTCGGGCACTACGAATTTTGATTACTGCCGTCGGGGTAGACGAATGCGCTAGATGCCTACAATGATCTCAATTGTTTTATTGGACCTCCGTGGGCTGTTCTGTGGTAGCCTTCATTGAGGATGTTGGTTGGCATGCCCTCAGGCGAAGTTGTGGATCATCGCGTTGGAATGCGTTCGTCCATCAAGATTCCTCAGTGGACGTGGGAGTGAGTTATCATGGATTTCGTTGTGGGCTCGCTAAAGTCATGTTCGGGTCACGATGCCGTCTGGGGGATCATTGACCGATTGACTAAGTCCGCACTTTTCTACCTATCCAACTGACTGAGTCTCTACACGCTTCGACGCGGGTTTGAGCCTTTGCGATTGTTCGTCTTCATGGCACTCCGGTCGGTGCTATTTCAGGCTGAGACACGTGGGTTACTTCGAGGTTCTGGCGCAGCCTTTGGCAGGCTTTTCGCGCGAGCCTCCCTTTTAAGTACAGCGTTTCGATACCGACGGACAACCATGCAATGAGGACGATTTAGGCCTTGGAGGACATGCTATTTGCCTGCGTGCTCGACTTGGGGCAGTTGGATGAGGCACCACCCTTTGGGTAAGGGTCCGCCTGTGAAACGACTGCCATTCTACCACCTAGATGAAATGGAAAAGGCACTCTACGGGCGCGGTTTTATACCTCCCTTGTGTTGGGACGGTTGTTGAGCGCCAATTGGAGTGGCCACAAGTTATTTAATTGACCTTGCGGTGGCTGAGATAGTTCGTGCGTGCCTCTGCACCACCTAGAACCGTCGGAAGGGCTACGCAGGTCATCGTCGCCAGGAGCCTACCTTCGGGTTCGGCGACCATGTTGGCATAAGGTGTCCCGGTTTAAGGGCATCCTCTGTTTCGACGTTCGGGGCGAGTTGAGTCGGCCTTCCATCGGACCAGCTTTCGTCCTTGAGTGGATTAGGGGAGGTGGCTGTCATGAAGCCTTGCCCCCGTGACTGACTCGTGCCTGTGACGTCATCCAATGTCTCATAGCTGAGACATTATGTCCACGATCCTGCTCATGTCATTCCGTTCGAGCCGCTCAACCTCGAGCAGGATTTGTCGTTCGGGGAGCAATTGATCGAGACCATGGACCAATGTGAGAAGAGGCTCGCACCCAGACCGTTCCTTCGGTTAAAGTGCGTGGTAGCACCAGCTTGGTGCTCGGACCACTCGGGAGCCAAGGGACTCTATGGGCGACACTTCTACGTTCGGTCTTCCCTTTGGGTTTCCTTAAATTTCGAGGACTAAATTTCCTAAGGGGGGGAGAATGTTAGACCTGTGTCATTTAGAGTCCTAATTTCGATCGGAGTCGCTAAAATTTTGGTTTTTAGCTACCTGCTAGGGTTTGAAGACTCTGATTAATAATCTAACTGCATATTATGGGTCCTGGTATTGTTTAGTACTGCCCATAAAATTTTCATTTAATTCCGATAACGTTTTTGGAATTATGCAGTTTTGGATTTGGTATTCGGATTTGATTTTATAAAAATCCAAGATGTAGAGATAAAAATCCGATATTATTTCGAGATGTTCAGTTTTGAGATAGCTTCCATATAGAAGTGGAATTGGATCAACTGGATTCGTATATTAAAAGTTATGGGTATTTTTCCATGTATACCCCGAAGTTGAGAAATCCAGGCTGCAGCCCTGTAAGATGTTTAGCCTAGATTTAGGAATAGCTGGAGGGGTTATTTGATCTAGGTGTAAACATGAAAGCTGTAGATAATCTTCTTAACTTTCCAATGCCACTGGAATCATGCAATTCGGAGCTGTATTAAGGAAGTTATGGCCGTTTAAGTGAAGGCTGCGCAGAGTTTTTAGTCCAAGGACGACTTGGTCTTTCAGCCCGACTTTGCCTATAAATACCACCCCAAAAATGTTACGACTTCAGCTCTTCAGCCTCGGTTTGGCCTCTCTTTTTCTCTCTTTTGGTGTGTATTTGGAGGAGGAGAAGGAGAAGGAGATGGAGCAAGAAGAAGAGGAGTTGGAAGTGAAGGAATCAAGGTTGGTGTATGAATGTTGTGTTGTTGTTTCTCATCTTCTCCTCCCCTAGCTAATCCATTGCTTTCCCTCCCCCTTTGATAACAGCACCCTAGGTGTTTGTTGAAATGCCCAAGTGAAGAAGAAAAGCAAGGGAAGCCAAAGAGAGGTGGTGGTGGTGGTAGTGGTGGTCGAGATGGTCGTGGGTGTGCTTGAGGGCCCCAACCTCTCCCCTTTCCCTCCCCCTCTTATGTTTGGTAGGTTTTCCCTCTTCTTTAATTGGTTTGAGAATGTATGGTGGTGCTTGGGAGGGCTTGCATGTGAGGTGTTATGGGTTGGTTGCATGTGGGGGGCTTGGAAGGGGCTTGGGAGGCTGGGCGCGGGTCTGCACGCGCGAGCGCGCGCGCAGGCGTGCGCGGGTGCAGGTGCAGGTGCACGAGAGCGCGGGGTGCGAGCACGCTGGGGACGCGCGGGAGCGCGCGCACACGCGCAGGGGCACGCGGGGGCGCGTATCCGCGCGCTGTCTGCGTGCGGCGGGCGCGCGGGGCGCATTGGCTGCGCGCGGGTGCTGCCCGGGGCCCGATTTGGGCGTGCTGAGGGTCGGCACCCTCGAGTGGGTGTCCGGGGGGCTCGGGCACGCATGCGTGCGTTCGAGCCCGTATGCGTGGATGTCTATGTCTTAGGCATCCCTAATTGATTTTATATGTTTGTATGTTGTTGAACTCACCCCTTTTGGTACCCTTACCTTGCAGACCTCGTCGGTTGGGATGCGCGACGACTCGGGTATCGGTGAGTGGTTCGATTCCAACCATTCCGGGAGCGCTCGAGGCACGTAGGTGTGCTTCGCGCTTCCATGGGGCTTTATTTGCACCCTAAATATGTTAGATATCATGCATGCTAGGTTGTATAGCTCGTATATTGTGTAGAACCCCTATTCTACCTTATACTTGCCTATGTATTGTATAGAATATGGCATGACTTAGGTAATATTATTTGAATTACTACCTTATTATTATTTGAGCATATCAAGCATGTTTAAACTTGGGTTAATAACGGGGTGTATGCGTAATATCCTGATTTAGTACTCGAGGGTTTGGTATAGTTGTTGCACCCATCTGATTGGGGTCTGGTTGGGGCAAAACTATGACCCGTTTCAAGAGAGGATGAGGCATTTCCTCTCTCTCGCCCTCCTTCTCTTCGCGAACCGAGTGAGTAGATGTAGTTCCTACTTGACTAGGGTTTGCTTGGAATTATTGGCATGCACCTATTGTCGCGCGGATTGCGCTTAACCCTCCCCTTTGAGTTGGTGTTATCCAACGTATATTAGGTTGTAAGTTATGTGTTTACCTGTTTGAAGCCATGTATGCATGTTTAAGTAGGCCATCGTTGGGTAGTTAATTGCATCTTATATATATGCCTATTTGGGCCATGAGCCTTGTTTAATGAGATTAGACAAGTGTATGACCTCCTATGGGGTCATACCATGCCTTTGACACTTAGAATTAAATGTCTTCCCCGCATCTGAGTTATGCGCCCTGGAGGGAATTCATGAGAATTCATTGCGCTTATCGGTGTTTGATAACCGATGATGACGGATCCATAGGGATCGTATTCGCGGGTGTCGAGTGTTCTTTCCTTCGTCGGCTCCGAGTAGAGACTGCCCGGCGTAGTAAAGTCCGGTGGAGCTCTCCCAGATACTACTCATGACGCGTGTTGGTGTGCCCATACGGCTGAGGTAGCGGTCTTGGGAGACTAGTTCCGGTAGAGGCCTGAACCGTGTGCACGAGGTAGTAGAGGCCACACCGGGAGAGACTACCGGAAGACGAGCGGTGTAGAACAATCGACCTCTTCCCCAAGAGCCTATGTCACCCCGAGGAGGGGGTGAGGGTGAGGGTGTGGTGGGACGGCATTGGTTCGATCTGCTAGTTTGTGCAATTTCCCAAGATCCTATGTCACCCGTCGGAGTGAGGGTGAGGGTATTGCTCCCAAAATCCTATGTCACCCGTCGGAGTGAGGGTGAGGGCGTTGGCGTGTGCGGGGTGGGCTCGAGTTGATACTCGACCCATCAGGTTATGTAGATGGTTTCCCGTCGAGTTCGAGTTGTGAGCGTGTAATGGGTCCTCCCAATATCTTCGTATCGGGGCCCCGACGTTGAAGCTGCCCTGACAGAGGACTCCCACTTGTAGGTACTCCCGATGCATTCGACGGATGTACTGATCATGGGAGTGTACCAGGTGAGGCTACACGAGGATGGACCACCGGACGATATTGCGAGCATGAATTATCGTTCTCCCCTTCGCCGGATCCGTGTGGATGCTTCGTAGGTACGAGCCACCCTGGGTGGACCCCCACCTGTAGGCACCATCGATGCTGTCGACAGTGTACTGACCGTGGCCGGCTCCAGGTAGAGGCTGCCCGGGAGAGCGCTACCGGATGACGAACGTTGTAGAACAGCAAGTTTTGTCCTTCAAGTCCCTAGACTCACCCCTGTGGGGGCTAAGGCAAGGGCAGGGTATGGTCGCACCGCCGTGTGACCTTGTTAACCGTTAGGTTTCTACCCCTGGCTTTCCTTGATAGGAGATTGCCTTGTATTGAATGTTTGTGTTGGTGTTTGGTTTCTGACCACTCACTGAGCTTGTAGCTCACCCCTCGCTTATGTTTTTCCCCAGTTGACGCTGAGTCGGATCCAAGAGAAGAGCTCCCCTGGCGCCATCCGAGTAGGAGTCCCGCATTCGCGTTGGATGTCTTGCGAGTCAGAGGCTATCAGCATTCCATTTTCATTGTATGTATTATACTTGTGCTTGTGCACGGTATGTGGTCAGTTGATGTCTGTTGTATATATATTGCCTCTCACAGGACAATTGATTGTGTACTCTAGTCTGTAATATGTCTTTGAATTACAGACTTAGTCGTTTGAGCTTCCGCTATTTGTATATATTTGATGTCAGTCGCTTGTTTATTGCATTTTCTATTGTGGAGTATTTATTTGACCTCGTGTATGGATTACTGATATCATTTATATATTTGCCACGTCTCGGGGACGGCCGCCCTGGGGCGTGACAAAAGTTGGTATCAGAGCCATGTCCTGTCAGAGCCAATTGTTTTCCTTGAGATGAGTCCTAGGATTTCGAGATGAGTATTCTGATCATAGTGCTGGTTCCTTAGTTGCTGATATGCCTCCTCGGAGACGGGCGCGTGGACGTGGTCACCCTCGGGCTTCGGAGGTTTACGAACCTATCGGAGGCGAGGAGTCTACTTGAGAGTTCTCGGCTGTTGGGCCAGGACTTGCGCAGGATGCCTCCAGCGTGGGCGCGTGCTTACGCTGAGATGGCGGATCTTCTGGAGACTGAGACTAGAGCACTGGAGGTATAGACCGGAGCGTTGGCTGAGCAGGCGCGAGAGATCCAGGAGCTGCGGGCGGCCCGCGTGGCGATCCCGTAGATACCCTTAGCGGCAGATCCACCAGTGGTGCCAGAGATACCCCATGTGCCGGTTGGAGACCGCATTCTCCTCCGTTCTGTTTAATGGGGGTATGCCATAGGGTTTGCGTGCGGCACCAGTTTCAAGTGTTGAGGATGTGGTGTAGTATTCATTAAGGGGTGATGTCTTCTTCTAGCCATCCTACTCAGGATAAGGGGCCTTGTAGGGTCAGCGTTGAGACCCGGGCTAGGGTACTCCGTGTTCCTTGTTTGGTTGTCGGGATATCCTATATCGGGACCTCATGATGCCCTCCCGAGGTTCTTTTCCCAGTCAAGGAATACCTTTGAAGCATCAATTGATGATTGATTTTTTTTCTCCCTTGGAAGGTGCGATGGCGGGTGGTGATGCATATGATCGGGATTGAGTACATCTTATTGCAGCTTAGTGGACGATAGCTTTTGGACTAGGGTTCCATGGCCATATTCGGAGTCGCTTCGATATATCATCGTGCATAGTAGCTACCCGGTAGAGGCAAGAGACCTGTGAGGTGCTCCCTGGGACTATCCACGACGCTTGTTGGTGTGCCCATATAGCAATGATAGTGGACATGGGAGGCTACCAGGTAGGGGCCACACCGGAAGAGTGCTACTGGATGACGTCGAGAGCTTGGACTCCCCGTGATGAATCTGCCCATTGAGTGCATGATGCTGGAGTTCCAACGGTTATAGTTGGGCGACCTGTTGGTGGCGGCATGTGAAGCACAGTTTGAGGTACTGTCGCGTTTTGCCCCCACATGGGTCGTAAATGAGGAGACGTGACACTAAGCGTTCGTGATGGGACTCAACCACCATATCAGGTAGATGACGTCGCTTAGGCATTGTCGGGAATCGACAACCTCCTATTGCGTGTCTTGCGGATTAAGTGCGGTCAAGCGGCTTACCCGGCGTGTAAGGGTCATCATGAGCGTCAGCCATGTTCGAGGAGCAGATTTGAACTTAATCGTCCCAGGAATTATTTTGATCTCCCCTTTGGGGTTGAAGATCATGTACCCCTTGTCGCGAATTGATGATCTGTTTAGACCAGCTTTGGGAGCTAGTGTCTTTCTGTTGATCGATCTTTGCGCAAGGTACCCTATTTGGAGATCCGGGAGTTGGGCATTCTTTAGTTGGCCTTTTGTGACCGTTCGGGCACTACGAATTTTGGGTACTGCCGTCGGGGTAGACGAATGCGTCAGATGCCTACAATGATCTCAAATGTTTTATTAGGCCTCCGTGGGCTGTTCTGAGGTAGCCTTCGTTGAGGATGTTGGTTGGCATGCCCTTAGGCGAAGTGGTGGATCGTCGCATTGGAATGCGTTTGTCCGTCGAGAATCCTCAGTGGATGTGGGAGTGAGTTGTCTTGGATTTCGTTGTGGGCTCGCTAAAGTCACGTTCGGGTCACGATGCCGTCTGGGTGATCATTGACCGATTGACTAGGTCCGCACTTTCCTCCCTATCCAACTGACTGAGTCTCTGGATGCTTCGACGCGGGTTTGAGCCTTCGCGATTGTTCGTCTTCAAGGCACTCCGGTCGGCGTTATTTCGGATCGAGACGCGTGTGTTACTTCGAGGTTTTGGCGCAGCCTTTGACAGGCTTTTCGCGTGAGCCTCCCTTTTAAGTACAGCGTTTCGATACCGGCCCGACGATATCGACGTGCGGAGATGTGAACTGCACCACTGTGGACAGGGCGATATCGACGTGCGGGCAGTACCTGATCGGGATGGCGTTCGACCCGACGGCCGAGTGCTGCAGCGGGATGAGGTCGATCCACGAGGCGACGAGCAGCACCCAGGCACGCAGGGAGACCTGCAACTGCATCCAACAAACTGTGTCCATGTACAATGATCTCTATGACCACGCCGCGCGGATGCTCACCGAAAAGTGCGGCGTCAAGGCCGGGATCCCCATCTCCCGCGACATCGATTGTAGCCGGTGAGATATGCTCTACTTCATGACATAACTGTATAACGTTGACATAAGTTATTCGGAGACATATATATTTTCAGCATAGATTATTACTATACTGATGGAATAAGTCTTGTTTGGTTGTGTTCTTAGTTGTTTTTATTGGAAAACATAATCATGACATTATTGTTGTTTGGTTGTTTATGAATAAGTTATGTATAAAAGATAAATAAGATGTAGATATTGATTATAAATTATGAAAATGATTTGATATCTGAATCTAGTAACAAATGATTTTGACAAGTTTGCATATTATACTGAATAGATTGGGTAAAATATTACAAATTTAGAGGGGAAAGATCAATACAAGCATATTCTTATCTATTCTAGTATAGTAATACTCATCCTTGCAATCCTACTTTTTAGATTTATTCACTCTTATTTCACAGTTGATTTTTTTTATATTATGGTTATGTTTAGATCATGTGTGATTGAAGTACTGAAAATCATAAAATCTGCTGTTTCAAACTTAATTTTTGATAAGTTTAAAAAAGTTGTTTCATTAGTTTTTCAATCGTTAAGTTTTTTGGTCTAAACAAATGAGAGGAGATTGAAATGATGAACATTGAAAACGTGTTTAGATCAGTATTTGGTAATGTTTATCTTTTCAAATGTGAAATCCGTCCAAATACAAATCCAAACGGGCAATAAAGAATGAATTTGTTTTATCAAAGAACCCAATTTGAGCAACTAATTGATATTGTAATTCTGCATCACAAAAAGAACTAGAAGCCCGATAGAGGAACATAACCTACACTGTTACAAATACATGATTTGATTTGAATCTAAAATGAATTCATATACCTGTATCGGACTGCGTATATAGCATATTTAAATAATATTACTTTTGTTATCTGAACACAATAAGCTAAAAAAGAATATTATTGAGGACCCATGTTTTTATGAACACAAGGAAGCTGAAAGGGGCATCATTCGGACATGTAAATAGGCATCAGAAACGGGGGCCTTAGAAGAAAAAAAAATGATATATCCAGCCCATTTATATATTCTCCAATTCTTCAATTGACGTGCATACTGTTATATATGAAATGATGCATATATTGAGATACATTAGAATTTTTTCTTACGCTATACATTAGATACAATCTAATATATTATGATAATGCTGTATATATTGCATTATCATAGTAATGTATGGTGGTGGAGACTGGGCTGTAAAATGAATTGAGTGTATCAGCGCTCAAATCCCTCCTCAAATGAGGGAAAATAGCCCCACTTTAGGGGAGGAAGAGGGGGGGGGGTGGTTGCTTACGAGCTAGCCCGAAGTGGCCTGCGGGTTGGGAGTGCCCTGTGGGTCGATCCCGGGCCTCAAAGTGAGGCTCATTCCTAGCCCTGTTGGGATTTGGCCCTATGGGTCCGAGCCTGGTATCCAAACTTTAGGCAATATGCTAATCCTTACATGTGAATTTATTCTGTCACATGGAGAATGTAATAAGGGAACGCCTATTCCTTAACTATATCTGGACTCCCAATTTGAGGGCTCAGCATCGGAGCAGAGCCTCTAGTTCAAAGGAAAATATTTATTGTTTTTTAAAGGACTTTTGAAAATTGGGGCATTTCCGTTGCCCAAAGACCAAAAAAAGAGTCTATTAAAGGAAATTAGGTGGACTTTGCCTTGCTTAGGTTGGCTAAAATCGAACTCAGGCGACTAGATCACTTTCATATATCTCAATGAACTTGATATGGGGCACTTTATCCACAGAACTGCGGCTAATTCAAAATTGGCCTCCATCAACATTCTATTATGCGTTGTGAGATATTGATAGGTTGTTGTTGTAATGCAGCGAAAAATAAAAATAAAGATCCAACGAGCGTTGAGATCTCATAAACACCTTGAATCCATAAAGAATCCTTGAATCCACAAGTAAGAAGCCCCAAAACAGAGGAAATTCAAAATATTATTGATAAAAATTGTCAACCCAAAATTATAAGTCTGCTATTTATATTAATAGCATAAAATAAATAAATTACTAAAAATAGTAAAATCCAAAAACTAATTTTCTAGATTCTATGAGATCCTAAATGATCATAGGAATTGATAGAAATCATTTCCAATATGTTTAATATGTTATGATTGAAAATATCACAAATCTAAAACTTACTAAAAATAGTAAAATTTCTAATTTAAAGTCCCAAATAAATGAATTTTTGAAAAATAAGAATGGTTAGTTGTATAACTACTAATCTATAAGATTTCCTCGATATATTTCACCATGTCAAAGTTTGTGCGATTTCGAGATCGTGACTATTGATTTGAATTTATTTGGTGGACCACTTTTGATG
The DNA here is from genome assembly GCA_030737845.1 of Acorus calamus. Taxonomy (NCBI): domain Eukaryota; kingdom Viridiplantae; phylum Streptophyta; class Magnoliopsida; order Acorales; family Acoraceae; genus Acorus; species Acorus calamus. The sequence goes on along the minus strand of CM060879.1, from coordinate 2,829,626 downwards.
GTCCCCATCTGCATAATCTGTCCTACATCAGACACCTCTTCTTCAAAAGAACTCGTCATCGAGTTCTTTCCTCTCTTCAATTGATGTTTCTTTATATTACACCTTTGGCAAGAGAAGAGACATTTTCTTAACATCAAATTTCTTCTCAATAAAATCGATCATGTAAAAAATTTAATGCACCTCGATTTGTAGCCCAAATTTCTTCACCGTAGCAGCAAATTCTTCATTATTATCATTGTTGATGATGGCATCTAAAACACTCTTGTTGATTTCCTGCAACACGATCTTCTGTAGGGGCTCTTCCATCTTGGGGGTCACCGCTATGGACCGTGCAAACAACTCCTCTTGTTCTTGTTAGACCTGTGTCATTTCGAGTCCTAATTTTGATCGGAGTAGCTAAAATTTGGTTTTTAGCTACCAAGGGGGTTTGAGGCTCTGATTGAAGAGATAACTGCATTCGGCTGATGTACTGATCATGGGAGCATGCGAGGTAGAGATAGCATGACGGTGGGCAACCAGATGATATTGCGAGCATGAATCGTTCTCCCCTTCGTTGGATCCGTGTAGGAACTTCCCGGCGTCTGAAACGCTGTCCTGGCACCAGGCTCCCATCTGTAGGTACCATCGCTACGGTCGACAGTGTACTGATCGTGGGAGTATGTCAGGTAGAGGATACCCGGGGAAAGGGCTACCGGTGGACCAAGGGTGTAGAACAACAAATTTTATCCTCTAAGTCCCTAGGTTTACCCCTGTGGGGGCTAGGGCGAGGGCGGGGTATGGTCGCACCGCCGTGTGACCTTGTTAACCGTTGGGTTTCTACCCATGGCTTTCCTTGATAGAAGATTGCCTTAGTATCGAATGATTATGTTGGTGTTTGGTTTCTGACCACTCACTGAGCTTGTAGCTCACCCATCGCTTATGTTTTTCTCTAGTTGACGCTGAGTCGGATCCAAGAGAAGAGCTCCCCTGGCGCAGTACGAGTAGGAGACCCGCGTTCGCATTGGATGTCTTGCGAGTGAGAGGCCATCAGTATTCCCTTTTTCCTTGTATGTATTATACTTGTGCTTGTGCATGGTATGTGGACTATTGATGTCTGTTGTTGTGTATATTGGCTCTCACAGGACAGTTGATTGTGTACTCTAGTCTGTAAATATGGACCTTGACCTAACCCCAAACCCTAGCCCAAACCCTAAACCTAAGCCAAACCCTAACCCCGACCTAAACCTAAACCTACCCTAAAAACCAAAACCCTAAAAAACCTAAAATCCCTGGAAAGGGGCGGCTATCCCTAACTAGCCGCCCCTCACTGGGCGGCCAGTTCACACTAGCCGCCCCCCCTAACCGCCCCCTGGCCGACTTTGGACCAGTTCCCTGGATGGGACATAAAGCAATATTAAATGCTGATCATTGCGGCGGGTCATGAGCTTTAGCCGCCCTCTCTTGGCCGGATCAAACCAAGTAGCCGACCCAAGCCACCGCTTGTCAGAGATGGGACGTTTGGCAGGTCATGATAGGGGCGGCTACCAGGAAGTAGCCGCCCCATCCCTGGGCGGCTAGTTAGCACTAGCCGCCCTTCACCTGGTCTCTGACAGAAGAACCAGAGCATTAATGAGAGGTCCAATCGAAGCCAACCCTCGGGATATTTTCCTACCTCTCTTTTACTATAAATAGAGGAGGTCCCAAGCCTTCAACAACAACCAACACACCCAACAAAATCCACAACAATCACCAATTCATCTTCAAACCCTTCCACCACCAGAAATCCCAAGAGAGAGAGAGAGAGAGAGAGCCCCTTTTGTGAGAGAAACACCCATTCCCTACATAAAATACCCTCTCATCCCACCCTCCATAAACCCAGGCTAAGCCTAGCTTAGCCTCTGCCCAAGACCCCACCCTTTACCTACCAAACCCCTGCCCAAATTCCCCAGACCCTGGACGGCTAACCCTAGCTAGCCGCCCCCTGATCGACGGCTAACCACAACTAGCCACCCCCCTATCCACACCCCATATCAACATCCCTTTGACCCATAACTCCTTTAGTCAAGCCCGGAAGCATAATAGGATTACCTGTTTTTCACCTCTGTGTACGGTATATCCGTGTCTCAGAGCGGAGACCCCACAAACTCCCCACGTAGGCGATCAAACCTAACCCAAACCCTTTCCTATTTTTAGAAAAAGCAGGTGGCGATCACAAACCCCCCCCCCCCTGAATCCTCTTGGGCCGCTGTCGGGCGCCTCGACAAGGAACTACACCCTCACCCCTTCCGAGAAGACGATCCGGCCGAGCCCGCCAGGGCACGCATCCGATCCGAACCCTCCGAAGAAACCCCACACACGCGGACCTTTCCCCCCACCGACAAATTCTGGCGATCACGGTGGGACCTCCCTCGTGAAAAACAACAAAAGGTAATCCACTTCTGCCCTCTTTTACAAACTTGACTAAAATGCTATCAACCCTCTAGGAAGGTTAGAGTTTCTCACTCCTTGAATTAAATCCATCTTCTACTGTGCATTATAACATCCTTTACTGCTTTCGTAAGTCGCACACAGCTGCGCAATCCTTTACTGCTTTCGTAAGTCGCACACAGCTGCGCAATCCTTTACTGCTTTCATAAGTCGCACACAGCTGCGCAATCCTTTACTGCTTTATTTACTACTTTCAATCTGCATTCATCCCCCCACTCTACATCATGGAATCCCACATAGAAGAGGAGATATTAGAGGAAAGGAATCACCTAGAGGGTCTGGCCACACAGTTCCTGACCCATCTAGAGGAAAGGATGGCTAGTCTAGGGTATCAAACGGTAGAGGACATGTTTCATGACCTCGTTGACTACCGTCATGCCAAGACCTCGAGACAGGAAACCCCTGTCGAAACCCCTAAATCCACTCCCAAAGCCCCATCCACACCCAGTCACTCGGTCAACCCGAGTGTCTTTTCGTTCACCCCCCTTTCCCCCGCGAATCCAAAATTTCCAGTTGTTTCCACCCCAGGCCCCTACCAGACCACCCCAAACCCGGGACCGCTAGGCAGCCCTCCCCGGGGAGAAACACTGGACAATACGATCCGGAGAATTCTCTCCGAGACTGGTCCCTCGGCCCCCAAACACATGTCTCTACATAACCTGAGACAAATCTCGTCAGTCCACCTACCGGAGGTATTCAAAGTCCCCAAATTCCACCGGTACAACGGTCGTGGAGACCCAGACATTCATTTAACTGCCTTTTATCTAGACGCACGCCCGTTTCTACATAATCAACCTCTACTAGTCTTCCTCTTCCAGAAATCATTGGAAGGAGAAGCACTACAATGGTTCTCCACCCTCCCTATAGATCACTTGTCGAATTTCTCGGCTGTAAGCGAGAAATTCTTAGGTAGCTACGGTTACCAGAGGATTAGGACCCCCTCTATTTCAGATCTAACTGTAGAGAGAATGAGGCCTAGGGAGGAATTCGAACAATACGTGTCTCGGTGGCGCACCCTTGTCCACCGAACCGGTCTGCAACTCACAGAATGTCAAGAAATTGACATGATGTTATAGAGCCTGAGTCCAGAGCTCCGTACGAGCCTTTCGTACGGAGACTGCACTACGTATCAACTTCTGATTGACCGCCACAACAGGATTTCCCGTTGTGCAGCCCCAGCAGTACAAACCCAGTCCCCACCTATCAGCCATAGGGTTGGACAACCGCCCCGTAAGGCGCAAACCCCCACGGTAGAGGGGATCATTAACCAAGTATCGGCACTCTACCCGAACGGAGCACGAGTTCCTGACCGAGGAACAGCTCCGAGACAGTACACGCCCGGATCATCCGGATATGCACCGCCTCATCAAGCAAATCAACATTTTACCCCTCGATCAGCACCCGTCCCCGTGCCAATACGACAAAACCCCACAGTCCAAAATTTCCCACTCCAAAGCCCTATAATCCAGAGCCAAACTCAAACTCGGGCTCCCTTTTACTCTGCTCCCCCAAGAGCACAAAATCCAACCCCTAGGCAACCCATACAAAGCTCTTATAATGAGGTTAGACCTCCCGCATCCTACGACCAAAGACGAATGGGAAAGAGGGACTCTTACCCTCCCCTCCCAGAAACTTTAACTAGGATCTTTAGGGTGATGTTGGACACAAATAGTATCTCCCTCCCCGACGCCAGGCCTTCACTACCCGGGGCCAGCACGGCGCGTTACTGTCAATATCATCAACAATATGGCCATACCGTAGAACAATGCATTGTTTTTTGGGACTTCGTTTATGATCGTAATGATGACAGGCGCCTTGACTGGGCCATGATCAAAGGCCATCTGAGCCAGGGAAATCCCCAAGCACCCAAGCCACTTGGCATATTGACTGACCCCTTGCCAGGACACACCCAAGCCTCCACATCTAGAGCCCACGCGGTCAACATGATCAGGAGAGGGGAGACAACCGTCGCCAGAACCAAGCAGCTTGGAAGATGCTACTGATGGCAGCCTATCCGAAGAGTCCGAGGAGGAAGAGCAGAACGAGCCCTTCCAGCTGAACCTCGACGACCATGACCTCGCCATACTCTATGGCGAAGAAGAAGACATAGTCCTCGCCCTTCCCGCAGTCATCAACCTCGAGTCCGACGAAAGCGGACTAGAAAACCCGGGAGAAGACGAAGAAGAAGAACCATTCGAGGAGATCCCCGAAGGAGCCAGCGAAGGACCCGAAGGAGGGGAATGTACGTCGGATGATCTGCATCCGGACGACAACGGGTCCTCCAAGAGTACTGACACTGTCGATGGCCCCCGCAAACCAATGACCATATCATTTACTGACCAGGACCTCCCGGATCCCCGACTGCGAGTCTACCCCCTACACATCCGTGGACGACTTCAGATGTTGTGGCTGAACAACATCTTTGTAGATCCAGGGTCAGGCATGAACATAATGACGTGCTCCACTTACCAAAAGATACCCGGACTAGGCCGTCCTCCCGTCCATCCGGCCCACCATACCATCCAAGCTTTCAACCATACCGGGAAGACTCTCCGCGGCCCCGGAACATCGAGCTATCTGTCGGCCCCCTCCTCCGAAAGTCTGCTTAGCCGACATCGACACGAGGTACTCGTTGATGCTGGGACGGCCATGGTTAGACAGCATCCAGGCTATCTGTTCCCCCCGGCACCAATGCCTCCGGCTGCCCTTCTTAAGTCATGTACTGACAATTTGGGGAGAAGCGCGCCTCCAGTACAAGAACGAGAACAACTGGGCGATACACAACATGTTCACACTGGCCTTACGACCGGGAAATGAGAATAGAGGCGGTAGCCCGCCTGGGTCCCCTCCTAACAACAGCTATCCCTCGGAGGAAGCAGCTAGGACCCCGCATCCACCGAACAACTTTTCAGAGCCTCACTCAATCACCTTCCTCCCCCACGAAGTCGCAAAGGCCGGAGCACGCTCCGCACCCCTCGCAATCACTGCCATACTTGGAGGAAGGGAATTCCGTCACAATCTCATTGACACGGGAGCGGAAACTAACGTCCTTACATATTCCGCCTACCAAAAGCTAGAAGGCCAGGTTCCCAGATTGGAGCCCTCGGACGAATACATTTATGCCTTCGACAGCACACGCAAGAACGCCTGCGGACTAGTCACGCTCCCACTGAAGATCGGCCCAGTCTCCACCATCGTTAACTGCATGGTGATGAACATTCAATCACCCCACCCTCTGATTGTTGGGAGGACATGGCTCAACAGCATTGAAGCCGTCTCGTCCACTCGACACCAATGCCTTCGCTTCCCGTACCGCGGGAAAGTGATATCTATATGGGGAGAAGCACGCTGTAACGAGACGCGGGCCCAGAATTGGAGCATCTATGCCATGCGCATCCGGCTAGAGGTGCTCGCATGTTGGCAGCCAGGCTCCGCCGACGAAGAACTGCTCCATCAAGGAAGGCCCTTGAAGAGGCTCAGGGAAGAAGAATTTGGGAACAGGGGACCCCCACCAGACATCAGCCGGCCATCAAAAAGAAGCCGACCCGAGGAGGCAACCCAAATTCAAGAACCAGGTACCGATCCCCCCGGGTGAGCTAATCATCATCCTGTACATATTTGTTTACAGCATTTCTTCCAAAATCAAAAAGACAAAAAAAAATATTTGTTTACCAGCATAAGTTTTCATCATCCTGTACATATTTGTTTACAGCTTTTCCAAAAAAATATATACAAAAGACCAAAATATTTGTTTACCATGCTTTCACTTTCAACTCCTGTACATATTTGTTTACAGCATTTCTTCCAAAATCAAAAAAAAATATTTGTTTACCAGCTTTCACTTTCAACTCCTGTACATATTTGTTTACAGCTTTTCCAAAAAAAATATATATACAAAAAGACAAAAAAATATTTGTTTACCAGCTTTCGCTTTCAACTCCTGTACATATTTGTTTACAGCTTTCCTTCAAAATCAAAAGATAAAAATATTTGCTTACCAGCTTTCGTTTTCACCACCCTATACATATTTGATTACCTGCTTTCCGAAAAGAAACCAAAATCCAAAAAAAATACATGCTAATCAGCTTTCATTTCTCAACCCTGAACATACTTGTTTCCAGCTTTATTTCCAACTCTTTTTTCAACAAAATGTGTTCTAAAAAAAAAAAAATGTTTTCCACACTATCCTTCAAAACAAAAGTTTTACGAAGCCATAGTTCCACGCTTCCAAACAAAATACTTTCCCAAAACTTTCTTTACCTATTTACCAAAACAACGAAAATATTTACAAACTACATTCCCGCACTCTTCTTCAAAAATGTTTTACAAAGCAAGCATTTCCATAATTTCCGTCCAAAAACGTTTTACGAACTATCTTTCCATACTTTCTTTCTGAAAAACAAAATCGTTTTCCAAACTTTATCTCCATTTCTCTTTCCAAAACATATCTATTCGCCGACACAGGCCTTCTCAAAACCAAAAGTATGCATCTATTTTCACACTTTCAAAAATATAAATACTACTGGACGAGAAGAGATTAAGAGCGGCAGACCATGCCCAGGCCTACCAAAGAAGGGTGGCAAGGGCATTTGAAAAGAAGGTGATAAAAAGAAAATTCAAAATCGGGGAATTAGTACTTAAGCAAATCATGCCATCAAGACAGCCTCACCCGAGAGGAAAGCTGCAACCCACATGGGAAGGACCCTATGTGATCACCCATGCCTATTCCGGGAATGCCTACCGCCTGGTAGACGCCGAAGGAGTCGAGATTCCAGGTTCGTGGAATGCACTTTTTCTAAAGAAATTCCATGCATGAAAAGCTTTCAATACTTAAGAACTATTATTCTTCCTTCCTGCAATTTCCAGCGTTTAGTACTTGATGATAGGATTATGAGACTCTCAAAGATAAACTCGTATCTACTTGAACACATCTCCGCCAAATCATGTCGCTTCCTTCACACACGTATAACTGGACTAGATTTACCTGATAGAAGAAAAATTGCCTACCCCGTAGACTGGGACAATTTAAAACTCCCCAAAGCAAAAACATCTCTTATTTCCGCCCCACTCGTATTAACCCTAGGCCAAAATGAGGAGTTACCCGGACCTAGCACATGTCCCAAAAACTGGCTCTGGCACTATATAAACACTTCTAGAGGGGAAGCATGAAAAGAATCGGGGTGAAAAACAGAAGAGCCCCCCCTCAAATCAAATCAAAAAAAAAAGAGAAATTGGGCAAGGAGAGGCCAAACACCCAAGTGAACGGGTTAAACTCTCTATTTAGCAGGCTTTCACGCCTTTACGCACGGTATACGCTAGACAACGGCTATACCAATACAGATCCAAACAACGGACTGTACCTTTCCACCCAAAATAAAGAAGTGGTAAAAAGAAGAAAGCCAGAGGGACCTAGGGAGTAAGACATGTGCTAGACTGGGTCAATTCTAAAATATTGCCCGAAAGGAAGATATTACTCTTACCTCATTCACCCTCTCCCCTTTTATTTTTTTTGCAATGGGAGTTCAAAATTGAACTATGTCTACCAGGAAAAGCGAAATTTTGACCCAAGGTAGATCATGTCCAGGTTTACACCTACACACACCCACATGAGTTCACTTAGAAACTTGCCTATCTAAAGGAAGCTTATTTGACTTGACTCTTGGTACATTCATGGATTTTTCAGCATGTTTAGAATAATACGATTAAACATTTGAAAACCATGAACCTAAGAAAATCGGCACCTAAGGCTTATACCTCTCAAATACAATCCTGGTTTGGACGTAAGTGACCGCAAGGGCTCCTCCACGGGGACTTGATGGTATCTTTTACTTATGAAAATCGAGAACATTGCCCTCTCACATAAAAGTCATTGAAGAACTAAAATGCCCCCTTATGCCACTTATACTTACGCATAAGCTCGCATTTTCCTTCTCAAAACACCTTGGCATCTGATTTTCTTGAAACATTAAAGTTAACCCCCCCCCCCCGAATATCAAAATTGTCCCCACTCATATGAGAATTGTCCCCACCAAGATTTAAAATTGTCCCCGCTCATATGAGAACTGTCCCCACTCACCTCATGCCCTTCCGCACATGCGTGAGAAGAAATTGTCCCCAACTCCTACACATAAGTTCTTCTTCACTCACGCACTTGGAATCCCTTCCTTGCGCACTAAAGCCTGGTCTCCCGCACTTTACTTTCTCGCATTTATATTTCCATTCCGCCTTAAGATGGATTGTAACCCTTGACGATTCAAGCAAGAAGGGCTCGAAAGTCAGTGCAGGGGCACAATCTGGACAGATTTAACACTTGGTCCATGGGAAGAATGTTTTTATAGGTATTAAAGAATAGAACGGCCGCGAAAACTCTCAGCAGCAGCAGTAGACAGGAGCAGCAGGCCCAAAATGCCCCAGGCAGGGGGCGGCTAAACCTAACTAGCCGCCCCTCACTGGGCGGCTAGTTTGTACTAGCCGCCCCTCCCCCTTGTCTCAGGTAAGTTTGCCCCAGGCAGGGGGCGGCTAAATCTAACTAGCCGCCCCTCACTGGGCGGCTAGGTTACACTAGCCGCCCCTTGCCTGCACCCCTGTCAGTTATGTCAGCCCATATAATCAACTCTTCAGCACTTCTTTACCTATTGCAAATCAAATTCTTTCCAAAACCTGCATGTACACATTTCATACACATATTCATACGCAAAACCTGTATAGATACCAACAAATTATATATCAAAACCTACATCCATCCATGAATCAAACCTATGAAACCAAGATTCATCTACACAAACTTACATATCCATGAACCATCCACGCTAAACTACTCTAAACACATACATATAAAGGAAAATGATTAAATTGTCCCACCCAAAACCACAAGCATAGACCGTTTTTCTAAAACCTAAAAAAGGGCATAAAAAGGGAATCTTCCTTCAAAGCGCTCCAAAATCCAAAAGTCTTGAGCTATATCTCACCGAAATATCACCTAAAACCAAAACAAAAGAAGAAAAGCATGAATTCATCGCATATATACTATTCTTCTACTTAAAACCAAGACACAAAAGCTATACCTCGGCGTATCGTCATCCGCTGGAGGCTGAGTAGGAGGAACGTCCTGACTTGGCTGAGAAGGGAGCGGCGGATGAGGAGAAGACTGAACCTCTGGAACATCAGGAGCAGCAGGAGTCTCTCGAACCGAAGACGCGGCCCTCGCGTATATCCCACGACTCCGAGACGCCGAAGGACGAGAGGCACGGCTAAAGGTGGCCCCGGTAGCCAAGGAAGCCGAGAGAGAGTGGTCAGGCTCAAGTGGAAGAAGATCAAGGTCCGCCTCGGTCGTAGAGCCCCCTCCGACCAACTTCCCCCTCATGGTGGCCTCCCAGAGACGGACCTGCTACATGTCTCTGTCTCTCCTCTCCAATCTCTGTCGGAGGCGACTCTCTGTCCCTCTAGCCCGATCCTCAGCAACCCTCAACCTCTCCTCCAACTCCCGCGCCCTCGCTTCCGACGCCCTGAGTGCCTCTCTGTCCCTATCCCCGGCCGCCTGGAGAGAACGAACCAGGTCTCCCATCAAACCTCCGGGAACACCCGCCGAAGCCTCCAACTCCGACACCCTCATCTGGAGGGAGTCCCTCTCACGGCCTAGGGTAATGAACCCCTCCTCCCTCAAGGCTATCATGGACCTCAGCCGGTCCGCCTCCTCCTCAGCCCGAGAAGCCCTACCCCTCGCCTGGCCTAGCTCCATCCGTGCGGCCGTCAACTCACTCCGGGCCGCATCCAACTCCCTCGTCAGCTCGAGCTCTCGCTCGGAAACCATGGAAGGAGGAGAGGTGGAAGAAGAAGAAGCGCCATCGGCCCTCACTCTCGACAGAACATCCACCTGAGCCTCGAGGACCCGGACCTGGTCCTGCAAGCGTCCTCTCTGTGCCCGCAACGCCTCTATCTGCCTGGCCCGCGCTTGGAGATGCTCATTGGCGGTCTTGAGCCTCTTCTCCATCTCATTCAACTCAACCTACAAAAAGAAACACCATTCAGAAGATGCTCAAAGCAAAGGAGAACGAGGAATAAAAGAGATTTTTCAACTTACATAAGCGTCCGGGATCTCCTCCTCCATCGCCCCGAGGATATCCGCATACTCCCGACGATACCAAACTAGGTATGCGTCACTCGAAGTCACCTCAGGACGACGCTCTACCAAGACGCCTCGACTCATCCATCCCGCCACGTACGTCGCGTAATTCCTCGGGAGATTCGTGTCCCGAGGAATCCCGGCCACCGGAATCGAAGGGCGCCACGGAAGAGGATCGGGCACCCACTGATGGTACCCAAGCTGACGGACGACCCGGCTGATCGCATGGAACACGACCTCATTGAAGTAGATCAGCCAGATGTCTCGCGCCAGGGCCTCAGGAACCTCCTCCGAGTAAGGCCTCCACGTCATCTAAAAAAACATCAAAAGATAGGGAGAGCGCTTAGTCAAAAGAAAACCAAATATAAGCCAAAGAAATTCGAAGAAAACTTATACCTCTTCCTCCGACAAGACGCGGAAGGCCTCTCGGAATTGGGCGAGGCGGTGCAAACGGGAAGATCCCCGGGGTTCCCATCTCATGGCCCAAGGGAGGACATGATCGAACGGAGCCAAAGTCGGGCGATCAATGGCAAAATGCTCGTACCCGAAGATCTAACAAAGCAAGAGGGAATTTATCATGATCAAAGTAAAACTAAACCAAGAAGAAGACACTCATCACTTACACATACCTGAAGGAATGGCGCGAAGCCACCAAGGTTCTTTCCTCCAGCCCTCTTGACTTTCTTCGAGAGCTCCGCAAACAAGTGGGCAAGCATCGCCGCTCCCCAAGCATAGCGCCCCATGCCCTCCAAGTCCCGCATCAGTAGCAGGGAATGAGAGGAGACCTTATCAGAGGCCGTCGAGAAAAGGACCCGGCCAAAGAAGTAGAGGAAGAACGCTCTCAACTCCCTCCGTGCCCTCTGTGGGCACGCGGCCGCCTCTCTCGTCTCGATCATCACTCGCCGCCTCTCGAAGCTAGCTGCAACTTCGCCCTTCTGGCGCTCTGTAAAGGAACCAAGGCCGTACTGCCCCGAAAGCCGCCCCAAAGGGATCCGGTTCAGCGTCCGCTCCCGCTCCACGAACTCCCATTCCCCGATCAACTCTCGGAAAAGCCCCCTGTAGTCAGCTAGGGTGGCCGCGATCACCGCCTCCCCCAGAACCGGAAGGCCGGTGATCCGATAAACGTCCTCGAGCGTCGGCATGACAGCACCGGTAGGGAGGATGAACGTACAACTCTCCGGATCCCACCTCTCCGCCAAGGCCTCCACATATGGACGGTGGACGTGGAATGGCTCGATCAGAAAAAAGGAACGGAAGCCCGCTCCATCCACCAAACTCCGCTCCTCCTGCCCCAAGGCGTCGTACCATCTCTTCGTCCCGTGCCATAAAGCCCGGATACGATTCGGCCTCTACAAAACAAGCGAAGGGAACATGGGTTAGTTTAAAAGCGAGCGAGAGGTAAGAGTCCAAATCTACGAAACCATTTTAAACCATGCTTAGCGAAATCAAGACTCCCACATGCTAAAAAGAATGAAAGTAAGAAACTACATTCCTCATATGATCACGCAGGCTAGACGAATATCAAACACATCCCGCCGTGGTCACCACTCACGCACTTTCTTACATCAAGCCTATCAAACACACCTAAGCAATACAGCCATATGGAACTCGAACCCATGAAATGCATGCATACACCCCCTCATGCTCTACCACGATCAAACACGTACGAAATCACATACACATAGAAAAGTATCGCATGCAAGCATATTAGCTATATCATTTCTCTCTCCTTTATATGCATATAACAAACATGGATATATATATATAGAAATTACCCCCTCCCTATAAAAACAGACCCATGACAGCATGCTTACACATCCCACCGTGATTAAACTTATACACAAGCATGCCTATTTAAAAAATAACACACATATACGAGTATAATACGCACATACAACCTGTTCATACCACCAACACATGCATATACACCAAAATAAAAGGCAAAGACTAAAGGATTAGGAACATACCACGGCCCGTGTGGACCCAGGAGCGTCCACCTCGACCTCATCGGGATCGTCCATCCCGTCATCATCCTCCTCCTCATCCTCCTCAAACACGGCCTCCTCGGCCTCAGCCCCAACACCCACACCGGCCTCAGCGGCCCCAGTACCCATACCCTCGGCCTCCCCGACCCCGTCCCTAGCCTCTCCTATCCCCTCCACCCTCCCCACGCCGGAGATAAACTCCGCAAAGGCCCCCATAGCCCTACTCTCCTCCTCCTCAGCCCTGGCCTCTGTGGCCTCCCTATCCAACATCCCGACGAGGGCATCCAACGACGCCCTCACCTCCTCGCTAGCTCCCCGACCCCTACCCCCTCGGTTGCACCCTCTATCGATTCTCCAACCCCCGGAACCACCTCCTCGGCCGCCACCGGTCGATCCCCGCGCCTCCTCTTACGTATATAGCCTATCACACTCCCCCTACCTCCGGGACAGCCCCCGAAGGCAAATCCCCGACCTCACCCACGACAATATCCACCGGCGGCACCTCCGTCGTACCCATACCCTCCCCCACGGCCTCGACCTCCGGCCTATCACTCTCCGATAATGAAGAGCTCGGGCTACGTTCTCCACGAGCCACCCGCGGTCGTTTCCCCCTCGAAGCAATTGCCTTCGACCTCGTCATCTCCTCGGTTTGGAAAAGAAAAAGGAGAACCCAAACTAGGGTTTTCGAAATCAAGAGAAAGATAAAGATTGAGGTCGAAATGGAGGAAAGAAAGGCAAAGAAATCAGGGTTTTCGAGTTTGAAACCGAAGGGAAGAAGAGAAGAGGGAAGAGAAACCGTTTTAAAAAAAACGTATGGGGAGAGAGAGGGTCTTTTCGGTTATAAGGGACCCAGTCAAGGGGCGGCTACCCGCGATTAGCCGCCCCATCTCGGGCGGCTAGTTACAACAAGCCGCCCCTCCCAGTTTTTCTCTTTTACTTAAAAACCCCTTTCCAATCTTTTTAACCCTAAAATTCAAGGTCCTCCATACCAAACAGCCATGTATTGGCTTATTTCCAGATATTACTTGATCAAACACGACTCTCCTGAAGTTTTGCAACACGTCCAGTACCATTCAGATTCAAATTTCTTCAGTTCTGGTTCTTTTCCAGAGTTCTTATCCCTCGGATGATCCAATCCACCCAAATCAACCTTTTACTTGCTTTCTGTCGGCGATATCCCCCCCTTGCTGAGTTTTCCCAAGCACGGGAACGGTAGGCACGAGGAAACTGACGCTGGGCTGCTCCGTGCACGATAGCTAAGAACCCCGACCGCGGGTTGGATCACTCACCATTTACTTTTCCCCGCCTTCCACCTAGATCATCCTCCTGGATAGAAATTCTAAGTCAAGACCTAGCCTCTGATGGTCTAAATCAACTCCCCGAGTAGTACTGCTCGTATTGGCATAACTCCTTGAAGGTCGGGCCGGCCAAAATAGGGGTCTCTTTCCTTATCATCGGTTGAAGTCTTTCCTGCTTCGCACAAAGACTCCGTCCGATGAGGGACAATTGTAGATACCCCAATTTTGACCGTCCAGAGAGACAGAAATACTTCAAGTAACACACGGAAATATCCCACAAGTGGACACCAATAGAGAACCAAAGGTTCGGTAAACCCGAAACCCTAACCCTAGCCGTGACCTAAACCTAAACCTAAACCCTAAAACTTGACCTAACCCCAAACCCTAGCCCTCAACCCTAACCCTAGCCGTGACCTAAACCTAAACCTAAACCCTAAACCTTGACCTAACCCCAAACCCTAGCCCAAACCCTAAACCTAAGCCAAACCCTAACCCCGACCTAAACCTAAACCTACCCTAAAAACCAAAACCCTAAAAAACCTAAAATCCCTGGAAAGGGGCGGCTATCCCTAACTAGCCGCCCCCCCTAACCGCCCCCTGGCCGACTTTGGACCAGTTCCCTGGATGGGACATAAAGCAATATTAAATGCTGATCATTGCGGCGGGTCATGACCTTTAGCCGCCCTCTCTTGGCCGGATCAAACCAAGTAGCCGACCCAAGCCACCGCTTGTCAGAGATGGGACGTTTGGCAGGTCATGATAGGGGCGGCTACCAGGAAGTAGCCGCCCCATCCCGGGCGGCTAGTTAGCACTAGCCGCCCTTCACCTGGTTTCTAACAGAAGAACCAGAGCATTAATGAGAGGTCCAATCGAAGCCAACCCTCGGGATATTTTCCTACCTCTCTTTTACTATAAATAGAGGAGGTCCCAAGCCTTCAACAACAACCAACACACCCAACAAAATCCACAACAATCACCAATTCATCTTCAAACCCTTCCACCACCAGAAATCCCAAGAGAGAGAGAGAGAGAGAGAGCCCCTTTTGTGAGAGAAACACCCATTCCCTACATAAAATACCCTCTCATCCCACCCTCCATAAACCCAGGCTAAACCTAGCTTAGCCTCTGCCCAAGACCCCACCCTTTACCTACCAAACCCCTGCCCAAATTCCCCAGACCCTGGACGGCTAACCCTAGCTAGCCGCCCCGTGACCGACGGCTAACCACAACTAGCCACCCCCCTATCCACACCCCATATCAACATCCCTTTGACCCATAACTCCTTTAGTCAAGCCCGGAAGCAGAATAGGATTACCTGTTTTTCACCTCTGTGTACGGTATATCCGTGTCTCAGAGCGGAGACCCCACAAACTCCCCACGTAGGCGATCAAACCTAACCCAAACCCTTTCCTGTTTTTAGAAAATGCAGGTGGCGATCACAAACCCCCCCCTTGAATCCTCTTGGGCCGCTGTCGGGCGCCTCGACAAGGAACTACACCCTCACCCCTTCCGAGAAGACGATCCGGCCGAGCCCGCCAGGGCACGCATCCGATCCGAACCCTCCAAAGAAACCCCACACACGCGGACCTTTCCCCCCACCGACATGTAGTAGCCTTCGTTGAGAATGTTGGTTGGCATGCCCTCAGGCGAAGTTGTGGATCATCGCATTGGAATGCGTTCGTCCATCGAGATTCCTCAGTGGACGTGGGAGTGAGTTATCATTGATTTCATTGTGGGCTCTCTAAAGTCACGTTCGGGTCACGATGCTGTCTGGGTGATCATTGACCGATTGACTAAGTCCGCACTTTCCTCCCTATCCAACTGACTGAGTCTCTGGACGCTTCGACGCGGGTTTGAGCCTTCGCGATTGTTCGTCTTCATGGCACTCCGGTCGGCGCTATTTCAGATCGAAACGTGTGTGTTACTTTGAGGTGCTTGCACAGCCTTTGGTAGGCTTTGGTGCGAGCCTTCATTTAAGTATAGTGTTTCACTGCTGACAGACAGTCAGGCAAGAGGACGATTTAAACCTTGGAGGACATGCTATTTGCCAGCATGCTCGACTTGGGGCAGTTGGGTGAGGCACCACCCTTTAGGGGTTTGCCTGTGAGACGACTGCCATTCGAGCATCCAGATGATACTGGAAAAGGCAATCTACGGGCGCGGTATTATACCTCCCTTGTGTTGGGACGATTGTAGAGCGCCAGTTGGAGGGGCCATAAGTTATTTAATTGACCTTGTGGTGGCCGAGATGGTTCGTGCGTGCCTCTGCACCACCCAGAACCGTCAGAAGGGCTACGTAGGTCATCGTCGCCAGGAGCCTACCTTTGGGTTCGGCGACCATATTGGCATGAGGTGTCCCGATTTAAGGGCATCCTCTGTTTCGACGTTTGGGGCGAGTTGAGTCGGCCTTCCATCGGACCGGTTTTCGTCCTTGAGTGGATTAGGGGGAGGTGGCTGTCATGAAGCCTTGCCCCCGTGGCTGACTCGTGCCTGTGACGTCATCCAAAGTCTCGTAGCTGAGGCATTATGTCCACGATCCTGCTCACGTCATTCCGTTCGAGCCGCTCACCCTCGAGCTGGAATTGTCGTTCGTGGAGCAGTTGATCGAGACCATGGACCAATGTGAGAAGAGGCTCCGCACCAAGACCGTTCCTTCGGTTAAAGAGAGTTGGTAGCACCAGTTGGGTGCCCGGACCACTCGGGAGCCAAGGGACTCTATGGGTGACACTTCTACGTTCAATCTTCCCTTTGGGTTTCCTAAAATTTTGAGGACTAAATTTCCTAAGGGGGGGGGGGAGAATGTTAGACCTGTGTCATTTAGAGTCCTAATTTTGATCGGAGTCGCTAAAATTTTGGTTTTTAGCTACCAAGGGGGTTTGAGGACTCTGATTGAAGATATAACTGCATATTATGGGTCCTGATACTATTTAGTACTGCCCATAAAAATTTCGTTTAATTCCGATAACGTTTTTGGAATTATGCAGTTTTGGATTGGTATTGAGATAAAAATTCGATATTATTTCGAGATGTTCAGTTTTGAGATAGCTTCCATATAGAAGTGGAATTGGATCAACTGGATTCGTATATCAAAAGTTATTGGTATTTTTCCTAGTATACCCCGAAGATGAGAAATCCAGGCAGCAGCCCTGTAAGATGTTTAGCCTAGATTTCGGAATAGCTGGAGAGGTACCATCGCTACGGTCGACAGTGTACTGATCGTGGGAGTATGTCAGGTAGAGGCTACCCGGGGAAAGGGCTACCGGTGGACTAAGGGTGTAGAACAACAAATTTTATCCTCTAAGTCCCTAGGTTTACCCCTGTGGGGGCTAGGGCGAGGGCGGGGTATGGTCGCACCGCCGTGGGAACTTGTTAGCCGTTGGGTTTCTACCCATGGCTTTCCTTGATAGGAGATTGCCTTAGTATCGAATGATTATGTTGGTGTTTGGTTTCTGACCACTCACTGAGCTTGTAGCTCACACTCGCTTATGTTTTTCTCCAGTTGACGCTGAGTCGGATCCAAGAGAAGAGCTCCCCTGGCGCAGTACGAGTAGGAGACCCGCGTTCGCGTTGGATGTCTTGCGAGTGAGAGGCCATCAGCATTCCCTTTTTCCTTGTATGTATTATACTTGTGCTTGTGCACGGTATGGGGACTATTGATGTCTGTTGTTGTGTATATTGGCTCTCACAGGACAGTTGATTGTGTACTCTAGTCTGTAAATATGTCTTTGAATTACAGACTTAGTCGTTTGAGCTTCCGCTATTTGTATATATTTGATGTCAGTTACTTGTTTATTGTTTTTTCTATTGTGGAGTGTTTATTTGACCTCGTGTATGGATTACTGATATCATGTAAATATTTGCCATGTCTCAGGGACGGCCGCCCTAGGTCGTGACAGTTCTCCTCCAATGACATCTTTAGAATCACCAGAGAAAATAACATCCTCTACTTCTTTATTGCTCATGTCATCATCGATCTCTTGTTCATCGATGAAGTTGACCCGCTCTTCTTCTTTTTTTACAAACTCAGCGCCATCATATATATCATCAACTTCTAGTTCAACTAAAACTTCGTTCTCATATTGATTTTGATTTGAGCAAAATTCTTGTTCATTGGCATCTTCACACTTCTCTGATGATGGTAGATCATAAGAGTTGGTCCTCGAACCATCCCCATCTTTTGTAAGATTTGCTCTTATTGCCTCTTGCGACTTTGATATCTCCAGTCGTGATTTCACCCTTACAGTTTGACGATAATTTCGATACAGTTGAGGTAAATATCGTTCATAATTTCGTGGTAGAAATTAATCTATGAGGAGCTCTTTCATCCTCCTCCACGTATGAATAAGTGCCTTCCTTGTCGCTGTCGAGTCTTCTGGAGTTGATCCCATCAAACGGCGGCACCGCTCTTCAATCGAAAGGCCACCAATTTGATCATCTTTTCTTCTGGGACCTCCATCATCTTAAAGAATCGTTTGACCTCTGAGATCCAATCGAGAAAATCCTCGATCTGCATATTACCATTGAAATACGAAATATCCGCTTTCAATCGGTAATCGTTGTACTCCATACACCACTCTCTTGGCTGATATACTTGAAATCCATCACCCTCACCCTCCAAACCTTCATCATCATCACGTTGATATAGAGTGGGTCGTCGAACGATGTTTTGAGCAATAGGTCAGCCTTGGGAAACTCCCTCGGCGCGTCTCCTATCACCTGCAGGATGCCTGTTATTGGCATTGAGGTTCAGGCCAGTGATCATCGTGCGAATCCGTTGCATTTGATCTTGTTGTTCTCGCATATGACCACGTTGTTCCTCAACCACCTTCAACAGATCCTCCAATCCACAACCAGTGTCATTAGATTGGTTGTCTCCCTCTCTGTTATTTGCCATCACAACAAGGCAAATCCCGCTTTGATACCACCTAACGCAGCAAAAAACTAAAATAAAGATCCAACAAGCGTTGAGATCTCATAAACACATTGAATCCATAAGGAATCCTTAAATCCACAAGGAAGAAGCCCCAAAACAGAGAAAATTCAAAATATTATTGATAAAAAAACTGTCAAGCCTAAATTACAAGTCTGCTATTTATATTAATAGTATAAAATTAAAAAATAACTAAAAATAGTAAAATCTGAAAACTGATTTTCTAGATTTTATGAGATCTTAAATGATCAATTTCAATCTGCTATGATTGAGATATCACAAATCTAAAACTTATTAAAAATAGTAAAATCTCTAATTTAAAGCCCTAAATAAATGATTTTAAAAAATAATAATTGTTAGTTGTATAACAACTAATATAGAAGATTTTTCCTCGATATATTTCACCATGTCAAATTTTGTGCGATTCCGAGTTCGTGAGCATTGATTTGAATTTATTTGGTGGACCACTTTTGATGGTCCCATCTGCATTGTCTGTCCTATATCATGTTGGACCTAGCCCCGGGTTGGCGTGCTAAGTCCAGTTATTCGGCTCGTGAGGGACGTTCTAATGGTGCGGGACGTGTACGTGCAAGACTGACAATTAGATCTCAATGAGATTGCCATGGTGAATCATAGGCTGGAATTAGTTATTTAGTTTTAATTAGTTTCTTTATAGTTGTTTGATTGAAGGTGAATCCCTTTAATTATCTTGTTTCATGAGTGCTTTAGAGATCAGCCCCTGTTCTCATAGATCGCGGCCCCACGATCACACTCACATAGTAGAATTCTCAAAGGGTGCACTGCGCGGTGCTACACCCTGCCTTATAAGCATTGAATTCATTCAAGTGATTGCTCTTCCTATACCGACACAGTTAAAAGTACTAGCACCATAGGGATGTTCTTTAAATAAAACATTGAAGTTCATTTTTATTTCAGTACTTAACATAGATACACATCAGTTTGTTTTTTCCTTTGAACATATCTCATGGGATCTCCATTTGGATAGGTAGGGTATCCACTGTGGTACTACATTATGGGCTTTCGACCCATCCCCCTCGATGCAGAAAAGACTAGCCTCCTCGCTAGACCTTAGTAAGTGGATCTACAATATTGCCCTTTGATTTGATGGAACAAAGTGAGATTACACCATGTTGTATGAGATCCCATTAAGAGTATAAACTCAGAGTATCCTGTCCCTCTTGATGAAAAATTAAACCAGCCTACTCGCTAGTATAGTTTTTTTTTTAAGGTTACATGTGAATTTATTCACGATCCCAACTACTCATGATATAACATGCTTTATGAAGTGTAATATTCACCAATGAAATTATAATATATCAAGCTCATGATTTCTCGACTTGATGAACATGCTATAAAATGAAAACATTATGCTCATTTATTTTATATATTCAAATATGTCCCCAACATATTATTTCATGAATGAATATATTCATCAAATTCTCAATTTGAAATAATAATAATGAAATAAATATCTCTAATAAAAAATAAGCATATATATGGCAACAATTTTATATGCTAAGTTTACTTCCCAAATGATAGAATTTAAATTCTCATAACTTAGTCTTATTTATAACCCCCACATTAATATGAATTCACAGATTATTCCATGAATAAATGCATGGCATTTCTAAATAGGAGTTAATTGTGAAATAAATCTCTACTCATAAATGATCATTTATTTTTCATATAAAACATAAATAGAATCTACTTACATTCTATTCCAATTTTCTCTACACATCACATGCTTTAAATTCCCCAAACTTGGTCATATTTGTCACATAATTATATTAGTTACAAAGAAACCCCTACATTGTCATGGATATATAAAATATGCTTTATTTACCAAGTTATATACATGTAAGCATGTAAAATAAAATGGTATTTAATCACATACCTTCAATATACGTACCGTTGGTCATTGCTGCTTCTTATAGAATATTCAAAAATATGAAACCCAAATAATATTCATGCCATATGCATCAGAAAAGAAGAAGACTCAGCATTTTGAATTTTGTTAGAAATATTTATTTATCTAATGTAGTACCTACTGTATATAAATATTGAAGTATATACTAAATAAATCAAATGCTTTCATTCTTATATTTCCATAATTAAGTATATGCTCAATTAGGTAAATCACTTACTTGGTGTATTAGCAGTGAAAAAGAAAATGTTGGCCCTCAACTTAAATAAAAATATTATGCAATACAATCCTAAAACATTTGAATTTTATTGGAAGGTATGTACTATATTAATGCAGTACATATTCTTATAAAATAATAAAGTATATACTTGATATGATTGGATGTATGCCTTACTGGTTTACTGCTCAACTAATTTAGTATGTATTAAATTGCATAAATCATATACTCAGTTAGTTAAGATCACAAGAATAACCAAAGGGTATTAGTCCCCACTATCTATTGAAGCAATGAATTTACTGTATTGCCCACCATTTTCCCTAGCCACACAGGTAATCTAGGGAAGATAGATGGGTGTTTATGTCAAATCACAATTTAGAAACAATTCATGTAATTTATAAAAATCACATGAATGGTTTTTTAACTATAAATAACCTGAGGATACATTTTGAACTATAAAATCTGATGATGCTTAAATTAAAAATTAGGGGATTTTGACTTATTTATTTTAATCATATAATTGTTCTTCTAAAAACATTAACCAAAGCAAATCACATCTTAGAAAACAATCCATGTGATTTATGCGAATGTCATCAATAAACAAAGGGATTTATAAACATATCATTAGATAAATATATATAGTGCCTTTAAATTAGTTTAAATAGTATATTAAAGGGTGTAAAAAGTAGCATGGATTTCAGCATAATTGGCTTCAAAACTATTCCCTCCCCCCTTTTGATGTGGAACTTTTTAATATAATATATTCTTTATCGTCACTTATACATTTCATCTGTTTTGCAACTCAGTTTATAATCAACACGTTACTAACATAATATATACTTAACTATCTACCCATTTAATTCATACAAATATATGTTTTATTTTTTTTTATAAAAAAAATTACTTCATTCCAAAAAATATACTTCAAAAAATCAAATGTGTGAGGAAAAGTAGACATAACATTTTTCATTCTTTATACAAAAAATGACTTAAAACCTTACAAAGCAAAATGGACCACATAGAAGATTTTAAATAGTAAGATAATATACCCTGATCCACCAGAAATTCCTCCCATCAGAGTTAAAAGAGGGTGTGCATTGTTACTGATGGGGTGGGGTTTTCCAAGTTTTGAAAGCAGGTGTTTGAAAATGCATTTGAACGTGTTTTTGTTTTGTAAAAAGGCGAAAAATTAAATTTTTCCATGAAAGCAAACTTAGTTTGAAAGTTAATTATCATATTGGTATTTGAAAGTTAATTATCATATTGGTACAAAAAGTATGTTTTAAAAAAAGCATAGAAAGTGAGCATCCTAGAAATCAAGTTTATTTAAGCTACTTTATATAAAATCATATTTTCTCAACATGTTTCCCAACATAACCTTAATTTATTATTATTATTTTTTTGTCTTGTTTGTTATTTTCATGTCACTAACATAGTATATAAAATTGTCTATACTCTATTATAAAAAACGTAAAACATTTGGTTTTCAAACAATATAATGATAATAATAAGAAAAAAAATCTCATTTAGTTGTTCCACAATTGTATGATCTGAATAATGAGCTTACATCTTATTGGATTTGGTGTATGATCAAGCTATTATGAATATATGAATACGATATGTTATGGACAATCTCACACCTCCATATATCTGATTTATTTTAGGGTTTTTTTGTTTTTAAGTCCCCATAAAACATAGGATTTAGTGGTTGATCCCTCACTTCTTTGTATTTTATTTTTAGTTCCCATATTTAAAGGATAATTCTTTTTTAGTCCATGGGAGGGGGATCTATCTCTAAATTATTTAGTTTTCTTTTTAGTTTCTCGTAGGAACTAAAAATGAACATATCCTTTAAATCTGGGGACTAAAACCAAAATACGAAGAAGTGAGAGATCGATCACTAAATACTATAGTTTATGGGGATTTAAAAATAAACAAATCTTTATTTTAAGTGTGTAATTCATGTGTCAAAGCATGTATGTTGTTGGAATCTAAATTGTTGTGGTGCCCCCTAGTTGAGATGTGGAACACTCTAATACCACTAGGTGGGATCTAAATCGCATTGTTATTGTTTGTTCTGCGATCACAAAATTTGCCAACAATATATTCGAGATCAAACAGAGGACAAACATCATATGAGAGGTATAAATTTAATGTGGTTCAATCTAAGCCCATAAGACTTACATGAGACTCAGCAAAATTTTCATGCAATTTCCATCTACAACATTCCTTGGATCTCTATACATTAATCTCATGCCATGGATTACCTTTTGCTCAATATGGTTTCCCTTTATGGGATATTTATAAAGGTAAATCTCAATAACATCACTAATAGATTCTTGACAGATTGTAATAAAAATTATTCTCCTCAAGATACTAATACGAGATTATTTTTATCTAATTAATTAAGATAAAATCTTGGTGCTCATTCCAATATGACTTTATCATACGTTTGGTTGCGCGATTGCGCTGCGATTGCGATTACAGGAAGCTGCGTTTGCAATCGCGCAACCAAACAGTTTTGTAATCGCAGTTTTAAACCCAGCGATTGCAGGCAAATAGTGCCCAAAAGCTGCGATTTCAAAAAGCTGAGAAAGTGAGCTTCCTGCAGAATCAGGTTTGCAATCGCAGATTCCTGCAGAATCAGTTTTGCAATCGCGCAACCAAACGCACCCTATAGACAACCAAACGCACCCTATAGACATCTAATGTGAGTACATTAGATGTGAGAAATAATTCCAACATATTTTTATAAAAAAAATATATACACAATGAATTGTTATATATTTATTGTTATATATTTTGACGCCGTAGTAGCACAGGATGAAAGAAATCACATCTTCTTGTAAAAACTTATCCATAAGGAAGAAAGTCAAAAAAGAAAAAAAAAATCATTAATTTAAAAGTTGATCATAGAATGGTGGTGAGACTTCTGTTGTAAGACACAACAAATAGTCTCTTATAGTGATAAATCTCACCTAATTAAAATCTTGTAACATACTAAAATCTAAAATTCACCCCAATAATGAAATGTTAAAAACAATTGATTAAAATAAAAAATTAATAAAAATGATATTTTTCTTTTAGAAAAAAGGACTTTCCAATGTCGAATTGAAGTAATTTTTAAAAGCTAAGATGGCCACAACACATTGCCCAATGTAACGGCTCTTCAAACTACCTATGTGATATGTAATATAAGATATCCATATTGAAAGCCATGTAATATAAGTAAGCACTCTAAGTTCGTTTTCTTCATAAATTCTTTGACCTGGCAAATCATTTCATGTACAATGTAAAAATTACATGTTATGAATGAATATTAAATTTGTTGCGGGTGAAAGAAATGGATACTCAAATCAACCAGCCATGTTAACATAGAATGCTTTAGAGTTGGCACTATTAATTAATTAGGACTATAAGAAAAAACCTTTTCAAGCCATGTTAGGTCTTCCTTAGGACCTTAGCATCTATGATCAGCTTGAAAGCCAAAGTTTTCTCTCCAACATTGCAATTGCATTTGCTAATAAAGTTGGATCCCTTTTGAATTGCCTTCACCAAATCTTGACCAAGTCTTCATAGATGATTAGGGTTCATCTAAAGGTAAACATATCAAATCACAACTTTTTCTAGGTAAACATATCAAATCACAACTTTTTCTAGGTAAACATATCAAATCACAACATATCTTGACCAAGTCTTCATAGATGATTAGGGTTCATCTAAAGGTAAACATATCAAATCACAACTTTTTCTAGGTTTGCTATTGTAATTTTTATTTTCTTTTGATGAACTTTAAAACACAAAGAATTAGAGATTTTCCTATTTTTGTTACATATATCAAACAATATCTAGTTAGACTCTAATACACTATTTTACCTGCAACATAAGTAGCATGTTTTAGATAACTGTTAAAAGGCAAAATAAGGAATATATATCTATTTCGTTGTCTTTTCTTGTTATTCTAATTTTTTTTAAAATACTAATTATCTTTTCGTTTTTCATTGACCTTGGATAAATTCAATAAAGGGCAGGGCCGACTTTGAAATGAGTAAATTTAGATAGGACTCTAGGCCAACCTATAAAATGGACTCCCAATCCATTTACACTAAAAAAACTGAATGCAAAAAAATATTTTCTAAAATACATAAAATCAAGGTTAAAACTAAAATGTCAAATAAAAAATGAAGAATAATAAACTAAAAAAACATATGTTTCAAGAAATAAGAAACCGAAAAATAAAACAGAATCACCAAAAATAAAAGTAGAAATTGAAAAACTAAAACGAATCAAAGAGGAAAACTCATTTTAAAAAAATTAAAAAAATCATTATATCAAGGGATTTGTTATTAAAAAAATCATTTAATTTATAAACAGATAAATAATTCCTAATATGAATAAAAAGATGTGGATACTATTTTAGAAAACTAGAAAAAATAAAATTAAGTAGATGAGTGGATATGTTCAAATTCAGATCAACAAGTAGTCAGAGTTTTTCTATTAGATGTGTCAGCCATTGGGGCAGGTAGATCTCCTAACTACCCTTACGGTCTCAACCATATCAGGATATTGTGTTATTTGGTTTGCTCTCTTATCCTCTCACCCCCATTCAGATCGTGTTACTAATCTATTTCTTAATTAAAGTGATTGGTGGACTGTGTCAACCTTAATTAAAAAAAACTTTTATATCAAAATGCTTAATATGCTAAAAAAATCCTAGATTTTCGGGTCCTCTTTGGGAGGCTGCCTATGCAGCATAGGCAGCATATACCCAAGGTCAGCAATGTAAAGGGGGTGAATCATCGTTTATAATTTTTAAATAACAATTCTAACATTATATTAGTCATGTGTTTAGAGAGATGTGAGATATGTAACATGTTTTGATACGTGTGTAACAGTACATAAAAGTCATAAGAGTTTATAATTTATCATGACTATATCAAAGGTGAATCAAACAACAAAAGTCACTTTTACGTATTCAACGAAAATGACAAAAAATTCAACCAAACATTTTTTTTTATTGTACATGGATTATTATTTATCCTGGTATAGCCATCGGGGGTGATAACTTTATATCACACCCCAAATGAAGGGTTAAGTAATATGAAATGATATTTTAATTCATTGTATAAATAAGGGTGAATAAAAATAATTATAGTCCCCTTTTGAAATTATTATCATGATTTTATACTATCTCAATTGTACCATTACTATCAGAGTTTATAGTGATGAAATAAACAAATTTTTTGTTACAAGGGAAGGAAATAAGTCATGGATCTATATTAATAATAAACACTTTACAGAAACAAACCTAGATGGCTAGGACCACTAAAACTTCAAAATCCCCAGAGCGCACACCACAAAAAAGCTACTTTTGTTGGTACTGTTCTTCCAACAACAACCAATAACTTTCGGGGGGAGTGACAATTTACAAGAGCCTGGCCACACTTTTTTCTCATCTACTCCCTTCACATCCAAGAATGCTCTCATGGAGAGAGAGAGGGAGAGTAGTTGTCATTAGCTTTATTGAAAGAATGTTGTGTGAAAAGCCAATGTGTGGGGGCAATCTAAAAAGGGAAGGAGGGTTGAAAGTGATTGACCTTCTTCAATATGTTTCTAAAGGTTGACAAACACAAATGCAACCCTTTTTTTTAAGAGCAAATGATGAAGGCATCCAAAGCTAACAAGAATAAAAACTTAGCATGGACACTAAAAATGTCATCCATTTCTAAGCTTTGTATACACAATTAATGGCTCATGATGGGTTTATTTTGGGAGGGGGGTGGGGGTTGCTACACACCGTCTTTACATTGTAACCTTATCTACAATCTCATTTTGTTAATAATGTATATGTTTTGTTATATGAAACATACAATTTTTATTTTTTTAATAAAAAAATATATTTCACTTCACGAAGTGTAACTTTTGAAAAAGAAAAAAATGTTAGAGACAATCATTCGTACAGTCACTACTACAACTCTAGTGCGTTTTGAACTTTTTAAAGGTACGTATTTGTTTAATGAAATACAAATCTTCACAAAGAAATTGAAATACATACTAAAAATAAATTAAATGCACCTCTCTTTTGATTTTTTCTAATTAAATATATACATAATTAACCTAATATATATTGGATTAGAGAGAGCATATATTAGGACTGAAGAATAACTACAGATATGATTAGATATGATTGACTGTATCAACATTCTTTAAAAAAAAAATCAAACACATGAAGAAGGACTACTCTTAACATTATCCCTATTTTATTGGGTGGTGGGTTGGGAGAGAGAGTCAAATTAGAGGCTCATCTCCATGTCTCCCTGTCTTCTTAGGGTGTGAATGATGAAGGCCATGCTCAACCCTACTTTTTTTTCCTCCAATGGAAAGAAAGCATTTGGAGGGGCCAATACCAACACCAACACCAACACCAACACCGAGAGAGAGAGAGAAAAAAAACATTCTTGGAGGGCCAGGGTTTGAAACCATTGGCATGCTCTTCAATCTCTTCATGTCACACTTTTGTGACATAAATCTATGCACAAAAGTTAGGGTGGTCCAGGTGCCATGGATGGATCTCATGTGCCAATATATAAAAAAAAATGAAAAACTTATAACGTGAAATCTACATTTACAGTATTGCGTGCAATCCTGTCTCCCGCAAGATATATGTTTTATTATCGAAAGATGTAAATTTTCATGGAGTCCATACAATTTGTTGTAGTATATATGTTTTTGTGAAGATACACGATTCATTACATGAAATATAGTTTTCTTTAGAAAATTCAAAGCATGGGAAGATTGCGGGTGGTGTTGTATGCGAGACTGTCCTTAAATTCTAACGTGAATGATTACTTTGGGAGTTAGGTAACATGATTTTTTGGTAAGTTAGGTAACATTTATTTTCTAATATTTTTTTTGGAATAAGAGGCCCCAAATTTAGGTTTGTATCAAAAATTTGAAGTACAAACATATTTGTGGCTAAAGTAGTAGCCACCATTTATATACAACTATGGCAGCATTTAATTGCACAATTGTGCAACTTTTACATATGCAAAAAACTGCTTCTGCAACTGTACAATCAAATAGAAAAACTAGGCTAGCTTCCTGGAGACATATTTCAGGCAAATAATGCCAAAATCTGTGTTTTTCAAAAGATGAGGGGGTAGCTTCCTGCAGAATCAATTTTAAACCTACCATTTGTAGAAAAATCAGTTTTACAATCATGTTACCAAACGCTACTTATGTAGACTATGTACATAAGGATCCAAAATGTGTCTAATTACATCATCTGAAAAGGCTTCAGACACGCCATTACCTTGAGTCCATCTAGCATGCAAAAGCTAATGCCTCTACAGCCCAGACTTGATCCCTACTTAACTTACAAAAATGTAATTTTATCTACTGCAAATAGGGCCTTCCATCAGGCTGTTGAGCATTTTCACCAAGACCTCAGAATCTGAACAACCCACCAGATTCTTGAGTCATTTCCTTCTAGCAAACTTAACACCCAACTTTATAGATTCTGCTTCCATGTATATTAGTGTGCTTCATGGCCACCCAAAATTAAGCCTATCAATTATCTGAAAAAAATCCATATCTACTCCGCATCCGTATCTCAAAATTCAGATATTCGAATATCCAGAGTGCAGATATAGATATCAATATATCCAATCCGAAAATTATCTGAATGCGACAATATTACTAAATTATGTATAATTATGTATATTTGTACAATATATTGTTTAAATTTATTATCTTATATGATTAATCACAATCATAATATTGTATATAACTATTAAATTATCTATGTATGATATGTGGAAGAGAGAATAAGTTTTAAAATCTTCATTTTAATTCTCATATCTTTCTAACATATCACTTGATTACTCAAATTAGTGTTCATATTTACATATGTCAATTATCCAAAAAATATCTATATCCGAAGATATTTGAATCCAAAAATTAATATATGTATCCGATAATATTTAAATCCAAAAATTAATATATGTATCCGATAATATTTAAATCCAAAAATTAATATATGTATCCGAATGATTAGGATAAGATACGGATATTAAGATATCCAATTCGTATTCAATCTGTTGACAAGCTTACTCGGCATACCCTGCTTCCAAAATACAAATATTATCCCCATTATCCTAACTAAAGGCTACCACAAAGGCAGCTCCTGCTTGATAGGTAGAAGTATGTACACTTCCATGTAGGGGTGGTAAACGAGCCGAACGAGCCGAGCTTTGACATGTTCAAGCTCGGCTCATTTATAAACGAGTCGAGCCGAGCCGAGCTCACAAGTCTCAACGAGCCTAGCGTTCTTCTTCATTTTAGGATTTTTAACGGTTGAAAATAAAATTTTAGCCTAAATAGTCAAATTCATGAGCCTAAATGAGCCTTAATTTGTATTGATTTAATTTTTTGATTTTACAAGAGTTTACTTAAGCTTTAATTAAGTTTTTTATAACACAAACGAGTCGAATTTGAACACAAAATGAAGTTCGATCCAGGTCCCGAGCCTGACCGAGCTTTAAAAATTGTTCAAGCTCGTTCATTTGTCTAATTGAACGAGTCTGAACGATCTTAAACCGAGCCGAGCCCGAGCGGCTTGATTCGTTTACCAGCCCTACTTCCATGAGTAATAATACAAACTTTTCTGCCAATTGATTTGAGTCTACTGGGTGAGGGTCCCCATTTGGCATGAGGCCCGAAAGCTGGCCCGCAGGCCCATAGGCCCATGAAGGCAATATAATTCATTTTGTATTTTATTTTTGAAAATTCAATATATGTAAATATGTTTTCTCAACATTATACTTTCTATTTTGCGTTATTTTAATATTTATACTCAAATGGAAAATTTAAAATTAAAAAATCAAAAAAAATAATATGTTTAAATTATAGGTCCCATGCCCGGACGTGAGCCCCTGAAAAAGGCCTGGTCCTGTTAATTTAGCTGCGGGCTGACCCAGCCCGGCCCGTTGCTCACGCCTACCATTGGGTGCCTAAAATCTGGGACTCAATAATCTCCTCCACCTGAGTATGAGTAGTCATCAGCCCTTCACCCGAAGTATTCTTTTCAGTGTTTCCATTTGATACATTCCATGGCAAGCCAGAGCACCTTTTAAGAAATGTTCATCTTCTATCACTACTAGGATAATAGTAGAAACCCAATTTTCAACCCAATTATAGTCTACGAGTGTTTTAATGTTATTTAAAATAGTGTACTTTTGTTTAATGAGGTATATAATTTTATAAAAAATTAATCATATACTCCAATAAATTGTATAAATGCATTTATAAAAAATATAAATTTTTTTATTGAAGCATATATCTCGTTAATGTGAGTATATGCTCTGGTAATTTTCTATCGACACATGTGTGGAGGGCGAATTTTCTACTATTCCCCTCCTGGGCCGGATCCTCGTTGATCCGGGCTTCTAAGGTGAATCCGGAGAGATGGTGTGGGCCCGAGCTCCTGCTTTCGCCAATCCGGTTAGCCCTTCAGATCCTTCTCGCCTTTTGCAAGTCGAACAGCTCCTCGTCGGCTTCGGTCCTCGGGTACCTGCAACTCACACCAGTGTGGTGCCGGCTAACGCCCCTCCGACGCTCAAGTCAGTGATCCCTCTCTTTTTAGAAGAACCTTAGACCTTAGACCAAAAGAGAGAGAGTGGGATGTATTGCGCATCCCTTAGGAGGGAGGGGTAGCCTCCCTTTTATACTGGATTGGGGTGTGCTGATTGGGACCTCGGGGAGTGTCCATAACGTGATATGATACCTCCTGCATGGCCTACAGATTCGGGACACGTGGCGCCTATGGATCATCATCCACCTATAACGGTTTCCCTGCTGCACTGTTCTTTAAGATGTCAGAGAATATTCTCTTTGATAACCGTCTTGCTTTTAGTGAAGGGGCTCATGTCCGGCCTGACTCTGAACTCGGGCATCGACGTGTTCCGCCCCGAGTAGGTTGCTACGATCTTATCCGTTCATGTGACTCCTCCAGATGACTACGCATTTCTGGTCGGGCATCTTTATTGTGGTCATGCTGTGGTCGGGCGTATGGTTTGCCCGACCTAAGTTACCTTCGCCTGTCCCTATCGCTTGCGCCCGGACTCACCTAGCCCATATACAAATGTGGCGAGGGTACCTCAGCTTAGTATTACCTGATGGGCCCAAATTCGAGATCCGGCTCGTGGGCCTATCCCTCCTTTTGGGTCTGCTTCCTATTAATTGCGAGATGGGCTTTATTCGAGTTATTTCCCCATTTTCTGTCTTGGTTGGATTCGGCCCGTTGAGCGCGGCTTAGGGGGCCATTCGGCTAGTGCGTGCTGCGAGGGCTGAGTGGTATCGAGTGCTAAAAGCGACCCCGATCAGTCTCAGCCCGTTGAGCGCGGCTTAGGGGGCCATTCGGCTAGTGCGTGCTGCGAGGGCTGAGTGATATCGAGTGCTAAAAGCGACCCCGATCAGACTCAGCCCATTGAGCACGGCTTAGGGGGTCATTCGGCTAGTGCGTGCTGCGAGGGCTGAGTGATATCGAGTGCTAAAAGTGACCCCGATCAGACTCAGCCCGTTGAGCGCGGCTTAGGGGGCCATTCGGCTAGTGCGTGCTGCGAGGGCTGAGTGATATCGAGTGCTAAAAGCGACCCCGATCAGACTCAGCCCGTTGAGCCCGTCTTTTATTGTTGTGTTGCTCTGCACTCAGAAGATTTAAAGGAATAAACAAGAAACTTCTCATTTAATGATAATATTTCTTCAAATGGATTACATTCCAAGGGCGAGGGACCTCGAACCCTTCCATTGTTTATAGGTGATAGGCCCCATTTGGTCCAACTCTAGTGACTTTAAAAGGGCCCTCCCAATTTGGACCTAGCTTGCTGTCATTTTTGTTCTTGGTTTCTGGGAAGATCTCTCTAAGGACCAGGTCTCCGGCTCTGAAGCTTCTGCCTGATACTCGCCGATTGTAGTATCTGGATATTTGGTTCTGGTAGTCCATGTTTCTGATGGCTGCAATTTCTCTTGCTTCGTCCCGAAGTTCTAGGTCTTGCATCAGTTGCTCATCGTTTGCCGCTCTGTCGAAGTCTTCGGTTCTGTGTGTGACCACTTCGGTCTCAACCGGCAAGACAGCTTCGACCCCGAACGCTGGTGAGAATGGTGTTTCGTCGGTGGACCTTCTTGAGGTAGTTCGATAGGCCCATAGGACCGAGGGTAGTTCATCAACCCATTTCCCTTTTGCGCTATCTAGCCTCTTCTTCAGGCCGTCCAGAATAGTCCGATTAGTGATCTCCGCTTGCCCATTACTCTGTGGGTACCGCGGGGTAGAGAAATGGTGCTGTATTTTCAATTCCTCGCAGAAATTCTTTATCAGTTTACTGTCGAACTGTTTTCCATTGTCTGAAATGATGGCTTGCGGGACCCCGAATCGGCATACTATGTCTTTCCAAAGAAATGACTTGACCTCGATATCTCTGATCCTTGCCAGGGGTACCGCCTCTACCCACTTGGTGAAGTAGTCAGTGGCTACTAGCAGGAAACATTTATGCCGTGGCGCCGTAGGCATGGGTCCGACAATATCTAAACCCCATTGCGCAAACGGCCATGGACTTTTCATAGGAACCAATTCCGTTGCTGGTTGGTGAATAAGATTCCCAAACCGTTGACAGTTTTCACACTTCTGGACCAACTCGGCTGAATCTCTCTTCATGCTTGGCCAGAAATAACCAACAGACACGGCCCGGAGGGCTAGTGATCGAGAACCAACATGTACTCCACACAGGCCGGAGTGCAATGTGTTGAGGACTCGCTGCGCCTCCCGGGGTCCAATGCACCTGAGGTATGGACCTTGAAAATTTCTTTTATAAAGGATTCCCATAGATGACATCCAATACCTGGCTGCCCTCTGCCTCAGCTTTCTCACCTCGATTTTGCTTTCTGGAAAGGTCCCTTCCGAAAGGTACTTCTTGATATCAGTCATCCAATTGGGTGAGTCCTCCATGCAGGCGATTGTTAAAATTTCACCGAGCCTTTCGATACTTGGGGATTTTAGGTAGCCAAGTTGGATACTTCTGGCCGGCTTCCCGTTAACGGATGACGCCAAGGTTGCTAGAGCGTTGGCTTGAGTGTTGAGCTCTCTTTCTACCTGATGCACTTTTGCGGACTCAAATTGGGAG
Organism: Acorus calamus; assembly: GCA_030737845.1. NCBI lineage: Eukaryota > Viridiplantae > Streptophyta > Magnoliopsida > Acorales > Acoraceae > Acorus > Acorus calamus. The sequence goes on along the minus strand of CM060879.1, from coordinate 2,796,487 downwards.
AGCAATACTTGCACTTTTTGTTGATACGATGTCATCCTCTCGTCTCTGGTCTCATATTCGTCGGTGCTTTGGAACACCACCAGCTGTGAGTCGCTGTAGACATCGATGACTCGTATTCCCAGATGAGCTGCAAGATCCAGCCCTGCGATGAGAGCTTCGTATTCGGCCTCATTGTTGGATGCCCGGAAGCCCAGCTTGATGGCGTGTTCAAATAAGAGCCCATCACTATTTTTTAAAACCAATCCCGCGCCTGCGCCCCTTCGATTAGAAGCTCCGTCAACGTTCAGGGTCCACTTCGGACCGGACACCTATTCTTGACTTTCTATCGTGAAAATTTCACCAGAAGGTGGGGTCAAATCGGCCAGCATGTCTGCGATGACTTGCCCCTTAATGGCGTTCCTTGGCACGTAATACAAATCGAAAGGGGAGAGCTCAATCGCCCACTTCAGCATACGCCCAGTGATGTTTGCTTTTTTCAAAATGGGTTTCAAGGGATAGTCGGTTACGACGTTGATTGAATGAGCTATGAAGTAGTGTTTGAGTTTCCGTGATGAAACGAGCAAGGCGTAGACTACTTTCTCCAAGTATAAGTATCGGGACTCTGGTCCGTGAAGAGACTTACTGACGTAATAGACGGGCCTTTGCACTCCTTCGTGCTCCTTTACTATGACGGAACTGACCGCATGATAGGATGCCGCCAAGTAAAGGTAAAGTGGCTCACCGGGGTTAGGCTTCATCAGGAGTGGAGGTGACGAGAGGTATCTCTTTAACTCTTCAAAGGCCAGTTGACACTCGGGAGTCCAGTCGAACTTCTTGGTCTTCCTTAGCAACTTGAAGAAAGGAAGGTTCCTTTCTGTTGCTTCGGAGATGAATCGATTCAGGGCGGCTAATCTCCGGGTCAGTTTCTGAACTTCCTTCCGATTCCTTGGCGGATCCATTTCAAGCACCGCTTTAATCTGATTGGGGTTGGCCTCAATTCCCCGGTGAGTGGTTAGAAAACCAAGAAATTTCCAGACTCCACTCCGAAGGAGCACTTAGCTGCGTTCAGCTTCATGCGATAACTCCGAAGCACTTCGAAGGCCTCTTTCAGGTGCCCGAGATGATCCTGCTTCTGAACGCTCCGTACCAGCATATCGTCAATGTACACCTCCATGGTCTTGCCGATTTGGTGCTCGAACATCTTCGTGACCAGTCTTTGGTAGGTTGCACCTGCATTCTTTAGCCCAAAGGGCATCACTTTGTAGCAATAGGTTCCTACAGGAGTGATGAAAGCCGTTTTTTCGACGTCATGCTTGTTCATTGTTATTTGATGGTATCCCGGGTATGCATCCATGAAACTCATCAGCTCATTGCCCGATGAGGCATCCACCAGCTGGTCTATTTTCGGGAGGGGAAAACTGTCTTTTGGGCAGGCACTGTTCAAATCAGTGAAATCGACGCAGACGCGCCATTTTTTGTTCTTTTTTGGCACAACCACCGTGTTGGCTAGCCAGTCTGGGTATCGAATTTCCCGTATCCGGCCTCCAATAGCTTTTCCACTTCCTCCTTTATGGCCTCCGCCTGGACGGGGCGACTCTCCGTTGTCTCTGCTTAACGGGACGGACCGTCGGGGAGATGTGCAACCGGTGGGATATCACCTCTGGATCAATACCTGGCATTTCGGATGGCATCCAAGCAAACACATCCCTGTACTCACGGAGTAACTCTATCATTCTCTCCCTCTCGGCTGGGTTTAACGCGGTCCCGGTAAGGAAGTACTTCTCTGGATTTTGTGGGTCGATGACTATTTTTTCCAAGTCCTCCATGACCTGCTGAGCGGGATCGGGTCGGGCGTCATCTACCCGTACCCGATCCTTCAATAATTGCTATCTTTTAGGGTGGATGTCACCCTCCTCTCCGACCTGCTCCTCGAGTCTGACCTTTCCGGAGGTTGCTATGGCATAACACCGTCTCGCGGCAAGTTGGTCTCCGTGTATCTGCATAATTCCCTGGGCGGACGGGAAGCGCAGTTTCTGATGGTAGGTGGATGGAATGGCTTTCATTGCGCCCAGCCACGTGCGCCCCATAATTGCATTATACGGTGAACGCAAGTCCATGACTATGAATTCCGTCATGACCGTTTCGTCTCCCGCCCTCACCGGCAGGGTTATGCGCCCGGACAGTACTGCCTGACTACCATTGAAAGCTATCAACGGCTCTCTCATCGGTTCCAAGCTTGAAGGCTTCAGCCCCATCTTGAGGTATGGCTGCATAAACAGTATGTCAGCCGAACTCCCAGTGTCAACGAGTATGCGTTTAACATCGAAATTTGCGATCCGTAACGTGATGACCAGGGCGTCGCTGTGTGGTACAATTATCCCGGTGAGGTCTTCGTCAGAGAACGAGATCACCCCTGGGTCGTCGGCCCTTGCTTTCTTTGGTGTCAGCTTCACTTCTTGGTCGATTTGCAGAATCTCTAGGTGTTTCGAATTGCGCTTGGCCGTCCTTGCGTATGACTTGGGTTCCGTCACTTGTGGTAGTCCCCCACATATCACATCGATGGCCCCCGCGGCATGCGAGGGCCCCACGGCCACCACGTGTTTCTCCGGCTTGTTCTCTTCTCTTGATTCAATGAATTCTCGGAGTTTTCCTTTGCGAACCAGGGATTCCAAGAACCCTTTCAAGGTTCGGCAACCTTCGGTTTGATAACCGAAGTCTCTGTGGTAGTCGCATTTCAATCCCTTATCCCGAGTGGCCGGATCACCTCTCATGGGAGGCGCCCACTGGAAAAATGGTGCGTGCTTGATTTTTTCCAAAATCTGCACCAAGGGCAGAGTAAACTTCGTGTCCGTCCTTTCCCGGACCTCATTGGCGGTCGGGCCATTTTTCTGGTCGGCGTGTGACTTCCGCCCCTTGTCCTCCCTTGGTGTGGGGTTTTTTGCAACCGCAGCAACTGCTTGGGATCGTGAAAAGACGGCCTCATCCTCGACTTTGGCACTTCTCCGCCCTGCACATAAGCTCGCTAAGGGGCTCTGGGACCTTCTTCACCAAGGAATTACACAGGTGATGCTTTGGCGGCAAGCCATTTCTGAACGCCATTATCGCGGCGTTTGAGTCGCACCGATCCACCTCGAACATAAGGAGACGGAACCGGTCCACATACGCCCGAATTGATTCTCCCGTCTGCATCTGGACCTTCATAAGGTCGCCGAGGTCCTTTTGTTGTTTTCTGCTGCAGATGAAGTGTTCGGCAAACAAAGTTCTGAGCTCTTCAAAGCAGCGGATCGATCCTCCTGGGAGCTGGTGGAACCAGCTGAGAGCCGCCCCTTCGAGGCTGGACGGGAACATGCGGCACATGAGCTCATCGTGCTGTTCATAAAGCGCCATAGCATGTCGGAAGCCCAACACGTGGTCGAAGGGGTCGGTCGTCCCGTTGTAAAGTCTGAACTTCGGCTGTACGAACTTCCTAGGAGGTGTGCTGTGCAGGATGCGATGGACGAAGGGCGATTCGAATCCCTTCAGAGCCCTTGAAACAAACTCCCGATCACGCGTGCTGGTCATCTCGCTCCTGTAAGTCCTCCTCGCACGCTCCCGATGCTCCTGTTCGTAGCCGTCGTCAGACGAAGCCGAGTATCGGTCTGGACTCTGGTAGCGTTCCTGTCTGCCAGTTTGGCGAGTGTTGGTTCGCTTCCTTCGTCTTTCATGGCGTGGCGAATGGTCGCGTCGCTCATCGCGGTTCTCTTTAGTGCGGTTCTCCTCGGGGGGAACGTCGGGTATGTCCTACTTGTCGCCCCGACGGTGTCCTTCACCAGATGAGTAGACCGATTCGTGGCTTCGCACGTTCGCCCTTCTGCTTTGACGATCATGATCCCGCGGTTCCTCGCCTGCTCTGAATGAATTCGGTTGGTCCTGAGCCTCTGGCGGGGGCGGCGGTGGCGTCTTTTCTCCGTGCTTCAAGAACTGCAGCATCAGTCCCTCCAGATGTCCAAAGCGTTGGTTCATAAGTTCCATTTCCTTCGTTGGGAGGACGATCCGAGTGGTGCTTTACCTTTCTGCTGAGGGGGGTCGTCGGGCGTCACCCTTCCTTCCTCCACGTCACGTTCGTGGACCGTGGACCGTGGACCGTGGACCGAGTCCTTGCCACCATCTTTGCCTGTAAATTTGCTGGGACGGCTTTTTGCTCTATGTCCCACAGACGGCGCCAAATGTGGAGGGCGAATTTTCTACTATTCCCCTCCTGGGCCGGATCCTCGTTGATCCGGGCTTCTGAGGTGAATCCGGAGAGATGGTGTGGGCCCGAGCTCCTGCTTTCACCGATCCAGTTAGCCCTTCAGATCCTTCTCGCCTTTTGCAAGTCGAACAGCTCCTCGTCGGCTTCGGTCCTCGGGTACCTGCAACTCACACCAGTGTGGTGCCGGCTAACGCCCCTCCGACGCTCAAGTCAGTGATCCCTCTCTCTTTAGAAGAACCTTAGACCTTAGACCAAAAGAGAGAGAGTGGGATGTATTGCGCATCCCTTAGGAGGGAGGGGTAGCCTCCCTTTTATACTGGATTGGGGCGTGCCGATTGGGACCTCGGGGAGTGTCCATAACGTGATATGATACCTCCTGCATGGCCTACAGATTCGGGACACGTGGCGCCTAGGGATCATCATCCACCTATAACGGTTTCCCTGCCGCACTGTCCTTTAAGATGTCAGAGAATATTCCCTTTGATAACCGTCTTGCTTTTAGTGAAGGGGCTCATGTCCGGCCTGCCTCTGAACTCGGGCATCGACGTGTTCCGCCCTGAGTAGGTTGCTACGATCTTATCCGTTCATGTGACTCCTCCAGATGACTACGCATTTCTGGTCGGGCATCTTTATTGTGGTCATGCTGTGGTCGGGCGTATGGTTTGCCCGACCTAAGTTACCTTCGCCTGTCCCTATCGCTTGCGCCCGGACTCACCTAGCCCATATACAAATGTGGCGAGGGTACCTCAGCTTAGTATTACCTGATGGGCCCAAATTCGAGGTCCGGCTCGTGGGCCTGTCCCTCCTTTTGGGCCTGCTTCCTATTAATTGCGAGATGGGCTTTATTCGAGTTATTTCCCCATTTTCTGTCTTGGTTGGATTTGCCCCCTACAACATGATACTGGAATTGAGGTTGGAAAAAAAATTGTCACAACACTCGAACTGTTTTGCTTCCAAAATACCACGACATTCTGCATTTTTTAAATACTCCACGGAAATTTTTTTCAAGTCTTGGGTTTGAGTCTTGGCCACTTACCCATCTGTTTGTTGACGATTATTCAAAAAAAATTTACATGGGACCGAGGTAAACAGACACAGGTGGCATTCTCAGCTCGACACGGAGGGTCCCTCCAATATAAAAAAAGAAGATAATTATCTTTTGTAACAACAGAGCTTGTCATCAAACATTGTGACTAGATTTTATCTATAAATTTTTTAAATTTTTTTTATAAAGTTTCTTTTTGAGAATTTGACAAATTTCAAAGGGTATGTAGCACACATTTCAAACTGTTTGGATGCTGCAATTGAACTGAGAATCATCAAAAATGAATTTCAAAAATAAATTATAATTAGTTTTGCTTTCATGTATTAGATAAAGATTTGAAAAATGCTGACCTCTTGTAGAGGTGTAAAAGGGGACCGGATCCGGTCAGTGCTGGATCCGGTCAGGCCCGTCAGTGTCCAATGGACACATGACAAGTGTCCCCAACAAAAGTCACCCTTCACAGCCCCTAACACCCCTAACGTTAATTCTGTTAATGTAAAAAAAAAAACCCAATTTTTCAAATTTCCCTCCCTGTTTCTTTTCTTTTCCCTCCCTCTCTTTTGTCCACAAATCATAGCAAGATCATTTTTTCTTCCCCTCCCTCTATTTATCTGAACATCTATATTTAGAGTTTTTTATATTTATTATAAATACTTTTTGTATCCTTTGTATGATTTTAAAATTTGTTGTTGATGATTTTTGTTTCCCTTGTAGGATTTTCTATTTTTAAGGATTTTATATTTTTTGTATACATAGCTTGTATAGTTCGATTTTAATGTTGTGCAGTTCGATCAATATATTGTGTAGTTTAATTCTGATTTTAGCTGTTCAGATCATATGTTGCTCAATTTAATTCATATAAAATGCATTGTGATTATAGGTTGTATAGTTGGATTCATATGTTAGTCACTTCGATTCATATAGATGTAGTTTCATTCACAGGTTATATAATTTGATTCATATATTGTGTAATTTTATTTTTAGGTCATGTAGTTTGATCTATATGTTGTGTTGTTCAATTCTTAGGTTGTGCAGTTCAATTTATCTTTTTATTTCTTATACACCTATACATTTATTGAGAAGATGTTTATGTTCTGTATCTATTAAATGTTAATTTTTATAATTTGAGACATTAACATGTGTTTGTATGTGCACATAAAAATAGTAAAGAAGAAGGTGGTGAACTCCAAGAAATCAAGCAGAGTTGCCTTGTTTAGTTTGCTATTACTAAGCTTGTAATTAGAGTTGTACAAAATTTTTGTTATAATTGTAGTTGTACAAAAATATTTTACTGTAGTTAAGAGTCGTAATTAGAGTTGTACAAAATTTTTGTTATAATTGTAGTTGTAAAGAAATATTTTGATGTAATTAGTTATATAAAGGAGAAGTTAAATATGGGAATTGGCTTGTTCAGTTCAATTCATGTGTGTTGTAGCTTGATTTATTAATAGTTCAGTTCGATTCAAAATTTATTCAATTTCATACATTTATTATTCAGTTTGATACATTCATTTTTTCAAGTGTATGTAAGTTTTTTTTTTAACATAGTCCTCATCAAATGGTTTATGCATCTGTAACCAATTATAGCCTTGTATAATATTCATAAATGTCTAATACGTGTACTTGTTAATCGAACTGAACGACTAATGAATCAAACTATCCAGTACTCATGTCACAGATTGAAATTGTGGTTGAATCTAATTGAACTCCTTGTTAATCAAACTGAACTACTAATAAATCAAACTATCTAGTACCCATATCACGAACTAAAATTGTGGTTGAATCAAACTGAATTACTAGTTAATCGAACTGAAGTATTTGTTATCGAACTGAACTTCTAATGAATTAAACTATCCAACACCTATGATATGAACTGAAATTGTGGTTGAATCGAACTAAACTACTTGTTAATCAAATTGAAGTACTTTTTAATCAAACTGAAGTATTTGTTAATCACATACTAATGAATCAAATTATATATTACCCATGACACGAACTGAAATTGTGGTTGAATCGAATTGAAATATTTGTTAATCGAATTGAACTACTAATGAACCAAACTATCCAGTACTCATGTCATGAACTAAAATTGTGGTTGAATTGGACTGAACTATTTGTTAATTGAATTGGACTTCTTGTTAATCGAACTGAACTAAATAAATTTTGAATCGAACTGAACTAAATAAATTTTGAATCAAGCTGCAACGCATATGAATTGAACTAAACAAAACTACAATTATAACAATAATTTTGTACAACTCTAATTACGACTCTGAACTACAATAAAATATTTTTTACAACTACAATTATAACAAATTTTTTGTACAACTCTAATTACAAGCCTAGTAATAGCAAACTAAACAAGGCAACTCTCCTTGATTTCTTGGAGTTCACCACCTTCTTCTCCACTATCTTTATCTACATCTTCTCAATAAATGTATAGGTGTATAAGAAATAAAAAGATAAATTGAACTGCATAACCTAAGAATTGAACAACACAACATATAGATTATACTACATGACCTAAAAATGAAATCACACAACCTATGAATCAAATTATATAACCTACGAATGAAACTACACCCATATGAATCGAAGTGACTAACATATTGATGCAGCGTGTAACCACGCTCTTTACGGATTCGTTTAAAAGAACGATAATCGATGGGCTCCAACGGCGCTGTTGATTCTTCAAAAGAATGACAGGGGGTTGAGCTTCAATAATCTACTACTTCAGATGAAATACTAGAGAATTGGGAGGTCTTTGCAATTGTTAGTACTCCTAACAAAATACAAGAGATAAATAAACTAAATTTCAAATATCAATAATCTAAATAATCAAATGGGTTCACAAGCTTATTCATATAAGAGAATCCCAACAAACTAGGATCTCAACTAATTATCTAAATCTAACAAACAAATCTAATAGATCTTTATCTAATCCTAACTAAAATTCAAATTTGAATTCAAATAATGATTTGAAATTCAAATCTAAATATAGTAAATCCTAACAAAGAAATAAAATCCTAACAACCTCAAAACAACCCAAAAATAGTAAAAATAACTTTGAACCGTCGATTTGACCCCCAAGACGATCTCAGAACGCTTCAAAAAATGGCGTAGTGGCGACTACTCCTGAGGACTCGTCGATACGAACGCGTGGACATATTATAATAGCGATTCTGATCTACGGTTCAAAAGTTATGGCTATTTGAAGTCACGGTGCTCCCGATTCATCAAGATGTCCTTCTTCTTGTGCTCCATTTGATCTCGGACGTCCATGTATTGTACGGCTATGATGTCTACATCACATATGAATCCAACTATACAATCTATAATCACAATGCACTTTATATGAATTAAACTGAACAACATATGATATGAACTGCTAAAATCAGAATTAAACCACACAATATATTAATCGAACTGCACAATATTAAAACTGAACTATACAAGCTATGTATACAAAAAATACAAAATCCATGAAATAGAAAATCCTATAAGGGAAACAAAAATCATCATCAACAAATTTTAAAATCGTACAAAGGATACAAAAAGTATTTATAATAAATATAAAAAACCCTAAATATAGATGTTCAGATAAATAAAGAGAGGGAGGGGAAGAAAAAATGATCTTGCTAGGATTTGTGGACAAAAGAGAGAGGGAGGGAAAAGAAAAGAAATAAGGATGGAAATTTGAAAAATTAGGTTTTTGACATTAACAGACGTTAACGTTAGGGGGTGTTAGGGGCTGTGAAGGGTGACTTTTGTTGGGGACACTTGTCAGGTGTCCATTGGACACTGATGAGCCTGACCGGATCCAGCACTAACTGGATCCGGTCCCGTGTAAAAGCCAGAAGGACATGTCATATTAAGAAACTGACACACAACACAACACAGTAAGACATGGCATGTTAAAGAGAATATGAGCAGTACTGAACCAGCACAACAGGTCATTCAAGTCAGTACAGTCACACCATGCAAACGAAAATCATGTAAGTACTATATGAATTAAGTATATTTTATTTATCATTTAACATACTAAGGTAGCGTTTGGTATTAAAACTGATTTTTTGTGATCGTTGGGTTTAATTCTGATTCTGTAGGAAACTCGCCCCCAGCTTTCTCAAATTACAACTTTTGGATACTATTTGCCTGAAATCTGTTTACAAGAAGCTACAATTACAGCTACAATTACAAAACTGTTTGATTGCACGTCTATAGAACCAGCTTTCTACAATCGCAAACGTTGCGCAATCGCGCAACCAAATGCGACGAATATCTTATTGGGTTGTGTTTACTTTTCATTTGATTCATATCCATTTTTATTTTGTATTCTTCCCATTTTCTTAAACGAACGTGCTATTTTTATTTTTATTAATCTTTTTTTTTTGTTATTTTTCTTTCTTTTGTATTTAATGGTGATTCATATTTGTTATGGTTAATTGTGTAATAAAAATGAAAGTAAATTTTATAAAATGATCCAAATTTTTTTATTAATAGTAATCACAAAAAAAAATTGAGTGAACATCGGGACCAATATTATTACAATGGCAGTGAAATATATAACTCAAACTCAAGGGTGGAGCGTTAAAGCCGTGGTGGTGTCAAGCAGACACCACGAACGCAACACAAATGATCATTCCTGTCATTGCATCAACAACCAACTAATCTCTTGTTGTATCCTATTTTCAACCCATTTTTTCACGTTTCCTTGACTCCGCGGAAACAACGATTCCTGACACTGCAAGTCCCCCCATGTCCTGGCACCCAGATGGCCATGGATGTGCTTCCAAACAGAGCCTCAATCGCATTTTCAACCTTAAACGCAGTTTACACCCTTTTTATTTTTTTCAAAATAATACACATCCTTCAATTAGCTATTATAAAAAAATGGTTAAAGACATTTGAATCCCCATGAACATGCATAATTTCACATAAGTCCTTACAAATTTAGAGTCAGACGTACATGTCCTTGCAAACGTAAAAAAAAATGCATCATAAATCCCTATCATTAACAACAATTAACTCACCCATGATAAAAATTAACCATGGGTGTAAATTGATTATTATATACCCTCCTACACATCTTTAATCCAAAAAAAAATTAAAGACATGAGTCTTGATAAACATGTATAATATCACATAAGTCTTTTCAAACAGATCGAAACATACATCCTGCAAATACAAAAAATATCACATACATTCCTATGTCAACCATTATTGAGTGTGAATTAATTTTTACTCTTCCAAAAACCTTCTTAATGAGGTATTGATGCGTCAAGATAATCTGAAGTGGAAGAAGATGAGAAGGGATTGGAGTATAGATTTTAATGAATTGTATAAACTAATGTAAAAAGTTTAAAAAATTTCTAATGAACTATATATCTATGGGCTATGGCTAAGGAGTTATATGGGGTTTTAAATGGGACATTAATATTATAAAATGGGCCTGAGTGTAACAACACACTCCCTAATTCTTTGTATAACCTTCTAGGAAACCTACTATGGGACAATGACAGATTCATCCTCTTGAGTCCCATGGGTCACTATGAAATCCCAATAACACATGCAAATTCAACTTACTGGATTCATGATGGGTGATAACTCCAAGTCTATGCATGAGCTCCATGAATAAATCAAAACTAATACATTTATCCCAACCAGGTTCACTAGTAAAACTATGTTTATTTCTGAAAGCTCAAATACCAAGTAAGAAATTCAATGGATTGACATGGCTCATCCAAAAGCAATACAATCATTGAAGCTTTCAATACCATCTTAATGCCTCCAAATGAAAAATTTTTTTTTTTAATGCAACCTAGTGTACAGTCCCATTTAAAACTACATTTAATGAAACATTTATTTATTTATTTATTTTTGTGTAAGAGGATATATACAATTGGAGTATGAAGATACATATTCTGTTATATTAACTATATATACTTTTAAAAAATCAAAGAACGTAAGAACTGCAGCATTTGGGACTGTCCCCAACATCATCCATACCTGCTATCATCTACTGTTTTGCGACCCAAAAAATTCCACCATTCCCTTTTGAGAAAGTATATGTTCATGTTTATAAAAACAAAAAAATACAAAAAAAAAAAACCCACCAACAATTTTTTTGTTCACCAATTAATAGAAAGAAAAAAATCAAGCAATCAAACTGTACAAAGGGAGGGAAGAAAAGAACTTCCACAAGCAACATAAACTACCACATCTGTTATATCCCATGAACTCCTAAAACTTATATATTTCTCCCCAATCATGATTGTAAAAACTCTCATAGAAAATTTTCATTCTATAATTTTAAAAAAAAAAAACACAAAAAGTACCAAAAGCAGGAATTTGTGCACATACCAACTGTTTTTATTCATCTATTCATCATCTGATTTGTTGATATGCCGATCTTTGTCGAGACCGTCCTGTTGTTTCTTCTCATCATTCTTTCCATTGAGGAATCGACCTCCACAACCACGTACACGCTTCATTGCATGCAAGTGTCGTGATTCGTGTAAGTAGGGCTGTAAAAACAATTGATGCAGAAAATTATGTAAGGAAAGAGAAAAAAAATTGATTTTTACAGGTGCAAGGGTTTTTCAAGACATCTGGTGTGATAAAGGAACCATAAGATGGGTTCTGTTCAAATTTCATTCTGTTATCAGCTAGTCACATCACCAATCTACAGTGAATTCTTTTAGCCCCCGTTTGTTTGGTAAATAAGAGTAGACAAAATATACATGATTGTTTAACATGGATAAACTGTAATACTTATGCTTAGATAGGCAAGTGTAGTATTTATATCCGGATGAGCTATTTACCAATCAAGGGGGGGGGGGGGGGGGGGGGGGTTGTTAGGGTTTAGTAGATGAATAAAGTTTTCATACCAAGACTCGCAAATCTAAGCACTAGGAAAATGCTAGCGGCTTGCAGGTCAACTCAATTCATGGGAGAGAATCAAGCCACATGATGGCTCAAAAAGTGAACTATCAGTTTGGAACCTTACCCTTCGAGATTTTATCAATTTATTCTCTGATTCAGCTCTCACACGAGATTGTCGCCTCCGCAAAATACCATGATATTGTTTTGCGTTAACGTACACAGGCTCTTCTACTGCATCTGATGATAAAGGAATCCCGGCATGATGCATTCCCATCAAGTGTGGATGTATCTGGTAAAAGCTTTCAGTAAATACAGACTGGGTTGATAATGGTATTAAAATGTGATCAGAAGCTGAGATGCGAATTCATAAATATTCAGTAGTAGCACATACTACAGCTTGTCCACCATATGCAGCAACGAAGCCTCCATAGCAATGATCTATATAAGGATAGGTTGCCTGAGGCTGCAAGAAATAATAGATCTCCAACAATTCAATTCACACACAATTATAACGCAGTACATCTTTAAGACAACTCTGCCAAAAGAGTTCAACGTTTCAAAAATATGGTTTAAAATAACCTTTTTTTATTCTAAGTGAATTACATAGAACTTACACTAAGGAGAATTTACAAGTAAAAAAATCTAAGAAATTATATGGGAGGTAGCTTGAACTATATAGCACGCCATTTTCTAAAACAATATATCTCTAGAACACATTGTTATTGATCCAGTCTTGTTTGGACTCAAATCCAATAGCAATCCCCTAATAAAGATTTCTGACACTAACTCACTTATAGTGTCCGATCTAAGATAAATTTACAGATAAAAATCATCCAATCATGACCTATGGACCAACCATGTACCAAAAGTCGTACCAATTATACAGTAGTTACGCAAATAAATATTAATTGGCACCTGGGCTGTCAATCAATTCAAATCTTAACACATGGTCGAGCTTAGCTAACATAAATTAAATGCACTGACAAGAGAAACATCGGCTATTCTTTTTTAATCTGGGTGACGGCGATTGTTCTAGAGAGGTTTGATATTGTAACATAGGCTGAATGTGGACACCAATAAGAAATGTTAAAAAAGAAGAGCACCGATGTACCGAATTTCAACTGTATGATTGCTGGACAGAGTTAGTTGCTCAGTTTATTTGCTTGGTTAGTGGAGTTTATTTACTCATTGGAAGACACCACAAAACTTGTGTAATCTTCTCTAATTTAACACTTCAACAAAGAAAGCTAAAGACACTTCTTGTAAGGAGGGGAAAAAACAAATCAAATGAAAGAGAATGGACAGGTGAATAACAAGTGACATCATACCTCAAAGGGAAAAACAAAATCAGATGGAAGAAAGCATTAGCAGAAAAATGTGCAAATTTGATAATTTAACACTTCAACAAAGAAAGCTAAAGACACTTCTTGTAAGGAGGGGAAAAAACAAATCAAATGAAAGAGAATGACAGGTGAATAACAAGTGACATCATACCTCAAAGGGAAAAACAAAATCAGATGGAAGAAAGCTTTAGCAGAAAAATGTGCAAATTTGAATACACAATAAATCAGTGTGGATAAAATAGGGAATTGCTACTAGAGCAACGAAAAAATGCAGATGCTTTAACAGTTTATAAAATAACTTGATTCTGTTCATAGTATCAAGAACTGTACCATATTGTGAGCCGGAGGTATCATGTACTCGGCGGATGGTGATGAAACACACGGTGAATATATTCCCGGAACAGGTGAATGCTGCTGGACCTCAGATTGAGATCGTTTCTGCTGTTCATCTTCTCCACCTTGATCTGAAAATAAAAAATGAAAATGACAATCTCAATGAACATACATGCTGATAATTTTTTCATCTTAACAAACTTTAGCCCACTTTGGCTTAGTACAAGCGAGAATACATCCTTAGCCCGTTTGGATACAAAATATGACTTATTCTTGGGTATACAATTATTCTGGCATAAGTGAGTATAAATAAGGATAAAGTGATTTTATATTTAGTTGTGTTTTAAATTATTCTCGTTGAGAAACGTAAGAATAAAATTTTTGTAGTTTGGGTAAAATGTGAATAGATTGTGGATAATGATTTATAAAATGTGAAAAAATAATGATAGTTCATTCGACATGTGATTTACTAGAGGTGATGACGATTGATTTGATAGTGAGCCCGCATATTCTTTGAGTGGAATAATCTGGAATAACTTTAATTTAAGGGGTTGGTTGGAATCCATATACCGTTTTATACTAATTTATTCTGTATAAAATATCCCAGGGTATACCAAGCATCCAAACAAGAAAAAAAGGGCTATTCTACCTAATTCTCAATTATTCCGGGGGTTATTCTCGAAAAAACAGGGCTTAAAGCACATTTAAAACATCCAACTGTCAAGTATGAGCATTATGCTTATCAGCTTGCCATAAATTCGTTTCATTAATAATGTATAAATGGCACATATCTTGTAACATGTTCCTAGAGGCATCTAGAACACAGAGGCTGGTGACAAGTGCTATGAATCTCAAGATATTTTGTAATACTTTACTATGATACCTTTTTAGTATTTTTGTTAAATGCAACATATGAAACAAAAAAGAACCTAATTATAAAAAATGTCGTGACAAAGGAGACAAATCATCAGTTTTATAACTTCCACATGGGATAAACAATTTTTTGATTACTTTATTTCATAATTCACAGCACACTTATATACAAGATGTATCAAATGCTAATATTTGTTTTGTTAAGTCAAGCGACAAGGCAAGCAAGCAATCTTTGAAATAAAGATGTGTCAAAATGGTAAGAAGTACCAGAATGAGAGGATAGGTCCTGCACCGAAGAGGTCATAGTTCTGCACAACCTTTTGCAATGTATGGAAAACCCTGTGCCGGAAGAAAGATATAAATCCAGATAGCAACTGATGCTAAAAATCAATCAAAAGATTTGTGATTGGAGTCTTAATCGTATTTTTCTGACCTACAGTCAAGACTATAAAGGAATTCCACAAATCACACTAAAAGATTTAATGCAACAATTTAGAAAACTGATTTTTTTTTTCTACGGACACCAGTACACAGCTTGCCTGATATACCAAAGAAGTTCCAAAGGTATCAATCCTAAACTAGGAATAAATGTGTCAGACAGATAGAGAATTCAACAAGCTTAATAGGCCAACCTTATAAATTGCTAATTAGTATTGCAGGTAAACACATCTAGAATTGTCATTTGCATTCCACAAACTGGAAATTATTCCTCATGTAGAGAGGATTTGATTACTAAGGATGCAAAGGAATGGTAAATGAGCAGCTTTTCAACCATGAAAATCCTTTGCTTCCATAATGATACCACATCAGAAAACGAACTGCTAATCATCCAATTTGCAAACTTTAATTATCGCAATTCCTATGCAGTTATAATTGATGATTGAAGTTGGTTCCATAGCTCAATGGTTGACAACAAAATTTGCAACCTTGAGGTGTTGGGTTCAAATCCCACCACTTACCTATCAAAAAATTTATATCCACTGATTATCAAAGTTTAACATGCATGGACCCTGTCATATTCATTAACATTTTTTTTTTTGATGGAAAATCATAACTCATTAACATAACTATAGGGTATGGCTATGGACCCTAGTTCGAGCAAATGATTCTTATGATCAATATATTACTACAAGAATGTTGAGCAGACTAAAGTCTGTTTAAGATCCTGTCATAAACTTCACTCGTTCCAAGAATCCAAAACCTCACAAAGTAAATTGTGATGCAGTCATGAAGCATGGTAAATAACATTTTTAGAAATACTTCTCTGGCAACATAGCAATGCATGAATTCTACAAGGGAAATGTTACGGACAGTCATTCCTGTAATCCCCCATATGTTTTGAATTTTTTTTAAATAAATATATATATACTTGTTTAGTAAAGTACATACCTTTACAAAAAATAAAATAAAACATATACTCAAATGAATTGAATGCATATTTTTACATTTTTCTAATAAGGTGTATACTAGCCTGACCTAGTACACAATATGACAAACAAGATTTCAACCAAAATCTTATAAGTAATGTTAAATACATGGTCCACGCCAGATTTAAAATTTTTTTTTAACATATCTTATCTATTGAGGTATATATATATATTTATAAAAAAAAATTATATGAATTTATTTATAAAAATATGTAAACAAAAAATTTATAACGAGGTAAATACTCGTAAGTGTGAGTGTAGGCAGCTAATGAGATAACTAATTGACACGGCGGCGGCGAGGAAGAAGAAAATCAACGTTTTCCTCTTTGGAGAGGCCCTTGAATCCACAAGAGAGAAGAAGATCACCTCTTATTCAAGATAAATCCTTGAATCCACAGGGAGAAATAAAAGAAAATAAACTTTATTAATATGAATTTTCTCTCCAATTGTGGTAGCACTCCTGTTTATAGGCCACAATCGGTTAAAAAATTAAACTAACATATCCTAACAATCAAACGATACTAGCAAACTTATTCAAATTTAAAATAGATAAGAATCTAAACTAACAAATTTAAAATAAGTCCTAGATTGAAAAATCTATCCAACATCACTAACACTCAAAATCCTACCATCCACAAAATCAATCATTCCATTCAGATCCAAAATAGACACGAAAAAACTCATCAAAAAAAAGAAATACATGCACGATTAAAGCATCTAATGTAAGGAACAAATTTTTAAAAAAAAACTACTCGATTACGCGAAGAACAGCTAATTCCGACCCGGAAACCCTAATCTAGGGATAACAGTTCGGATATCGTACCTTCCCTGAGAAACGATTCACAGCTTTTCCAATCCCGAAAAGGATTATTTTGAATTACGAATCTGTTTTTATTTTACCTACTTTTTTCTTTTTCTTTGACCAGAATTTGATATTACCACACCTCTCCTTAATTATCCCATTCATTGGACGGCAGGAAGCGCCTCTTTGGGCCGTACTACACAGTCACGTACCAGTACTGACAGAAAAGGGGGCGGTTATTTTAACCCGTTTTTCTTTGATCCCACCCGTTAGATGATCCACCCCATTCAAATTCCATGAATTGCAAACCCACCCCCTTATATATATATATATATATATATCACACACACAACACTGAACCCACCCCACCCTAGATTTTTCAATCTTTTCATCCTCTCTCGCTCCACAGGTATCTCTCTCCTTCTCTCCCTCCTAAGAATCTGATTAAAGCCGACCAGATGTCGAGATCCACTCCCAGATGATCATCTCCGGCCTAATAGGCGACACCTTCGCCGCCGCCCACCTCAACTCCTTCTCCATCTCGTCTCGTCTCATTTCCCTCCGCCGCTGTCGACCATCCCAATGGGTTCTCCTTGAAATTGTCTTATAAGGGCCTCTTGAAGTTCAGCTGGTGATGGCCATTTATGCATACGCGGCAATGTTACGGAAGGACTCATCGTTGCCTGAGAGTCACACACACTCGCTCCTCATCCGTGTGTGCGCCCTTTGCGGCTCCGCGAGAGAGGGCGATGAGGTTTTACTGTCACGCTTTTATGTTTGGTATCTTTCCGTAGTCTTCATCATCAACATCATCATCAACATGTATGGCATTTGTGGGTTTGTAAATCACGCTCGCAAAGTGTTCGATGAAAGTCCTGTTTTGGACTCTTGTTTTGGAATTCAATCTTGACCTGGTACATTCGGGCAGGTCACGTTGGAGATGCCATAGCGATCGATGTTCAAGGATATGCCTGAGCGAGACGCGGTGGCGTGGAATTCGATGATCTCGGTGTGAGGGGTTTCCATTGGCGATGCTCGTTGGGTTTTCGAGGAGATGTTGGCCATGTCGGGATGTCGAGTCATGGGGCACGATAATCGCTTGTTACGAGCGGAATGAGATGTTCAGGGAGGCGTTGACGCTGTTTTCGAGAATGCGCGTTGAATGCACGTCATGGGTGCGTGCGGATTGTTCGATGCTTGCGAGTCGCGGGTCTAGACCTTGGCAATGCCGATCGAAATGGTGAAGCTTGGATTTTTTATTTTTGTTATTTTTTGCTCAGGAGATTAAGAAAGTTGGATTTGTTTTTAATGAAAATTTTGTTGATTGGTTTTTTTCTTGGTGATGGTGGATGGGAGTGAAATCGGCCGGAGAAGTCGCTGGCCAATAGAAGACAAAGAAAGAGAAGCATTTTTTTTATTCTGGGGGTGGGGTGTGTCTATTTAATGAATGTAGGGGTGGGATAGGTAGGGGTGGGTTGTGTTTATTAAAAAATTAAATAAAACATTATTTTTTATATATATATGGACTGGGTTTCTCATGTGATGGAGTGGGCATATAACCCCTGACAGAAAATTTTAGGAAAAGCCTCGATCACGTGAGACTCAGATAGGAGACTCAAATAGGGGTGATAAACAAGCTAAACGATCTGAGCTTTTACATTTTCAAACTCGGCTCGTTTATAAAGGAGCCGAGTCAAGCCCACGAGCCTCAATGAACCTGGCATTCTTTTTCATTTAGGGTTTTTAGGGGTTAAAAATAAAATTTTAGTCTAAATGAGCCAAGTTCATGAGCCTATTGAGCATAACTTTGTATTGATTTAATGTTCTGATTTTACAAAGGAG